>OV049924.1:171326668-171939641 GCA_920104205.1 Eupeodes latifasciatus | reverse complement strand
CGAGTCTTACGAATATGCAAAACTAAGAGTACTATCGTAAGCGAAACAATGATTTGGATTAGAGGTTGCAGACAGGAGATCATTAATAAAAATGAGAAAGAGGGTTGGAGATAAAACAGAGCCCTGGAGCACACCAGCAGTTGTTATGTGGTTTTTACACTTGAACCCATCCAATACTACTTGTATGGAACGAACCGAAAGGTTATTACTCATCCAATGGAGGAGGGATTCATGAAAACCGAAAGCACGCATTTTCGATAAGTGAGCCTGATGCCAAAGCCTATCAATTGCTTTTTAGATATCAAGTGGAATAATCTTTCCATCTCCCAAACGATCTAAAGATTTGATACACTGTTCAGTGAGATGAACCATGAGATCACCAGTGGATTAAGAAGCATCCGATCTTCGAGATATTTCTTGACCGTTTCCTTGACCTTGGAAAGAAGGGACGTATGTAAGTGCAATCGGTCGATAATTAGCGGGAGAGGAGGATTCGCTTTTTTTGGGGATGGGCTGGACAAATGCTGCAGATCCTTTTTGGAGGGTTGGTATCGAGAAATAGCAACATTGTTATCAGTTGGGACGGTTTTTAAAGCGAGGTCTGCCGCTTCGTTTCCAACTATACCAATGTGTGCTGGGATCCAGGCCAGGCTGTTTTCTTATGGATTAAGTATGTTAGATGGAGTGTACTGACTAATTAAGAACTTAATTTAAGTTCAACACTTAGAAATGAACGATGACTAATGATTAATGACAATTATATAAAAAGAGAATCTGTGCTTTTTAACAGAAATAAGTTGGCACTATTATGCACATACATATGTTCAAAAATTTAAACAAAAGCATTTGAATGTTATATTCAATGTTATGAAACCTCAGTCAGTCTTTCAAAATCAGACGTTGGAATTGAGTTGAACCATGACGCTGCAAATTTTGAACAAAGTTCGTACGCAAAACTTGTTTCATCATAATTTGAAGAAAAATAGTATTCCTCCCTTCTAATAACACATTTTCATTCAATGATCTTAAAACTGAGCTTAATTTTTTCATAAAATTTTCATCGATATAATTTTGTGATAAGTGATTTAGTTGTTTTTGTAAAAATATTTATTTCTTATAATATTGCTATCCAAAAAGTTCGGTTTTTGAATTTACAAATGGAGTTTTTAGTCTAAAACAATTTTTTTCACAAATCCTTACTGCTTTTTTTAGGCTGTTGTCGCTTTGGATTCTCCATTACGATGATTTTAAATTATATATTAACTTTATTTATTTCTATTCAAAATAAATACAATACACTTTTATAATAACACTGTTACAATTTTTTGAAATATTACGAATTTATTCACTTCTCAACTGTTTATAGTTGATTAATTTGCAAAAAAAGAAACCTTCGACTTCACCAACAGCTAACAGATTTCTTGTTATGAACCTTTTTGATGGGGTAACTTCAGTGAACTAATTTCCAAAAAATCTATTCAGCTTTAGTCTACGCGTTCGAATAATATAAATACCGGCTTAGATTTGCACTTTGGTGACATTGATCGCGTACGAGCTATAGTACCTAGGTGTAAAGAAAAGGACAGCCGAGCCGCAAGGGTGGTGCGATGTAGGTATAGTAAACTTTCCAAGTGAAATACAAAATTTGAATTTTTTCGAATTAATTTCGATCACTTACCTGCGATGAATATACTTTCCTATATAATTTTTTATTTATGCACACACGCATCATACTTACATATGTATGTAAGTCAAGCGATTTGAGTTGTTTTAATGACTTATTGTTAAGGTTTATTATTGGTTTTATTGTTTTTATGTTGACTTATGATTTGATATAGATGCAAAAGTGTCTTAAGAAAACACACTTGAACTATTGAAAACACGGGTAACAAATTTCAGCCAAGGGGGTGTAACCCCAAGCAGCAAGTTCTTAAACAATTTTGCAGCTCGATGTTTAACTCGCTAGCACCAGTTAAGCAGCAAGTCTAGAAGCGAGTAAATTAACAAGGGTAAGTCTTTTGAAGGTAATCCAAAAAACGGGTGTTTTTTAGAAGTACATATAAAACTTCAAGTTGGCAACACTATTTTAACTAGCGGTCATTTAGTCAGCTGTGAAGTGATTTATTTGTATTTGTATTTGTATTTGTATTTCCCAGCAAAACATTTTGTTGAATTATTAGTATTTGTACAAAGAGGGGTAAATCTGCCGATCTATAGATTTGATCTTAAATCAAAAATAAATCAATTTATTGTGTCATCAGTACAGTACATCTGATCAAGATTTATTTTACCTATCGAAAAGCCCATTAGTTTGGTTTAAAATTCAACATAAATAGACAGATGTCTTAAGAACGTCAGTTAGTTTTGAAAATCGTGATTCTCTTTTTTTAGTTATAAGAGAATTTTGTTTAGCGATCAAGCTCTTTTTTGGTTGAATGGAAATGTCAATAAACATAACTACAGTATTTTGAGTGATGATAATCCTCAAGTGCATGTTGAGACACCGTCACATCCACAAAAACTGACTGTTGGTGAATAGGTTGATGGAATAAATGGTCTATACTTCTTTTAAAACGATATTGGAACGTTACAGTCAATGGTGACCGCTATAGACCCATGATTACTGACTTTTTCGTTCATCAATTCAACAACCATGATGTGCAAGAGCTGTGGTTTTAACAAGATGGGCGGCGCAACATATTACAAAGCTCGTGCCATTGATTTATTAATGGAAACGTTTGGTAACAGCATAGTTTCACGCTGCGGACCCGTGAATTGGTCTTTAGTATCGTGCAATTTAACGCCGCTAGATTTGTTTCTGTTAGCATATGTGAAGTCGCTTGTCTATACCGATAAGCCCGAAACGATTGACCACATTCACCGATATACGGCCACAAATGTTGGAAAACGTTATTGAAAATTGGACCTCTAGATTGGATTACCTTCAAGACAGCCGTGACAATCATATGCCAGAAATCATATTTTAATTTAATGTCAATTCAGATCATGTCAATTTAAAAGAAATATTAAAAATAATATTCTATCCAAAGAGCCAGCAGCATTAAACTTTTAGGAATTCCCGTAGTCAGTTTACCCTTAACATCAATTTAGAAAGTACTCTTAATTATAGGGATTCTTTTTTTCAGCCGAACATCAAGAATGCTTTATATTCGAAACTTTAATAACCATCAAACTATCTTACCTCTAAAAAATTCAAAAAACATTTTATGAGAATAATTAAAAACAATGAATCGAACCAATTGACAATCGTCAATTTACACACGATACAATTCATTAAGAAAACAAGTTTCTTTAAAATTATAATATTAAAATATTAAAAATATTAGAATAATTAATGCTTAACTTGCCAAGGCATTATTCTACTGTCAGGCTTCAAGATAAGGCTAATTTTAAGCAACTCAAGCTTGTAATTTATAATTTGCAAGACAACCTTTTTTAGAAGATGTTTTTATTCCGTGGCGTACCCGATGCGTGATGCTTAGCGCGTTGGACTATCATGCCAGAGGTCTTCAGTTCAAACCCTACCTGTGCCATCTAAATATTTTTTCACGGGTACTGCCTCCTGCGAGGAATTGATAAATCCTAATTAATTTTCTTGTAATAGGGGAGACCGGGGACAAAAGTAACACGTCATGAAAGTAACAAGCCCATTCACAGCCTGTATGAATGTGTTAGAACATTTTCTGGTATGCAGTTCTGTAAACAAATTGACTTTCTCCTTTCCTAATCAGTTGTTGTCGATCGGTTGTGAGATTCGCACGAGCCACAGTGAAAAGAAAGAAAAAGTGCCCTATTTGAAATTTTTTTGTCCGCCAGTTTTTTGAATAAAATAAAAGTGTTAAATTTCAACTCGTCCGTTTGTGCAGGATGACCCACCATGGAGAATTCACGCTGCTCCATAAAGGTTGGAAACAACTTAACTGAACCTTTCGATGTCAAAAAAGGTTTTAGACAAGGTGATGCGCTGTCATGTGATTTTTTTAACATCGTACTTGAAAGAATAGTGCAAAGCTCACACGTCAACACCAGAGGCACTATCTTTCAAAAGTCTGTCCAATTACTAGCATATGCTGATGACATTGACATAATCGGAAGAACTCAGCGTGATGCAATGGGGCTTTTGTGAGTATTGAGGCAAAGGTGGCAAAAATGGGTTTAACGGTTAATGAGGGCAAAACAAAGTACATGCTGTCATCAAGAAAGGACCTACAACACCGACGTCTTGGTCAAAACGTCAGCATCGACAGACGTAACTTTGAGGTAGTCAAGGACTTCGTCTACCTAGGATCCGCTGTAAACGCAGAAAACAACACCAGCGCTGAGTTCAAACGAAGAATAACTCTTGCTAACCGCTGTTTCTTTGGGTTAAGAAAGCAATTGAGTGGAAAAATTCTCTCTCGAAGGACCAAAGTGTCGCTATATAAGACCCTTATCATCCCCGTCCTGCTATACGGTGCAGAAGCATGGACTTTGACAAAAGCGGATGAAAGCACCTTGGGTCGTTTCGAGAGAAAGATTCTTCGTGTGATCTACGGTCCCGTATGCATCGAAGGGGAGTGGAGGAGAAGATGGAACGACGAGCTGTACGGGCTGTACAGCGACGTAGACTTAGCCAGAAGGGTAAAAGTCCAACGACTAAGATGGCTAGGTCACGTAGAGCGCATGGAAACCAATGCTCCGGCCCGGAAAGTCTTCGAATCCACACCCACAGGACAGCGCAGTAGAGGAAGACCGCGAATCAGGTGGCGCGCACAAGTGGAAGGTGACCTCACCCAACTCGGAGCGCGAAACTGGAGACATCTAGCTAGGGACCGAGCTAGATGGAGAAGTTTGTTGGGTGAGGCCCTAGTTCACACAGGACTGTAGCGCCACCTTAAGTAAGTAAGTAAGTTAAATATCAATATTTAAAGGTACTTAAACATTCTTTTATATGTTCTTTACCTATTCTTCCTCGCCATTTAAACAAATCTAAGAATCTGAGTGAATTATTTAGTTTTTATTTTAAAATGAGGGCTCGTGGACGAAAGTAACAAGATACCATGGGGACGAACGTAACATGTTACTTTCGTCCACTAGAAGTTTATTTTTTTTTATCTGAATGTTATCATAGTGTTTTTGGTATTTAGAATGCCTCGTACTCGTATAAGAAGAACTAATAGGGGAACGTTTGCCACGTCTGTTTATAAACAGGCCGCTGAGGAAGTTCTAAAGAAGAACAAGAGTGCAAGGGCCGCCGCAAAACAGTTCGCTCTCTGCCATGTAACTCTTGCCCGGTACATATACAAAATTTCAGGGGGTAATCCCTCTGCCAAAGTTGGTTATCGCAGTGCAAAACGGGTGTTTTCTGTAGAGGAAGAAAATGAACTCGAGAATTACCTTATTTCTTCATCCAATTTGTTCTATGGACTTGCACCAAAGGAGGTTAGGAGCCTATCCTACCAAATGGCAGTAAAACATAATAAGCGATTCCCAACTAAGTGGCATGAGAATGAGCTAGCTGGCATGGAGTGGTTTTCCGGCTTTTTAAAAAGACATCCAATGTTGTCTCTCCGCAGTCCTCAAGCAACAAGTTTAGCTCGTGCAACAAGTTTTTTGACAAGCTTACGGAGGTTATGGACCGGTATAAGTTCGAGCCACGGGACATATGGAACGTAGACGTGACTGGAGTTACCACAGTCCAAAAACCAAACCGTGTGTTAGCCAAACGCGGAACAAAACAAGTTGGTGCCATTACATCTGCTGAGCGTGGAAGATTAGTTACAGTTGCCATCGCAATCAATGCACAAGGAGGTCATACATTACCTTTTTTTGTATTTCCATTAAAACGGTATCATGAACACATAGTTAGAGATGGACCGGTGGGATCAATGGGAGCAGGTAACGCTAGTGGATGGATGCAAGAAGCAGAGTTTTTGGTTTTTCTCGAGCATTTTAAGAGACAGGCAAAACCAACACAAGTGAATAAATGTTTGCTCTTGCTCGACAATCATGAGTCACATTTATTCATTAAATGTCTTGATTTTTGCAAATGCAACGGAATCGTTCTGCTATCATTTCCGCCTCATTGCACCCACAAATTACAGCCCCTCGACCGGTTAGTATATGGGCCATTCAAAAAAATGATTAACTCAGCAGTAGATGCTGGATTCGAACTAATCTTGAAAAGACCATGTCCATCCACAATATTCCCAGCATTGTAAAAGAAGCTTTCCCACTGTCTATCACTGATAGAAATGCAAAACGACGCTGATTTGAGTCTTCAACAAAATGTTTCATCATCAGTTGGTGATGTTAATGTGAGTTTAAAACAAGACAAAATACTAAGCCATTAGCATTAAAATTAAAATAATTACCTTATAGGTCCTCCCTGAATATGAACTGGTTCGATTGCCGATCCCAATTTACCATCAACATCCGGTCATGTCAATGTAAGTTAGCCAATATTAAAATCAAAGTTCCTATATTGTAACTCTTTTAATTGCATTCTAGAATCTCCAACCTTCAAAACCCATGCAGTCACCAAGTACATCGGCACCAATCCCTTTTTCACCTCAAGAAGTTCTTCCTTTTCCAAAAGCTGAACCAAGACTCAACACAAGGCGGGGAAGGAAGAAGCGCAAAACTGCTATCCTTACAGACACGCCCGAAAAATTGGGAATCGAGCTAGATTTCCAAAATCGACAAAAAGCCAAGAAAAATGTGTTTGCAATGAAAAGGCCAAAAGGGCAGTCCAAAAAGAAGGGAAAAAAACTACCAAAGAAAACATCAGAAAGCGACACTTCAGGTGACGATAAAAACGATTGCTTATGCTTGGTATGTTTGGAGTGGTTTAGCCGAAGTTGTGGAGGTGAAAAATGGGTCCAATGTCACGAATGCAAGGGTTGGGCTCATGAGGCTTCACAAAGGGTGATCCTTTTTACATGTGTCACAACTGTCTTTCAGAATGAAAACCTTTCAATGAATTTTTATTTTTTGAGTCAAGTATAGCTTTACTTCTTTACTCTCCCATTTAGCCTTCTTTGATGACGTCGTATATATGTATGTAGATACTACCTAGTTGTTTACTTACGAAACAGTCAACATTGGATGCACAATAGATTGGTTCATCTTGCTTCCTGCCTCTGTGTATCTGTTATCAGGTTCCGTCTTCTTCTCCGATGTGTGTGACTATTTTAGGATCAACAATCATGAGTCGGGTTTAGCAGCAGTTTCACATAAGGTAAAACAATATTCATAAAGAAAACAAGCCCATAGCCCTTCCATTACCAAACCGTCTAACACGGACCGACCGACCGACCCAAGCAATTACATTTACTTTGCTTTATTGTCCTTCTTACTTCTTTACTTCTCCCGTAGAGAAAGTTCGCATTTCAAATGATCTCACGTATGTACATATATTCGATACAAGAACTGAAAATAATAATTTAAGTTTATAATAATGCTCTCGAAATGAGTATGATCCTATTTTAAAGAATTTTTTATGTTTACTGGATTACTGTTGTTTTTTTTTTTTAAATATCTAAGAGATATTATAATAATTTTATCTTGTGTTATGTTCCTTAATTGAAATAAATTTTTAACGCAATATAAAAACGAATAATCTCATCATTTGGGCAACAATGTCTTTAACTAGTTATATTGCTTTTGTCCCCAGAGCGTGTTACTTTCGTCCTGGACATTAGGACGAAAGTAACAAGGGAAGAGTCTTGGAAAAAATATCACAGCTGTGTGAACTCGTCGATTTATTAAAACTTAACTTCAGCATTTTGTAGTGAAATAAGTCATCTTTAAGATGGCATATTTTGCTTTTTGTTATTCAAATAACATCCAGAGCAGGAACCCCAAATGCAAAAAATGTAATTTTTGTCCCCGGTCTCCCCTACTTGTCATGTGTTTTTTTCAAAATTAGGCGTTCGGAATCGCGCTTAAGATTGTAGGTCCCCTCCATCCCTGACAACATTGCTCGCACACAACATTACAAGTCACTAGGACCTGGTTCTCAAAGGACTATTTATTATTATTTTATTCTGATAATGCGCTTACTCTTAATCTCTTAAATTAGTTTTTTTTATTATATCGCATTTGGATTTATGTGCAATTTTTATTTTTTTTGTTGTAAGTTTTCCCTTTAAAATTATTGTTTCTTATTTAAATTATTTTTATATTAGTATTAAGTACAATAATAAATAAATACCAAAAATGATCGAAGGCTAACCAATAAATAAAACTAAAGTGGACCCTTAATTATAAAGATGGACACAACCAATATATTTTTATTTTTAAAAACCTTTAGGAATTCATTTACAAACTTTTTGTTGACTAATTACCAAATTGACCTCTTCACGTGGCAATGGCAATCTTTAATATCCACCATATGAGAAGTTTATATCGAATTGCTTGGAATTTATCAATGATCATTTGAGGAATTGTTGTAAAAGAAGGTCAAACATTTTGAACTAAAACAACTTAAAACTATTTTTTGTTTTAATCTGACACGAAAGGTCAACAAAGCTGGAGGAAATAATCTATCCATTGCCACGTCTGTCTACTAGTTAAGTACTCTTAGTACTTATATTATATTCATAGTTCCTTTCAACTCTGTCATAATAACTTTCAAAGAAATGGTTACGGGTTTTAAGTATTTAGGTTATGCTTATCTAATTCTAACCCAAATCTGCTCGTCTTAAAGAATTGGTGGAGCTTATGATATTTACGATTTATGTATTGACTCGAAACTATTCATTACTTTCTTATATTTACCACCGATCTTATAACAAAATTCAAAATACAAGCGTGTTTGTTTTACTTAGATTTGTTCTTTAATCACTCGAAGCCATACATACCTACCTTATTTTCAAAATCGGAAATAAAATTGCATTAACCGACACAGCAGTCAATTAATTTATTCAACAACTTCGACAAAAAGCACTAAGGGCGGTAGTTATCGAACCCCAATAAAAAAGGAAGAATTTTGTATTGGCATAGTGAGATGAGGTACCTTGTCTGAGTGTTTTACAATTTAAAAATGGAAATACAAATGTTGAAAAGGATAGAGTCAGTAATTAACTATAATAATAATCAAAATGCGGGTTTAAACTAAAACAAGGAAACAAACATTTTGTTTTTAATTTTTCAAGTATCAACTATAAAAATGTTTGAAAACTATGACCCTCAAGTTTTGGTATCGCGCAACAAGAATCGATGATTTAATCGTATGTAGATGGTAATTTTCAAAACAAAATGGTAAGTGGTTCAATGTTACCATTATATGGTTGATAAATTCCAATGGCGTGTCCAGGGGGTTGTAAGGGATTTCTCTTGAATTCAAAACTTATCGTATTGCGTTAATGGATATGCCCGTTTATATTTTAAATTATTTATTTTTATATGAACATAAAATTTGTATTTTACAGCTTTAAACTTTTTTGCTAAAAATTTTTCGATTTCAAAAGTTTCAACGAAAATGGATCGCTTAATTATCGCACAACGTATAAAAATTAAGAAGAAATTTGAAGAGACTACATTGGTTACGGATATTGTAAGGCCTGTGGATCATCGTTTTGCTCGTTCGTACCACTGAAAATATCGCTGCTGCAAGTAAAAGTGTTGCCATAAACCCGAATGTGTCTATTCCTCGCCGTTCTCAGGAATTAGGACTGTATGGCGTATTATGGCACATTATGGCGTATTTTGCATTTGGATCTACACTTACAAATATATAAAGTGCAGCTCACAAAACAACTGAAGCCAGCTGACCATTCACAACATCGCCGTGCGTCGTAGATACGTCGAATGGGTGCTTGAACAACAGGCGGTGGACGGCGATTTTTCGAACAAATTTTTTTTCAGCGACGAAGCACATTTCTCACTCGGTGGGTATGTTAATAAACCAAATTGTCGTATTTGGGGTTCCAAAAATCCTCAAGTAATTCAACAAGACAGCGGTGGTGCCACATGCCACACAACTCGAGCGAAGAAGGGTTTATTGCAAGAGACATTTCCTGGCCACCAAGATCATGCAATTCTACACCGCTGGACTTTTTTTTGTGGAGCTACGCGAATGACCGTGTTTATGCAGATAAACCTTTAAATTTTGAGTACTTAAAAACCAACATTCGTCAACTAATGGCTGAGATACCGCAAAAGAATCGATGCTTGCAACAATTCGCGTGGTGGTCATATAAATTATGTAGTGTTTCACACATAATGTCAACTTTCAAACTTTATAATACAAAATATTTTATATGTGTTTTGTTTACGTAAACCGTAAAATTTATAACTCTTTATGAATCGGAAATCCAGCCTTATTCCAATCGCTCAACACAAATTCATCAACTTTTGACCGATTTACGATCCAGGAGGGGTCATATAAGCCATAAAGCTGATACTGTTAAGTTGTATAAGCAAAGATTTGATCAAAAGATTTGTTAGTAATTTAACGATATTTACCAAAAACTTGTATGCTGTCAAAAACAGCTAAAATCTTTGTTTTCACACAATTTAGAATTTGGAAAAACTTTAGTAAAGCTTTAAATTATTTTATTTTATTTTATTTTGGTTCAGCCAAAACAGTAATTTTTTAGAATTTGCCGATTAGCATCAGCTCCAATTTATGAGTCAGAAAAACTTACTTCAAAAAAAGCCAGAACATTATTGATATCAGATTCTGTTATATTTTCCTACGAAAAAATATCACATTTTCTGGCTTTTTGCATCTATGTACATATATTTTTGTAGCGTTCTTCGGATTTATAGAATTTTCAATAAGAATGTAATTTATTATTTTTGGAAAAAAGGTACTTTCTAAAAATTCTAACATTTCGGAAAAAAGGTACTTTCTAAAAATTCTAACATTTCTACGTGAAATGCACCAAACAGCCGTCTAAACTGTGTTCCAAAATAATCTAATAACTAAAGTTATTACCTTAGCCCTTGAAATATGTAAATGTAAGGTTAAGATACACATTATGTTATTGAAATTTTGTCAGCCACCTTTACAGAAAATTAAAGAAAACTTTTAAGCAGTGCTCAAGAACTCATCTTTATGTTAAGTGTGCTAACAACTCCCCCTCCTGATAAAAGTCTGGATCCGCCTTTGATAAATTCAATATATTATACATAATATAAATAGTCGGTGCAATGTTTTACAATAGTTAAAGATCAAATGTTATAAGCAAAGATCGATGAACTTAAAATAACCAAACATAAACATTCTGATACGCTTTATTGTTCTTTCGCTATCAACTTATTGGAAGTTTCAATATACTTTTGAGAAAGTAAACTTAAGTCTATTCGAGTTAATTTGAATTGTATTTTTAGATTAGTCTCACACTAATTTCGGTTTCTTAATTTACAAATTAATAAAAGTATGCATTTTTTTACTCATATCAGGATTTAGTTTGAAATGTGTTTTTCTAAAAGCTTGCTCTACACCCAGAAAAAATAAAATGATTTTACTGTCTTTTAAAATATTGTTGACTATGGCCCTTTTTACCAGTCTTGTTTTCATCCTTTAGGAAGCATATTTTTATTTCAAATATTAACAAACTAATAAAACAAAATTGAAAGATATTGGCTTATTCAATACCTATTTAAACTTGTAAGTTGTCCTTTTAACACATACATACATATGTATACATCAATATTTTAAAAAACTTTTGAAAAGCAGACACCTTTTCTCAATTCAAAACATTGAAATACCTACGTGTGTTTGAGTCTTTTTTTCATCATTTTATTAGTATTTAACTTTATGACTTTTACCTTTGAATCGACAATCGACGACGCACGATATGGCACTATAAATAAAATTCATTATTATAATAATTATACACATTATTCATAGACTTCACATTAATGAAATTTGAAAACAAAATGTTGTAAAATGTAGTTTTTGTTTTTGATTTCAAACTGATTAAACTTTCCCTCTTTAAGAAATGCAACCTTCCTATAACCTATACAAATTGCATAAGAATTTTATTTGAAGATAATTCGATTGATAAATGATAAAAAATATAACTGGTAAAACACGAAAACACAGGAATCATTACGTTATACCACACTTACCCCTGTATCACATTTTACGTTTACTTTTTTTCGACTTACATAGTTTGGACTATATTCAGGCCAGACAAAATATACATTTCACCTCACATTGATGAGAATTGGGACACGCACTGGGGATATCGTTATTAACAAGTAATAAAAAGTCCATATAGTTATCAATAATGTGAGTAACTTTTTCTTCTACGAGCAAAGATTTAGAAATTACAGTAGTTTCAAAAAATGTTAAAAGTCGAAAATATCGATTTGCATCTAAGAGAGTTTCGGGTAATAATTGTAGTTTTTTTTTATAGCTTGTTTGTAAACTATGTTAGTTGCTAGAAACGAGGTTTAGAAACAAGCAACACACAACAAAATATTGCGATAAGGAACTGTCGAAATTTAGTTTTTCCGCACAAGACTTCTTAATAGTTCTTTTCGTAGAATTTGTTAATGCAATTGTTTTTGATCGTATTTATTTCTACAAATCTACGGTCTTTTTACTTGCCACATTTAGGAAATATATCGCAAGTTTTGCATTCGTAAAAAAATTCAAAATCAAGATTTTAATCAAACATGATATTAAGATGGTAGATAAGTCGAAAAAGATGGGTCCCCCGATTCCGTCCGTCTGTCAGTCTGTCCTAGTCCCTACAACCCAAACCATTGGGTCGATTATATTTTAAATTGGAAACTAAAGTTTTAAGCCGATTTGGGTTGGGAGTTTTTTTCATTCTTTTTTTAAGACTAAAAATAACAATTTTTGTCCAAAAAAATAACTTTCTCAAAGACAAACGATAGATTTTTTTAAATTTTTTCTAACATTTTTTCTTAATGACGCTTCTTTCAACAGAAGAAAAATATTTGTGTGTTGCTCCAGAAGGGTACCCCCCATAGAACCGTTATTTTTAAGTTTTCTCAAGAGCTTATCAACCGATTTCAATACTTTTTCTGTACAAGCTCTTATACTGTCTCAATAATATTTGATAATATAAAATGTCATTGTTTTATTTTTGATTTTTTGAAAAAATATTACATTTTTTTCGAAATTCGATATCTTGAAAATATGTCGTCATTTTTTTCGAAATTGAAATGTAAAACGTATATTCATAAGTTCTAAATAACTGCATACCCAAAATGTTTTTAAACTAAAGTTGAAAAATTTTATATACATATATGTATATGTACAATGTCCTCCTCGACGGGTCTCCACCTTGCCGTTGGTGAGGAGGCTTACGCGAGAACTTCTAGTAGGTTAAGTTGCAGATTCAAGCTCTTGAGCAGACTCTCTATGGAAGAAAAATCTAAACAGAAAAAAACCATAGCGGGGATATACGCTATATGGTCGGTAGAAGTCACGGCTACCGGCTTGGGCTTTGTCTCGCGGTCTCAATACCGAGAGGAGAAGTCGCCAGTGACAATTTTTTTATTATATTATATAACACTACTTATAATTGCGAAACTTCTTCTTTTTCTTTTTCTTTTCTCTTTTTTATTTTCTTTTTTTTAAGCGTAATCGAGGTCGACGATGACGTCAGCTCGGTCGCTAGCTCCAACCTTTCGACGGTATCCAGGGCATCAAGGAGGTGCAGAATAACCAATAGCAAGATGACGGTTAAGAGGTTAGGTCAGTTAGATTGGGATCAACTAACTGAGCAGGAGAGGAAACGGCTGCATAATGCTCGTGCCTTCCTGGATAGGGAGGGTTTGGGAAAAGACAGGCACACCGCTAGTCAAGCACTGAACCCTCCCTCTTCAGAGAGCCCGAGCGTTAAAACCTTGATGGGACCACCTGCCACCAACGCTGTTTCAATACAGCGTAAGGAAGTGTGCTCACCAATGGTAGCGGCAACTCCTCAAGACGGACCAACAGGACGAACCCAACGGACAGACATTGAGTTGCCAAACTTACCACCTGCTGATCCGCCACTGATCGCATCGATATCAGTTGGTGTTAGTGAAGCAGGTGTAAGAGCGGCTCTAAACGAGGGGAAAGATGAGATGGCTTGCAAAGACAATGCTATTGGCCACAGCCTTAGCGTTAACCTTAACAAGACCATCGAATCCATACCCGAAAATCGGACGTTCAACACGAACGACAGCATTGCGACAGTTATTGAAAGAAGGACGACGACTACACGCAAAGCTAGGGTTTTGAACGAGAACGAAGTAAGACGACGACAAAGACGAAACGCTGAGAGGATTGTCCGGCGCTTCGCTAACAGGACTCCTGAATCCTTGACAGCTAAGGAGAAGGCGGCGTTGGACAAGTCCAAACAGCGCCTAAGTAGCATAAAAACGACGACAGGTAGTGACGCAGATCCACAACCACCACTTGATGCACCTTGTTCCTCTAAAAGGGCAAGGAACGAACTCTCCCCGACCGACTCTTCGCCTAACAAGGCAACGAAGAGGTTAAAGATCTCCCGGGCAACCGTGAAGGGGCACCAAGTTGCCATTGCTGATTTCGGCAAACCCTCACGGAAGCTGACCGAGGACGAGTGGCAACTTCTGGAGCTTAGAATTCTAGAAGAAGTAAATGAGGCCATCGTCAAAAACAGACCCCCCCCATTTTTCGGAAATTTAATGACCATCCATGGGTTCAAAGTGATGAACTGTGAAAGTGACGCCACACTAAATTGGCTTAAGGAATTCACAGTTAACACATCAGCACCATGGCCAAACGCAGATCTCCAGACCAACTGGCATACTTTTGGTCAAAGGCCCAACACTTCCCAATGATCGCCTGGAAAGATCACTCAACAGCGATCTCCTCAGCCAAGAATGGGAAGTCATAAAGTGCGAGAAAACCAAGGAAGGCACCGAGGTAATGGTAAGATTAATCCACAAATCTATACCACTACTGAGGAAAGTGGATTTCAATGTGCGCGTCGGGATCCCCAGATGCAAACTTAGATTGACATCCAATAAAAGAAAACAGGTTAGTAAGGCGATGAACAAATCTTTATTATGTATATGGAACTGAAAATCTTACAAATCAATCTTCAACATAGTAAAGCCGCCAGCGCCAACCTGGTCTACCTAATGCAGAGTAAACAATACGACATGGCCCTGATTCAAGAACCCTGGGTAGTAGGTGGCATGATCAAGGGCCTGCACTCCAAAGATCTCATGCTGTATAAGTCAAATAATGACGGACAAAATAGTAACCCCAGAACCTGTATATTAGCTAGAAAACGGTTTAATCTTTTTCTTCTAACTTCTTACAGCAACATCGACCAGACCGCGGTCATTTTTAAACGCAAGGAGCACCCAACGCTCATAATAACCTCCACATATATGCCCTACGATGGAGTTGAAGGACCACCAGCGGATATAACAAATGAAGTAGTAATATTCGCAAGTAAGAAAAATTTCAATATTATCCTAGGGTGCGACTCCAATGCACATCATGTACAATGGAAAAGCACCGATACAAATACTAGAGGTGAATCCCTTTTTCAATTCATCGTAGATAACAATCTATGTATGGCTAACCGAGGTAATACACCCACCTTTGTCACAAAAAATCGGAAAGAGGTGCTAGATAATACCCTCTCAAATAATTCTGACTCCTGTCAAATTGATCATTGGAGGGTTTTAGAAGAACCTTCCTTTTCTGACCATCGTCTCATAGAATTTAAAATCCCTAATGTTAATAGACAGCACAAACCCTTTAGAAATAACAGGTGTACAGACTGGCTTATCTTCAATAGGGAAATTAGTAATAACATCAAGCACGTTAACACCAACGCCATTCTGGGACCAGACAGTCTAGAGAAGGCAACAGAGGATCTCACTGAGACTCTGCGTAAAGCGTTCGAAACCAGTTGTCCAATCAAAACTACTTTGAAGAAAAACAGTAAACCCCCCTGGTGGACAACAGAACTAACCAACATTTTTTGTACTTAAAACACTAGAAAGACTTATCGACATATACATCCGCAGTTATTTAAAACCGGAGACCATATCACCCTTTCAACACGCCTACACAAAAGGTAGAAGTGTAGAAACGGCACTACACTGCGTAGTTAGAACTATAGAAAAATCACTTGACTTTAAGGAATACACTCTTGCTTCATTCCTGGACATTGAAGGAGCCTTCAATAACGTCCACAGTAATGCAATCGAGAAAGCACTTAATGATCAACGTATAGAAGAAGTAGTTATTAAATGGATCATGAGTATGCTGAAAAACAGACAAATACATAGCGAGCTTGGTAACGCACATTTAGAGTTGTACGCATCTAGAGGAACCCCGCAAGGTGGAATTCTCTCACCATTATTATGGATCTTAGTGATGAACGAGATCCTAATAAAACTTAGAAATTACGGTATAGTAGTGGTAGCCTACGCTGATGACTTAGCGCTTTTGGCGACGGGTAAATACCTTACCACTATTAGCGAACAATTACAAAGCGCATTATCAAGGGTCAGCAACTGGACCAAGAAATGCGGTCTTAAGGTAAACCTCCTTAAAACTGAACTGGTTCTTTTCACAAACAGGAGGAAAATCCCTCCGTTTGAAATACCAAAAATAGACAACACAACACTAAATATCTCCGACCGTGCTAGATACCTCGGAGTTATATTGGATAAGAAACTCAATTGGGGTCCAAATATCCAAGAAAGATATAAGAAGGCCACAATCGCACTCTACTCATGTAACAAGATTCTGGGTAGAAATTGGGGACCGAACCCCAAAATAATCATGTGGATGTACACTGCCATTGTCAGACCGATTCTAACTTATGGCAGCTTGGTTTGGTGGAAAGCGCTGGAGAAATCCACGAATCTAAAAACACCAAAGTACAAAGAATGGCTTGTATCTGTACTAGTGGTGTGATGAGGACTACCCCAACTGCGGGGTTAGAAACGATCCTCAATCTCCCCCCAATAGATGTATTCGTCCAAGAATCAGCAGCAAACAGCGCCCTAAGGCTCAGTCAAACTAACATCTGGAAAACTAGCCAGAGTGGCCACGCAGCTATTCTTACGAAATACGTAGACAACAATATCTGCACAGATTATATGACCCCTTATTTAGATTTCAACAAATCTTTTAGTACTAGGTTCCCCAATAGACAAGATTGGGAAATTAGCGTGCCCTACAGCAACGACTCAATCATTACCATCTACACCGATGGCTCAAAAATGGATACCAGAGTAGGTGCAGGCTTTTACTCTGAAAGCCTCAACCTTTCCAAAGCATTCAGGCTCCCCGACCATAGCAGCGTCTTCCAAGCAGAGATCTTGGCAGTGAAAAACGCTGCTAAACATATATCCATGATGGCGATATCACACGCAGACATCACTTTTTCATTGATAGCCAAGCAGCAATAAAAGCTATTTCTGCCACCCAAATCAAGTCGAAGCTTGTCTCTTGCTGTCGCGAAGAGCTAAAGGTTCTTGGCACACAGCATAACGTAAGACTCTACTGGGTTCCTGGCTACAGTGATGTACCAAAAGCCGGAAAATCCAGCCACGTTAACCCTAAAGACCTAAGACCTATCAGCTTATCATCATCCCTTCTCAAAACTTTTGAACGTTTGATCGATATCCACTTAAGGGCAAGTATTGATAAGTCCCTCCTTTCAAAGGCTCAACACGCTTACAACAAAGGGAAATCAGTTGAAACGGCTCTACACAGTATAGTACGTACAATCGAATATTCCCTCCATCATAAAGAGTACACCTTAGTTGCCTTCTTAGATATAGAAGGTGCATTTAACAATGTCGACACATCTGCAATTGCACGTGTATTGACATCTCTGAAGGTAGATAAGTCGATCAGCGAATTGATTAATCAAATGCTGATAAGCAGGTTTATCAATTCAAAACTGGGCGATTTTACTACACAAAGGGGTGTCAGTAGAGGTACGCCACAAGGTGGTGTCCTATCCCCTCTCCTCTGGAACTTAGTAATAAATGAATTACTAATTACTCTAGAAAGAGAGGGATACAGAGTGTTTGCCTATGCGGACGATGTTGCTATTGCGGTAACGGGTAAACACCCCAATATACTAAAAGACCTCTTACAAAACGCTTTAAATAAGCTCACCAGATGGGCTAATCGGTGTGGACTAGGCGTTAACCCACAAAACACCGACCTTGTCCTCTTCACAAGGAAATACAAAGTCCCACACATTGACCCTCCCCTCATAAACGGTGTACCACTTAAATTCTCTGAACAAGCAAAATACTTGGGTCTCATTTTAGATAAGAAATTAAGTTGGAAACCTAATATTCAAGAGAGAATAAACAAGGCCACAGTAGCCCTGTTCTCCTGTAAAAAGGCCATTGGTAATAAATGGGGCCTACAGCCCCGCATTACACACTGGCTATACATCTCGGTCATAAGACCGATCCTTACTTATGGAGTAGCGGTATGGTGGACGGCGCTAGATACAGCGACAAATCGCGATAAACTCAGCAAAGTCCAACGAACAGCCTGCCTGTGCATGGGAGGAGCACTTAGCTCCACCCCCTCCGCCTCACTAGATGTTCTGTTCCATCTAATACCGCTGGACATTTTCAGCAAGCAAACAGCCGCTAACACTGCCATACGGCAAGCCTCCTCTCTGTGGATCAATAATGGAATTGGCCACACCACTATTTTGAACTCGTTCAGAACTATAAACAGTAATATTGACTACACCATACCCCATCCTCAGTTTAATAACTATAGCTTCAAAGTGACTATACCTCCCAGGTCTTCTTGGGAGAATACATCATTTTTGAACGATGGTCCTATAAACTTCTATACAGACGGATCAAAAACGGAGGATGGGGTTGGTGGAGGCGTATACTCAGATAGACTAAACTTAAGTCTCTCCTTTCGTCTACCCGATCATTGTAGCGTATTCCAAGCTGAAATCCTGGCTATAAAAGAAGTCCTATCCTGGCTTAGAGAAAACGTTATATCAACTAATGATATACGCATCTTCTCGGATAGCCAAGCTGCATTAAAGTCCCTAGACTCTGTCTCCACAAACTCATTAACAGCCCTAAATTGTCGATCATCTCTTACGGAGATGGCTACACAGTTCAACATTCACCTTCTCTGGGTGCCGGGCCATAGAGACATTCCAGGAAATTGCAAAGCTGACGAACTTGCAAAAAGCGGAACAACTTTACCTCTGCTGGCTCATAATGCTAACATAGGTATTCCTCTAGCTACATGTAAACTTATGCTAAAGCAAGATACCATAGAGAAAACAAACCTCAGATGGAATAACACCACCACCTGTGTCGCAACAAAACTAATTTGGCCTATTCTTAGCGCCAGGCGCTCAAAACAATTAATCTCTCTGAGTAGATTGCACATTAGCTACGTTATAGGTGTCCTGACTGGGCACTGCTTAATAGGAAGGCATGCTATTCGACTTGGAGCCCCTGCAAATGATTTTTGTAGGAGTTGCATGGACGAAGAAGAAGAGGAGACAATCTCTCATCTTCTGTGCACATGCCCTGCCTTATCACACAGACGTAGAATCCACCTTGGAGACTACTACTTTAACGATACCAGCGATCTAAAAAATTCAGACATTACTAGTCTCCTACGCTTTATTCGAAGCTCCAATTGGTTCAACGAGTTAAGCTGATTAACTGATCCATGTGGTATCACAATGGACCATACTTTGGTCTAAGTGTGTTGGATGTCCCAACCAACAGCCACTTTAACCTAACCTAACCTAAGCAAGGTTAAAGGAAAAGTGCGAATTTGCTAACTTTGTACCTTGTGCAGCACATTCTCTTAATTTAGTAGGCCTTCATGCGGCTGGTTGTGTGCAGGAGGCAACAAGTTTCTTTCAAGTGGTTCAAAAAATATACAACTTTTTTCTGCTTCTACTCATCGCTGGAATAAATTGAATGAATGTTTAGGTTCACATAGAGTTCTTAAAAGCCTTTCTGAAACAAAATGGTCTGCACGAGCTGATGCAGTTAACGCGCTCCATCATGGTTATAAGCAAATTACTGAAGCCTTGACATCTATCTTTAGAGATCCAGAGCAAGCTCCAGACACAAAAAGCGAAGCGCTAAGCCTGTCTAAGAAAATGTCAAAACTGGAGTTCCTCATTTTACCAGAAATTTGGAGCACAATATTAGAAAGAATTGAGAGCCTTCAAAAAAAAACAATAACGATTGACGTTGCTGCCAAGTTGCTTTGTTCACTATGTTCTTTCATAAATGATCTAATGCCAAAATTCAGAATCCGGATGCTAATTATAAAGACTTAATGCAACAAAAAATAGTATGAATTTCGCGTGCCACATATTTTGATGGTCCTGCACCATCCCTCCAGCTAATTGGAAAAGAAAAGTTTAAAATATCAACTATTTTTCCAATTATTGACACTATTACTTTGCAATTAAAAATACGATCCAATTGCTATCAAGAAATTAATGCATTGTTTGGCTTTTTTTTCTATTGCAATATTTGACTTTAGTGGAGTTGCAAAAATACCATAGAGATGTTAATGCAGAAGAACTTGAGGTAGAATGCCTGCACCTCGTAGAAACTGCCTATAGAGTTTTTTTTTATCTTTGATGGTTTCAAACTGCAGTGTAGAGCATTCATTTTCGAAATTGAACCGGATAAAAAATGAACTTCGAAGCACAATGCTACAAGATAGACTAAACAGCTTGTCAATTTTTTCAATTGAAAATGAATTACTGCAGGAAATTGAATTTGATGACTTAATTCATGATTTTGCAACTGACAAAGTCAGGAAAGTATGCCTTTAATAATATTATATTGTATACTTAAAATTACATACTCGTATGTATGTATATATCTAAAAAAAAACCAAATCAAAACAAAATTAAACAAATAAACTTACATAAAATTAAAAAAAAAATAATAAAACATTAGAAATCAACTAAAAAACAATACAAATTATCAAAAATCAACTATAAAGAAAAATGTTTAACTATTGAAGATAAATTAAAAAAATTATAAAAGTATAAAAAAATATCTGTTTTATGTTTTTTAGTTCTTTAGTTTTATATTTAAAAAAAAAAACACAAATTCATTTTAAAATGATTTTTTTAACCTAAAGAATTAAAAAAAAAATATATTATACCTACTTTTTTTGGCCCCCAAATCCTATTGGGCCCAGGGCCTCCAAAAGTCTAAAGACGCCCCTGCCGTTATGTGAACTGAAACATAACGTCAGTAAAACCATCATTCAAAAATCCAATGACAGATGGAATCTCCTAGAAACCTGTGTTAACACCAGGAAGCTATGGCCTAGATACGATAAGAAAAGGTCCGATTGGATCTTAACTCTTAATAAACCCTCCCTAAGATCCCTTATCGGTATTATTACAGGACACAACCTACTCGGCTACCATAAGAAGAAGATGGGGCTCAGTACTGATGACCTTTGTAGAGGCTGTGGTGATGAAAACGAGCATGAGGACACTGCTCACTTTCTCTGCCACTGTCCTTCACTCTGTCTTGCTAGGAAGAAAACTCTAGGCAACTTCTTCTTTAATGAACTAGAGGAACGCTGTTGTTGAATGGGCTTCAGGTGCTAGAACTAGAGGAACTATCAGAACTGCCAGGCAAAAACTTACTTAACTTTGTCAAGACCTCTAAATGGTTAAACGAACCACATGATTCATAGGTTATTATATTTTTTCAGGAAGTTACAACACTTCAGGGTACCACAATGGATCTACATTGATCTAAGTGTGATGGTAATAACATCAACTGTCAGCCCGTTCAACCTAACCTAACCTATATGTATATGTACAAAATTAATTTAAAAAAACCGCTCTAACGATTTAAACATTTTAACGGACAAAAATGTTTATAGTAATATTTGGCATTTATAATATGTCCAACATTTTTGAAAATTTGCTTGCAAATGGAGTACCTTATGTTGCCTGAAACTGGCCATTCTCTTTTTAGTGTTGGAAATATTGTATCCTTTCTTAAGAGAAAAGGTAAATATATTGTATTGTCATTCGTTCTAATTACGCACAAAAATAATTAAGTATACATATATAAAAGGTACAGGTAGCTATTTGATTAGATAAATTAAAATATTTATATAGGGTGTTTTTTAAGATTTATACAACTTTAAAATGGAATAAAAAAAAGATAATTTAGTTTTAAATTGGAATGAAATTTGCTTCATTCAAAAGATAATATTCAGGCTTTAAATTTAAATATGTTTCGTGGCATATGACAACCACGGCTGGCTCGGACGATGTCTAATCTATAAATTAGTCGGCTAACAGTCCGTTGAGAAATATGTTGTCAAAAATGGATGATACATACAGTTTAAAGCCGAATCCAAACGGTTAATTTGAGAAAGCACTTTTCATGACAAGAATTACTCTTGAAAAGTTTGTCAATTCCTCGCAAGAGGCAGTACCCGTGAAAAAAACCTTTAGGTGGCACAAGCAGGATTTAAACACAAGACCTCTGGCATGACCGTCCAACTCACTGACAATCACGCCACGGGTACTATCGATGTCTAATCTAGAGGTCAAATTTTCTATGACTTTTCCAATATTTGTGGCCTTATATCGGAAATAAACCTGAAGAATAGTGTCCTTCAGGTGGTCAATCGATTCGGACCTATAGATGAATACTAGCGACTTCGCATATCTCCACAGAAAATAGTCAAACGGCGTTAAATCGCATGATCTTGGAGGCCAATGTCCGTAAGGTGAAAGTTCCTTCAATAAATTAATTGTAACACGAGGTGTTTGACATATTCCGCCGTCTTTTTGAATACACAGCTCCGGTTGTGTTGAACTGATTAAGGAAAAACTCAGTAACCATGGCTCTTTAGCGGTCACCGTAACGTTTTGGCCCGTATCGTTTTTTAACAAGTACGGATCAATTATTCGATAAACCCATAAACCAAACAATCAGTTTTTGTGGATGTAACGGTGTCTTAACATGCACTTGATGTTTTTTCGAGAACCAAGCAACAGATCGATCAAAATTCAAAGTTGTAGGTTATTTTAAAAAATCGCATTTATTTATTGTTCGATTTATTTTTTCTTCATTTGTTTCTTATTCTTCTTAGGTTGTTCAATTTTTTGTTTCTTTGCACTCGTTGGCTCCGCAGTATCCATTGACTCATCGACAATAGGCTCAGCACTGAATCCTTTAATGTAAGGTTCAACCATTTGAAAAACTAATTTTTCATGTTGAACGTTCCTTGAGTCTAAACTTAACCTCACCCGAACTGGGTCAAATGAGTGGAATATAAATTTGCCACAACGCTGGGTATGATCCTGTGAACGAGAATATGGAATATGAAAGACTTTGTAACAACAACAATAATCACATTCACTTACATCTTCATTATATACAAAAGCAATGTCTGAATCTTTCTTGTTTTCGTCTTTTCCGTTCAGATAGATTGTACCTTCTAGACCGAACTTTGGAATCAATACCTGCAGTGCATTCTTTCGAACAAATAAGACATAACTGAAAAGTGAAATCAACTTGTTAAAACAAAAATTACTCAGAAACAAAATTTTCAATGTACCCTTCTTCATCTTGCGTCTTTCCACGGAAAAACAGATGAGTATTCATTGCCACAGACGCTCGACCAGCGTACTGAGCCATTTTGTGACGGTAGTTCAAATTCTGACACAGAGCTTCATTGGATTTTTTGTCTAGAAGTCCAGAATAGGTGCTATCAGCTCCAATACTGGCCGCCAACAGACGATGCACTATTATATCGGAATACCTTAACAAACAAAATTCTATAATCCTTAAAATAAAATTCGAAACCTGAATAATTACCGACGGATGGGTGAAGTGAAATGAGTGTAAATAGGAGCAGCCAGTCCATAATGGAAAAAGTCTTCTTTGGCGACAGTTCCACTTATAAAATACAAAGCCTGCATCATGCAACGCGTAGTCAATATCCTTATCATAACATTAAAATATGGGTTGTCTTCCTTTACTGCCAAATCCAAAGATTCGGCTAGTTCTTTTCCTGAGTCCGTATTTATTTCAAATCCTTGATTGCGCGCTGCTTTGATCAGAGGATCAAAATTATTTGGTGGTGGCCTGGGATGACGACGCAACATAGCACATTCAGTAAATTCATTGGCAATGTGTTCAGCAACAGTTATATTAGCCAGCAACATAAACTCTTCGACCATAGAATTAGTTTCTCGAATTTGCTTAACTTCTACCTCAAGAGGTTCATGGGTTTCACTGTCTACTTGGAAACGAATTTCTGGCGATGCTAAGACAAGAGCACTTACAAAATTATGTTTAGTTAGTAAAAGTATTCTAAGAAATTAAGTTATTTAAAAAAAATTAGGTAACTTACCCATTATCCATTCGTCTTTTCTTTAGAATTTTTGCTAATTTGTTAAGGTTCCTTAGAGATTTTGCCAACTCATCATTTTGTTTTTTATCATCAATGATTATTTGAGCCTCCTCATAGGTCATAGCTTTCTTTGATTTGATAACACTTTTATGGAAACGTTTGTTAATAATATTCGCCTCATGATCTAATTCCCAAACGCATGAAAATGCAAATCGCTCTTGATTTCCAACCAATGAACAAAGATTCGAACTGAGTAGTTCAGGAACCATGTCAATACGTTTGCCAACTAGATAAACAGTTGTACCTCGTGAAGCTGATTCCATGTCTAAGGCGTTCCCTGGCCGAATGAAATGACTTACATCGGCAATATGTACGCCAGCTTCTAAATTACCATTCGGTAAGAGACGACAATGCAGAGCATCATCTATATCTGTACATCCCGGAGGATCAACAGAACAGATGTATAAATCTCGTAGGTCAACACGTTTTGCGTAATCCTTTTTGAAATCATAGCAAACAAAAATTCCAAATTAATAAATTCATAGAAGTTTAAATTAAAATATATAATTTACCTCCTCCGTAATTGTCCAAGGCATCTTGGGCAAGAAACTAAGTACCTCTTCTGAGAATTTACTGTGTGGCACATCATGTTCCAACAAAATAACCTCGTTCTCTGTCTCTGTGTTACCAAGAGGTCCAAGCGCTCTTACGAAATGTCCATGAGGATAACGAGAAGATCTTGGCCACGTATCGATTGCCACAATAATTCGTTGCATATACAATTTATCTGCTTGTCTACTTTCGATACGAATTCTAGGAATCTTTCGATCGGCCGGTATAAACACGTGCCTTGTGGAACCTTCAACCGTATTTTGTTGCAAAATACCACAATATTGACGCCATTTACGTCGTATTATACCAACAATGACTCCAGTTGGTTTACCTTTCTCTCCTTTTTTCTTGTTTTGAAATACTTTATCCTCTTCGACATCATCCAAATTGTCACCATGATCATTGTCGTCTTCTTGGAGTACAATTTCACTTGGAGCCGACCATTGGTCCTCAGGCAACAATTCAACTGCAACAATATCGCCATCAACAGCACGATTCAGTTTTTCACGTCCTTGAATTAGTATCTAAGAGGACCATTCATCAAATTAGAATTGCGGAGATATTCCATAAACATTTTGACTTACCATACTATCATATGATTCATTGCTAACAAATCCTTCAAGGTAATTCTCTCGGGATGCCATAAATGAACCCTGAATAAGTTTTCCACAACGAATTCCTTCATGGATTTCGGTAATACTCAAATGTGGTGGAAACAATGGTAATCGAATGTTTTCAATCTCGAAATTTTTGTGGGCGTATTTGTCCAACAAAAATGGATGATCAATCAGTGATTTGATGTAGTCTTTGGCTGAAGCAACAAGAATACCTTCGGCTTCTGCCTTTTCACGATTACCCACATCATCGGTGAGAAGAATAACACGAGTTCGTTTGTCACCAGCTTTCCTTTGACTCTGTTGAAGATGTTCATCATACCATTTGGCTGCACAGCGAATGGCACGATCGTTGCGATCATTTTGAGTTTCTCCTGGCTTACGTTCTACATATGTGTCTCTTAAATAAAAAAAAGAAAAGAAAATTATGCATCTTGTTTGTTTTTGCTTTGGCTACGACCCCAACCCTAGGAAGCTTTATTTTTAAACAAATAACTAGAATTTAAAATTCCAACTTAACCACTACGTATTTATACTTTTAAGATGGTTGCAATATGTAGTGAGACTTTCTAAGAATATTCTTACTCATGCTTAAATCAAAGAGGTGTGAGTTCATATTCAAAATTTTAGACATGCCAGTAAATTACTCATGTATGCCATAATTAGTGTGGTGTTAGGAAACATGCATTTATTGTAAACTATGGGAATTGTGGTCACCTGCTTGGTAGTTCAAACTTATACAATTTAATAAATCATGCGAAATTATTGCACCAGTTAAGAGCTAATGAATAAAGACAATATCATTATTAACCCTCTTTTGCAATAGAGACTGTATTTGAAGAAGCTTTATCCTATTTTTTAAAGTTTACAGGCACTCAAGGGGTTATTAATACCCTTGACTTGTTTACGTTTAAACACAGTGCGAGTGTTAGGAAAAAAGGAAAGGATTTAAGAGGGGATACTGGTGCACATTGGTCTTAAAATTTTGAATATTAAAATGGCAAGGAAAAACAGGGTTCGCTAAAGCATTTCACATTCTCGATGAGTGGCGGTTTCGAGTGATGGGGGTGGATTACGCTTTAACGACAGTAAACAGCATTGAGTTTTCGAAGCATTAAATTCTACACGGTTCGTAATTCCTCATGGAATGCTGTCGAGATCGGAATTTAATGAGCATGTCATACGCTGACGTTGAAGTTCCACATCCGAAGGACAAGGAAGTGAATCTAGAAACGACTATGAAAAGCTGAGGGTACTGTCATCAGCGAAACAGTTTAATGGATAAGAAGTGGCAGACAAGATATCGTTTATGAATATAAGGAAGAGAGTCGGAACACAACGGAGACCTGAGGGCACTAGCATTTATTTTATGAATTCCAGATTTGAAACCATCAAATAAAACTTGTATTGAGCGGTTATAAAAGTTGTTTATAGTCCACCGAAGAAGAAATTCATCAAAACCAAAAGAACGCATTTTCCTTTGAAATATCAAGTGCAATAATCTTACATTCTACTAAAACGATATAAAGATTTGTTCCACTGTTCGGTGAGATAAACCAAGAGATCACCAGTGGACTTATTGCTACGAAAGCCACACTGCCGGTCATTACGAAGCTTTCGTTCTTCAAGATATTTCTTAAGCTGATAATTGATCAGCGTTTCCATGACCTTGGAAAGAAGGGACGTCAGTGCTATTGGGCGATCGTCGCAGGGTGAGGAGGATTCGTCTTTTTTAGGAACAGGCTGGACATATGCTGTTTTCCATTCGCTCGGAAAGAGACCTGTAGAGTAGGAAAGATGGAAAAGCGTACGCAGTGGTTTTGCCAGCGTTGAAAAACACCTCTTCAGAACAATAGCGGGGATACTATCCAGGCTAGCGGATTTGTGAATGTCAAGATACTTAAGTATCTTAAGCAACTGTACGAGTGCGATTCGTCCCATAAAATCGTTTACACTCTAAAGAACAGGAGGACTCATGACACTTTCTGGTAGCGTCGAATTAACACCAAACTGTGCTGCTATCAAATTGGCTTTGACGTGGTGTTTCGTACGTTTTTTTTTTAAATGGCCAGACATTTTGAGTACCTTTGGGACATTGTAGTATGTTTGCCGTAATTTCTGGTCATGTAAAGATTTGGTTTTTCGATATTATTGTTGCAGATCTTTCTAGCTTGTTTGAACTTATTTCGGTTTTCGGGGTTGACTTTATATCAAATCATGAGTTCTCTTTGGGTTTGATAGAATTTACCCTATTCGTTTTAAAATTTGTAATTCCACAAAGAATTAAATTTGTAACCATATCTGCGCTGGAATCCACTTCACTATCGGGGAAACGTAGTGGCCAGTTAAAGTTCCTGATAAATTCATTGAGGCCGTCCCAATTGGCTTTCCCATATTTTCAAACGGTTTTCATAGGAGTTTTTTCTTTAACTGTTTTTTTTTTTTTTTTTACATGAGACATTTGCAGATCAGATACGATACAATGGTACGATGTGCCTAGAGGCGGTAATATACTGATTGTGTATTTATAAGGTAAGAAACAAGTCTAGGGAGTTGGCGGATTAATCTGCAACGTCAGGAATTCGAGTTGGCTCGTCAACAAGCTCAGTTAATTGATTTAACTCAGCAAAGACTTCAACAAACCTTCCTGCGGGTGTTGTCTGAAAAGTAAAACCAAGAAAAATTGTACAAATTCAAACCGCCCGCAATAACAATTTCAGTATCAGGATAGTAATTAAGCAAATAAGTTTAAAAAAAATAAAAATTTGAAAATATATGTATATAGAGCTATCTGAGATTTTTAAATAAATAGTATTAATTTCACCTTATCTTATTAAATATTATTACATATATTATCTTCTCAAATATATGGAACCGAGTCAAGAAGAGACTATGCTAAAGTCTTCTGCTCCCCTCAAAGCTTCGAGGCAACGCAGCAACTACAGATCCTCCAAAAGATTCGTGGAAAAGACCGAGTTGAAAGACCCTGCGACGGTCAGTTCGAGAGATAAAGCTCTCCTAAAAAAGCACAGAAAGCTAGTTAAGAACTTTGAGCGGCAGCTGGCAGAGACTGCCACTGCACCCAGGGGAACAACAAGGCAAGTGAATGCCGAAGAGTCGGAGAGCAAAGGAGTAGATGCTGCCAAATCTAGGTCTGTCCCTAAAAAGGCAAACCGTGAACAGGCTGGCAATAACTCGACCGCTCGGAACGACAAGGGAAAAGTTCAGGCGACTTCCAGCAAGAAACAGCCAGCCAACGCTAGGAAAGACCAAGCACCGGCAAGCACCTCTTCTGGAATGAAACCAGGAACGTCCAAGAGACAAAGATCGGAGGAGACAGTCAAGCTAGACGGTGCTAAGAAACTTAGAACCACGGCTTCGACACCACCCCGATCGACCTACAAATTGCCATTATAAGCCGTGACGACCCAGATGGGAAAATCTCGGCAAAAAACTGGCTTCTTGTAGAAAATGAGATCCTCAAAGCTATGATGGCAGCATCAGAGAACGATAGTTCTGAAGACTATATCTTTGATGGTGCCGGATGGAGGCGAGGAGTTAAAGTGGTCTGCTGCGGTGACCAGAAATCACGGGAGTTTCTGAGCCGTACAATCGCCAACATTGGCGAACTATGGGAAGGTTCCTCCCTCGGAACCGTAAAGGTTAAGAGGCATGAGGGCAAAGGGGAGTCAAAAGCTGCAAGTGGTGCAAATAAACCTGCACCACGCTAAAGCAGCAACGTACGACCTTACGCTCTACATGTCTCACGAGAACGTGGATGTGGCCTTGATCCAGGAACCATGGTTAGGCAAAAACCGAATCCGTGGGTTGAGGTCAAAACACTACAACCTTTTCCACTACACGTCAGATGTAGGTGAAATTAGAAGTTGTATCCTAGTGAAAAAATCAATTAACGCTTTCTTCCTATCTAGGTACAGCAACAAGGACAACACGGCAATCAGTGTCGAATCGAATGAAGGAAACTTCATTTTAGCGTCGACGTACATGCC
Source organism: Eupeodes latifasciatus (assembly GCA_920104205.1). Classification (NCBI taxonomy): domain Eukaryota; kingdom Metazoa; phylum Arthropoda; class Insecta; order Diptera; family Syrphidae; genus Eupeodes; species Eupeodes latifasciatus. Next base: position 171,910,029 of record OV049924.1, on the reverse strand, counting down.
GTACGAGGAGGAGAGCCCACCATCAAAAACTGTCCGTGATCTTGTGGTCCATGCCACAGCAAGCGGCACAATTTTGGTGGTAGGATGTGATGCCAACGGTCACCACACTCAATGGGGCTCAAAGGATATCAATAAAAGGGGTGAGTCAATTTTTGAATATATTCTCTGTTCTAATTTATCGTTATGTAATAGGGGTAATCACCCTACCTTTCGAAACAAAAACAGGGAGGAAATCATAGATTTTACTCTTATTAGCAATAATAGTAAAATTTCAGTTGAAGACTGGAGAGTCTCACCTAAAGAATCTTTTTCGGATCACTTTAGGATACTCTTCTCTATAGACAGGAACTTTACTGAAAAGAAACCTTACAGGAACCCAACTAGAACGAATTGGACAGAGTACGAAAAATGGCTGAAAGACTGTATTGATCCACCAGAGGACAATACAGGTCTAAGTACTTCAACCATTGACACTGTTGTCCAAAACTTGTCTAGCAAAATAAGAATGTCTTTTGAAAAACACTGCCCTTTATCTCGTTCCAATAACTCCACTAAACCACCCTGGTGGAATGGTGTACTAAGGAAACGTAGAACAGAGGTTAGAAAACTTTTCAATAAAGCTAAACTGAGTAAATTAGAAGAGGACTTAAAGTCTTATAGAGCCGCACTTAACACTTACACCAAAGAGTTAAGGAAGGCCAAAAAGGATTCGTGGGCTAAACATTGTGAATCCATTGAAAAAACAAGCGAGGCGGCAAGGCTCCGTAGAACCCTGGCCATTAATCCCACGATCCCGGGGTACATAAAACACCCTGATGGAACATGGTCGAACTCGAGCCTAGAGACGCTTGAACTCTTCATGGAAACTCATTTCCCCGGTTGTAAAAACCCAGAAAGTTCCGATTGCTTGCAATCGAACACGTTGGATTTTACTCACACGGAATCAAAGTAAGAACTAAATCGGGTTATTACTGAGCAGAAGATTATCTGGGCAATAAACTCCTTCAAACCCTATAAATCAGCGGGACCAGACGGGATTTTCCCAGCTCTTCTTCAAAATGCTCTCAAAGTAATAACTCCGTGGCTTAGGGTAATCTTCATAAGTTGTATCAAACTTAGATACGTCCCTAATAGCTGGAAAAAGGTCAAGGTAGTCTTTATCCCAAAAGCAGGGAAACCGACTCACTCGACCGCTCAGGATTATAGACCAATAAGTCTCTCTTCGTTTCTCCTTAAGACACTAGAGAGGATAATTGATCTACATGTTAGAGAACTTCTCAACGAAAACAACTTCTGCAACTACTACGCTTACCTTAAAGGTAAATCAGTGGAGACTGCCTTGCATGAAGTAGTTTCACATATTGAGAAAAGTCTTGAACATAAAGAATATACCCTGGCAGCATTTCTTGATATCGAGGGTGCGTTTAATAACGTTAAAACGGAATCGATCAAGACTGCCTTGGTTGAAGTTGGGGTTGAATCTGTCATTGTCGATTGGATTTTCACCATGTTAAATGGCAGAATGATCAACTCTCAAATAGGAGTTAGCACTATCGAGAAAACAGTTACTAGAGGCACACCACAGGGAGGAGTCATCTCACCTCTGCTCTGGATCCTCGTAGTTAACAAAATTCTCACAAAGTTAAAAGATCAGGGCATTAAAATAGTAGCATATGCAGATGACATAGTGGTTTTGGTATCAGGCAAGTTTCTTACCATCATCGAAAACATTATGGAAAATGCATTAAAGGATTTATCTTGTTGGGCAACTAAGAACGGTCTCGGGGTCAACCCCACCAAGACAGAGCTAGTTTTGTTCACGAAGAAACGGAAACTGGAGGGCTTCAACCCTCCCAAACTAAATGGTATTCCTCTAAAACTTTCTAAGGAAGCTAAATTTCTAGGAGTAATCCTTGACTCCGAGCTTACATGGGAGCGTAATAGTGAGGAAAGAATGAAAAAAGCACGATGTGCATTCTACACATGCAAAAAGACCTTCGGTGTACGTTGGGGTATGCGACCGCAAGTCATCCAATGGATGTACACAGCGATTGTCAGACCCATTCTTACCTATGGCTCTATTGTATGGTGGAAGGCGGTGGAAAAATCAAGCTATCTCAAGAACCTGAATAAGGTACAGAGACTAGCCTGTATAGGGGCTCAAAGATCCACACCACAAGCTGGATTGGAAATGATCTTGGACCTCCCGGCTCTGGATGAGTTCATAAAGTGCACGGCAGCCAAAACTGCAATTCGTTTAAGAGAACTGAGTTTTTGGAGGCATAGCACTTATGGCCACGGGTCAATCTTACAAAGATATGACACGATTCCAGGACTGAGTGAGACCACCGATTACATCCCCCCTTTACTAGATTTCGACAGAAAATATTATATTTTCATACCAGAAAGACAGGGTTGGGATCCCAATTCACTTATAAGTAAACAGGGTATCCCTTTCTACACTGACGGTTCAAAAATGGAATCAGGAACAGGTGCTGGAGTGTTTTGCCAATCTCTCAACATCAGAGCGTCATATACACTGCCGGCTGACTGTAGTGTCTTTCAGGCCGAGGTCTTTGCCATTGGAAAAGCAGCTGAATTGACACATCACGAAAAGCTAAGCTCTTCGGAGATTACTTTTTTCGTGTACAGCCAGGCTGCTATCAAAGCCTTAGCTAGTGAGACCATAAGATCAAAAGCAGTTTTAAACTGTAGGAAGGAATTAAACAAAATCTGCCACACTAACCAGGTAAAGCTCTGCTGGGTTCCCGGACATAGCAATATAGAAGGGAATGATATAGTAGATGAACTAGCCAGGAAAGGGTCAGAAGCAGACACCAGTAGTAGCGACCATTCAGTCAGGGGACCACTCGTCCCGATTGGGGTACTCAAGAGGAAGATAGACCTTAAACTAAAAGAGAAAACCAATATCTCCTGGAAATCCAGGAACGATTGTGCAATCTCTAGAAGTTTATGGCCTAACACAAATGAAAAGGAAACTCGGTATATTCTATCGCTGAGTAAAAAGAACATTAAAATCTTGATAGGTTTACTAACAGGTCATTGCGCCATTGGCACAATGGCTAATAGAATAGGGGCATTTGCACCCGATTTTTGTAGGAGCTGTCAGGATGAGGAGGAAATGGAAACCATTAAACACCTGCTCTGCGACTGTCCGAACCTCCAAACCAGCCGACTCCGTCATTTCGGAAACAGGTTTGTTGGAGAACTGGATGATCTAGCACAGGTCTCAATGGCGAGCATGAGGAAATTTATAGATAGCACAGGCTGGTTCGTTAACGAGCCAATCTACGCTAATCGACAGAGTTGAATTGAACTGAGGAGCATCGATGCTAAATTTTTACTTTTACAGGGGATCACAATGGACCAATAGGCCCCCGTGTACGCAACAGCTTCTTGCTGTGCACACCCCTTACAACCTAACCTAACCTAACCTAACCTTCTCAAATATAAAATAATATTGACAAAAAAAATAAAGAACTTGTTGGTCGTAAGTATTTAAAGCACTGTTGTTAAATGAATTTATTATGATGAGGAAAACTTTAAGTTTTTAAATTATGACAAACATGCAGAAGAAGCCTCATAAACAATTGTTTTTAAGGACTTAGAATTCGTTACAGCAAGTACTTACTTATGATGTTCATTGACAAAGACATAGAAATTTCTAGCGGCATGATTAAAAATATCTCGAAACCTATTGTACACCGAAGAACTGCGATGTTTAACTTCTTGCAAAACTGTTGTTAAAACAATAACATTGCAAATAGCATCTTCCTCGAGCACATCTATTTGATCTAGAACAACATTAGTGTCTAAAACTAGATAGTGTGGGAAATTAAACAGCGATGTCTTGGACTTGGCATTATTTTCCAGCAGGAGTTCAGATTCGTTTTGATGGCAAATTTTACAAAGCTGTGAACCACATCCCAGGTCATCGCGAAGATAGTGCTCACGTACAATCTGCAGGAAGAAAAAGTCATGGGGTAAAATGTTGGATGGGTTTTCTTACAGATTTGTTTAATTTATACTTTTAAAATGTTTCCGCGTTTTGTTTTACGCGTAAATTCACGAATAGTCTGCATTATTTGTTTATTTCGAATAACAACATGCACCAAAGAAGTTTTTGGTTATGTTGCTCGGTGTTGTTTTGACATTGACATTTCACGTGCTGCATGCAGCTCAGTGTGAAGGAGAAATTAGGTTTGTTCAACTAGAAAAATTCAAGTGTCGAGTAGTTGGGCAGTTTATATTTCTAAGATCTCAGAGATTTTCGCGTTCTAAGAAATACCTATACATAAAATAAAATGTCTCAAATTTAGTGTCAGAAATCTGAGAATAGAATTTGGTAATTGTCTAGAAGAGCTACTTTTGCTAAAAACATAGAAAAAAAAATCGGAAAACAGCCAAATCGGTGTATTTTTTCGTAAACTTTAATAAAAAATCGGGGGAAGTGCAATTTTGCAACAATTTTTTTGTTATTAATTAAAAAAGTTGAAAAATGACAGATACTTGTTGCTCGATTGAAATTTTTGAAATTGGAGCCTAAAACAAGTTTTTTTTTAATTTATAGCACGGCGTACTAACAGCTAGGTATGTAAGGGGGCATGCTGCCCCCTGCAACCCCCCTGCTTGGGATCACTATAGGATTTGGGGTGGGTGCGAGTTTGCAACAAAAAAAAGCAAGTATGGCAATACTGAACAAAAACAAGGAAGAAATGTCAAAATCAACCATTTTTGCGTGTTTTGTATGTAAAAAAAGTGAACTTTAAAAATTAATTTAAAATAGAAATAAATGTTTCCTCGCTCTTCCCCCGATTTTTTATTAAAGTTTACGATAAAATACACCGATTTGGCTATTTTCCGAATTTTTTTTCTATGTTTTTAGCAAAAGTAGCTATTATAGACAATTACCTAGAATTTGTATGATTCGAAAATTCTCAGAAATCTTAGAAATATACATAAATTGACCAAATGACATCGGCTGATTTTTATTTTTGACTCAAGAAAGCATGGTAAACAGCCAAACAGTTTCGAAACTAAAAGTTGCATGTGCGCGCCTAGCTTTATGGGTGTCGTTCCATATATGGCAATTTTGCTTGTTAACACAGCCATTCATCTAAAAATGCGCCTCGTCACTAAAGATGATTTCTCGGCCGAAATTGGGGTCTTCCAAACGGTTCAAAGCCCAGTCAGGCAGTGTTGCCAGAAACACCGATTTATCGTAATTCTCCCGATTCTTAGACCTATTTACGATACACCGATTTTTGATCTAATTATGACACTTTTCCCCGATTTTCGATGTTTTATATAAAAAAGGATTTTAATGTATTTTAATCTCTGAAATTTACATAACTTATAATTGTACTAAAAATTTGAGTACTTTTTAATTAATTTATGAATTATCAACTGACTTATCAGCAACAAAAATCTTAAGCACGGTGGTAAGAATATGTATTAATTTTAAGATTTATGATGTTTGTTTTGATCTTTTGAGAGTTATTGCTGCGGATGCAAAAACATTGCATTCGACAATTATAACCAACTTTATTGAAAAGAATATTGATTGTAAAAAACAATTAATTGGGTTTGCGGCGGATGGAGCAAATAATATGACTCGCAGTAAAAATTCGGTTGCTTCTTTGCTAAAGGGTGACTGCCCAAATCTAGTAGTTTTTAAATGTGTCTGCCATTCATTTGCCCTCTGTGCATCTTACGCCTGCTTAAAACTTCCTCCAATTGTTGAAACAATGTGTCAGAATATTTACAACTATTTTCAAAATAGTCCAAAAAGGGTGGCCAAAATATCAAGATATTCTAAAATTATTGGAATACAAGCCATATAAACTTCTCCATCCGTCACAGACTCGTTGGTTATCGTTTAAATGCGTTGTTTCCAGAATATTAGAATTGTATGAACCCCTTAAGATATACTTCGCCTTTGAAGAGAATATAGATAATCTCGAAAGTGGTAAAGTAATTTTAATGTATCTACAAGATCCTTTAAATGAATTTTATCTAAAATTCTTAAGCTTTGCTCTTCCTCAAGTTAATAAATTGAACCGACTTTTTCAAAGCGAAGAGCCACAGATTCACAAGCTATACAGTGAAATTAAAACTTTAGTACTAGCAATTTTAGATTGTTTCATTAAGCCGGCTTATCTAAGGGCAACGGCTATTGAAAATATTAATTTCAAATATCCATACAATATAATAAGTAATGATAATTTATATCTCGGCAGCGACGTTAATTTACAATTGGAAAAAAATCTTATTGCAAGTTGTGAAGTCGAACGATTTAAAAATAACTGAATAAGTTTCTACGTCGAACTATGCGAACAAATATTCGAAAGATTTGACTTTAAAAATAAATTGTTTAAAGCTTTGACATTATTGGAACCTAAAAAGACCGCAAATAAACAAACTGATTCATTAAGTAATCTTTTTAACTTGTTTGATAATATTATTCCTTCCAAAGATATCCAGAGAATTGATTTGGAATATAGGGAAATACGAAATCTTGATTTTGAAAATTTATTATCTGAGGGAATTGAAAATACTAAAATAGAAATATTTTGGAAGATTGTGTGCTAAATCAAAAAGTGCAATCAAACTTTAGCTTTTCCATTGATGGCTCGATTTATTTCATCGGTATTATCGTTACCGAATTCATCCGCTAACGTGGAGAGAACTTTTTGGCAAATAAATTTGAATAAGACGAAAATAATAAATAGGCTAGATGTTGATACTTTACAAGGAATATTACTTTCTAAGGATTACCTGAAGTTCAAAGATTGAAATTGTTTAAACTTAAAAGTGTCTGATGATTTGTTAAAAAAATTCAAGCAAAATAAATATATTTAAAAATAATACAAATTAAGATACTTATGTACGAAGCCGTTGGTTTATAAGAAACTTGAATCCTTGGAGTATTTGTTAGCTTACATATGTACATATTACTTTTTTCATTTCTAAGCTAGCTAGGTGATATAAGCACTAAATAATTAAGTTTCTTGTGAGTCAATGCCCCATAAAAGACTGTAAATTTAATATAACAAGGGAGATATTTATTATTTATTATTAAGTTTTACGTTTTGTGTCCAAAGAATATGAATTTTAATTAAAAAGCGTAATAAAACAAAAAAAATATCAATTGTTACTTATTAAATAACGTATTCAGTACCTCCGAAATAAAAATATTTAATTTTAATGTAACCAAGCAATATTAGTTATTATAATTTATTTAAATGAAATAAAATAAATCATGATACAAATGAAACAAAAAAAGTTTTATATTTTTTGTAATAGGAAATCTGAATTTATTTTCATAGTTAATGAAAAACACATTCTAAAAAAAGAACATTCAGAAAAAATTGACAGAAAGCTTATCTTTGTCATAAGTTGTAGGGTTAAACAAATTACCCCGATTTACACCGATTTCTAATGTGGAAATCTTCCGATTTCAGTAAATATTTTCTGGCAACACTGCAGTCAGGGAAAAAACGGCGTTTTCTATGGTCATGAACTTTGAGCTCCTGTGTCCATTGCATCTTGTACGGATGTAGGCCGAGTTCTTGTGCAGGAATAGACTGCCTCGGGTTCTGCTGTACACTTTTACGGAACGCGGTGGTATTCTCAGCTGATCTTACGTTCCTTGATCGTACGGTCGGTCGGATCGGTGTTGGCTGATTGTTTACTGAACCGGTCGTCTCAAATTTGGCCACCAAACGTTGAAGAGTCGACTGTGAAAGGCCACCACGTCTACCGTTAAATAGGCGCAATGTGCGCAACGTTTGCGTTAACGAACACTCATTTTGATAATAAAGTTTTATTATTTGAACGTGCTGTTGGCATAAACAAGTGAATATAAAACAAAAAATTTGACAGATGTCACCAAAACAAAATGGCCGCCACGTGGCCCCAAAATCTGCGTGCGCCAATTTAAAAACCATAAGTATAAGTTAAGCATGACCAAGGCTAATTCAGCAAAATGTCAACTATTATTTCTTCTTAGTCATAAGCTTTAAATGTATTTAATGTTAAAAAATCTCAATAATTATATTACTGATAAATTGCTTGGTGCATTTTTTACGAGCTAAATTTTGACAGATTATTTGAGGGTACCTACAGTTTTAAGCACTTTTCATGACAAGAATTACTCTTGGGGAATTGTCAATTCCTCGTTAGAGGGAGTAACCGTGAAAAAACTTTAGAATCAGCTAATAGAAAAATGCAATGAATTTAGACTAACGGTTTATTTTCTATTTATTGACTTAAGTAAAGCTTTTGACTCCATTGAACACGAAATAATATGGTCCTCCCTGAAAAACCAAAACATAAACCCAAATATAGTACAAACGATTAAAAACATATACAAAAATAATAGCACGAATAAAAACAGAGAAAAGAGGACGTACAGGTAATACCACAAGAGAAGTTAGGCAAGGAGATCCGCTTTTACCACATTAATTTAGTTCAGTTCCGGAAGACGTTTCCCAAAAAACCTAACTGAAAGACAAAATATGGAATAAGGATATGTTTACAAATTCTAAACAATTTAAGATTTGCAAACGTTATAGTTCTTATTCCTACAAAAGCTACACACATTCAAGGCTTGTTGACGGATTTAACTACCTTGTGTAAAAATTATGGACTTGAGATAAGAGAAAAAGAGACCAGCACTACGACCCAATAAAAGATGGAGTGTTGATCTATCACAAATAAATACAAATTGGTACAACGAAGGCAAACATAGAAACATATGGGGAGGCTTATACCAGTAACCAAGGTTTATAACTTTTAATTAATTATTTTATTTATTTTAAATTAATTTTAATTTTTAATTTAATTTCAATCTAAAACTAATAATTTGTAATAATTTTTAGCTTTAACAAAAAATATATATATATATTTATATGTATGTAATAAGTGTTAAATTGTTATAAATTCTTGCATCTACAATTTTTTAAAAACAGATATTAATTAGTAATAATATTATGATTAAATTAAAATATAAAAAAACAAATTTTGTAAAATTTTTTCTTTATTTATTTATTTAAATTTCTTTAATTATTATCACAACATATATTATTATTTATGCGACGCGTTTCGGATATATATATCCATCATCGGGCACTGGTTGATGCTATCGGCCGATGATGGATATATGTATATATCCGAAACGCGTCGCATAAATAATAATATATGTTGTGATAATAATTAAAGTAATTTAAATAAATAAATAAAGAAAAAATTTTACAAAATTTGTTTTTTTTTATATTTTAATTTAATCATAATATTATTCGAAAAAATAGACAACATGGAGACAACAACACAAACAATTAATTAGTAAATTCACTAAAATGTAATCAAAATACTTGAGCCAATAAAAGCTTATAATTATAATAATGAATCATATAGGCTTTTCACATCAAATCCAAGACATGTCGAAAACTAGTAGCAATTGAAAAATGAACTAAACAAACTAAACTTTTCGAAACATTCAGCGTTTGTCAAAAGATTTTGATTTTTCTAAAGACTAAATAAACCTTGATTTTGTTGTGGAGAACAGCCATCCCTCAGGTATAGTTTAAAATAAATAAAGAAAACACAATGTTGTATTACAATGTACAATATGTATATGTTCATATCTATATTCATATCTGCAGCAATATTTAGGTATATATTCCCCTTTTAATTTAACTATGACAAGCTTAATTATTTATAGCAAACTTACCTTTTTCCACACATTTCTTTTACGATTATGATTTTCAATTGCATAAATTAAAGCTTTTCTTTTGTTACCAAGTACCAGGTTTTGCAAAAGAAATCGTCTTTTTTTCTAATGATAGATGCTTGAGATAGTAAAAAAAGCTTTAACAAAATCTTCATATTTTGTTCAACTTTCTTTTAATGTATTAAAATCAATTTCAATTGGTCACAATTCATTTTATTTTTATAAATAAGACTTAACTTTTACTTACAAACTTTTCATTAATACAATATTTGGCAGTCGATGTTGCAAACAATGAAATGTCAAACGAAAAGGTGTAAATGTTCAGTGTGAACGATTTTTGAGTTTTCGAAAACTCGGTTTCGGGTTTGCTGTGAAAATGCTAATACATCTGAAAATAGATCGAAGTTTTCAGGTCTTAAAAACTCGAATGTCAGCTCGGCCGTGTGTGACCAGCCTCAAATCAAACTAGCAAACAAAAACACTCTATATGGAGCAAAAACACTCTTTTGATACGGTACGGAGTGTTTTTGCTACCAAACTTCAGCTGGCACTTCTTCATTCTGGTTCATCCGTTTTTCATGGAATGAATTCCAAAGAGAAACATCAAAAATGAAATCGAATAGAAAAGTAAAGTAAAGAAAAAAACAAGAAAAATAAAGTGACGTCGTCTTAAAACTTGACAATGCAAAGAATAAAACACAAGTTTTTTCAGCAAAAATAGTTAATCTTTTATAAATTGTATTTAAATTATTAAAAAAAACTTTGAGTTATCCTTTAATTAAAATGGATACAAACCAATCAGCTGCAGCGGGGGTATGTTATTAAATTGACGAACTTTAAACTTAAAAACTTATTTCTTTTGATTTAGATGGACGCTAAGAAATATACTATCGAATCCATGAGTAGGGAGGAGCTCATTAACAAATGTAAAGGACTCCTAGGAATTGCAAAACAAGCCAAAAAAGCAAAAGATGGTAAATTCAATAAAATTTAAATACAGAACATACTAATTGAATCATTTTTGTAGAATTTGCTGAAGAAAATCAAAAACTCAAAGAACATATCAAACATTTTGAGACACAGCGAGAAGCAGATAAGAAGTCTCTTCTCACAATGAAAGAAATGCTTGAGGAATTCACAAATAATAAACTCGAATTGACTTCAGAAATCAGCGAACTGCGTGGGCGAAATAAAGCACTCCTCGAAGAGCAGATGAGTAGCAGAAAAGATAAGGACCAACTTACGATTGAGAATGAAGCATTACGACGACAAGTTAATAGACTTACAGAAGACAACGAAAGCCTGCTGACAGATATTAACCAAATGGATGAGCAATTGAATCAGGTTTGGAATTTTAATTTTGTTTCCTTCTCTTTAATTGAAACGCAGTCTAAAAATGAATAATATAAATGATATGACCTTGTGTTTATTTTTTTTTCTTTTCATTTCTCTTAGGTCAATATTCTTGGCAAAGAACAAAAGCAGCATTTAGACCTCCTTGAGTTAGAGGTAGAAAAACTTAAGGAATACGAAGTTACTAGTAAAAGACTAGCTACCGATTTTCGAGACTTACAACAAACCCATCAAGCACTTACTGAATCATATAATCTTGCCCAGAATAATTCACAGGCTTTAACCTTAAAATGCCAGAACCTTCAAGAAATCAATTCAGAGCAACGCAAGAAATTCCAAGGCTTAAAAGATAAATTTATTGAAGTCCATAAAAAACTCAAACAACTCAAGGAATGTAAACGTGTTTTAGTCGAAAGCCACCACGAATATGCTGATTCCATCTCTAGATGGCAGTTAGAGATTATGCATGCATCAGAGAAGCTCTGCAGTCATATACAGTCCTTGACGAAAGAAAACAACGATTTGAAAAATGAAATTGAGAACAAGGCTGAAAATGTTGATATAGTCTTACCCCAGTTGCCGATATTAATTGATTACTGTGAAAAAGCACTTGTTGAATACCGTCAACAGAAAACATTAATTGATGAACTTCAAGAGGAAAACAATAAATTGAAGAAAGAAATTGGAACAAAAATAAGAGCTAGCGATGAAGTTGATCATGAAGAATGGAGTAAACAAAATCTGGAGGCTCTTGAAGTACTCAAAGAAGAAAATAAGAATCTTAAAGATATAGCAGAAAATGACAGGCTAATGTTAGAAAATGAAATGAAAGTCCTTATGTCTGAAAAGTTACAGCTCCAGGAACAATTAGCCAATATTGACGGAAACACCAGGCAAACTGATATGGAAATAAATGCGTTGAGATCAGAAGTAACAAAACTCACAAGCCAACTGTCCAACATTACGGAATATAAAGAGAAATTGGAACAAGAATTAGCCACAACCGAGAGTTCAGTCGATAAAGAGATAAAATATTTGAAGGTATGTTGCACTGATTAGTAATTGATTCACGATCTTATGTTTTTACGGCTACCTTCCCTCAAACCAAGTTAAGTTGAAAAGATGTCTTCTGTAGTATAAAAGGCAAGGGATGGATTTTCAGAGCTCTATGCTTCTACTAAATCATAAAGTTTAATAAATAATAATATACTCAGGCTTCAGGCAGTACCTTTGCAAGTGTTGAGCTGTTCGTGTAATTTCACGGAAATATGGCAGAAATACTTTTTCAGGTTTAACAAGGATAAGAAGATTACCATCTCGCAACTGGGCAATACTTTCATATTGAGTACTTATACTGTCGATTGCTTTTTTGAGGAGGAAGACACTAAATATTATGAATTGTTTATTGGGGTCCGAGGGTGATATAACAATGAATTTGGGATGGTTATTTAAGCTTTTTATATTAATTAAATGATTAATTGGATTGGGTCTTTTCCGTCTTTTGTTTTTGGGCTCAAACAGCATCTCATCAGAGAGAATGCTGTATTGATTACCCACTAATACACCACGTGGCCCTTGGGTCATGCTTCTTATATTTTTTGTAACTATTTTTTGCTCAAATCACAAACAAACTTCTTTACCTAGTTCGGTTTTTAGCTAGATATCTCCAGTTGAGCACTCCAAGTTGGGCGAATTCACTTTCCACTTGCATGTGCCACCTGATCCGAGGCCTTCCTGTGTTGTCCAATGGGCGTGGGTCCAGCGACTTTCCAGGCCAGAGCATTGTCTTCCATGCGCTCTACGTGGCCTAGCCATTTCAGGGTTAGATTATTATCATTTTGGCTAAGTCTACGTCGCTGTACAGCTCGTCGTTCCATCTCCTCCTCCACTCGCCGTAGATCACGCGAAGAACATTTCTCTCGGAAAGACCCAAGGTGCTTTCACCCGCTTTTGTCATTGCGTCACATAACGAATGGGGATGATTAGTGTCTTATATAGCGACACTTTAGTTGCTCAAAAGAGGGCTTTGCTACTCAATTGCTTTCTTAGTCCAAAGAAACATCGGTTAGCAAGATAAATTATTTGTTTGATCTCAGCGCTGGTGTTGTTTTATGTGTTCATAGCGGAGCCTAGGTAGAAAAAGTCCTCAACTCACTCAAAAGTTACGTCTGTCGATGGTGACGTTTTGACCGAGACGTCGTGTTGTATGTCCTTTCGTGATGATTCATTGTTTTGCCCTCATTAATATAACCCATATTTGCCGCCTCTGCCTCAATGCTCACAAAAAGACACCATTAACATAACGCTGAGTTGTTACGATTATGTCAATTTCATAAGCACATGCCAGTAATTGGACAGACTTTTGAAAGATAGTGCCCCTACTCTTGAGGCCGTTACACTGTTCCACCTGCGGTTAGATATTTTCCTCTAATAGCGCCAATTTCTGTAAGCGAGCGGAAATTCTTCTAATTTTATTTCTCCGAGAAACTTGAGATCAAAGGACACCACCGGAATAGACTAGGCATTATCTTAGATTATTCCTTCTGAAGTCTGTGGAACTGTTTTTTGTTATATGTAATTCTTAAGTAGGATTTTAGCTGGGCTCAGCTTCAGCTTTTTCAAATAATGTATCATGTCTTTTTTTCTTAAGATCATTATTGTTATTCGATCAGTTTTGTTATTCGTTGAATGGACTGGTCTTGGTTTAAAGCTTTATTCAACAGGGATTCTGTTTGCATGGCTGCGTTCAATCTCGTGTTGGATAGGGTATCTTGGATAGGTGGATTTTTAGATACCTTGTTGAACGAGTTGGATAGCTGTATTGAGATAGCTGTCAAAAAATAAAAACAACTTTCAGCTGTTCACAAAAAGCAGAGAAACATTTAAGCTTCGAAGTCAAAATTGTTGTAAGATAAAACATTTAATGGATAATTCAACAAACAAATTCTAAAATTCGGAGGCAAATAGCTTCTTCATCGTCAATTATGTACAGAACATCCTCAAATACAACTTCAACTAATATTTTGTATCTTTTTGTTTACCAACAAATACAAAAAGCTGAAATCAATTTTCAAGTTTCTTGAAATTCAACCATGTGTTAAATCAGCTGTTCTGTCAGATACCTACATACCCCAGAAATTCTTGGATACCTTTGGATTCCTTTTTTGAGATCTCAGCTGTTTTTGATCAGCTGTTATTTTACACGTAAAACACTAACAAAAAGGTACCCGGATACCCTATCTGTCTGAGATTGAACGCAGCCATTGGTCGCATTCAGAAAGCTAGTGGCTACGTAGTTAAGCGATTCTGATTGGCTAAATCCAACTACAAAAGTAGTCGAAATTTCCCCTCCGACGTAGTGTAAAATTTTCGGCTACAAAGTTAGTGCACACTGGTTTTGACGTTTCACAATCAGCTGCTTGGTAAGGACACAAGAATTCAAAATGAAATGAATCTTTCGGTATTTAAATACAAATATAAATCAATAATAGTCCGAAATATAGTGCATTGTCTTCTACTTTGCTTGAATTTTTTCAACAGTATATAGAATTTGTATTATGACAAACCTCTTTAATAAATCAATAATATTTGTCTTCTATTTGGTTTTATTGAACTTAAAAAGAAAAAAACTATTTAAAGTTCTGAAAACACAAATGTTTCTTATTGTATATATTTGTATTTGTCATTAATATGACAGTTCCGGATTGACTAGCTTTGTAGTGCAATTTTGCATTCACAAAGCTAGCTGAATTTTTACTACTTAGCCACTAGCTTTGTGAATGCGACCATTGTATGAACTTGTATGTTTCTTAGAGATAACGGTTCAATATTTTTAGCAAGTAAGCAATAGTCGATGATAGATAATAAAACAAGTTCTTAGGAGCCACCAATTTAAGAATTTTGTTTATAAAATTTGAATGCGTTTATTGCAGGAAGAGAATGTAAATATTGAAGAAAAAACAGCAAATGTTAATGAAATCATCAACAATACAGATTCAAAAATACACAAGCTGGAAAGAGAACTCTCTGAAGCCACAACTAATAAATTCAAAACCAATACCGAAACCAACATCACCTTATCATATTTACCCATCTTAATTGATTGTTGTGAAAAAGCACTGCATGAACAGAGACAACAAACCGAACTCATTGAAAGCTTGAAAAGTAAAAATATGGAAGAACATACCGAAGAAGTCGTGTCCAAATTGATCAAAGAGCTTGAACAACTCAAAAACGCAAATGACAAACTGAAACAAGAATTATCAAAAGCCAAACATCACGATTCTGATATTGAAGATGTGATTAAACTTAAAAACGATTTAATTGCCAATCATCGAACTTGTGAAGATCTCCAAACCAAATTGGAAAAACAAGAGCGAGAGAATACCGATTTATTAAATGAAATGCGTGAATTGAATGAAGCTCTTAAAGGTCGAGGAGATGTCATATCCAAACAACAAGCAAAGCATCAGGAAATGTTGGTTGAAATGAAAAAAACATCGAGTGCTCTCTCCAAAATTGAAGCCGATTTACAATCGAAGGAAACAATAATCAAAGAAAAAGACACAAGAATGCAAAAGCTTAGCGAGGATAATAAATCAGCTTTGCAAGAAGTAAATCGTTTGCAGAATTCTTTGCGAGAAAATGAAACCAAAATAAAACAATTAACAGAAGAAATCACAGCTATAAGAGCACAGCTGGATAATCATGATGCACAAAGTGAAGCCCTTTCCACTTCAACTATATCACGGGCTGAGGACATAGCACGCTTACGTGAGGTTGATGAAAGTTTCGAGGAGAAATACAACAAGCTTCGAGCTTTAGCCATTAAGATGAAAAAAAAGTCCCATGAGCAATCAATCATCATGGTTGAGTTGGAGAAACAAGTTGCTGAATCGAAGACCAAAACAACAGACATGACCGAAAAGATATTTTCGTTGGACAGTGAACGAGAATCGCTGCAAAAAGAATTGACTAATTGTAAAATACAAATTGATGCGTTGAAAACAGAAGTAAGTAAGCTCAAGGCTTCCAAAAAGCAAAGTAATGTTTTAAATCTCGAAATTGAAGCATTTGAAAAGTCCTTGAATGAAACGAGTGCTAAGTTAACAGCCAAAGCAGCTGAGTATGACCGCATTCGAGAGACACTTCAAGGCAAAGAATTAGCAATCGAGGTTTTGAAAAAAGAAAACAAAATTCTTGAAGAGAGCAAGGAAAGTGAGATTGTTCATGCAGGTGAACTCAAAAAACAGATTGACAAACTGCAGACTCAGTTGAAGGATGTCGTTCACAATAAACAAGAAACTGCCGCAAAGCTGGAAGAATGTTTGTCCGAAAAACAATTGCTACAGTCGGAAGTAGAAGAACTCAAGAAGAGTGCGTTGTCACTATCCCAAAAGCTCAAAGACGAAGGAGCTACAATGACCAAAGAAAATGAAAATCTTCTTCAGAGAATAAGCTCATTAGAAGTCGAACTAACCGAGTCAAATAATCGAATTACACTTGCCGAAAGGTCCTTCCAAGATCTGCAGAGTGAATTTGCCAATTACAAGGTTAAAGCGCAATCAGTGCTGCGACAAAATCAAACGAAAGAATCCTCAAAGGAGCGCGAGTTAGAAGAGGAACTAAAACTAGTCAAAGAAGATCACAAGAACATATCTGAGCGTCTTCGAACATTCCTAGATAAATACCAAGTCAGTGAAAAAGCAATCGAAGAACTTCAAGAAGAAAACAGATGCCTTAGAAATCGAAAAAATGAGTTGCAGAGTGCGATTGCAGAAGTTCGTCAGCAGTGTGAGAGTATTGCACGAGAGAATAAGAAACAACTCGACACATACCAAGAAACATTAAAAGGACATCGCCTACAGATGGAGGCTTTGGATTCCTGTCACCTCCAACAGCTGCAAGAATTACACGCTAAGTATAATCAAGAAATTGCTGAACTTAAGTCAAGCCACCAAAAAGACTCGGAAAGTTTAATACACAAACCGTTTGAGAAAAACGATTATACTCTTTTGGAACGTGAGGATGCTGAAGGATCGGAAGCTGAAACAACACAAACCCCAAAATACCTGCAACCGAGAAAGCGGTCAAATCATGACTTGATTCCATTGGAAGAATTGTTGAGTACACCAGCAGTTGATAGTACGTACCCAGTTTTGGAAAGGAGAAAATCATTGTCACCATCGATAGAATTACAAGAGACCAAGGAACGTTTAATGAAGCAAGAAAGCCGTGTAAGACATTTGACTTCATTGCTAGCGGAGAGCGAGCAAGATTTGGCCAGACTAACGCAGTTAAATGAAATGCTAAAGGAAGAAGTCCGAAGACAAGAGAGAACAGTTGAGCGAGAGAAACATATGCATAATTCGGAGTATCTAAAGAACGTCGTTTTGAAGGTAACTTAATTAAAAAAATTAGTTAATTTAACAGAAAAAAAACATTATATTAAACTTACAAAATATAAAACTATTGCTTAATAATTTCAACAGTTCGTTTCTCTCAACAATGGCGATGAAAGAACTCGACTGGTACCTGTCCTAAATACAATTTTAAAACTAAGTCCGAGTGAAATAGAAATGCTTCAAAATGTTGCCAAAGGAAAAGGTTAGTCTTTGTCATTGAACATATTGTTTTATGGAGTTACTAAAATAAAATGTGATTTATGTACGCATTCCAGGTTTTGATAACAACAACCGAAGTTGGGGAAGTTTCTTGCCGAGCTGGAATACTAGTTAATGTCAATAAAATTGAATATAATTGAAAGTGATTTTCTAAAAAGATTTCAACATTTAGTATTTTTGTTTGTAGTGAGCAATTTAAATTTTGTTTTGGATTTAACGTAAATTATTATTGTTTGATGTATTTATGTAATTGTACATTATAGAAATTTAAATTTTGTAAATATAGATATTAATTTAATGTAAATAATAAACAAAGAAATTATAAATTTTAACTTCTTAAAAGAAAATTTTGTATAAGCAATTGATTATTTCAACCAATTAAAAGATGAATATTTGTTCTCTTTGGCGCAATCCAGTAGAGAATCTGGCCGATTTGACGGGATGATAAAACAAGAACTGTCTGTTTTTAGAAAATGTTTTACAGTGCATGACAAATGCGCTGGGTGATTTATTAACAAGTGAAGAAATCTTAAAAATAATTAAGTTATTTTGTACAACAAAGCTTTGACAACAGTGAGACGAAAATAAGTGAAAGAGGAGGCTACCAGAAATATCTTTGGAAAACATAAAAAAATATATTCTTGAATAAGAAATAAATCTAGATAATAACCTTAAAAAAACGGACAATTTAATCGTTATTTATGAGCGTTTTCAAGTACTGGATAGTTAAAATGAACAATTTTAGTACTTTAAATGAAATTCAATTTCTGATCTAAAATTTTTAAACCATTGGGTAGATAGATCTACATGCCTTAAACGTGTTTCAAAAATCGACTTGATTAGACACCAAAACCTAACCTAACGTCGTAATGGCTTTTATTCTTACTTAAAAAATAAAGATTTGTACAAGTAAAACATAAATGGAAGTAAAAAAAAAATGCAAAAACAGCAGCTTGAAGACGAGCAGTTTTAAGGATTAAGATTCTTGTGATTCTGGCAATAAACAAATTGGAGTAAACGCAAGTCTCTCAACAGTTTTAAGAGTTAATAAAATTCAAGCCATCTTAAACGAATTAAACTTAAGAAAAAACCGCTACTTGACGAACAACGGAAAGTTATGCTATTAGAGTAATTTAAATCTCAAATAATCTGAAAAAAGAATGATATTACGTGGTTTTTCAGACGATAAAACTGGACAGGTTCAGAAAACATAAGGGACTTCCTTTTCAGTCAACTTAATTCTTTGAACGTAAATTCTGAAATTTCAAGTGTCATGCATTTCAAATTTATAACTTTACTTCACAAACCTCTACCTTAAGTTCATAGTACAAAAACTACCAAAAACATTATTGTCTACAAAGCACTCCTTTCAGGCAAGCGACAAGTCCATCACAATTATTTGTAAACAGATGAATAATAATTGTTAGCTTTCACTCTGAACTATGTTCTATGTTCCATTTTACCAGTTCATTTAGGACTACTAAGCGAATGCCAATCTTTTCGAAGACCTTTTCAAAATCGTGGGAAAGTATGGAGATATGGTTCTTGTTTGATAACGCCGAGCTAGTATACTCATCAATATGCAAAAGAGAGTCAATTGTACTGGTACTGATAGGGTATGAGATGCGATCATACCCTGGTGTTTTACCTTTAAGTGTCACCAAGTAGCTTTCAAATTCAACAGAACCAATTTGTTTTTCAATGCATTTTGCTCATAAATGTAGCTGGTCGGTATTGATAGCTAGAAGTTTGGAGTTCAGGAAGGTTGTTGGAAAGTTGAAATCCTTTGAATATAAAGACCAGACTTTGCCGAAATATTCACTTATATCTTTTGGGTTATAGAGTGTTCCGGAATCAGTTATTAAGCTGTTTATAGTGTACGAGGTATAATTCTCTGTTATGGATTTTATATCCGCCAAAATTTTTTTGCTTGAAGAATTTGGATTGATTTTTGCTGTGAAGTTTTGGAAGCATTCTTTTTATGCTAATTTACTGTTCCTACGGAATAGAATAGGGCATTTGTTTTACTATAATTATGAGAAAGTGTTAAAACACAACTAAAAAGTTTTTTAGAAAATAAAAAACATTTATGTGAAGAACAATCAGGATTCAGATGTGGTCATTCATGTAAAACCTTATTATATTATAAGGAAAAAGTTAAGATTGTATTGGCAGTTTTCTTTGGCCTTAAACGTGCATTTGAAACCATTGATAGAGATTATTACAAACAAAAAACTTTATAGACATTCGTGGGAATGAGTTGAAGTGGTTTAAAAGTTACTTGTTTGATAGAACTTAGAGCGTTAAGATAAATGATGCTACGTCTGTATTGCAGCAGAACTTACGAGTTTTATTATTTTTGCTATACATTAATGATTTTGGAAGACGCTTAATGTGCCCTAAACTGTGTTTTTTCGGTAACAACACCCTTATTTATATTTGTGACCGTGACCGTAGCTTTAAACTTTGTAAAGAAAACATGCAGATTAAGATAAACTATGCAAACAATTGGTTATGCAAAATATCAATTAAAGATAAATGTCAGCAAAACTAAGTGTATTTGTCTAAATAGTTAAGGTGTTGTTAAATACTTTTAAAGTATGAACAGGAGGTCGACAAGGATGTACACTAAGTCCTTCGCTGTTTGCTCTATTTATCGAAGATCTCGTCCAATTCCTCCCATGTGGTATAGAATTCGCTGGAAAAACTATCAAAGCACTGGTGTTTGCTGACGCCTCTACAACTCTAATAAACCGCTTGAGTGACTTTCTAAACTGTGATACCTAACTGTGAATTTAAAAAAAATCAAAAGTTATGATATTCAGGAATGGAGGAGGGCGAAACCGTAGGTGGTGGTACAATGGTGAAGCAATCGGAGTTGTTAACAAATCTCAAAACCTTGGTGTACTTATGACTAAGAACATTGACATTGAGCACCACTTAAAGGATAAACTGGTAAAAGCAAATACTGCAATCAGTGCCACACGTGCAACAATTGTATTTCGAACAAAAAATTTGTTATTTGTTTGTTTTTGAATTAGTTTCAGAAGCCGTCATGTTGTATTCGGATCAAGTGTGGGGCTGGCTACAAACACTACGAAACGGGGAAAAATTGCTAAGATACTATATCAAAATTATCTTCGATATCCCATCCAACATTCGCCGGTGTAGAGAAGGTTATTTAATGAAAGCAACAAGTTTGGTTCATAAAACACTGTACAGTCGTCTAAACCATAATCTTAATGAGAGGACCTTTTTCGGGATGAATATAGTGTGGAGGAATTCTATATGATGGCAAAATTAAAACGTGAAGTTCTGTATCTTACCTATAACTCTTTAATATGCATGAGAGGGAGAATACCACACATTTCATAGTTCGGTGTCCAGTCTTAGCCGAAACGAGAAGATTCTACTTGAATGCCAATATCTTATCGATGATGGAGATAATGGCCCTACTCAAAGAGATGAACGTCTCAAAATTATTTAATTACTGCCAAGGTTCTTTTACGGTATCGACAAAGGCTTCCGGCTTCCGATGTACATATATAAGAGCGCAAGCCCAAAATATTTAAAATTCTTCTCAGATATGTAAAATTTTTGATTGTTTTGAATTTATTTAAATCAAAAATTACCTATCTTTTAAAAAATAATGTAATTCAAGAATGAATTGTAAATAAATATATGAGTTATTATTTTTGATAGTTATTGGCTCTCATTACTTAGTCTTGATGTCAAAGAAGTCGTCTTATTGTGGGTCTTCATTCTATTTGCAAGTTTTTTTTTAATATTTAATAAGGTGACTGACACAGCTCCTTTAACACAAAATAACAACAAAATTGTAATGTTCTTAATTATTCAATACGCATGTAATGTTCTTAATTATTGAATACGCATGTGTGTGCATTTAATTTTATTTATTTATTTGTTTTCCAATTATTTAATTAATACATACTTTAAATTAGATTTAGTTATAAAGTTCAAAAAAGTTATTGCGATTTGAACACACAAGCAATTTTGTTCTTCTTTCAGTCAATTTGTTACTATAAAACTTTCACTTATATTATAATAATTATAATTTTAAATTTGTAATTATATTTTTATCAGTATCAGCCGGTTTTTATTATCAACTTTAATTTATTACACCTAACAAAGAATATTGTTTCTTTGGCCACACAACGCGAATGTAGAACATATGCCTGTACATTTCTGTTTTAAATAGATTTTCAATTGCACGGTACTAATTTTTTTTCTTAGAACAGTTGACTATGTAATAAGGCATTTATTACTTTACCACGTTTACCGCCCAATGAAAAGGAAAGACAAATATTTTTGACCAGAGTGCGTGCGGCACGAATGTTACAAGCTCATTAAAAAATCGAAACTAATGTCAATTGAATTTCTTTTTAAAAAATTATTCTATTCTATTATTTATTGCACTCGTTTTTAAACTTGCTTTTAAAAGCAACACTCATGCCCACAAAACAAAAAGCTGTTTTTGAATGTTCTGCTTTCTGGCAACTTTTACAGTTGGTCTACATTAATAGAACTGAATATATGTACATAAAAGCTTTTGATAGATCTTTTTAAAAGTATTATAATATGGTTTTCCGATCTGGGTCGAAGCCCATCACCATGTGTAAGCACAATCTTTACAGATAATCACATTGGTGAACGAAGCCTATTCCTTCACGTACCTTCTGAAAGATTTATAATTTGAATCGGCGTTATGTTTTCGTGTTGATCAACAACTCAAGTTAGCTATAAGATTTTGAAAAATAATTATTTTCAGTTCACGTTGTGTTTTCAAAACAAGTTGATAATAAAAACTAGCGGGTTGTGTAATACATACAAAATCATGCTAAAAAATGTAAATACTATTGCCAAACTCCAGCATAATTTCCAACTAATGTTGCGGGTAATGGGCCGCCAGCGGCAAAAAGCCTCATACCAGTACTATCATAGCAGTGAGTATAAATTGCAGGAACATATTTAACTTGGAATCCATCCATTTCATCTTCAGGATACTGCAAGAAAGATGTCAACAAAAGAAAGGGGAAAAAACATAGATAAGTTTGAGCAATGGCTATGATTTATTTGTTACCTCTTTTCTTACCACAATGCCCTTACTGCATTTTAATGCAACTGTTCGAGATGCATTGACACTGCTTTCGAGATATTTTCCAGCTCGTATATCGTAAAATAGAAGCATTCCCAAGCCTGTGCCAACAGTTAGAAGATTGCCTTCAAATGTAGTGGCGCGTATTCCACATCCACTATAACGTGACGTGATCTTTTTGATTGTCTGTAATGTTAAAACAAAAAACAAATTATTTGTCTATAAATATTTATTTGGAAAATTTAAACTGCTTTCATATACACATCCAAAACTCTTCGCTGACACTCAGGAGTACTTTTATGTACCACATCTTGGGAAACAAAGTCTTTACACAAAAATTAATTCTTATATTTTTAATCTTACATCTACGTATCAAATTTTTAACTTCCCATGAAATTTTAATTTTCGCATTGCATTTCTTCCAAAAAAATGTATGGAGAGTGTAAAACATTATAACAATTTTATATGACATTAAATCTAATTTTTATTTAAGTCATTAAACAGCAAATTAATATAAAAAATAAAAGCATCTCTATAATTAAACTCCTTACACATAATCGGAGAATTAATGTTTAGTACTTAGTGGCGTATCCTTTCGATTTAATCGCTTTCTCAAGGCGTCGAGATATTGAAGAGACAAGTTTTTAACATACTTGAGGGCTTATTTTTTGCCATTCCTCTTGAAGACCCGTCTTTAGGTCCTCAATGTTTCTAAAGTTCTTTTGAACAACTCGAAGTTATAGTTCATCTATTATATGCTCGATTGTATTAAGGTGGCCTTTTCTGTGTTTTAAGCACCTACAATAACCACGACCTTGAGTACAAGATGTGTGCTTTGGGTAGTTGCTTCTCATCGTACGTCTCCAGCTTCTTTCTTTTTACTTTTCTGCTCGCATCAATCCTATTTTCGTTTTTAAAATATGAAATTATGTAATGAACTATGGTAGGGCTCCGATGCATAATTTCTGCTATTTCTCGTACTGATCTACCGTCCTGGCTATGCATCAAAATCAATTTAAGAATTTCCGTTTTTTTTCCTTTTAGAGTCATTTCGACGTAGAGCAAGAAACTACTTTAAATTTAATTTAATAATAACATTATCATTTGACGTGAAAAATATCATTACAAAACCACTACAGTGCAAAAACAGCTCATGTCCGATTGTGTGTGAGAGGTTAAATTAAGAAGTTGTTTTTGTTTCTTTAATCTATTTGCTAATTAATGATGACGAATCGAATTCTGCTGTAGGCGGCGCAAAACAACAATCCCCCCTACCTGACCTCGATGAATTGAAGATAAGTATATCAAAACTGAAGTCCAACAAAGCTGTTGGAGGTGACGGCAATGCTGCCGAATTATTTAAAGCAGCAGGCGATGACTTGATAGGGAGCATGCACCAACTCATCTGCAAAATATGGTCGGATGAAAGCATGCCCGATGAGTGGAATCTCAGCACAGTTTGACAAATACACCACAAGCAAGGAGACCCTCTGAATTGTGCCAAGTACAGAAGCATCAGTCCCCTGCACATTGCATATAAGATCCTTTCTGTCGTATTATGTGGACGTCTCAGGCAGTTCGTCAACAACCTAATAGGTCCTTATCAGTGTGGTTTCAGACCAGGAAAGTCCACCATTGACCAAATATTCACATTACGGCATAACTTGGAAAAAACCCAGGAACTTCAAATCGATACCCATCATCTCTTTATCGATTTCAAAGCCACGTATGATAGCATCTATAGGTAAGAGCTTTACAGAGCAATGTCTAGTTTTGGCATACCTGTCAAACTTATCTGTTTGTGCAAAACGACGATGGAGAATGCACGCTGCTCTATCAAGGTCGGAAAAGATCTCACCGATGCATTTGATGTCAAAAAGCTTTTAGGCACGGCGATGCACTGGAAAGAATTGTGCAAAACTCAACCGTCAACACTAGAGGCACGATCTCTCAAAAGTCCAATTACTCGGATACGCTGATGATATTAACATAATTGGAAGATCAAAACGTGGTTTTAGTGGAGCGTTTTTGAGTATTGCGAAGAAAGCGGAGAAGATGTGTTTAGTGGTCAATGAGGACAAGACGAAGCATATGCTGTCATCAAAAAAGGACATTGAACGACGACGACGTCCTGGACAAAACGTCACCATGGACAGCTATTATTAAGGTAGTTGATTAGTCTTCTTAACAGGAGCTAAGGCCTGGACTCTGTCAAAGAAAGATGAAAATGGCTTAGGATGCTTCCAGAGACAAATTCTTCGGGTAATTTTTGGTCCCCTCTGCATAGATGGTGAATGGAGGAGAAGATACAACGACGAACTTAGATGGCTCTGTCATGTAAAACGAGTGGACATCAACGCTCCAGCTCGGAAGGTCTTCGAATTCAATACCGAGGAACGGCCCACGCAGGTAGGAGAGGACCTCAATCAACTTGGCATTCGAAACTAAAGACAACTAGCTAGAGTACGAGCTGCATGGAGACGCATGTAGCGCCACCTTAAATAATCAAACTACATATTTGTTTTTTTTTAATCCACTTACTTGTAATGTCCTTGCATCCAATAATATTGTATATGATCTACATCCTACAGCATAAAGCCCATCATTGTGATATGCTATGCTGACATTATCCTGACAATTTGGCAATTTTCTAGAGAGTTTTTGTTTGAAAGTTTCTGCATTGAATATGTGAATGTATCCGTTTAGAGAGAGGGCAGCAATTTCTTTGAATTCCTTGTTGAAGCAAAGTGAACGAATCTGTAAATTAGTTTGATGAAAAATGAAACATTGATATCAGGTTTATCAAAGCTTTGACTATTTTAAATGTACCCTTTGTGCTGTTCTACAAGTATTGACGCAAAGCGGATTAATGGTGGCAAATGTTGGACAAGCTTCTTTGCCACCATCAGGGAAATCCATATAATCCTCATTGATCCGCCAAATGGAAAGTTTAGAATCTTTTGAACCAGACACTAAGAATTGGTCGTCAAGCCAGCACATTCCCATTATCAAGTCTCGGTGGCCATTCTCCCCAACGCACACAGGATCGAGTGTAGGTAATCTATAAACGGCAACGTCTGCGGAATTTCTCGCTCCTGTAGCCAGAAAAGTACGACTCGGATTTATTTCGATTGCATGGAGGCCACCTTGGACCTCAGGATGATTAGCACGATTATTTGATAATGTTGGTATGGCATCCACACGTCGCATATTCACGTCGTACACAAGCAACTGAAAATAAGAGTTCATTATCGATTGGAAACTGTTTTTGGTTTTTTAGATGGACTAGGCAACCTTATTGCATTTGGTTCCGAAAACGACCTGTCGATTGCTAAGCCATTTGGAGCAAAACACTTTATTTATATATCCTAAGTTTATTTGAGTTTCACGGAGCATGTCATGGGTGAGAACATATCGACTGGCATGCTCGAAATTTACACCTCTCGTCTGTAAAAGAAAAACTTCGAATAGGAATCATTTCAATAAATTGCATCAAAATCTATTTACCTCGTCAAAACTAGACTCTCGACTACGTAGATAGTCTGTCAAATTAAATGATGTATTGAGAACTTCCTCTTGCTGCTGGGGAGTCTCTTCGTCGCTGCCTGAATCATCGTACGTCACAAAGTCATCGGGTTTGTCTGGCTTTCGACGTCGTTCTTGCCTAAAAGGCCAAGAAAATTTTACTATGAACAATTAAAGAAAATACAAACACACTCAATTTCATACCTCAGGATTCTTGCCTTTGCCCGACGCTCTTCTAAACGGGTTGGGATGTGGCAGGATGGATAAGTCCCTACAACACTTTTTCGGATAGTTTTTACCATTGAATTGAAACATACTGTGTTCTTGTTTCGTATTTCGAACATCTTTTTTGTCTTAAATTAATGTTCTTTACACAAAGAACTTTGCTAGCTCTTTGGAAAATTAATTTTGATTTGTGTGAGTAAAATAATTTATATTTTATATTAATTATTTTCTTTTTGCCAGAAAAAATAAAAAGAATTTGTCAGTCTTTCTCTGTATCATCCCTTGCCATTGTTTCTTTATGTCATACTTGTCTTTTTCCAACAAAAATAAATTGAACAGGGATGTTTGGCGGTTGGACAACATTGCCATATAAAACAAAAATGTTTGCATATTTTTGTATTGAAGTGGTAGTTTCTTTGTATATATATTTGAAAAGTACTATCATGGAACACAAAATTGTGTTACGGGTACAGGGGCACTGCCTGTACGAAAATTAAGTGTAGAACCTAAGAGCGACTGGAAATAAAAAATATTGAAATCAAGAGTGGGAATGAGAGGAGTATATTATTTTTGTCTAAGTATTAGGATGTGTGCAAGAGTTAACTGAATAAGCTGTTAACTGCAAAATAAATTATTCGAATGTAACAAAAATCAGTCGCTGTCAACGTTACCTGAGATTTGTTTATTCATACCTATCAATGTAAAAAAGGCAAGCAAATACAATACATTTTATTGTATGTATTTTAGATTTTTTTTCAAAAAATTGTATTCATTAGCTTTTATTTTTTATTTTTGTGAAATCTGAAAATTTAGAAGCAACTTTTTCAAATTTTAGTTTTGATGCAATGTTTCGTTGCCATACTTTGAATAATTCCTTAGTCCGGTATTACACATCGCATGTTTTTCCTTGCATCAATGAAGTGCGAAAGAGAAAGGAATACATACAAAATGAAATAGAAATAAATCTGTCTCGGCATGCACGTACAAGCTATTCCTTGCATGTTTTTGACGTTTGTCTTTCCTTTTGTTCGTATTTTTTCGCATTTGCTTCACTTCGTGTTCGTGTTTATTAGAGCTAATACCTTAATATGAGACACGAAAGTGAATTTAAGTGGACGATAGGTATACCCACGGTTGCCACTGCTGGAAAAAGTTTGTGTCCAAATTTGAAAATAAACATGACCACTTGTAGGTAAAAATTACCAACATAATTCAGGTCCGAAAAATTTGTAAACACTGATTAATGAATTCATCAAGTCTATCAAAAGATGTCATGCCGAGCGTTCCTCTTCATGATAGTACTATTCAAATTTATATACAAAGTGCTGTTCAAGCGATTTAAGGCTAGGCGCGCACATGCAACTTTTATAGGCTTTTCACACCAAACCCAAAACCCGATTTTCGCGAAAATATCGGTTTTCGCCGAAAACCTACATCGAAAACTCAAGTTTTCTTATACATTTTAAGTTTTATATAAAACCTCTCGAAAACTAGTTGCAATTCAAAGTTGAACTAAACAATCAAACCTTTCGAAACATTCAGCGCTCAAATTAATGTAAACAAAACAGCTGATGGCTGCTGTCAAAACAAATATTATTTTATTTTGAAATGAATTTGGTCGTGGTAAGTAATATTATTTATACAATTTCCTTACAAAATAAGAATTATTGCTTTTTTTTTATTTACAGAATATGGAAAATTTGCCAACGTCGAGAATAAAAGCCTCGGTGACTATTTCCGGCACTGGCGGTTCTTTTATGATCCTCCAGAGTTTCAAACGCTCTTAAGCGAGGAGAATTCACTATAGCTACTGGCGTGACGACCCCAAGGACTAGGAAGACTTGCTCTTAGTTCTTTATGACGTTTCCAAGGGATGCGTCTTCGAACTCGTCGCCACAAATATGTTCGACGCTTTCGCTTACTACCTGGAGAAAGACTTTCCGTTAACTCCGTTCAATCACAAGGGTTTGGTAGATATGAGAAAGGCGATAAGTTCATTTGTGGAGGAGGATAAGTATGAAAGAAAATCTCTGGTGGAGGCTAAGTCGCAGCGAGCTAGGAAAATTTGCGCCAAAACATTCCACAATGTGGGAATAGTTTTTCCAGTGAATAAAACCACAACAGTGGGCTACCGCCCCTTGATGGACAGCGATGACATCAAGAAGATCCTCAGTGCTTTGGACAAGCCAGACGAGTGTGATTTTAGTACGAATCTGGAACTAGGAATTGACCTTTTCTGCTCCGGCCATAAGGACCTACACGAAATCGTTCAGAATCTTCTCAACCCCGCCTATGAGTTGCTCGGACGGCCACAATATATATGGCGATTCTGAATGCACATTTGGCCAACAGAAGCAATAGTCATAAACTCAGTATTTTGGATTGAATTTGTTGTGAAAGAAGAAGAAAATGTTTTAAATAAAATGAATTTTTATTGTAACAGTTTTGTTTCTTGTGATTCTATGATATGTTTTCTAGACAATTAGCTTCTCTTTAGTGAATTGTTCGGACCGGTTGAAGTGAACAAAGAGGATAGCTGCAACCAATCGAGCTTGTAGTTCTTGTTGGTTCATGTCGTGAGCCCATTCCACCCGTCCCCAGAACTTCATTTGAAACTCTTCTTCGAGACGAGCTAGTGTTACGGCCTTGTCTGCGCTGATATGCTGCTCTATCACAGCGCAGCAAAGGATTATCGACTTAAGGGTATCCACGGCAAAGACAAATCCTTAGGAGAATGTTTGCATTTCAAGAATTTTCAAAAAAATTAATCTTGAGAGAAGACATACCTATCCAAGAGGATAGGGTGGTGATATACTGGGAGTTTTTAGTATGACCGTATCGAAACGTTTGTTTAACCACTCAATGACGGGATCCCATTTGTTCTTTTGGAGCTCGTATAGATCTTTGTCTTCCTAAAAATCAACTTGATAAGAACCTACATAAGGCTAAAGTTTGTATCTTGCATTTCCAGATCCTTTAGTATTTAGTTAATTGCAGAGTATATCGAAAGTTCTGCGGCTCGTTCTGAAATGTTGTTTGAAATACTCATCATCGTTTACTAACATTTCACGTTCCCAAAAAGTGCTGATACGTAACTGCATAAAATATTTAGATATACAAGCTTCCTACTAATTGAATTGTTATAACAAGCTAACCTTTGACCCCATATTTCTTTGTCGATTACGATTTTCAATTGTATCAATTAAAGCTTTTCTTTTCTTTCGAAGTTCCAGGATTTGCAAAAGTAAACGACGCTTTTTTATATGATAGAGGCTTGAGATAATGAAAAAAAGTTTAACAAAATCTTCATATTTTGTTCAACTTTCTTTTTATGTATTAAAATCATTTTAAATTGGTTAGAATTCATTTTATTTTCACAAATAATTTGAGAAAAACAATACTTTTTATTCACAAATTTTTTCATCAATACAAAATTTGACAGCCGGTGTCAAACAAATTTAAATGTCAAATGAAAACATGTAAATGTTCGGTGTGAACGATTTTCGGGTTTTCGAAAACTTTTTGCCGAAAACTCGGTTTTGGATTTGGTGTGAAAAGCCTTTTATATTCAAGTTTTAGACGAGTGAAGGGCTTTGTAAATTACAGCCAGAATAGAGGGGGTGACAAATTTCTTGCACTGTTGGAGAAATCTTAAGCACCTATCAGCATTTTTGGTAATGTTGATGTTGATCATTCCATAAGAGGTGATCTGTGAGTATTTAAAGTTGATTAGTTTCCTGGATGCAAGTGCCACTCATGGATATGAACATCGGGAGTGAGTTACGCTTTAAAGACAGGAGACAGCATTGAGTTTTTGAAGCATTCAATTCTACACGGTTCTTATAGATATCGTTGGTTTTCACCATTGAAACCAATTATTGCAATTTTGTTGGCAGGTCGTTTATACCTATCATTCAAAATTTATGTCATTGAACACAAGTTCCTAATTGCAATCCACCGAAATTATTCACTGACAGAAATCTGTCGTTGGGATTGTGTGAAATTGGAACACAAACCAGTGGAACAATTAGTTTCACTTTTAAACATCAGCTGTCCAAGAAAAGGAATTTTCTTCCGGAGCGAAAAATAAATGAGCAATTAAATTTTTTTCTCAAAAAAATTCATTGTGTGATTTCTGATCAATCAGTATATAATTTGTATTTTTAATTAACACAGTCAAATATCTATTCAAACAATTTTCCGGATTGATTTCAATGGTAGCTATAATTGGCTCCTTGATTCCCCATTGGACAATGCTATCGAGATCGGAATTGAGCTTAGCATACGTTGAAGTTCCACATCCACATATAAAAAGCTGAGGGTGCTGTTGTCCGCGAAACAGTTTAATGGATTAGAAGTGACAGACGAGAGATCATTTATGAATATAAAAAAGTTAGTCGGAGACAAAACCCTTAAGAAGAAAATCAAGCTTGGTACATAAGCAAGAAGATTATTTAAATGTTTTCTAAATGAGCTTGAATCGTTGTCCAATTGCCAAATAGTTTGGTTAAAGTTTATAAATAGGACTCTGAATGCTTTCATTAGAATGAACTATTTGATGTGTATTGTCAAATTGACTTACACTGAACACAGCCGAAAATTTATTCGAAATATGTTGAATTTTCTTATGTCATCTCGATCTCGATGAAGTGTGCCAAAAACACTAGTAAAGATATAAATCCTCGGTAGCCATATTGGTTTGCCTACAAGCTAAACCGGAAACTGGCCTCATAAAGTATTTCTTAGTGTGCGTGTAATTTCTCCTCTAATTTATGAAATTTCCCCTAAAAACTCAGTAAATGTGTCTATGGATGCGTGAAAACACGTCAATTTTACTCGTTGAATTCTTCCACATTACATATACAACAATGTAAACAAATGGGTTTTGAAGGGTGATACGTACGAAGAGTGTTTTTGATTTATATCTTCATTAGAGTGTTTTTGAAGTGTGCGTTTCCTTTCGTGTTTTTCATTTTCTTTATGTGGTGTCTTCTCCTTGATCCGTTGAGCGTGAAAAAAAGAACTAGAAAAGTTGGGTTTTGAGAATTCACAAAAAAGAGTATAATTTTTTGAATGGTGCGCACCACGCTCGCATAAACAATTTCTCAATTATTATTAAACTTATTTGCAATGCAAAAATTATTTCGTCATTAAGGTGAGTTTTCAAAAACAGTACATTTAACTGTGTGAAGGTGAATCCGTAGCTTAAATCAATTTTTATTTTACTTGACCGTCACACACTAAACTTGTGTGTGTCCTTGAAAGTGCCAAGAAAATTTCTCTGAAAAGAATCACAGGAAGTTGAAGTTGAAAAAAAATAACGATTGAATAACCACTATAGTCGAAAAAAGTACTATCGTCTTTTAGACACTTCTCGTAACATGTTACTCAGTGTCCTACTGCGTCGGGGTGCAACTAAACTTGGAAATTCATTGTCAATTCTGCAGGTGTTGTGTCCCACAGTTGCTGCCACCTCTTTTGTTGCCTCAGCTTCAGTGTTGTCGTCAATCAACAGGCAAACAATTCTATTTTATTCTGGTAAGTTTAAGAAGCACCCATCTTCGCCCCTTTATCTATAGTTGTTTCTGGTCCTCGTCAACACCCACATTCGATCAAAATCAATCATTAATATTTTTATTCAATTAAATTTTATTATTCTTCTAAACTAGCGAAAGTTTGTCACTTTGCTCGTACTCGTATACCTATCCATATGTACATATGCTTCCTGCAAAAAAAAATTAAAATTCGTTGGTTTTTTCATTACTTGCTCTACTTGGTAAGCGACACAGTGCCGCGCACATTCTATAGGCCCATGAGAAGCAATCGAGGGGGGACGGCAAAGTGTTTTTTAGGCAGGGCTCCTCACGCTCACACCATTCCGTTTCTCATCGACCTGAATTTAATTGAAATGATTTTTTTGTATATTTTTGTTGATAAAAATACAAATAAAAAGAAGAAGAAGATAAAATAAAACATCCACACGATAGTCGTCTAAAAATAGAAACAGTTTTCTACATCGCGCGCATAAACAAGTGCGGAGCGGACATACTTCAGTGGCTTCCTTCTACTTGCCCTTCTATTGGTTTCCATCTCGCGTCTTCTACCTATGTATATAAATTTTAATGTTCGATTTGTAATAAATCTGGAGCGGTCTGAGTTTTGTTTAGATAGGTACTAGGTAAAGGTATAATGAAGGCGAAAATAAAAATCGCTTTGGAAACCACAAGCTTTGTTTTTTTAAATTGTAATGCCTCAACCTAGTCCCACAGTAATATCCAAACTGTTACCGCCATATTTGAACTAGAGTTTTTAATTAAGTTTAAGTGATGATGACTTTTAAGAGTTTTTACGATTGCTTTACATACCTTTATTCCTTTTTATATTTAAAACTAAAATAAAACAACGACAATGTCAGTTGAAAGTTAAAAAGCCTTAATGAGTTGCCTTCTAATAATTCTGTAGAAAATATTAATTCAAAATGTTGCGG
The DNA here is from genome assembly GCA_920104205.1 of Eupeodes latifasciatus. Classification (NCBI taxonomy): domain Eukaryota; kingdom Metazoa; phylum Arthropoda; class Insecta; order Diptera; family Syrphidae; genus Eupeodes; species Eupeodes latifasciatus. The sequence continues at coordinate 171,876,946 of OV049924.1, read as the reverse complement.
GTGGACAATAATGAATGCATCTATCTGCATTTACTTAGAAAATAATATATTATTAATAAGGAATCGACTATGTGAATAAAATATGAGACTTTTAGTGCGAGAGTGGCTTAATTATTTAAAAAAAGAAAACGTCTGTGAAAAATCCAACCCTGGATTAGCTTTTCCTATTTCAATTATCACAATTATTCCGAAACATACAAGTGCTCTATTTTAGACATTTTCTTTTTATTTATGTCTTTATTCTTTCGTCTATTCCGCAAAAGTTTTAAGCATGCAAACCTTGTGGAGCATCATCATTTTGATGTGATTTATTAACTTATTTAAATTTGTATTAGTTTGTTTTATCCTTTGCGCGGCAAATTAGTTTGCAAAACACTTCCAATGCTTCTTAGCTCAATTCTTATGTGTCATCGTAGGACAGAAATCTAAAAAAATTATAAACTGTCATCATTCAAGTACAAGCGTACTAAACAAACTAGCTAGACCGTGTATTTATAACAGGTACAAATCTTGTCATATGATTACTTGAAGAATTCACACGATAATAAAGAAATAATGCCTCAAGCTCACTCAAGTGGAGTTGTGTGTCTAAAGTTTTGTTTTAGTTCGGTTTAAGAAGGCGCCCTTGCTGTAAGTAAATTTGCTAATTTAATTTTTTTTGAAAAAAAAAAAAAAAAAAACAATTAACGTAAAGTGTAGTTGTTCAAGTCAATAGGCTTGGTCAAGTGTGGTGATTTTCACAATTAATTATGATGGTGCTTTGTAAATTGAATATTTTGTGATTTTTATGATTAAATTAGAAAAAAGATGATAACGACGAACAATTAATAAATAAGCAATAAATATGAATAGTTTTTTGTACCTAGAATGGTAACAGACAAACGCATAAATTTATTGTTTCCAATTAAAATAACATTTATTTTATATCACGTGTTTGATTCGACTTATCCTTATCATAAGTAAATATACATTGCCGCTGAGGCAATTAAATTGTCAATTATGTTTATGGGGATGTTTTCCCAGGGAGTTTGAACTTGTTGGAGCAGTGAAGTCAAACTGTCACATTTTATTGGATCAATCCTTTGATCTTCAATTTCCCATAGATTCTCTATGGGGTTGAAATTTTATTTTTTATTTTTTTTAGAGGGTTATTTATATAAGAGTATTTTATGTATTAATCTCATTATTCGTTTGTCACAACGCGACTTGGTTTTTCGAGGTCTACCGCCATTGTGTACTTTTCGTATAGTACGTCGAGTACAAAGGTCAACCACACTCAGCTTTTTACTCCACTTGCTCTATCATTTTATTCAGAGCCATAGAGCTAGCTCTGATTGAAAAAAGAAACACAAACCGAGTGTTTCTGATTATCTCTGTAAAAAAGATCTTTTGTTTAAAGCTCTGAGCTTAAAAAGAAAAACGCCTAATTATCCTATCCATACACCATACGGGTTGGTAAAACAATGGATCGAGAACCAAAATGTAGAGGTATTGGGATTGCCTTATTATTCACCTCACCATAACATCATTGAAAATGTTTGGGCACTTCTTTCTCGTAAGTTGTGTGAGTACAGGAGACAATATAAAGACAAAAAAGCGAATTTTCGAAACCATTTATTTGTGTCAATGCCCATTTGATATGCAAAATAAATTATTAAATCCGACTATTTTTCGAGTTTTTACTTTCGAACCTATTCAGATGAGCCAAAAGTTGAGCCAATTAGTTTTTTTAATGAATTAAGTTTAACTAGCGTGTGGCAATGGGCCTACCAATAATCAAATTTAGAGTAGGCTTTAAAATTTGAGAAAAATTACCATATATTGTAAGGATCACAAATAATAAATCATAAATGTTAAGTTTATTTATAAGAGTCCATAGCATATTCTAATAAAAAATTAATTTTCCAGTTGATAAAAGATTTTCTTAAAAACTTTGCTGTATCTTTCGAAATGTACAGTTATTTACACATGTTAACGTATTAATCTAGACAATTAGATTGCCATTAATAAAGTTAAGGTGGCCAAAGAATTGGCACAAATTGTTAAAATTGTATGTAAATTGTGAAATAACAGTAACATTATTCAGATAGTAAAATAATAATAAAAAAGAAATCTAAAATTTAAATTAAATTTTTCTAGAGGTTTCTATAATACAGTTTTAAATATTATTTGATTAGATTATGCCGGCAACAGTCTTGTACACCTGAGCTAAGAAACATTAGCATAATGATAAAATATAATGGAAAATCAATTAAAAAAATCGCAAAGCTGTTTAAAACTCATGACACAATCAATGATATCCGAAGCAACCCCCCACCCAAAAACATAAGTTTTGCTGATGATCGGATAATCGCTGCTTATGCAAAAAAAAACTGTTTATGACGCGGTATTTATGACACTTCAGGATGAAGTCCATAAAGACCATTGAATATCAAGTTCAAAAACACTCTATATGAAGATATAAATCTTTCGTACGTATCACCCTTCAAAACCAGTGTCCCATAACTACATTATTAATGCTAGATCTACTACTACTACTAGAGTGTTTTTGATCAAGTTTGTTCACTGAGGTTTTGTCTAGATCAGAACAGCACAGTTTCGTGAGAAACGTCAGATCAAGTTAGAACAGTCAGTTAAACGTCAGTTGTAAAAAAAAAAACAAAACAAATTGTGTGAATTTTTCGTTTACCTCTTATTTTTTTTTTTCATTTTTTGTGTGTTTTACTGTGAAAAATATTATTAAAAATTATTGAAATGGAAAATCAAGTGATTGCTAAGATAATACTAAATGAAAACGTTAGTGGTTCGGACACCGATAGTGATTTTTCGTCGGATTCCTCTTCAGATGATTGGAATGAAAGTGTGACGAATGTTATTACCTTTTCTTTGATGAAATGTAAAAGAAATTGCATTGAAAGTTATTATATTATATTTTATAATTATTTATTTAAACAAATAAAACAAATTGGCAAAATAACTTTATTTTAATTTTTTTAAATCACGAGAAAAAAAAACACAAAGCACAGCTAAATCAAAACGTAAACAAAAAAAATGACAACTTCGATTTTGACATTTCTCACGATTCTGTTCTAACCTGATCTGACTCAAGAACAGAAACTCCTGTTCTAAACTGTTCCAGGTTTGTCAATGAACAGAAAAGTAGAACAGTTCATCACAGAAAAAACCTCAATGAACAGCAAAAAGCTGTACTTTTCTGTCTAGAACAGTCCAGCACAGCGTCACTGAACACACTTATCATTAAGCAGCAGAACAATCCGTAAGAGATTTAACGATAAGTCCAAGTTTAACCGTTTGGGGTCCGACGGAAAGCATCATATTTTGTGTCCACCAAAGCAGGAGCGGAATCCACGCTACACAATAAAAACTGTGAAGCACGGTTGTGGGTGTATTAATGTGTGGGCTGCGTTTTCATGGCACGGTGTAGGGCCGATTATATAGAGGAGCGAATATGCCATCATCAGTATTAGAGCATCTTAGAAAAGCTGACGATAATTTGTGTCCGTTAATGTGACATTTTTGCATGACAACGACAGCGTCTACTGAAGCAGTCACTATCACTAAATATCAGGTTGAATTAAGGGGTATTCTAGTGTAAAATTTTGAAAAAATAAACATTTTTTTTTTCATATTTCCAAAGTTTAGACATTCAAGAATATGCGTTTAAAAGGATTTTTTAATATTCCTATTATTTCACAAGTTAATTGAAGGTCATAGAAACTGGTTTTGAAGGTCATAGAAACTGTTTTGTCGTTTTAGTTTCATTTTAAGTTACTTTTGTGGCAACCTTTATTAGAGCGTTTCAAAAAAAAAAAAAATTATTTTTTCTCGGAACCAGGCTCAAAAGTTTCGTTTACATGCCAAAATAGGCCTCTGAAAATATGAGCCCTTAATATTAATATTTAGGACATCCGCATCGCACTTTTCGATTTCCCATAAGAATAACACAGGAAACATTTTTTTTTTCTTCTGATTTTTATAACTAACGAACGATAAGTTGCATTGTAATACCTCTTATGTATTTTGTAGAGAATTGAACACTCTACAAAAAAGGTCTAATGTCACTTTTTGATAAATCAACTCAGTCGAAAGTTATTTAAGATCAAAGTTTAATTTACCCTTAATTAAGGCGTTTTCTTTTTCAATACTCCTAAATTTATAAGATTACTAGTTTCAAAACAAACTGAAAATTTATTTCTAAGCTCTCAGAGTAAAAAAAAACTTATATTTTGCCCTCAAAGATTGCTGAAATTTTATTAATCAAACAGATTTAATTAAATTGCGCTCGAAAACAGCTGACATTTTTCTGTTTGATTAATAACATTTTAGCAATCTTTGAGGGCAAAATATAAGAGTTTTTTTTTTTACTCTGAGAGTTTAGGAATAAACTTTCAGTTTGTTTTGAAACTAGTAATCTTATAAATTTAGGAGTATTGTAAAGAAAACGCCTTAATTAAGGGTAAATTAAACTTTGATCTTAAATAACTTTCGACTGAGTTGATTTATCAAAAAGTGACATTAGACTTTTTTGTAGAGCGTTCAATTCTCTACAAAATACATAAGAGATATTACAATGCAACTTATCGTTCGTTAGTTGTAAAAATCAGAAGAAAAACATTTTTTGTTCCTGTGTTATTCTTATGGGAAATCGAAAAGTGCGATGCGGATGTCCTAAATATTAATATTAAGGGCTCATATTTTCAGAGGCCTATTTTGGCATGTAAACGAAACTTTTGAGCCTGGTTCCAAGAAAAAATATTTTTTTTTTTTTTGAAACGCTCTAACCTTTATACTGAGTGGAATTGCTAGCTCTGACAACGTGTCAGCAGGAATCGCTGATTAAAAATATGCACATACGTATTCTGTATCATTCTATAAGTAAAATTGTCGAAAACTTGTCTCAAAACTCTGAACGCGTTTTTCTCGAAACTACTTTTTTCGAGCTGGCGGTAAGGATATATCGAGTTGTAATAGACCGATTTACTTCAAATTTGGAGAGGATGTTCTTTATACATCTCTTTATCGTGTGGTCCTTGCCCAAAAATATAACTTCTCATTTAGTATTTTTTAAAAATTCGGAATTTTTGAAAAATATGCAACAAGAACATTTTTTTTTCAAACTGCTGCCATTTTGCTAAAAAGTTTTTTTTTTTAACTTATCCAAGGGTGAAACAATAGCGACATCTATAATAATTAAGAATCCGTCTGGTTTTTATTTTTCAGATCACCAGGAGGGTTGGTAGGATGCACGCCAGGACACCCTCTTTTATTTAGACCCCCACTTTGACTGCTTGTATCTTTGTTAATTTTAATTTTTTTTTATTAATTTTTTATGTATGAACAACAAATCAATAAACAAATGATAAAAAAATTGATGGTAAAAATATTTTTTGTTTCCTTTATACAACGCTTCAAAAACCGGGCGAAATTCATGTCTCTACACTAGAATACCCCCTTAAAGAAACCAAAATTTGAAAATCTATTAAAGAAGGCTGGAACAGCATTCCTATTAATCGGTGTCAACGCCTAGTAGAGAGTATTCCTCGGAGATTACAAGCTGTAGTTAGACAGAAACGTTTCCCAATAAAACGTTATTGAAAATAAGAAGTTTTTAGTAAAAAAAGTATTTAATATATTAATTGTGTTAATTCTATGACCACCACTTGTTGCACTAACCAACGTTATTTATAGATTTTTTGTTGCTATTTTCTTGAATTGTCATTATTTTTTTTATTAAGTTTGTTCATCATTAAATAAAGCATTTTTCCATAAATTATGTTTCAAAAACACTCAAAAATAAATAATATAGCTTATTTGAAATCTATGTATGTATATATTAATTTGTGCTAATTCTCTCTCCAACACTGTAGGTCAATTTCACACAAATTTTAACCCCAACATAAAATGTAATTATTAGTAAGGCCCAATAACGGTTAGCTTCAAGAGAAAATTTGTTCTACCAAAATAAGCTCTTTTATTACATATGTAATACATATATGTACATAACAGAGACGTGTCATTGCAAAAAACAGTGAACCTATTCAGGTTGGCGGCAGTGTACAATGTTACGTGATTTGGAATTTCAGAGATATGAACATATACTTTTTGTATTCGTAATTCCTAAATGTTAACATTCAAATTTTAGATTATGAGCAACGTAGCTTTATATAATTTCTTGAACTTTGTATTTTGGGTATTTGAGGGACGGCCATGAGTTAATCTATCTCATATGAGCTCTTAAACAAATAAATACTTCCTTAATTCCTAAAATTAACAAAATCATTGATCGGTTAATTAAATTATCAATAAAATCATTTAGTTCATTCACAATATACATAGAACCCATGACCTTAGTGTAAATTCTGAACATGCTATTATTCAGAATCAGTTACGTTTCACAAGGTTAGTATTTTTAGATTTCTAAAGGCTGATGTGGATAGATAGATAATATAATAATAGTGTGTTTTTTTTTTTAAATATTTTAATTCTAATAATAATTAACTGAAAGAACAGGTTAAAATCAATCTTAATATGTGTTATGTATAATATTTTATAGATAACTTTAAACACATCTCAATATTGTATCCCACAAAAATAGAATCGACCTTTTATACACTCCACGTCAACTGAATACGCACACACATTTCTGAAGATTCTTTGGCATTTTTTCCCAATATTGATGTTTATTGTGCCATCTGTTAATGCTAACTACTCCCTTAAGATGTTAAGAAAAGAATTATAATCTATATAAAAGTGCGAGTTTCTTTTTTCGTCTTCTTTTAATGTGTTTCATGTGCAAAGTAAAAGTTTTTTTTTGTTGAATGAGCTGAATTTTATCGTTGCTTATGAGTGTTTTGGCACCTTAACTGTCCCAGGTATCACAGTTGATACACACATTTTATTTTTGTTCGTGCTGCCTACGTCCATGTTTCATATTTGATAAATTTTGGAATTCTGCTTGACTGCCCCCATACAAATTGATATTAAAATATTCATACATCCACTATTTTGTATTAGAAATAAAATACATCATTAATAAGCCCCATGTATCATTTTTGATACCGACGGTTTTTTAAAACTAGGTCATAAAATACTTGTAAACATTAATTGGAAAACTGAATTTTATATATATGTAAATAAAGTCATTTCTATTCTATTTTTGATACATACAACTATTTTTTTCTTTTGCCGCCTACTTCCATGTATTATTTTTGATACATAAACATTATCATCTTTGTATTAGCAAAATTGCTTAAAATCTTTATTTTCATATAAACGTGTATCTGTATAGGTTACGCCTTAAATCTTACGTAACTTAAAAAAAAAGAATGGACAAATATTTTCAGAAGTCAAAAACTTTATTCACAAGTAAATTCTTACTTTTTATGAACATTATTTATTTTTTTTTTAAAAATATTGTAGGTATAAAACATAATTTAATAACTAAAATTATTTGTTTAGGTACATACATAAATAACATATTACATAACACTGTTAATAGAGGTGTGCTTAACTGTTCTATGATTTAAATTGAAGCATGCCAAGCAAAATGCTTTGCTGTATTCTTTGCATTCTGTGGAAACCTGCTTCGAATTAAAGGCTGCCCGACCGTCTATCTTGAAGTTATTGTAGCATGAAAAATAACGCTTCCGCATATTTTACCATTTTGACGTGGTATTTTTGTAAAAAAGTGTATGCATGAGCGTACTAGGGTGCCAGTTGGAGAAATCCTTGAGTAATGTGTAGTTACTGCACTCGACCTTAGCATCTCCCTTAATAGCATTTCTTGAACTTGCAACATTGAGAGTGAAGCTTCATTTAATAATTTGTTAAATATGCATCTTGTATTTATAACTGCAATACGAAATAAAAGGTCAACTGCAATCTTTATTACCACGTCATGCTTTTGCGAATAGGAGAATGAAATGAAGCCAATAGATCTGCCATATCAATTCCTTTTTTAGCATTGTTATAGTTTATAACCGCATTTGGTTTTATATTATCCCCACTCCATATCCTTATTGTCGATTCATTACCATGACAAGTAAATAACATAAGCACATCTCGATTATCACGCTATTTTAGGACAGTAATGCATGCATTCTTTTGCCGAGAATTTATTTCATAATTTTTTAATTTAGCTTTAGTGACTTGTAATGCAAGATCGACAACAACGCAATATCAGAGTAAACCTTTATATGACATTTGTATAAGATGCATAAGGGGATGATTATATAATGGAACGCGCCCATTAGCATTAAGCTCCCAAAAAATGTTTTCATTTCCTTAATGTTCACATCTTTCCACCATTTTATTCTATTAAATGTAGATGATTGCGATGCCCTTAAGTAATGGTATTTTCAATCATGCCCATCATAATATCCCCAGATAATAACAAAAATGTTTAAAATATCTTCCCTTCCATCTTCATTTGTAATTTCGCCAATTTGGTGTCCATCGGAGTTTCCAGTAAATTCTTACTTGCCATGGAAAGAAATTCATCACGTCAAACTTGTTGTTGCAGCTCCTCTGAAATTTGAACCTGAAAACAATTGTGGGACTGCATTTGAAGGGAGCAATCCTGCTTCCTCATCTTCATGTTCTGTAAGGTCATGAGATTCTGAGACAATTTCAGATGGATGATATTCGGAACTGAAATCTTCACTGTCACTATCCATCTCAATATTACTATAATAAGTTTTTTAGTTATCGAATTCTAAAACGGATACTTATTAACTTCCAATAGGAAGTTATTGTAATGGGTCCGATTTGTCAAATTGAAAATTTTGACATTTCTCGACGTTTCAAGGTCCCTAGAGTCGAAATAAAAGATTTTTAGAAAGATGTCTGTGCGTGCGTGTGTACGTACGTCCGTACGTTCGCGACGTTTTTTTCGTCGTCCATAGCTCAAGAACCAGAAGAGATATCGACTTCAAATAAATTTTGTTATACAGATAATAAAGCAGAAAGATGCAGAAAGGGCTCTCAAGAAAATTGCGTGGGTGGTTTTTTTACCATAGCAGTTTAAAAAAAAGGTGAAAATTTTGGTTAACCCTAAATATCTCATGAACCAATGACGCTAGAGACTTGAATTATTTAAATTAAATAAATATATTTTATATTATATATTGTAACGTGATACAAAACAATTATATTTTTGGAAAAAAATTCAATTAACGGTTTTTTTTATAAATCAAAAAAACTAAAAAAAAAATTTGTCACTTCGAAAATTTTACGACTAAAATATGATTTCATTTCCAAAACAATTTTGTGCAATGAAGAATAATGTTTTTGACATCTGATAAAATTTTGAGAAAAATCGAATTGACAGTTTTTTTTACAAAAAATAATAACCTAAAAAAAAATAAAAAAAAAGTTGGTAAAAATTGAGTTTTGACTCAAATATCTTTTCAAGACTTTGAGATATTGGCTTTAAACTACTTTTATCTTTCAAAAAATGTTGTTTTCAACATTCAGTAAAATTTTGAAAAAAATAGAATTGACAGTTTTTTTTACAAAAAATTAAAAACCGAAAAAAATTTTAACAAAAGGTGGTAAAAATTGATTTTCGACTTAAATATCTTTTCAAAAATTTGAGATTATGGCTTCTAACTAATTTTAACTTATAAGAAATATTGTTTTCAACATTAGGAAAAATTTTGAGAAAAATCGAATTGACAGTTTTTTTACAAAAAATAAAAACCTAAACAAAAAAATTAATAAAAGTTGGTAAAAAGTGATTTTCGGCTCAAATAGCTTTTCAAAAATTAAAAATATTGGCTTCAAACTTATTTTATTTCACAGAAAATATTGTTTTTTATATTCAGTAATTTTTTTATAAAAATCCAACAGTCCGTTTTTTCATAAAAAAAATAAAATCTACAAAAAATAGAACGCAAATTTGGTAAGAATTGATACATTTAGACAAACTTTTAAGCAAGACAAATCGATAGACGGGATGGGAAGTTATCAGTGTGGGTCGCATCCCAGCCTCTTTTTTCTTCTTTTTTTTACATTGCATACTACAGAATAGGGAACACAGCACCTTGAGCGACTAGACCATGTAAGGTGATAACAACACAAGACATTAATAAAAGACAGAAGGACAGAAGAGAAAGAACAACAGACAGAAAGAACACATGAGAACGGTTTCGAGACGGTCCTCCATCTGCCTACTAACCGCGCTCACTGATGCTTGATGCTCGGTGATCGATGGGAACCGATGCTTTATCAGTGACAAGGCCGTTGCCCTCCTTTTTTAAAATTGTTTAATATTTCAGAAGCGCAAACAATAAATCAAGGAACAAATATTTTCACTGAGTGTTGATGCATAATAAAAAATCTTTGCATTGGAATTCCTCACTTTCCCCATACAAACTGATGATCACTCATACTTCCATGTATCATATTTGACAAATGATTGGACAGTTAAGGTGTTAAAGTACCTGACAGTTTAAATCAACACTTTTAGTGTTATCAGTTCAAATTTTTTTGAGTAAAATGGGTACATATACAATACTTTAGCAGTGTTGAAAAAGCTAAAATCGATTTGCAGCAATCTATACTATTATATAAAAGCGAAAGCATTTTAAAGTTCGTAACGCATGATCTCAGAAAGTAGTCAACCGATTTATTTGAAATATATTTTATTATTTTCTATATTGTTATGAGAGTGTTTATGGCTTTAATTTTTTTTCATTAATTATTTGTCAAACTTAAATATTATTAATTTTACATTTTTTGTCCATTTTTTTTCATTAGTTGACTTATACAACCACTCATATCTTAAAACCTATACAATAATCGACAAAGATTAGCATTGCTTCATAAAGTCAATATTGTTGCGCAAATTTTAAGCCTAAAATCACTTCTAAGCTAAACATACAACCTGAGAAATAAATAAAAACAAATTATAAAATTATAAACTTTTTGAATTTATTTTATCCAGGAAATTAGATTCCATCACAATCGCGAGGTCGCTGCTTTGTTTCATTTCATTATCATTCCAACATTTTTAATTTTCTTTTCTTCCCATGCTCTTTCTCTCTTAATATGTGTTCCATTTAATAGTTACGTTTTTTCTCTTACCTACCTACCTACATATTCAATTTTTCATTGTATAGTATAGTTCATCAACTAACCTACACACACACATTATTTTTTTGCTTCTCTGATTCTATCGTCACATCGCTGAGCAGTGTAGGCTCTTTTTTTTAAGTTACTATGGACATTTAATAAAAATAAATAAACAGTGCCGTGCACATGAAATGCCGATTTATCTAAATAACAATTAGATCTTTTTTATTTTTCGGGTTCGAGGAAGTGAATAGATTATAATTCTTCCAATTTAAAAATAAAAAAAAGTTCTATTATAATAGCTTGAATTACCAATTTTGTATCACTTCCTCGAACAATAAAACTGAAATTAAGTTAAAATTTTCTTTACAAATAACTCAAAGAAGGTACTTACAATGACGTCGATAAAAAGAGTACACAAATGTGGGTAGGTTAAGTCAGTTGCACTGCACTGAACATGAGCAGATGAATAAAAAAATGTGTCTATGGATATTTATAGATGTATGAGAACATTAAAAACACAAATTTGTGTTTTTTTTTTTACCGCAAACTATATTTTTCGGTTGCAAAAAAACGTTTCTACGTATGAATAAAAGAAAGAAAAGAAGAAAATAGACAAAAATTTCGTTCTGTTTTCAACTAAAAAATTGAAATGGTTTTGTATTTTGTTTGTTTTCACGTGCGGCTTGGCCTTTACTACGTAATATTTTTACTTAAGTTTTCTTCTAAAGTGTTAATTTCGGTAAGGAAGTGTTTTTTGATTATAAACTAAAATTAATATTATTGTAGAAAATATGCTCAGTCCCATTGAGAAATTTTTTCATATGCTAATACTAATATTCAAAAAATGTTCGTGGTTACAATTTGCGAAGCAACGCGAGCACGGGTCGGCTAGTAGTTGATAAAATTAACCGATCTGTTAATGGCTTTTAAGGTTTTGCGATTAGAGACTTCAATAAGAAAAAAAACGAAAAATCGTTAAGTTTCGATGGCCTTAATGGTTCCAACTGTTATTTTCACAATGTTTAAGCTTCTTTCATTAAAGATTATTCTCTGTTTTTTTTGTCCTTCAATTTTTAATTGTTTAAACTTCCTTTTTTCTTGTATCCATTTCTATGAGTTTGTTTTTTATTTTACAAGTTTTTTTTGTTTTTTACTTTTTTACAGATACAAATACAGGAAAATTTAATCAAACAAACAAAATGGACAAAAAAGTTGTGATAGATAAAAAGGATCTTAAAACCCGACTGACTCCCTTACAATACCAAGTCACACAAGAAGCAGCCACAGAACGTCCTTTTTCAGGTTAGCATTAAAATATTATTTTTGTTTTGTATTGACACATTTAAGTTGTACATATATCCATTAAATTTTGTTTTATTTAAGGATGTTATAACAAACATTACGAAAAGGGTGTATACCGGTGCATAGTATGTCATCAGGATTTATTCAGTTCGGATACAAAATACGACTCGGGCTGCGGTTGGCCAGCATTCAATGATGTTCTCGACCAAGGGAAGATTACCCTGCATAAAGACGCAAGTATTCCAGGTAAGAGGAGTTTTCTGAAATTTGTTGTTTTCTTTTTTGTGAGTTATATTTAGACACAACTGAATGAGACAACCACAACCACTGTAAATCACATCAGACCACCACGACAAATAAAAAATAAAAACACTTTTAACTTTTATTTTTTTTTTAATTGGAAACTGTGTTCTATTTTGAGGTTGTTGTACATATTGAAATATTTTGTTTATTAGAAAAAGAGGAATATTTAATCTCCTTTTTATTGAATATTAAAGATTTTGTTTTATAGGGCTAAAATGAACAGAGTTTGCAAGGAAAAAAAATCGACTTTTTTAGTAAAAACTAACTTCCAGTTATATCCCTTATACATTAGCGTACTTCTTTTGTTTATTTTGAATGAACACAATGAAGCCGTGGTCCAATAATGACTTTTCTTTGAAACTTGTATATCTAGCTTTTTTTCCAATAATTATTAAATAACAATAACATCGAAATAATAATAACATTGCTTATTATTTTAAGGGTTTTTCTCAGAATGTTTCTTTACTTAATTGTTTTTTCTGGTAGCTTAAATCACGGTGAAAAATATCCAATGCAACCGGTACGAAATGTCCCCTGATTGTGTTTGTCAATAATTATGGATTCCGTGACGTTCAAGGGAACATTTTATTATTGATAACCACTATTCATTTATATTTGAACAAAGCAAACAAATTTTGAGTTCTTCTTCTCACTTTTTTTTTATTATTTATTAACAGGAACTTAAAAGTAACCTGGTAATTAGAATTATTATAGAGCCCAGCTGCGAGGACTATTAGCTCTGAATTGCTAAAACGAAATTAAATTTTATAATTAAGATTACAGATTATTTGGTTTACTAATTCTATATTTTTTGAGCTTGGAATTTTGAGGATTTGATAAATAGATAGTTCTTTGGAAATAGATTTTAAGTGTTTTTTTGTTTCTCTACAGTTTTTTAATAAGTGTTCTAAATTAAGAGTTATGTTGCAGGTGGTGCATACGGGAGGATTTTGTTTGGCGAGGAGATGTTCGTGCGTGATAAGAGTGTGTCCAAGCCTTAGTCGAACAAAATTACTTATTTTTGTTTTCAGAATGTTGGGGTATCGGGGATGAGATCTGTCGGCATTGATTTCTTTGTAGTGGTGATGGTATTGGCTCCAATCGTTTAGCTGTTTATTTTTCATTGTATTTCTTATAGAGTTACTTAGGTCTCGTTTATTATTATTATTATTATTATTATTATTATTATTATTATTATTATTATTATTATTATTATTATTTATTAAAATATAAAATAAATTTACATTATAATATAAGCAATTAACAGCACTAGCTACCAGAGACTTTAGGCTGGAAATTAGAGATCTATTTATAAATTAATGTTTTAGGATAGATACAATGCATGGGGCTGTCAAAGGCTCGAAGACCAGCGATTGGAGTACAATCGAAGGTAACCAGTCTTTGACAGCCCCGTGCATATGGATTTACAAAGTTTAATTCAGATAATAGAGTCTATATTGAGTATAGGTAATAGTTTATATACGTTTTTAATGTTTTCGGTTGTAGTTGTTGCCAGAAGGTCTATTAATTTTTTATTGAAAAGTGATGAACATATATAATTAACTTTAGAGCATTCGGATGTAAGATGTTTTATTGATAGGATGTGATTGGATTGGCAGAGATGACAGATTGGAGTGTTTTCCTTTTTGAGGAGATAGCAATTAGTTAATTATGTGTGTCCGAGGCGTAAGCGGAGAAAGCATTTGTTCATGATGGTTGTCGTTTCAGTAGGATATATGGCTGGCTCACCCTTTGGGTTGATGAACGAATAGTGGTGAACGTATGTTTTCCATTCTTCAATTCTTATACTATCCCAGTAAGTGTTGATCACGTTGAGGAAGTCTTTTTTTGTCGGAGGGATAGAAAGTATATGCGATTGCTCTAAAGCGGTTTTGGAAGCAATGTCTGCGAACTCGTTTCCTTTGATTCCTGAGTGTCCTGGAACCCATAGTAGCATAATTTTGTGTTTGTTCTTGAGAATATTGTTACGGATATTGGTAATGGTTAAGGAACAGTTTTGGATTCTGTTGATTGCCTTCAGTGTAGAAAGGCTATCAGAGCAAATAACAATGTTTTTCGGTATTGTATTTGCTATTTCGGTCGCTTTCAGGATTGCGTACGCCTCAGTGGAAAAGATTGAACAGTAGTTAGGTAATCTTGCACTGTATAGAATATTTCCTGCTTCCGAAACGATTGCAAGTCCAGTTCCAGTATCAGATTTTGATCCCATGAATCGTTTTTGTACATGTCAGTTATTTCATGAAACATCTGTGTGTACATTTCCTTAGACGAGGAATTCTTTCTTAATCTCGCTAGAGAGGTATTTATCGTATCGGTTGGGAACTTCCATGGAGGTATGTTACCAGGACTGAGGTTACATATTGATGGAGTAATACCAATTTTGCTGGATTTTTCAGAGCGATGTAGATGGCAGAAGGGCATTTTGGTGTTTTTTTACGTTTTATAATTTTCTTTGCATCCTCTATTATTGGGGATCTGTAAGATTGACATATCTTAGGTGCGAAACGTGCAGTTTAAAGATCTCTGTGGTGCTCTATGGTTGAGAAGCCTGCTTCAGTTAGGATGTTCTTTATTGGAGTGGTAGCAAATGCTTTCAAGCTAGTCCTGATTGAGGTGTGGTAGATTGGTTTGATGATGTTGAGTGTAGATTTGGCGCATTTCCCATAGACTGCCAACCCATAATCAATTTTGGATAGAATAATGCTACGAGTTACAAGAATAAGTGTATTAATATGTTTAAAGCTATTTTTAGACGATAAGAACCTTATTATATTGATTCTGGTAGCTAGTTTGTTCTTAATAGACAATGATCCTTAAAACTATATTTATTATCAAAAGTAATGCCTAAAATAGTTGATGAGTTTACATTCTGAATTTTGATCAAAAGTTGGACAATTTCTTTTTTTACATATATGTAGGTGTTTGCTTTTATCAGGTGATATAATAGCCCCTGATTGGGCGCACCAAAGATTGAGATCGACTAAGACGCTATTAAAGTTTTCTCTTGTACGATTGTTGTCATTGTATTTTGATAACAAAATCAAATCATCCGCATACAGACAATGATCTATTTTTGTATAATTGCTTATGATTTCACTTATGTCATTGTAGGCGATTATGAATAAGGCCACTGAAAGGGGAGAATCCTGGGGAATACCGTTAAATAGTTTATATATTTTGAATAGAAGTTGTTTGCTTTAACTCTGAATTGCCTATTTGAAAGAAAAGATTTTATGTATGAAAATATTTTAGGACCAACTTTCCAATGAGCGAGCTTATTTAGGATGACATGGATGCCGATCCTATCAAATGCTTTCTCAAAGTCAAGGGATAGTACGGAGACATGATTTTTGCATGATAAAGCAGAGCTTATATACTCGTCAATGTGTAGCAATGAGTCGGTGGTACTACGTCCATGTTTAAATGCGACTTGCTTTAAGTTTAGATAATTATTTTTTTCTCTAAAAGTTTGCCAGTACAGAGTAGCAAGGAGATTGGTCTGTACCCTTTAGGGTCAGTCGATTTTTTTGTAGGTTTCAAAATTGGGATTGTTGTAGCAACCTTCCACGTCTGTGGTATGGTCCCTTTTTCGAGGATACAATTGTATAACTGCAAAATTCTTTTTTTTAGTAAGTGTGGTGCATTTTTTAACATGGGTATGAGATGCGATCATACCCTGGGGTTTTGCCTTTTAGCGAGGTTAAGCATGTTTCCATTTCGATGAAGCTTATTTGTTTATCTATGTATTTTGCAGATGTACTGAGGATATCAACATGGTGGTGCATGTTGTTAGCAAGCACTTTGGAGTTGAGGAGGGTTGATGCAAAGTTGGAATCATTAGAGTATGTGGACCAGGTATTGCCAAAGTATTCACAGATTTCAGATGGGTTATAAAGTGAACCCGCTTCGGTGAATATGTTATTAATTGAAGATTGGGTATAATTACCTGATAAGGTTTTTATGTCTGCCCGCATTTTTTTGCTTGAAGAGTTTAGGGTAATGTTTGAAGTAAACTTTTGAAAGCATTCCCTTTTTGCTATTTTACTGTTTTTGCGGAATAAGGCATTAGCTTTACGATAATTTACCAGGTTGGTATTATTGGGGTGTTTTTTTAAAATTTTCCATAGATTTTGTTTGTTATTGCGGAGAATAGATAGCTCCTTAGACCACCATGGGGTTATCTTTTTATGGGGAATATTTTTAGTTTGAGGAATTGCTACGTTGCACCGTTTCCATCGATTTGCCTCAACAGTAGGCTTGTATCAATACTTGCCCTTAAATGGAAATCAATCAATCTTTCTCAGGTCTTAAGAAGGAATGATGATAGACTTATAGGTCGTAGATCTTTAAGATTAACTCACTCAAAACAAACCGTGTCACTAACGAAATTGATTTTTGTTTCAAGATTGACGTGGAGATAGGATTAGGCATCTTCTCAGTGCTTTCCTAAGCTAAAGCTCATATATATTACTAGAAAATGATACCTTATAATTTTTAGTAATTTTAATATAATTTAATACAAGTAAGGGTCGACGGTAATTGTTCATAATATTTTTAAATTAAATTAACTTATCGAAAAAGTTTGAAATTCAATTAAGTATCGAATGAATTGACAAGAATGAATTGACAAGAATTAATTTTAGAGGCTGAACACAAAAGTACAAAAATCGTTGCCCATTAAAGCAGATTAAGCCATTTTAAATATTTTTTCAGTTTTGTCTTTCGTTTTCTTTGAATTCATAGTTCACATTAACATAGTACTTCAATCTTAAATATCTTGATTTTTGATCTTTTAGAAATTTGTATATCAATCCCACAACTATTTCTATGGCAGCAACCTTAAAATATTTATTTCGTGTTTGTTAAAAAATTTCTTTTAAAATTATTAAATTTTCAATCAAGACCAGCACCGTCACTTTCTCACACTATAATTATTATTTAGGTGCCATTTGTCGATTGAAAAAGATTTGTTTTTAAACTGATTTGACTGTTTGTTTTGTTTTGCTAATTGGCTTTTAAAAAAAGAACTACGGTTTTCATATGTTCTGTTTGCTTTTATATTTTAATATTGCAACACACGCAAAATTGGTTATGCTTCTTATTCTAAATGTATGTATGTATGTTTGTATATTTTTGAATATAATTGTTAATTTGTTTTTATATAATATGTTTGTACTCTAATATTCTTATTGATATGTTATATGTATTCGTTGTCTCAATATTCAATTTGAAACTTAATTAGGACACTACAAGCAATTTAGACACTTGAAAAAAAAAATGAAATTAAATTTTGTATTTTTGTAGTAGCTAATTTAGCATCGTTAACAAAATTTTCAAATTCAAATTTGCCTAATAGAACAATTTTTCTTCTTCTTCCTTTTTTTCATTAAACAAATTTTATTTCTTTGTTTTATTTCTTAAAATCTTTATTTCAACTTTTTGTTTAAATTAAAAAATTTTGATTTAAAATCACTTAAAATATTAAAGTAGTTGTTTCGAAACTGCTAGGAATGGTGAGGACAGAAGTTCGCTGTTCCAAATGCTCAGCTCATATGGGTCATGTATTCGATGATGGTCCAGGGCCAACAAGAGTTCGCTACTGCATCAATTCAGCTTCAATTGATTTCGTTTCTATCAAAAATAAAACTAAATCAGATAATGAACAGAACAAAAAATAACTCAACAAAAAAAAAACTAATTGATCTCGAAAATAAAAATTGTAGTTATACTCGAATATGAAAATTTGTTTGTGCGTGTGTGTGCCTATATATACAAAACAAATATATACTATAAATATATATTTAAACAAAAAAAAAATAAAATGTTAAACAAAGAGGCGAAGCTTATATGAGAATCTTGTTAACATTAATTTAAAGAAAGATGAAAAAAATAACAGAAACTTATTGTATTCTTGTAATTAGTTTTGTTTGATGTGTTTTCTTATTCGTTTTCTTCAAAATTAAATTATATGCTTCAACCAAAACAAAAAACAAAAGAAAATCGAATAAAGAATGTTGTTTCTAATTGAAAAATGTTTTTTCTTCTTTTTATTTCTATTAAACAAAATAAAATAATAAAGACAATATGTTTCGTTTGTGTGTTTTCATTTATGTAATCATTTCATAACTTGTTTTATGTTTTATAGTATCACTTGTATTTGTAAAACACAAAAGATTTTGCAATAGCATAATTTATTCATCTTTTTTATCTTTAAATCTAAGTACAAAGTTTATATTATTAGTAAAATTTTAACAATCACAGTTTAAGGTTTTTTAAAACATTTGTATTGCATTTATATTAAAAGCTTATATACAGCTATGGACAAAGAAATAGCACACTCTTTGTTTATTTTCAAAAAAATTATGTAGTTTTGTATTTATAAATAAAATAACTAAATATTCTTATATACAGCGAACAAAAGAATACAATTAAAATAATTTCTTTTGTAGTTATTTGGAAAACAAAAAACTGCTCACATACGAGTAACTATTGGAAAAGTAAATTTTAAGGAAAAATTAAATACTTTTAAAATATATTTATTTATCAAACTAGTATTTTGTTGATCGTCCAAAATTTTTCAACGTTGCCTCACATCGTTAAAAAAAACTTTACATCAACTTTTGGCACCTATCCTGGGGAATAGAATTCCACGCTTCTTGAATTCCAATTTAAAGTTCCTTTGAATTTTTGCTGCCGGATCTTAACCTTTACATCATTCCGTTAATTTTCTATGGGGTTAAGATCCGAACTTTGCGCGCCGACCAAGTCAAAACGTTGATGGATTCATTGGTACGCCACTCCTTCACGATTGGTGCTGTATGTTTTGGGTCATTATCTGCATGAAAATTTATCCATCGTACCATTAATTCTTACCACCAAACCAAGAAAAAACTTCAGAAACCATCAGGCTGCCCCCTAAGTGTTTAACCATCTTCAAAGTATACTTTGGATTGTGTGCTTCAATTCTAGGGCGATGTACAAATGTTTTTCCGTCAGGTCCAAAGCGGTTTATCTTCGTTTCATCGGGCCATAAAACTATTTTCCAAAAGTCTATATCTTTCCTTAGGTGTGTTTTCGCTTAATCCAAGCAATGATTTATTTCCTGCTAATCCAAATCCAAATATTTGAGCATAATTGAGTCGCCTTCTTAGAAGCCTACTCGAGATGTTTTAGTTGAATTCTTCGTTGATAGCGGTCAAGTTATACGGGATGATTTAAATGGGTCGATTTTACTCTTACTCACGATGGTTTTACCAACACGAGTAGAAGTTTTTCAGCTTTAACCGAATTAATTGCATTGCTAACCATTTTCCTTGAACATTTCAACAATCGCAAAATTTGATTTGGAGTCTTACCTTTTTCACTAAGATCGAAGATTAAACTCCTTTTTTCTGGAGAATAATGTTGGTTTCGGCTCATATTTTGTATTAACCTTCTTAATATTCGTAAATAATGAAAGTAAACAAGTTTTTTTGCGTAACTGATGAAAATCTATGATATATAAAATAACTGAGCTATTTCTCTGTCCATACCTTACTAAAAAAATTAAACAAACTTGTTAAAGATTTAACAACTAACTAGTTAAAGTTTGCTAAATATTTAGCTATTTACTAGGGAAGTCCAAAATGTTAAGCCTTTCTTTTCGTTTTGGTAACTAGTAAACAGCTAATTGCCTTTTAATAAAAAACTAGCACCCAAACATGTCTAAAAACTGACAGTTCGTGCAAATAAACAAAGCAAATACGCTTAAAAAGACCTATTAATTAGAATTCCCAACTGTTGACTGGATCATTCTATCCATTGTTCTTAAAAAAATAATTTTACAGATGGATTTACCAAATTGCTAAAAGTTAAAGTATCCATTCCGTGATTTTAACTAGCAAATTGTTAAGAAATAGTTAGATGTTAAAATCGTTCAAAATTAGGTAGATCATGTTGTAAGTTTAGTAAATTGCTAAAAATCGTTTAAAATTTTGCGCCATAGTTTCTAGAAGATTCCAGTAGACATTAAAATATTTTTGCGGATTCTAGATTGTCTCAAATTAATAATAATGCTAATGATGTATTAAATTATGTAAGTAGATAAATAAGCAAAAATCTAACTGAAAGAAACAAAGATTTTTTAACAAAAAGAAATATGTATTTTAAAACCATTTCATTGGCACAAGAAAGTGATGATTCTGAGATTTAGATTTTAAATTAGGTTGCCTAACAGCTCAACAGCCTAGAGACTTACAACTCTCAACCATTCCCAGTAATGTCTGGGATGAAGGGGACCTACAGTTTTTACGTCAAAGCACTTTCCATGGCAAGAATTTCTCTTGGGGGATTTGTCAAATTGTCGCAAGATGCAGTACCCGTGAAACAAATTTTAAATAGAACAGTCAGGGATGGAACCCTAAAACTCTTGCAAACTTATTTGTGGTGTGTCTTTAAATAAGACTGACTTCAAAATATATAAAATAATACTATATCACATTTTGTGAAGGTTGTTGGCTGAAAACAATGAACTAATCAATTTATTTAATGCAACAACATCTATATTCGCCAGTTTCAAAATGTGTTAACTCTTATACGTTCGCATATACATATAAATTATTAATTACACTGGTCTTCAACGAAATCCTCCTTTCAATAAAACTAAACTGTTCTAAAGGATTTTGGTATCTAAATGTGAGTGTAGCAAATGAATTTTTAGGGACATATTGCATTTCAAAGCTTTGTATGAGGAAAGAAGTTCATGTATGATTTCTTCGTGGTTTTTACTTTTGTTGTTGCCAAGAAAATTCGCTCTTATTTCAGTGGTCTTTTTTCAGCTTCATACAACAAAGTTATAACTGAACTGAAAAGCATTGTTAATATTAAAATAACGACAAAGAAAAAAAACACCTTTTATAAAATTATCTTTACATCTGTGATTTTTTATACAGGGTTATCCATTTTGCGGTGTTTCAAAATTAAACGTAAATAAACACATACACATAGCCCAAAAAGTCTCTCTACAGCAGCTTTCTTTTTGTTGATTCGAGATAAAATATTTACTATAACAATATATTAAAAACAGGTTTTGAAAACCACAATCACAATTTTTTTTAAATTTGGTAAAAAGGTGAAGGTGGCAACTAACTTTTTTAAATATTACCACTTTGGTTTTTACATTTATTCCTAGTACTTTTATTCAAAAAAAAACACTAAAATTAGGCTGCTGTACGGAGACTTTTTGGACTAAGTGTATAAAGTATTTTTTTTTTTCATGATATTTCTTTTTTATTATAAAGTTTGAACGTTTTGTGAACACTACATCATTTGAATGAGCACCACATATTGGGCGGTATCTCAGCCATAACTTGACGAATGTTGGTTTTTAAGTGCTCAAGAATTAAAGGTTTATATGCATAAACACGATCTTTCGCGCAGTCCAGCAGTGTCAAATCTTTAACTGAAAAAAAAATTTGATTTAATAACAGTTTGACAGATGTCGAATTCCAGCCCTATACTTTTAAAACCGCAAAATGGATAAGCCGTTATATGCCGGGCTTTGAAATTTTATATATCCTCTGCATAAAATGTTTTTGTTCATGTAGGATTTGCTAAAAACAGCATGGTTTCGATATTTCTACTGTCTTTGTCAATCAGTATTTTAAAATGTGAGTAAACAAGAATGGATAAGAATAAGTTTGGTATCATAAGTTAGATTATGTTATGTGGAATAAATCTTTAATAGTAAAAAAGTGGTACGTGCTAGAATTTTTCTGAAACCAGATTTAGATTCAGGAAGGTCAAATCTTTTATATTTTCAGGAAAATATTTAAAGGGGAAAAAAAATTAAGTTTTGCAGACCAGTGTTATTATCTGTTTGCATTTTATTTACATGATACTTACTTTCATACAACCTTTCTGGACAATTTTACTATTTTACGAAAGCAAATCTTCAACTGTGATATGTAAATGCTTTTTGAATTGTATAACTTTTGTATTACCATTTCTCACCATACTTCATAATCACATTCGCATTTATCTCATTCACCATTATTTCTTATTACCTATTTAGTTTTTAAATTTGTATTATTTGCTTGTAAATTTACAAACTACTAATGTGCTCACATGCTATGTAAATATTTACAAACTACAAAACCACAAAACATCATGTTTTTAATTGTGTTTAATATAGTTTCGTTATTTTATTTTTCCATTTGGTGATGTCCTATATTACAATAATGAAAATATATTTTTTTCTATTTCTCTTCTTTTTCCGCTTCTTATGTGCCTGTGTGGGGGTTTAAAAAAATATGTTTTATCAACGTGCATTAAAACAAAATTTAAAAAATATTATATCATCAACAAATATTCAAAAAAAATACAATCACCAAAACTAATCATTTTGCTTAACAATTGGTATTGTTTATTTATTATATTTCTTATTTTTTTAATACATAATTATATTAATTGTCTAATTAACTTATTTTCTCTCATTTTGTAATTCATTCATTTTTATTTTCTATTTTCTTACTTTTGCTTTTTGGTAAAATTTAAAAAATAACTATATTCACTTTAAATTTTTTTAAAAAATATATTTTTTTTTGCTTTTTGCACTTGATTAAATTATATTTTTTAATTTGTGTTTTTGTCATTTATTTTCCATTTATGTGTTTAACCACCATGTCTCATACATTCATTCTCACCTTACCTTACCTTCAACCTACTCGCCTGTTTATATTTTAATTTGAATTTATAATTTCTTTGAAAATTTTAATTTAAAAATATAAAATTGTAACAAATTTTTTGCAAAATTAAACAAAAAAAAATGCAATTTGAATAAATAAAACAATAAAAAGGGGGAAATATTTTACTACTAATTAAATATCCAGACCGCATACGCACAGAAGTACGCTGCGCTCAATGCAACGCACACATGGGCCATGTTTTTGGGGACGGACCGAAGCCTACAAATAAACGTTATTGCATCAATTCGGCAGCAATTGACTTTGTGACGGCAGAAGAACTTAATAGCCGAGCAGATAATGCAACTGTTCCTCCTCCAGCTGGTAACTAGTGGTGGTACTAAAGAAGAACTCAAGAAGAAACTTCAGAAAACTGTTTTGATGTTGTATCTTTAAGATCAATGAACATGTTATTCATGTTCCTGGCGACTGCTAAAATCAATATGCTAATTAAATTCTAAAGAATTAAATAATATTTTATGTTAATGTTTTTTTTTTTTTGTTTTTAACGTGTAAAAGTCAATTCGATTTTATCTTAAATTTGTTTAAAAGAACTAAAATATTATTATTATTTGTTATTTGAAATGTTTGGTTGTATAATTTATTTAATTAAAACTACTGTACATAAAACGAAATAACAATAAATGTGGGATATTTTTGTATTGCGAATTATACAAAGTGTTTTATTTTATTTATAAATATGAGTCAATCATTTATGCGTTAAAATGCACATTCGTATCACATTTAAAGAATTAAGATTTATTATAATTGATAAAAGTTACAAGTAAGGCAAATTTGTTTGAAACTAAATACTTCAGGTCAAGGTAAGTACTTAAGGGCCCAACATAAATTGTGTCACACATTTGGAAGGATCATTTAATGTATGTATGTGATGGAAATATTTGATATATTTAGAACTGTTCTGAATTTCTCATTTTATTTGGGATTGTTTTTATTTTAATTTTTCGCAATCAGTTCCCATATTATTATTATTATTATCATTAATTAACATACAATTACAGAATACATGCAGATAGTAAAGGAGCACTAGCTGCAAAAGCTTTCCACTCAAAGAATAAATTAATTTATTTAGATAATTATTTTGTTAACACTTAGATAATTTTCGATCTTTAAAATATTTTCGATATCAATAGTATTAAAAAATTAATAAATGTCTTGATTATATGGTAAAATAGAGTTGATTTTTGGGGATGCACTGCATATTGAAAGGCCAAGTGGGTGTGAGATGTTTAAGGTATTCTTACAGACTGGACACTGGTGGATTCTCTTTTCTTAACATATGCAAGACTTGCTCGTTGCCCGATATGACGTAACGGCTTGGAACCTTGGTTTGATTTTGTTGGATTTTCTTATAAGAAGGTCACGTATGTTTTAATCAACCTGATGTTGTTGTCTGAGTTGGAAACGGCTCGAAAAACTGAAAGACTGTGCAAATCACTAATTTGGAGCTGGATTGTGGTACCATATTCGCAACCCTCCTCTTCGGATACGGAACTACAACGGCAAAATATGACTAGCTCATTAAATTCCGACCTACACAGCATTGTACAATGAGGAATAAAAAACCGCGTTTAATTTAATGCTTCGAAAACCCAATGCTGTCATGTATCGTTAAAGCGAGATATACCCTCTTTGCCACTATCTATGAGTGGCACTTGTATCAACGAAACTAAAAATCTCGTCATCCTCAAATGTGCATCAGCAACCATCTTTTGTGGAGCGATCACATACGCGATGGCGCTAAAAATTCAGCAAAATGTTTGAATATAACTCTCATCTATGGGCTGGTTCTCCAGTAACTTATTTAAGCCTCTTGGACAGTATTCAAAGAAGAGCTTTTAGAATGATTGGTGACATTAACATCATCAACTCGATTACGTCACTCGAACATCGTCGTAAAGTTTCTTGTCTCACCCTTTTTTACCGTTATTTTAACGGAATATGCTCTAGTGAAATAGCCAGTTGCATTCCTTCCCTTAAACAATTTAACCGTAATACCTGTGCTTCTGAGAATGCTCATCATTTACCCTTGAGCCGAACTTCGGCCGTACTATGAAGTACAGAGATCCATTTTTTAGCCGTACTACGCGAATGTGTACACCGACACCTCCTATCCAACCCTTCTCTCTTTTCCTTATGCTCACACTGTGTCTTTGGCATATTAAAGGTATACAAAACCCTTTTAGTGTTCGCTAATTATACAAAAAAGGTGGGAAGTCCAGCTTCCGCGATACCTAATGTTCTCAATTCTGGTTGTGCGGTAGGCGTTGATACATCTTGCTGACTGTTGCTATGCAGATTTCAGTAGATTTATAATAGTGATTGAGCATTTACCATAAATATAAAGTACATAATCTATTTTACTTAAAACTAGAGATTTAGTTATATTACGAGTACATAGGGTGAACATGAACATTAACATTGCTAATGTTACTTCTTTCAGCTAAGCTCTTTTTAAGGTTTATACAATGTGGTTCCTAATTAAATTTACATTAAATCTTAATCCTAAAACATCTAGGTTTTTCTACTCTTTCAATATTAACATTACTTAAGTTTAAGTCAAGCTTAGGACTTTTTACATATTTGTTAAAGTTTACATTTGTCGAGCGAAAGCTTTGCTCCATTATTTTTTGCAAAAGTATTTTTAAACTGCTCTAAGTCATTGGGCAGGTGAAGCCGACATAAGGATCTAAAAGTTAGGGAACTTTCTATTATCCGATTGGCCAGCTGCCAAAAAATTACCTTCCAATTAAGGCAACTTCAATGGAATGTTGACTGGAAAGTTAGTCAGGAAAGTACAGGAAATAGTAAAAAAGCTACTGTAGCTCTCTTTTTTTGCAAAAAAGCCATCGGTAATAAATGGGACTTACAACCCAGAATAACGCATTGGCTATACACATCGGTAATCAGACCGATTTTAATGTACGGTGGTGTGGCAGTATGGGGAACTGCTTTAAAGAAAGGTATGAACCGGGATAAATTAAATAAAGTCCAACGTTCAGCTTGCCTATGTATAAGCGGATCGCTTCGCATGACCCCATCTGCGGCACTGGACACCTTACTTTACCTAACACCTCTTGATATACTTAGCAAACAAATAGCTGCAAGCTCTGCTATTCGCCTCAAAGCTTCGTCGCAGTGGACTAACAACAACATTGGGCCTTGTTTTACACTCTTTACTTGTTTTTTACCTCTGACCCTGATAAGTACACTGTTAGTGTTCTATCTCCTCTAGGCACTTCTGACCATAGTGTTATATCAGCAAATTTATCGTGTCAAAAATGTTCAGTTAAAGAAAGAGCTCCTAAGAGAACCGTTTGGCAATACGAGAAAGCCAACAGGGACGGTCTCAATAATTACTTCAGGATCTTTAACTGGTCACTACGCTTCTTCTTCTTTTATACCGAACAGGGTTAAAAGTATCAGACCTAAGGAAAATGCATGGTTTGATGCGAGCTGTAAAGAGGTTATTAGGATCAAAGAGGTAAGTTTCCGTTGCTATAAAGTAAACCGTACTGAGGAAAGCCGGAAAAAGTTCAAACAAGCCAGAAAGGCCTGCAACGCCCATAAAAAAATTTTTACATGACCAAAAATTACGGCAAAAAATACTGCAATGTCCCAAAGGCAGTACAAATTTCTGGTCATTTGTAAAAAACATGAGGAATTCTTCCTCTTCCTCGGTTCATACGCTCGTTGTCAATGACACTCCATTTGTTAGCTCTTTAGAGAAAGCTAATCTTTTTGCTAGGCAGTTCGCCGCCAATTTTACGCTGCCAGTGAGTGTTATGACTCCGCCTGTACTGGAGCGAGTTAGTGATTCTATGGGACCAATCTTTTTTCGCACTCGTACTGTGGCAAGAGTCCTTAGAGATCTAAACACACATAAATCCGCTGGTCCGGATGGTATCCCCGCTATTGTTCTGAAGAGGTGTTCTTCAACGCTGGCAACACCACTGCGTAAGCTTTTTCATCTGCCCTACTCCTCTGGTCTCGTTCCGAGCGGATGGAAAACTGCATTTGTCCAGCCTATTCCCAAAAAAGGCGAATCTTCCTCACCCTCTAATTATCGACCGATTGCACTTACGTCCCTTCTTTCCAAGGTCATGGAAACGCTGGTAAATTATCAGCTTAAGAAATATCTCGAAGACCGAAAGCTTCTTAATGACCGGCAGTACGGCTTTCGCAGCAATAGGTTCACTGGTGATCTCATGGTTCATCTCACCGAACAGTGGAGCAAATCTTTACATCGCTTTTGAGAAAGTAAGATTATTGCACTTGATATTTCGGTTTTCATGAATCCCTGCTTCATTGGATTAGTAATTACCTTTCGGATCCTTCAATATAAGTAGTATTGGATGGATTCAAGTCTGAAAACCATAAAATAAATGTTGGTGTGACCCAGGGCTCTGTTCTATCTCCAACACTCTTTCTCATTTTTATTAATGATCTCCTGTCTGCAACATCTAATCCAATACTTTGTTTCGCTGACGATAGTACTCTTAGCTTTTCATATTCGTTTTCAGACTCACATCCCTCTTCTTCTGCAACGACAAAATATGATAAGCTCATTAAATTCCGACCTTCGAAAACGCAATGCTGTCTTGTATCGTTAAAGCGAGATATACCCCCATTGCCATTATCCATGGATGGCACTTGCATCAATGAGACTGAACACCTCGATATTCTCGGTATGTGTGTCACCAACCACCTCTTGTGGAATGATCACATACGCGATGTCGCCAAAAATGCCGCAAGGTGTTTGGGTTTCCTTAAGCGATGCAAGAAAAATATCTCACCCCTTCTGATCTGGCTGTTATCTACAAGACTTACATACGTCCAAAGCTTGAGTATATCTCCCATCTCTGGGCTGGTGCTCCTGCAACTTACTTAAGCCTCTTGGATAGTATTGAACGTAGAGCATTTAAATTGATAGATGATAATATCATCATAAGTTCATTTACTTCGCTTGAACATCGTCGTAAGGTCTCTTGTCTGACCCTTTTTTACCGTTATTTTAACGGCTTATGCTCTAGTGAAATAGCCAGTTGTATTCCTCCCCTTAAACATTTCAACCGTAATACTCGCTTCTAGGAATGCTCATCAGTATACCCTCGAGCCCAACTTCGGCCGTACTGTCAAATATAGAGATTCGTTCTTTAGCCGTACTACGCGAATGTGGAATGCCTTACCACACTCTGTCTTTCCTACTCATTGCAATATTCAGGAATTCAAAAATTCAAATGTGCACCGACATCTCCTTTTAAACCCTCTCTCCTCTTCCTAGTGCTCACACTGTGCATCTGCATAATAATGGTAGTAATATCCCCTTGAGTGTGTGCTTATTAAAAAAAAAAAAAATTGGCCACTCCGTAATTCTTAGGTATTTAGAATCAATTCCAAAGCACACAGACTACACCATCCCCCAACTGCAATTCGACCGAAAATTTCCAGATTTCTATACCTCCCAGATCTTTTTGGGAGGATAGGACATTCCTGGAAGATGAGTCAATCCATTTCTATACAGATGGGTCAAAAACAAAAGAAGGGGTTGGTAACTGTAAGGCCGGGGCCACGCAGTAAGCGGCTGAGTGGAAAACAAAATATAAAACATATGAAATCACATAGAAGCGGCCACGCTATGAGCGAGCGGCGAAACAAAATTCTAAGCGGCGGCGCCGCTCAGCAACCAAACCTGTTTTAATTTTCTGAGCGGCAAGAAGTAAAGATGGTCAAAGTAAACATTGAGTTGTTAATTTCGTGTGTGCAATCTCGACTTTAACTACTAATCGCTCAAAAGCAGTCGCTCAGTGCCTGGCCATACGTCGCTTAGAGTTGCCTCTCAGCCGCTTAGCAGCTCAGCCGCTTACTGCATGGCCGAGGCCTAAGGCAGATGAACTCGCCAGGAACGGTACAGTACAGCCCATCCTACCACGTTTGGCACGTGCTGGCATACCAATCGCTACTTGTAAACTGTTGCTAATGCAAGACGCTGTGAGGAGGGAAGGCACCAGGTGGAACAACATCACCACGTGTCAAGTCACAAAAAACATCTGGCCAACGCTGAATTTAAAACGTTCAAGGTGCTTGCTCTCTCTAAACAGATCGCATATAAGCTCGATAATAGGTGTCATAACCGGACACTGTCTAATAGGAAAGCACGCCACAAGATTAGGCGTATTCTCAAATGATTTTTGCAGAAGCTGTATGGACGAGGAAGAGGACGAAACAGTTCTTCATCTTCTCTGCACATGCCCTGCTCTGGCTCGAAAACGCAAGAATTACCTAGGAGAATTCTTCTTTAACGATCTAAGCGATCTAAATCATATCAGCATAATCAGCCTCTCACGTTTCGTAAAGGACTCAAACTGGTTCCATTGAGCTTAGGAGGAAGCCTCAAGATTCATGTGGTATCACAATGGGCCATTAAACTGGCCTAAGTGTGTCCGTTTCCATCTTGGACAGCCACTATAACCTAACCTAACCTAGTCAAGTCAAGTCTACTTCTTTCAAAATGACAATTGATAATGTTTTTTCATACAACTAAAAGCTGAACTTTAATACTCTATGACTTATTTATTTTCTGCATAACTTCATTCAATGCTTTCTGTAAAGGGGTTCCTTGTCAAATTGGAAAAGAAATAAGTTATACTGCTTTACAAACCAAAATACAAGTCGTGATGAACTTTTAGCTTGCCCAAGAAATGAATTGTAAACAACAATGGTTTTTGGCACGATCAATTGAAAGTAGATGTTAGTGAAGTAAAGTTCCGAGTTTGAAATGTTTGACACTTGAAAAACTAACTTGTTGCCTTGATCAAAATTTACATTCAAAGAATGCGGTTGACTGCAAATGAAGTCCGTTATGTTGTCTGAACCTGCTCATTGAGTTAAATCATATCACTAATGTTGCTGAATGCAATTAAAAATATAAATAACATTACCAACAAAGGTAATCCTTGCGGTATGCCATTGTTGAGTGGTTTTGTTGAAGAATAATAATTACTTATTTTAACAGAGATTTCCCTATTCAGCAAAAATGATTTAATGAAACCATACATATATTTTCGGGCCAATACCCCAATTAAGCAGTTTGGATAATAATAAATGTATTCCTATTTTGTCGAAAGCTTTCATGAAATCTAATGAAAGTATAGATACGTGATTACTTGAAGACAACGTATTTGATCATAATGGTCGATGTGTAGCAAGGCTTCTAAACATCCTCTATTTGGTTTCAAAGCCACTTGATCTGAACTATTTATTTTTTTTTCGTTTCTAAGAACCAATAGAGACGTTTTGCAACAATTTTTTTTAACTTTAGACATGCATGGAATGAGAGAAATTGGACGGTATCCATCTATAGAGTTTATTTGCTTGTTTGGTTTTAGAAAGGGATTATAATAGCAATTTTCCAAGTGTGTGGGATGATATTGGTGTTTAGTATTTAATTGAATAACAAAAGGAGTCTAAATAAAAAATAAAAAATGTGGAATAAGAAATGCGGTCTCTGCTTGGGGTTTTGCCTCTTAACACACTTAAACAAAATTCCATTTCTGTATATGTTATATGCTTCAGTTTTCATAAAATTAACTACAAGTACTACAGAATATCAATTAAAATGAATATGTCTAATACTGACACCTAATACCTATCATTGATATACATATATACTCTATACTGATATATTTGAAATCAGTCCACACATTTTTCTGAAAATGTACATGTTTCCATTATGAAAAAATGAAACTGATTTGTAATTCAATTATATAAAATTCCAATGACTTTCATTGAAAAATTTTCGACTGAAACTTAATCAAAATTTATTTCAAGGATCGTTATAAATGACATGTCAACAAATTGGTAATTAGTTTCAATAAGTGCGTTTTTGTCGTATTCCATATATAGTACAGTGAGAAATTGCCAAAAAAACGATCCGCAGTAGTCCGGTTTTTATATTTGAAAGTTGATACAACTGAATATTTGCCAGAATAATTTATCAAAAAATTCCAAACAAAAATAGCTAAATTCAGACCAGGGGTGAAATCGTGTAAGCTGATTTTTGATAGTTGACTATCAAAATCAAGAAAAAACGTCTGTGTAATGTGATAGTCGATTTCAGAGTTTTAACCAAAAACACTCCATTACCAAGACCGGAATCTTTCCTACGTTTCACTCTCCAAAACCCGTTTGTTTACATTGTTGTATTTGTTATTTTGACAATTAGTCCATGAATAGATGTGAGCACAAACAAAAAAAAAACGATGCCGTGGGCTAGCGGCACTTTGGATAGCAAAAACAAAATGGAGGGGTTAATAAATTTTTTTTCAGGTTTTTCCTTTTACTTTTTTCGATGAAAAAGTCAGTTTTAAGCTTTAATTTTACAGGCATTTTGTGGATAGTGAACCAATGTACCTTTTTGTCTTGAAAAAAGCATGTTCAACATCAATTTATTATAAAATATTCACTAATTTACAGTAATCACTACGAAATTCTTTAAATTTCATAATAAACCTCGGATTTTTGTTTCAAAGTTGCGTTCGAAGAACCATCAAGTTAAGGGTGCAAGCGCAATTTTTGTATTGAATTCTAATAAATTTTCGTTAACGAACGGCCCAAATATTTTGTTTGCAAGTAATTAAAATCTGTATCAATTTAATTAATCCAAGTATATTTATAGTTTGTATATTTAAAAAAAAAGAGTTATAATCGAAAAATATCTTATCCATAACATTCTTGATTGATGGAAGCATACATGTATTTGCTATCAAAAAAAACTATGCATCAAAGGAACACCAATGTTTTAAAAAAGTAATCAGAACGATTATAGCGAACCTGTTGAATAAATGCAGAGCAAATAAAATGCAAATTTTGACATATATCACAAAATGAAAACGCCTTAAAATCGTTCTGAATTCATGCACAACTAATTCAATAGAACATGTAATCGTCATGAATGTTTATTGTTGACGTACAGAAGTTTTTTTAGTGAATTCCCACAGTTTAACGAAAAATATAATTTTCATTCATTCCTTAAAAATGTTTAGTTACCAAAGTTCAAGTCTACTTATTATTGTTTGAAGGGTATGTTTAGTAAAAGTGCTGCTAAAAATGAAACAAATTAATAGAAGAAAATATATATACATAAACAATAGTTTTCAGGTATAAAGCAGAGGTTAGTGTAGAAAAATATTTTTGAGAAAGCCAATAATATTTTAGGTATGTTCATTAAAGAAATTTCCGCTTCGGCTAACCTTCATCAACTTTTTAGAAAAAAGTTATTATTAATAGCAGCCAATTATTTCATAGAATAATTAATTTTTTAGATTGTAAAATGTCTAGAAATTTTCATACGCTACAAAATTCGTAATTTTATGCGTAAACATAGAAGATAATATTATTTAGTCAAGAAGTATGGATTTTGGCGCGTTCACCGATTTTTTTTTTCTATTGGGTGTTCGGTTTCCCCATATTGGAATAAAAAAAGTTACTTAAATCTATCTAAATATTGCCTATTTCTATTCCTTAACCCTTTCGGTACGAGAGTGGGACAGAACAAAGAATATTTGTATGTAAATGTACCACTCCCGTCCCGAAAGGATTAAAGATGCTTTACACAAAGCAACTCATTTTTAAAACATGGTTCCCTCCAATTTGTATTCCAAAACCTAACTACAAACAAAATTCTAACACATAGTCCCTCAAAAAGAAATTTTCAGGAATATTTCTGCAACAAACAAAACTAAAATTTGGTCTTGCAACTACCGAACTGCTTAAATGATGAAAATTGTAAGACACCACGTCTGATGTCTGTGAGGGACTAGGGTAGGATGTAAACATAAAAAGGAACTTTTTTTATTTATAAAGCAAAGTTTCCTTTTATCACCCTGCGGAGGTTTTCGGCATGCTGGCAGTTGTGCGGCTAGAGCTCAGTCGAGGGGGGGATTCTTTCCGCTGTCCAAATTACTCACTAGAAAAAAAAATCATGCCGATCTAAAACTTTAAGGGGTATGAGGAAGAGGGAAGGCATGTTGGAGTCGATAGTCAGCACTACCGATTCTTTACAAAAAAAAAAGAGGGGGATCCAATCATATTATAATGTTTTGTGGTAAGCGTACCTAAAATGAGGGCTATATCAGTGCACGGACTGATTTATTAATAAGGGAAAAGGAAGGGATACACGAAACACAAAGATGGGTCGGTTGTAGTGACCCAGGCTGTACCCACCCTACCACTGACTATAAAATGTCAGGGCTCCTAGGTCGTCGAAAAGCCGGAAGTTATTGACGACCCCTAACTCGATTTCAAAACACATTTTTTTTCTACACTTTTACCATCACTTACCTACGTCGCCCATTAAGGGATAAATTAGAGCATCATTGTCCTCTTAATATTCACAGAAAAAAAAGAAATCAGCAAAACATTTCATCTTTTTTTTTTTTTATTAACATAAATCCAGATTTTATTGAAGTTAAATTATAAAAAGAAGGTTCAAGGAAATTTATACATCTTTGAAAGTATCGTATGATCAGTTTATTTTTAATAGAAATTGAAGATCATATTCGATTTCGAATTCTTTTAATTAATTTAATCCGAATTTTTGAATACTAAATCTAGTAATCACAAAACAATCTGAATAACAATCAAATTTAGGTAAGTGAAAATCCAATCAGAATTAAATACCAATATTGGTATGTCAACAAAAAAAATCTATAAAGTTGGCGTTAGATTCGGTAGGTAAAATAGAGGAGTGGATAAATTTAACCGGGATAATTCCTAGTTCGGGAAATTTTAAGGTAGGTATTTTTTCCCTGTGTAATCGTATTTTTATTTTACCCCCTTTTTTTCTCTTAAAATGTAACTATCTATTGTTTTTGTTAATTTTCTTATCTTTTACCATATGTATTTATCTTTTTTTTTTGTTTAATTTAATTGTATTTTCTTTTAGTTGTTATAGATTTGTTTAAAAGAAAAGGAAATTAAATCACTGCAGTATACACTTAAATATTTCTTTTTTTTCAGATACATAAATTGTGAAGTTATTAGTAGAATTACAATACAATATTTATAATAAATTACTTACAGTTTTCAGGTAGTCCGTGCGCACGAAGAATCCTGCTGCTTATGCTAAAATGTATGATAAAGTTTCGCTGAGTGTTGTTTCTCAACTATTATTCTTATTTAAATATATTATTATTAATTTCTTTTTTTTTCAGCTCTAATACTTTTTTTTTCAGTGTAATTAAATAGTTTTTCTTTTCAGGCAAATTAATATTATTATTTTTTTTTCAGGATATTACTTTCTCTTTTTATTCAGTGTAGTTTAAATTCTTTTTCTTTTCAGGTAAATATTCTTTTTTTTTTTCAGGTAAATCAAGACTTTTGACTTGGATGGGAACTTTCTTAATTAAGGACCCCCTTTTTCCGTTTTCTAAGGGAAATTATTCGAACAACCGAACCGAACTAAGCCTTGCGCGAATTGAACTGAATAACGAAATAAAACTTTACCAATAAAAAAAACTCGGATTTTCACTTTTACAATTTATAGATTTATCTTGGAACTATGGAATATTTTCATTTCGCCCCCCTTTTTTTTTTTTTTTTTTTTAAATGTAACTTTCGATTATTAAGTAATACAAAAAAAAAAACGCTCCCGTACTGCGAAACCTCTCCCCAAATATGTGGAAACTTCTGGGCGCTATTTGCGCACTAAAATGGGGGGGCTGATGAACTTCGTGTCGCTGCCCTGTCTTCGCAAAAATTGCACATAAAAGGTCGCCCTTCCCACGCGTTCCGGCACCCCAATTGCGCAGCAAAAAGTGCAACGTAGTGCACTGGTGGATGATGGGTGCAAAATCCGATGAGATGCAGCTTTGTCGCCGGGTACAGAATTGGTTGGCCGATGGATAGGCCAATCGATGGCTAATTGACGGCGGCAACGTGGAACTTGTTGCCTCCTGTTTTCAGTTTTTTTTTGTCTTATCTTTTGTTTTTTTTTCTTTCTTTTCAGACTAATTTAATTTCTTAAAATTTTGTTTTGTTTTTTTTTTCACAGTTTTTTTAATATTTCCCAATTTATCTTGGAAAATTGCAAAGACGGTGGGAGATGCCGATGTGTCCTACACGATCGTCCGAAGTTAAAAAAGGCAGAGCAAAATGGCCGTTTTGTCTCCTTCCTTCCATCCGGTTCGCTCAACGAAAAAAAAACATCTTTCGTTCAGTGAACGAAAGTCTAAAACAAAGTGCTGCCTACTAATATTTTTGGTATGTGTTCGGAAATCAGTATATATAAAGGCTCGCTTAGACCAATACGGAGTATTTAGGCGACCGCTACAAAATCGTGGATTGGGACAATACTAGTTTTGTCAGAAGACACGAAAAACGGCTCGCCGAAATCATACTTCCATAACAAATCTCAGCTGTTTTCTACAGAGAACAACAAGAACTTATTTCGGCCCACGACTAAGAGAAACAAAAAAATTGTCATCGTCTGAAAAATAATATTGAAACGGCTTTGCTTCACAAATTTACAGATCTTAAAAAAAAATGTGTTATGGAGATCAGTGCACAAATCTCATTCAGCGCACAGTGTGTAGCTGGCTTAAGGGAAAAAAAAAAAAAACCCCAAATCTACTACATTCCATTTTGCTACAATTCAAGTTTTTTTTTTTTTTTTGACTTAATTCACAACATCCCTGGCGAGCTGTCAAAACAAAAAAGATTGGATTGTTTTTTTGTTTTGTTTATTTATCTCATCAGGCCGGACAATAATATATCAAATTCACCTCCATTAGCAACAAAAACAAAGAACTCCTCCGATCTGCCAAAAGTCCAACCTGACCGGCAAAAGCCCATTCTCGTTCGCATAAAGCTCCAACCAATCTGCAAAAGGATGAATTCGATGTGAAAATAAAACTGTGTGCTTCAATCAAGAATTTAATCCGCAATTTTATTCGCACTATTGGCCAATGGCCTTTAATAAATACAGGTTGTGCGTTAACTTCATTTTGCTCCCTTTGGTGTTTCTTTATAATTGTATGTCTGCGTTTTACCCAGAGTAGGAACTGGTAAGCCACAAGGTAAATAATATCTGATTACTATCAATGTTCTATGCATTTATTATTTGTAAACATTTTTTTTTTTTCTTTAGACATCCATCGGTTAGCACAAAAATACAACGACTTTTGGCTCAGGGACAATACGCAACCGCAGGCCTATCTTTTCTACCACCTTGGTGTTTCTCATTAAAAAAAAACAACAACCCGAAACACCAAAACTTCTGCCTTGAACAACTACTTTTACTAGGGCGTGTCTTTGTACTGATTTGGAGATGAGAGTAGAATATAGGATAAATGGTATCACACCACAATGAAATCTGGACGAAAGCATGTCCATCGATACACATCCTGGCTCATCAAAACGCATTCCACTCTAATTAGTATGATTTTTCTTTCGATGTAGGTACATAATGTATGTAATAAAATTTGCAAAATTCGTTATTTCAAACTGTTTTATGTTTCATAGTGAGTCTGAAATGGGATTATTGTTCTTTAAATAAGGTTTCAAACGTACTGTGTTGTGCGCAAGTTAATCGGTCGGATTAACAATCAATATCCACCTTCAAAACTTACGAATATTCGCAATTTCGTAAAAAAAAATAATTGCTTGGCGGTCGAATTTGTCACTCAACCGTGGCAAAGAAATCAACATCTGTAGGTAAGTTACGAGCAACGAATTATGAGACTTTTCTGTGATTGTATGGACAGTTTTTTTTTTTTTTTCTACTACTTGGAATTTGCCACGGATGTGACCATATCGGTGGGGTTGCTATTTGTTAGTTTTTAAATTATTC
The DNA here is from genome assembly GCA_920104205.1 of Eupeodes latifasciatus. Classification (NCBI taxonomy): domain Eukaryota; kingdom Metazoa; phylum Arthropoda; class Insecta; order Diptera; family Syrphidae; genus Eupeodes; species Eupeodes latifasciatus. Next base: position 171,839,632 of record OV049924.1, on the reverse strand, counting down.
GAAACGAGTTACCTGGCTATGAATCTATCGTCGCAGGTCCTTTGCATGGTATATGCCCATTCTTTTTCCTTGTAAGTTTTCTATTTCGTATAGGTTGTTGTTTCGACTTATCACCCTACACTTAACGAATTTTTGTGATAGTTTAGCATTGAAATTCTTTGAGGCATTGCTCAAGACAAAGTTTCTTCTGAAAATTTCCTCTCCAGGCTTGAAAATACGTACAGCTGACCTTTTATTGTACGACTTCTCATTACGTTTATACGCTTCATACAATTTTTCTTTGATTTTTCCACGCATCAGTTGTCGTGCATTCGGAGAAGGTAATACCTCAATCTCTCCGTCGCTTAAGGCTTTTAGCTGCTTAAGGATTGGGTACGCTTCAGCGTGGGTGATCATATGGTGACCAAAAAGGGCAAAGAATGGAGACACGCCTGTCGACTGATGTACTGAAGTACACAACGCCTGTTGGATTTGTGGCAAGTACATGTCCCATTCCCTTTGATCGTCTTTTAGGTATGATCGTATTGCTGATAAAATTGAACGGTTTACCCTCTCCGAAGCATTTGCCTGTGGAGAATATAGGGCATTTCGAATGTGTTTGGTTCCGTATTTGGTAAGAAAGTTTTTGAATTCCTGAGAAACAAATTGCTTGCCGTTGTCGCTGTGCACAAACTCTGGCACACCAAATTTTAGAAAAACTTCTTTTTCGAGGAATTCAATTACTAGTTTCGAGGTGGCTTTATGCATTGGCTTTAAAAATACGAATTTGGACATGTAATCTAAGGCAATAAACAGAAATAAATTTCCTTTTTTACTTCGCGCGTAGGGTCCCATAAAATCTATATATATTTTTTGGAAAGGTAAGTCTATCTGTTGTTGGAAACCCATTGGAGGTCTCATAATAAAATTTGGAGATTTATTTTCTTTACATTTGGTGCACTGATTGATAAAATCACGCACTTGCTTTGCCATTTTAGGCCAGAAATAGGTCTCTTTGATTTTTCCAAGTGTTTTTTGGATGCCGCCATGGGCACAATTTGGTGGTTCATGGTTTTGGACTATTATTTGGTGGGTTAAGCCAGAAGGTAACCAAAGTTTCCAAGGATTTTCTGTGCTCAAATTGCTGTTTTGCATGGGAATAATTTTCTTGTAAATAATACCATTTTGAATTTTTAAATCAGGTAGATTTTTGTCGTTTTTGCTAACAGATGTGATGAGGGCGAGATATTCTGGTGACTTAAATTCAGAGGATTCAGTTATGGGAGATATTGTCAGCTGATCCATGTGCATTCTGGATAACGCATCCGGCACCAGATTTTGTGTACCTTTTACATGTTTTATGTGAAATGTATATGCTTGTAGTTTTAAGGACCAACGCGCCAGTCGGCCACTAAGGTCTGTTAAATTCATGAGCCATTTAAGGCTAGCGTGGTCAGTAATTACCGTGAAGGTACTACCTTCCACATATGGTCTGAATTTACGAATGGCTCGTATTGCAGCGAGGCATTCCTGCTCACTGACACTATATTTTTGTTGACAAGCATTTAATTTTTCGGAAAAATAAGCAATCGGTTTCTCATTTTGTTCTTCGTCGTGCTGAAACAAAACAGCTCCGATACCTTTTGACGAGGCATCGCACTGAATGGTAAATGGTTTCGAAAAATCGGGGGTGTTTAAAAGCGGAGCAGAAGTTAAGGCATCTTGCAACGCCTGAAAGGATTCCTTACCTTCAGGAGAAATAGGAAATTTTTGTCCTTTTTTTTAGATAATCAGATAACGGTGCGGCTAAGGCAGCAAAGTTCCGGATGAAGCGTCGATACCACCCGCAGACACCAAGAAATCTCCTCACCTGTTTCTGTGTCGTTGGTAACGGAAACTCTTTTATCGCTGAGATCTTTTCGGGATCCGCTTTTACATGACCTTGGCCAATAATATAACCTAAGTATTTTAATTCTTTAAAACAAAAGAAGGATTTTTCGACGTTGATAGTCAGGTTAGCCGATTTTAAGTGCTCCGCCACCAACGACAAGATTTTCAGGTGGGATTCGAAATCCGGGGAGATAATCAGAAGATCGTCAAGATAGACAAACACGAATTCCCTAAGCGCCGAGGGGATCACTTTATCCATTAACCGACACAACCTTTGGGGTGCATTACACAACCCAAAAGGCATGACGGTGAATTGATGCAATGGTCGACCTGGCACAGTGAATGCGGTCTTCTCCCTTGACGTCTTCTCCAGAGGGATCTGCCAGAACGCATCTTTGAGATCCACACTACTCATGTAGTGTGTATCCCCTAGTTGGCTGAGCAGACTCTCCAGAAGAGGTTGCGGGTACGCATCTCCCTTTGTAAGAGAGTTCACCATGCGATAGTCCAAACATACTCGATCTTTACCAGGTTTTCTGATAAGAACTATGGGTGAACTCCAAGCACTGTGACTCTCTTCAATTACTCCCAAAGAGAGCATGCGATCCAGCTCCCTATTGATTATCTCCAGATTCACTGGTGACATGGGGTAATGTCGTTGCTTCACCGGTTTAGCGTCTCCTGTATCGATCACGTGCTCTTCAAGGGAGGTTTTACCCAACCCAAGCTTTGCAAATGATGGAAACAGGGAAATCACTGAATCTAAACGGTGTTGTTGCTCCATGGTAAGCTCGTGCATAGGCGGTTTAGATTTTACACTTTTTTCTTCGACAGACTCGTTGCTGCTAGGAGGACAGAATAATTCACTTATAAAGGTTGAAACGCCCTGAAATTTGGGAGGCTTTTGGTCAATATTTTGAGGGTTATTTTTTTTATTGTCGGCTGTTAAGCCGAAAACTTCGCTAATAACATGCGGGGCGATTTGAAATTTGGACCAAAAGTCCACTCCAAGATAAAGAGGTTGACATAAATCGGGGACTAAGTAAAGATCAAGAGGTTTTATGACTTTATCATATTCTACTAATACAGAAACGCGACCTAAGATTCTTTGACCTTTGCCATCAGCTGTATTTACTTCCGCTCTAATGCTGATGATGGGAATGTCGAGAGATTTAACCAACTCCATACAACCTTTGCCTAAACATGAGATCGAGGCACCACTGTCTAGAAGACCGGCCATTCCTCGTCCTTTAATACGGATTTTGGCATATGGTCGAAGGTCTAGTGGAGTATCTCCAAGAGTGGTTTCTTCTAAAAATGTTCGGAAAGCAAATCTTTTCGCACTTCGTTTTCGGATTTTCAATAGTTTGGATGGAATGTCAGGATGGGATACTTCTTCTAGTTTCATTATGCGATTTCGAATCTTTTCGTAGTTGATAAGTCTTTCTTCGAATGTTTTTTTATATAAAGGTATGGGTTTGGATTCGGGTTTCTTTTCAAGTAATGAAGGAGTGTCGTTTGTGACCTCGTTAGGATCCGAAATAATTCGTATTTTGGGTTCTGGTTGAGTTAAATCTTTTTGTATCCGGATCAAAGTCTCGGTATCAAGAGATTTCGACAAGTCTGAGTTATTTTTACTTTTTTGACAAAATGAGGGTTTATCGGTTTCTATATCCGACGAAGTTGAAATTGATCGTTTATCTCGACAAAAATCTGAGGAAGAAGGGGTGTTTGTCGAGGCATCTATTTTCTTTAAACTGGGTTTGTTTGGGTCGAACGTGACTCCCCAGGCGGCATCACGCTCGGTTTGAAGTTTCCCTTGCTAGCATTACAATTCGGACAGTCACGAACTGTGAAATTTTCTGAACCGCAACGATAGCAATAGATAAGTTTATTTATCTTAGAAGGGCAATTGGTCGACAGGTGACCTATTTCTTTACAAATATAGCACTTAATAGTGCTTAAAGGGTTTTTATCTTGATTTGTCGGACGATTAAAAGAAAAAGCGGCAAGGTTTTCGGGATCTGGTTCGAAGAAAGTTTCGTCAGTGTAAGTTCCATTTGGCCAGTGCACTTCATGTACATTTCTTACAAAATTTGTACGATTTTGTGAGGCATACCGTGCTTGCAACATTTTCTCCGTTCGTCGACATTCATCCCTAAAGCGTTCTAAGGAGTAGATACTCATTGGATACACGAATGCCATAAGGCGTGCGTTTATATTGTTCCTTAAAATAGGAACTAAATCACCATCTTTCATCGGTTCTCGTAATTGTCTTTTGAGGTTGATTATCGATGTGTAAAATTCATCGAAAGGTTCTTGTGCCGATTGTTTGCGATCCATAATCGCTTTTAAAATTTCAAGATCACTTTCGTATCTCTGAAATTGTTTTAGAAGAGCGTTTTTCAGAGTCAACCAGTCTACTCGACGATGTTCTCGCAGATATTCAAAATACCAATCCGAAGCGGTACCTACCAAAAGGTGATGAAAATTGCGCAGTACTTCGTCCCACGGACAATTATACTTTTCTTGCAAAATTTCGACACGTGAGACAAATTCCCTTATTGGCATGCTTTTGGAAGTGTCGTCGAAGCGAACACTCCACAATGTCTCAAAGCGCCGTGAGTACGTTCTTTCATAAGGAAATCCGAAATCTTGTCGTCGATCATATGAAGGAAACCTGTTATCTTGACATGGATTGCTAATAAAATCAATGGGGTCGTGACCAAAGTGATTAAGTTCTACTCTTTGTCTTTCAAAATTATTCGAATTAGGTCGGTTATAGTCCGGTTGACAATAATTCCTTTGAATGGGATAAGATTGTGAGAAATGTACTCGTTGATTGTTTTGGAGGTAAGGATCATCCCTATCGAAATCATGTGGATTACGGTTTTGAAAATTAGAATGTGTATGTACGGGTTCTCGGCGATTTCGTCCAGGTAAATTATGATCATTTTTAAAGGTCTGAGGAGGTCTGTTCAAGTCGTTTGCGACTTCGCGAAAACGAGAGCTAGTCGATAAATTATTTGATTGAATTGAATGGTTTTCATTAAGCACCGGTGGGGGGATAGTCTGGGTATGAAATCGTTCCTTTTCAACTCCGTTTATGTTATTTGTTGGAGGTAACAAAGTTTTCATGCTTTGTTCAACGTTCTGTTGAATGAGCCCCGGCAAGTCTTTGAAAAGTGACTTCTGCAGACCTTTCAAGCTTGCATCTACAATGCTCTTTATGTGGTTGTGGAGACGACTAGAAGAGGGGAATTGAGTTTGTACTTGTAAAGTGTCTAAAGCATAATTGGGACGTGCATTATACGCGATATTATTAAGATCAATAGGTAGTGCATAATTATCTTCTTCTTCATCGAAAACGGTAACTTGATTATCATTGTTGGGATGGTATATATTTTCTTTGGGATTAGAAGGTGGTCGGTTATCTGATGTGCTTTGATTTAAAGCAACTGCACCGTTTGCAAAATCCGTTGCGAGGGGCGACATGATTGGAATAGATGAAGTGGTGGTGGTGATAGTGTCTGTGGCCAGTGTGATCGAAGCGGTTGTGGTTGTAACACGGTTGGTGGTAATAGGTGACCTAGTTGTAGTTTCGATGATTGGCTGGTTACGGATTTGATAAATACTACCATCATGTATTAAGTCAAAGTTGGGCGAGTGAAGGACGTTTCCTCCAGCTATTTGCATATTTTGCGGGGGTGAATGTCTAACGGGATTTGAACCTGCTTGAGTCAGGGAAAGCGATAAGTTTTCGCATGGCCCTCGGTTACGAGTTTGCATGGCATTTCGGTTAGCGTCGAATGCTGACTGCCTACTTGTTTTGGGAAATGCCCCATTATTATTTGATTTCTTGCTCATGATTATTTAAAAAAAAAAAAAATATTATCGTATTCGGTCAGTTATTGTTGTTGTACGCCAATAATTTCAAAAACAAATTTGAAGAAAAAAAAATTATCGAATTCTATGATTCGATTTAACAAAAAAAATTATTTAAATTTTCCGAGTTACGAAAATTCGAAGGAAAAAAAGATTCAAGTGTAAAAATGTAAAGGTGATCAATTTCACTGGAGCAAATTGATATAGAAAATAATAAACTTTTTTTTTTTTTTTTTTTTTTTATATAGGAATAGATTTGTTTTTCATGATGGTCTTCGGGCGATTTCGAAAAGTTGAAGTAAAAGTGTGTAGTACATATAAGTAAATATGGCTTTGAATTCGAACAAAAAGAAAAAACAGCTTTACACCAGTAAAGTGTTTACACTTAACATATAAGGATAAAATTTTTAAAGACGAACGACTAGGTAGCCTACTTCGAATAAAAAAGATTTCCCTCCAAATTTATCGACTCTCTATTAATATGCAAACTCTAGTGCAAACAGCTTCCACTTTACAGTAGAACGGACTCCTAAAAGATTACATCAAATTATCGGTACTGATAAACCTGGGGTGGGGGAATATGATTGGACAATTCTCTTTTCCTTTTTTTTTTTTTTTTGAAATATAGTTATGTAACCTTGCGAGCGAATGCCAGTACGCTTGCAATTGCAACTTTTGATGGAAAGATGTTTAAATGTGGTTACTGAAGTGATCAAACTCAAGCTCATTTCCAAAAAAAAAATTATAGTGTTGTAATTTCTTGGCTCTACAGCCTTGAGTGGAACTCCTACAAAAATTTGTTATGAAATGGTCTGAGGATAAGTTGCGGAATGAGGCTGTCGATTTTTCAACGTCGGGCCCCACGTTGGGCGCCAAATTTTTCTGTAAGACACCACGTCTGATGTCTGTGAGGGACTAGGGTAGGATGTAAAAATAAAAAGGAACTTTTTTTATTTATAAAGCAAAGTTTCCTTTTATCACCCTGCGGAGGTTTTCGGCATGCTGGCAGTTGTGCGGCTAGAGCTCAGTCGAGGGGGGGATTCTTTCCGCTGTCCAAATTACTCACTAGAAAAAAAAATCATGCCGATCTAAAACTTTAAGGGGTATGAGGAAGAGGGAAGGCATGTTGGAGTCGATAGTCAGCACTACCGATTCTTTACAAAAAAAAAAAGAGGGGGATCCAATCATATTATAATGTTTTGTGGTAAGCGTACCTAAAATGAGGGCTATATCAGTGCACGGACTGATTTATTAATAAGGGAAAAGGAAGGGATACACGAAACACAAAGATGGGTCGGTTGTAGTGACCCAGGCTGTACCCACCCTACCACTGACTATAAAATGTCAGGGCTCCTAGGTCGTCGAAAAGCCGGAAGTTATTGACGACCCCTAACTCGATTTCAAAACACATTTTTTTTCTACACTTTTACCATCACTTACCTACGTCGCCCATTAAGGGATAAATTAGAGCATCATTGTCCTCTTAATATTCACAGAAAAAAAAGAAATCAGCAAAACATTTCATCTTTTTTTTTTTTTATTAACATAAATCCAGATTTTATTGAAGTTAAATTATAAAAAGAAGGTTCAAGGAAATTTATACATCTTTGAAAGTATCGTATGATCAGTTTATTTTTAATAGAAATTGAAGATCATATTCGATTTCGAATTCTTTTAATTAATTTAATCCGAATTTTTGAATACTAAATCTAGTAATCACAAAACAATCTGAATAACAATCAAATTTAGGTAAGTGAAAATCCAATCAGAATTAAATACCAATATTGGTATGTCAACAAAAAAAATCTATAAAGTTGGCGTTAGATTCGGTAGGTAAAATAGAGGAGTGGATAAATTTAACCGGGATAATTCCTAGTTCGGGAAATTTTAAGGTAGGTATTTTTTCCCTGTGTAATCGTATTTTTATTTTACCCCCTTTTTTTCTCTTAAAATGTAACTATCTATTGTTTTTGTTAATTTTCTTATCTTTTACCATATGTATTTATCTTTTTTTTTTTGTTTAATTTAATTGTATTTTCTTTTAGTTGTTATAGATTTGTTTAAAAGAAAAGGAAATTAAATCACTGCAGTATACACTTAAATATTTCTTTTTTTTCAGATACATAAATTGTGAAGTTATTAGTAGAATTACAATACAATATTTATAATAAATTACTTACAGTTTTCAGGTAGTCCGTGCGCACGAAGAATCCTGCTGCTTATGCTAAAATGTATGATAAAGTTTCGCTGAGTGTTGTTTCTCAACTATTATTCTTATTTAAATATATTATTATTAATTTCTTTTTTTTTCAGCTCTAATACTTTTTTTTTCAGTGTAATTAAATAGTTTTTCTTTTCAGGCAAATTAATATTATTATTTTTTTTTCAGGATATTACTTTCTCTTTTTATTCAGTGTAGTTTAAATTCTTTTTCTTTTCAGGTAAATATTCTTTTTTTTTTCAGGTAAATCAAGACTTTTGACTTGGATGGGAACTTTCTTAATTAAGGACCCCCTTTTTCCGTTTTCTAAGGGAAATTATTCGAACAACCGAACCGAACTAAGCCTTGCGCGAATTGAACTGAATAACGAAATAAAACTTTACCAATAAAAAAAACTCGGATTTTCACTTTTACAATTTATAGATTTATCTTGGAACTATGGAATATTTTCATTTCGCCCCCCTTTTTTTTTTTTTTTTTTTTAAATGTAACTTTCGATTATTAAGTAATACAAAAAAAAAAACGCTCCCGTACTGCGAAACCTCTCCCCAAATATGTGGAAACTTCTGGGCGCTATTTGCGCACTAAAATGGGGGGGCTGATGAACTTCGTGTCGCTGCCCTGTCTTCGCAAAAATTGCACATAAAAGGTCGCCCTTCCCACGCGTTCCGGCACCCCAATTGCGCAGCAAAAAGTGCAACGTAGTGCACTGGTGGATGATGGGTGCAAAATCCGATGAGATGCAGCTTTGTCGCCGGGTACAGAATTGGTTGGCCGATGGATAGGCCAATCGATGGCTAATTGACGGCGGCAACGTGGAACTTGTTGCCTCCTGTTTTCAGTTTTTTTTTGTCTTATCTTTTGTTTTTTTTTCTTTCTTTTCAGACTAATTTAATTTCTTAAAATTTTGTTTTGTTTTTTTTTTCACAGTTTTTTTAATATTTCCCAATTTATCTTGGAAAATTGCAAAGACGGTGGGAGATGCCGATGTGTCCTACACGATCGTCCGAAGTTAAAAAAGGCAGAGCAAAATGGCCGTTTTGTCTCCTTCCTTCCATCCGGTTCGCTCAACGAAAAAAAAACATCTTTCGTTCAGTGAACGAAAGTCTAAAACAAAGTGCTGCCTACTAATATTTTTGGTATGTGTTCGGAAATCAGTATATATAAAGGCTCGCTTAGACCAATACGGAGTATTTAGGCGACCGCTACAAAATACTAATCTAATTGAGGAATCTGAACTAGCTAAAGTTGGCAATGGAACTTCACAAGTATGCTTCTCGTAGCATTGTCTGTACAAAAAAAATACGGAGGCACCCGCCTATTGTTTCCACCTGAACTTCTAACGTCGCCAAAAAAATGCTCTAAGCAAACTACAGCTGAAAAAATTGTCTGTTTTGTTGTTTTACAAAGTATTGAGTTACACTTTTGTCCATTTGCAATAATTATACTTAACCAGTTGCAGCGCATGTTGCGTTCGCAAATAATTTAAGTAAACAAAATAAATAATAATAAACTAATAAATCATTAAATAATATGTATTTGGTCAATTTTATTTTATTTAATATACATTTACAACATTTATTTGGACTGAAATTAAAAAGCTATACAAATCTTCCAATTTAAGACCATGTCAGCACTTCAGATTCTGTTGGTTAGGATTGTTTAGTTTTTGAACGAGGCCATAAAACATTTAAAATGAAGCATTTAGATGTGGCTGATTACTATAATGAAGCATTTTGATGGGCCTGAGGACTAAATGTGAGAATGTGTTTGGTTTTTTGCATCATTTCACGCACACTTTCTCACATTTAGTCCTCAGTAGCTTGTAGGCAAACCGAAATGTCAGTCTGAGATTCCGGTCTTGGTAATGGAGTGTTTTTGGTTTTAATCAAGCAATTTGACATAAAATAAAAACTTCAAGGAGGGGCTTTGTTCGTAGCATTGACATACTATACTATATATATAGTATGTCAATGGTTCGTAGACTACTACATTAACATGTGCTGTTGAAGCGAGCTTGAAGCTCGCCTAAATTCTTTATATACCTGAATCGAGTTGAAATGAGCTTGATTCGCCTTAATTCCGGTCGGGGATCGGAGTCGAGTCAAAATTTGTGAAGAAAAACCTGTGTGGAGGAGTTGGTTTTACAGATAATGCGTTATGGTCTGTTTATTTGCATGTTTGTGTACAAAAAATATAGTTTAGTTTTAATCAAATTAAAAAAAAAATTGCACATGGAGTAAGTAGCATATTCTTATATGGTGCTGAACTATTCAGTTTTTCATTGTTTAACACGAATCAAACTATGTCACTTGCACTTCATAAGAAACATCGAAACACCATTTGCATTTTAGAAAGTGCTGTCAAACTTTATCATTTTTAAGCTCTCTGTATCTCAACTAGCTTTTAAAATGTCTTCTTTTAAGGCTGACATTTTAAAACTTTCTAAAGATTTTGAAGAGCTACTGAAGTCTTTCAACACTGCAGTTTGCAAATTAAATGCATACTCTGTAACCAACATCATGGTCGATAGTTCTACTTCGACTAATGATTTGGCACAGCCTATTCCTACTACTTTCTCTTCTGCAGGTGAAGATATTCTCGCGCAATCAGGTTGTGGTGTTAATAACGCAGAAAGTGTACCTGACAAACAAAAGAAAAAGTCTAAGAAAATAAGCCGAGAAAACTCTGAACTTGCAAGAAATTCTACCCCCCCATCAAAAAGAACAAATGTCAACATCACCCAATACCTACAGATCCCACCGGAACTCCCCATATACCTCAAATTGTTGAATCAAATTTAGCTTCCAATAGTGACTCCGTTACAGGAACTGTAATAAACAACTCCATCCCTATCAAAGCTGTCTCGAAACCAAAAATAATTTTTATATCTCGTCTGGACCCAGTTACAACGCCAGATGATATACATAACTTCGCACTTAGTATCTACCAAGAGCATACCTTCCAGCTCATCCATTAGGTGTACTAAGATCAGTAAACCAAATAGCTTTGTTTCCTCTTTTAAATTAATAACGCAACCCACTTTCTTTGATTCTATTTGCAACACAAATATATGGCCCGCTGAGACTTTAGTCAAAGAATTTACTCAAAGTCAAAAACAAGGTGTTGCTTTGAAAACCAAGTCAAAAAACTTAACAGGCTTGCGCTCTTTTACCAAAACGTAAGGGGACTTCGTAGCAAGACAGTTCTGTGTCAAGCTTTCCCGACACAGAACTTTTCAGTCAAGAGTTCGAAGTTTACAGAAACGATCGTCATGTTGGTAATGCAAAGGATTTAGGTGGAGGTGTTCTCATAGCGGTAAAAAATACATATTTCTCTTCTTCTGTATCTTTTCCATTTGAATTATCAATTGAACTGGTATGTGTAAAGATAATGGTACAGACCAAAAATACTCCATTACCAAGATCGGAATCTAAGACTGACATTTCGGTTTGCCTACAAGCTAACTAAACACTAAATGTGAGAAAATGTGCGCGAAATGATGCAAAAACCAAACACATTCTCACATTTAGTGTTTCGGCCCATCAAAATGCTTCATTATAGTAATCAGCCCCATCTAAATGCTTCATTTTGAATGTTTCATGGCCTCGTTCAAAAACTAAACAATCCTAACCAACAAAATCTGAAGTGCTGACATGGTCTTAAATTCGAAGATTCGTATAGCTTTTTAATTTCAATCCAAATAAATGTTGTTAATGTATATTAAATAAAATAAAATTGACCAAATACATATTTAATGATTTATTAGTGCTGTATTTTGTTTACTTAAATTATTTGCGAACGCAACATGCGCTGCAACTGGTTAAGTATAATTGGAAATGGATAAAAGTATAACTCAATCTTTGTAAAACAACAAAACAGACAATTTTTTCAGCTGTAGTTTGCTTAGAGCATTTTTTTGGCGACGTTAGAAGTTCAGGTGGAAACAATAGGCGGGTACCTCCGTATTTTTTTGTACAGAAAATGCTACGAGAAGCATACTTGTGAAGTTTCATTGCCAACTTTAGCTAGTTCAGATTCCTCAATTAGATTAGTATTTTCATCATTTAAGCAGTTCGATGATTGCAAGACCAAATATTAATTTTGTTTGTTGCAGAAATATTCCTGAAAATTTCTTTTTAAGGGACTATGTTAGAGTTAGAATTTTGTTTGTAGTTAGATTGGAATAGAGATTTGAGGGAACCATGTTTTAAAAATAAGTGGCTTTGTGTAAAGCATCTTTAAGGAATATAAATAGGCAATATGGTTACACACAATACCAACTAAATGAGTGCAATAAATAGATTTAAGTAACTTTTTTTATTCCAATATGGGGAAACCGAACACTCAATAATTGGCTGCAATCAATGCTAAATTTTTTTCTAAAAAGTTGATGAAGGTTAGCCGAAGCGGAAATTTCTTTAATGAATATACATAAAATATTATTGGCTTTCTCAAAAATATTTTTCTACGCTAACCTCTGCTTTATATCTGTAAACTATTGTTTATGTATATTTTCTTCTATGTTCTGCATTTATAAAATGTAATCTATGGAAGTATTTATTATATTAAGAAAAACAAAAATATGTACGTAAAACTCATTAATTTTTTTCATTATTAGCAGCACTTTTATTAAACATACCCTTCAAACAATAAGTAAACTTGAACTTTGGTAACTAAACATTTTTAAGGAATGAATGAAAATTATATTTTGCGTTAAACTGTGGGAATTCACTAAAAAAAATTCTGTACGTCAACAATCAACATTCATGTCGATTACTTGATCTATTGAATGAGTTGTGCATGAATTCAGAACGATTTTAAGACGTTTTAATTTTGTGATATACATATGTCAAAATTTGTTTTTTATTTGCTCTGCATTTATTCAACAGGTTCGCTATAATCGTTCTGATTAGTTTTTTAAAACATTGGTGTTCCTTTGATGCATTGTTTTTTTTGATAGCAAATACATGTATGTTTCCATCAATAAAGAATGTTATGGATGAGGTATTTTTCGATTATAACTATTTTTTTAAATATAATATTTATTAATCAAAATGGAATTGAAAAATAGTTGCAAGCTTAAATCATTATAAACAAACTATAAATACATTTGCATTAATTAAATTGATACAGATTTTAATTACTTGCAAAAAAAAAAATTTTGGGCCGTTCATTAACGAAAATTTATTAGAATTCAATACAAAAATTGCGCTCGCACCCTTAACTTGATGGTTCTTCGAACGCATCTTTGATACAAAAATCCTAGGTTAATTTGAAGAATTTCGTAGTGATTTTTGTAAATTAGTGAATTAATTATAATAAACTGAACATGCTTGGTGAACATGCTTTTTTGAAGACAAAAATGTACATTGGTTCACTATCAACAAAATGACTGCAAAATTAAAGCTTAAAACTGACTTCTTCATCGAAAAAAAGTAAAAAGAAAAACCTGAAAAAAAATTATTAACCTCCCCATTTTGTTTTTGCTTTGCAAAGTGCCGCTAGCCCACGGCATCGTTTTTTTTTTACTGTGCTCACATCTATTCATGGACTAATTGTCAAAATTACAAATACAACAATGTAAACAAACGGGTTTTGGAGAGTGAAACGTACGAAAGATTCCGATCTTGGTAAATGGAGTATTTTTGGTACAGACTAAGACTATTTTCATTTTAAACGTCTACATTCCTCCAAAAAGTTTGGAGTCTGTTTATAACGATCTCTCCTTGGCATTAGACTATATTATAAATTTGTCCAGCTCTGACACCAATATTTTACTTCTAGGTGATTTTAATTTACCACACATTGACTGGATTCCATCCGAAGACGAATCCTGCCTTGAAGCCTCTCCTTATTTTTCACAATTGGAACTATTTCTTCTAGATAAAGTCCTTCTGACTAACTTGCAGCAAACAAGCTGTATTAAAAACTCAAAAAATCGAATTCTCGATTTTCTAACATTGACGAAGCAGTTTCAACTTTTTATAAGATCCTTAATTATTGTTTGGAAAAAAAATTTACCCTTAAAGAAATCAAGAAATACAAACTTTAGCCATCCTTGGTACACAAAAGAATTGTGTTTACTGCGTAACAAAAGAAATAAGGCATGGAAAACGTATCTCAAAACTCTGTCTTCAATCAACTTCTCTTTTTATGTTGAACTCTTTAACCAATTTAAGTCTCTTTCTAATTTTGTATATGCTTGTTATGTTACTGATATGGGCACCTCTTTGAAAGAGAATCCTAAAAAATTTTGGAATTTTGTAAACTTAAAGAAAAAATCAGATGGCTTTCCAGTTAACTTCACTTACAAGAACCTTTCGTTAGATAAAACTGTTGATATCTGTAACGCTTTCGCGACAAATTTCCGTGAGTCATTTGTTAATAGCCCTCAAGAAGTTGATGAAGTATATTTTCATAATCTTCACTCCTTTTCACAAACTAGCTGTAGTCACATCCCTGTGCTACAGAGTACGGTCCTTGATCTTTTATCCGCGTTGAATGATGACTGCTCAGCCGGCCCCGATGGTATTCCCCCGATAGTATTAAAAAAGTGTAGTAATGCTTAAGTTGAACCCCTTACGTTCTTATTCAAACTTTCTCTAAAATCAGGTAAATTTCTCAATATATGGAAGGAGTCATTTCTAACACCAATTTTCAAGAAAGGTAACAAGGCGGATATTAGCAACTACAGGCCCATTGCAAAGCTTTCTTGCATTCCTAAAGTGTTTGAACAAGTTGTATGTGAAAGTGTAGCATTTTTTAGTAAGAATCTCATTTGCGAACAGCAACATGGTTTTGTGAAAAAAAGATCAACCGTTACTGATCTCCTCACATTCTTAAACATATGTTCAAACGCTTTAGAACAAGGTTATGAAGTTGACTGTGTATACACTGACTTTTCCAAAGCTTTTGACCAACTTAGCCACGGAATTATTTTATTTAAACTTAAAGCTCTTGGTTTTCCACCAATTTTCTTAGCTTGGATCAAATCATACCTTGAAAACAGATCCTATGAGGTAAAATTTAGAAATTGTCTTTCTGAACCTTTTGTTGCTCAATCTGGTGTTCCCCAGGGAAGCCATCTTGGCCCTTTTCTGTTTATCCTATCTATTAACGATGTATCGTCATGTCTACGCTCAAGTGAAGTACTCATTTTTGCTGACGACATGAAAATTTTAAAGATTATAAAGTCCACCCATGATCGTATTCTTTTACAAGCCGACATTGATAGTTTCACATTTTGGTGTGGGAAAAATAGCTTTTCACTCAACCCTTTAAAATGCCAGAAGATAACTTTTACTAAAAAACGAATCGGTAGTGTATTTGATTATTGTATATCACAGCAAAAACTCTGTCGCGTCTCCACATTTAAAGATTTAGGTGTTCATTTCTGTTCCAACTTAGAATTTACTCTTCAAATGCAATCTCTTCATCAAAGACGTGTTAATAATAACTTAGTATTTTTTTATCAACTCATTAATTGTGAAATTGATGCACCTTATTTGCTACCTTGTGTACATTTGAATTACCGAGGCGGAACTCATCACCTGCGTACATTTGATTTTATACATATTGACTTCCATAGAACTAACTATGGGAAAAATAAAGCTTTAAGTCGAATGAGCATTTTATAATTATAACTTAAACTGTTCATCGATAGATTTAAATTTGAATAAGGTGGGATTAAAATCATTGTTTAGAACCAGTGCTCCACTATCGTAAATGTTCTCATTTTATTTTTTGTTCTGTAATAGTTAAATGTTAATTATGTTTTGTATTTTGTACGTGTGTTAGGCTATAATTGTATTATTTTTTTACTAACAACTAACACATGCACTTATGATGAGCCTCTGATCGTAGTTTGACGCTTGCTATAAGCTTACTACTTTCTGAAAATTCTGAAGTGCAAATCTTCTTGTGCGGTGGAAACACCAAAAAGATTTATCTAATCTAAACTGAGATAAACCTTTGGTGGAAACATTGCAAATCTGAACTATATTTTCTAATGTTTTCTCTTGCAAAATAAGCCCAGTTAGTTCATTTTCACTAACAAAACTAAATAATATCAACAGTAATAGATTGATCTTTTCCCCAATGGAAAACAAACATGATTCCAAATGCACAACTACTCAACGAACACAGCCATCGAAATACAAATGCAATATCAATCGTACCCACATTTGAGAACGATATCACATAAGATCCATTCGAGACTCGTATAAATGTCAAAAATCCATCCATAGTAAGATTCTACTCTAACTTTTATCGGTAGTATTCATACTATGGATATTGTTTTTGTTATTCGTGTAAAATCCTACTATACTATGGATAGATTTTTAAACAAAACACGGGTAATGATAAAAACCAATGATAGCTATGACTGGCCCCTTAAAACTGATATTATACCTGGTTACACAAGTGCAAAAAAGAATTAAATCTGGGAGGACAACGGATGATTGTCATCCTTTTGATCCTACTTGAAACTATTGACTAATGACTAGAAAGTGCACAAAATGTGAAAAATTATCTAACTAACTTGCTTTTTGTAGGTATTTACAAATGGGATATGGACATATGGTCAATCAATAATAAATAAGTATGTAAGCAAATAAATAAAATAAGTAATGAAATAAATAAATAATGAAAAAAATAAATAAATAATGAAATGAATACATAAATAAACAAACAAATAAGTAAATAAATAAGCAAATATAAACAGTTCAATAAATTGAAATAACAAAAAAAAAACATTAATTAACAATTTAAGCAAATACATATACAAATTTTAATTATAATTTCGCTTACTAAATTGTTCTCGGTAAGTTCAAGCCGATTTATGAATTTTGTGATGAGTTTTGCAATGCTATCATCAACCAACTCAACATTCGCTCTTATGTGGAGATCGACAGTTGAATGATACCACGGAAAATCAAAATCATTTTTAATATTTTATTTTGACTAACTTGCAGTCTTGTTCTATGACTGTACGCAGCATTTTTCCAAACAGGGCAACCCATATAAAAGAATTGCTTGAACTATTACCTTACAAATAATTATTTTGTTTTCGAATGTAAATGAAGACTTTTTGTTAATGAATTGGAAGAAGAGTTTGGTTGGAACCTTGACGGGTTGGGTGATATGGCTTTAAATTTAGGTAGATACAAAGGTATCTAAGTTGGTTTTTCCAAGAAACCCGCCTAATAAGGATTTGAAGTTGATTGCTGGAAAAGAAACAAGATTTTCTTTTTCTAGTGAAAAAGATGGCTTGTATCTAATCAGCATTGAGTTTTGTTTTCCAACGGTTATAATACTGTTCTAATATTATCGTATTATTTAAATTGGTCTCAATATTGATACAAAACTTGTGCGAACATATTATTGCTCTGTCATCGGCAAAAATTGCTGTAACTCGGGAAAGCCAGAAGTATACAAGTTATATCGGGTGATTTTTTTGAGGTTAGGATTTTCATGCATTAGTATTTGACAGATCACGCGGGATTTCAGACATGGTGTCAAAGAGAAAGATGCTCAGTATGCTTTGACATTTCATCATGAATAGACTTACTAACGAGCAACGCTTGCAAATCATCTGCCACAACGTCGAATTTTCAGTGAATGGGCCCTAGAAAAGTTGGCAGAAAATCCGCTTTTTTATCGACAAATTTTGTTCAGCGATGAGGCTCATTTCTGGTTGAATGGCTACGTAAATAAGCAAAATTGCCGCATTTGGAGTGAAGAGCAACCAGAAGCCGTTCAAGAACTGCCCATGCATCCCGAAAAATGCACTGTTTGGTGTGGTTTGTACGCTGGTGGAATCATTGGACCGTATTTTTTCAAAGATGCTGTTGGGCGCAACGTTACGGTGAATGGCGATCGCTATCGTTCAATGCTAACAAACTTTTTGTTGCCAAAAATGGATGAACTGAACTTGGTTGACATGTGGTTTCAACAAGATGGCGCTACATGCCACACAGCTCGCGATTCTATGGCCATTTTGAGGGAAAACTTCGGAGAACAATTCATCTCAAGGAATGGACCGGTAAGTTGGCCACCAAGATCATGCGATTTGACGCCTTTAGACTATTTTTTGTGGGGCTACGTCAAGTCTAAAGTCTACACAAATAAGCCAGCAACTATTCCAGCTTTGGAAGACAACATTTCCGAAGAAATTCGGGCTATTCCGGCCGAAATGCTCGAAAAAGTTACCCAAAATTGGACTTTCCGAATGGACCACCTAAGACGCAGCCGCGGTCAACATTTAAATGAAATTATCTTCAAAAAGTAAATGTCATGGACCAATCTAACGTTTCAAATAAAGAATCGATGAGATTTTGCAAATTTTATGCGTTTTTTTTTTTAAAAAAGTTCTCAAGCTCTTAAAAAATCACCCGATATAAAATCGGTCCCAGGACCGATCCTTGAAGGACACCATATTCAAAACGTAGCAATTCTGAAGCACTATTGTTGACATAAACCTTGAAACACCTACTAGAAAGAAAACAATTTTTTACGACAAACAATTTAGGGAGATCAATAGATAGAAAATGTCATTAAACCAAACTGAATCGAATTCCTTTTCAATGTCTGTTGACAAGTCTTCGTTTTTAAGTTGACAAAAACCTTGAAACACCTACTAGAAAGAAAACATTTTTTTACACATACATACATAGGTGTCTAGTTTGGTCAAGCCCTTGTAATTACTTTGTTTTAAGCGTAGAAATGATTCCAGCTACTTCTTCATGAGTTGCTTAAATATTTTGCAGCGTTTCAAAGACCATCTGGTTAAAATTTTATATGGTAGTATGCACTATATGGTCTGCTGACGTATTGCCAAGATATTGAGATACAGAGTGGTTCTCTGAGAAATGAGAGGTTGTTTTTTTTTAACTTTTTTGTGTTGAATCCTGTAGAAATTGAATCATTTTCGAGTTCAAACTTTCAAATTGATAAGATGATAATTTAAGCATATTATTATCAATTAGCTTAGATAATAACTAGATATGAAGTTAAATATATAAATATACGTACTTTTCTGTCGGAAAACAGAAAAGTAAGTATACGCCCCAGTTTATCTTTTTCATATTTAAATTATACTAATCCCAAGTAGTACTAGAATTTGAATTTTATTGTTCTTTTTTAATATTACATAGATATATCACAAAGGTGCAATTGGCTTAATGCCGTCAGACTAAATAGTGAGTTTTCAATTGTAATTAGATTACGCTATGTTTGGATATAAAAGTCTTCTTTTTTTTTGTTGTCCGTACTCGAGTGTATTTTTGAGATGCTTTTAACGTCAATTTCCTTTGGCAATCTTGGATTTGGTCGCGGAAACTTGCAAGTTTGGTAAACTTAACTTTTTTAAGCAGTTCATGTATTGGCCACTGTCCATTAGTAGTTCACTAACATTGTATTCTCTGCAAAGCCTAAACCATTAAATGAAGAAGTTTTTTAGATGCGAACAGTTTTTGAATGTAAGCCAATGTATTGGTTGTCAAGATGGCGCTTTAGGGTGTATGTGAACAATGGTGGTAATACGGTTTCTTTGAAGTTTTTCCACTTCTTCGAATTGCCAGACTTCCTATACTTGTGTATACTTGTGCTGCATAGCATATAATTGCTCGAACCACTGCTTCAAATATACTATATTTAGCACTTGCCACAATATTTTCTTTTTTTTCAAAATTTTACTCCAGCTTCTGTTAATCGCTTTTTGTGCCTCTTTCAATTTTACTTCCAAGTTAATCTTGAAGGGAGTTCAAGTCAAACCGTCGTAGCGAGCAGACTTCAGTGATCTTTCTAAAGCATATATCTCTACACATATCTATTTGACTTTTCCTTGTCGGCTTTTGCCGATCAATTATTTTCATTGAGACAGTGACTCAAAACAGTGAAAATTAGTGAAAAAACAAATAACAATTTACCAGCATCAATGCTGGAATCAGAAAGTGATAGTGTTGATTTATCTTATGCACGTGATTCCATCGATAATTCAAACATTGATCAAATTAATTCGTCCACAATTGAATTGCACTCATCTAAAAATGAGAGTGCAAAAAACGATTCCCTCTTAAATCCGTTTATCAGAGAAACAAACAAATTAAAGAGAGTTGCAAATTTTTCTCCCATTGCATCTCCAAACCAAGAGAGTAATCCTACAAAATTGTTTGCCAGCGAGACGTTAACTAACGCAAATGTAATCATGATGAACCAAAATCAGTCAACAGATCACTCAACCTCCGAGTGGATTACCGTGATAAATAATCTAAAGAGAGCACCTACCAGCTATCAGCCAAGACGTATGACAAAACAAGATAAGGTTACAACAAATACTTCAAACCTCTCAAACAACAAATTCTTTCCGCTATTAAACCTGCCTCAGGAAAACACTCAGGTTGATCTTACAAACAAAAGTACTCATACATCATATAACAACAAATTAGATGAACCATCTTACCATAACTCAACATTCAACAATAACATTAATTCCACAAATTGTAATATGAAAAATATTTCATTCTGTCCACCTATCTTTATTTTTGGAGCTAATTGCTCACTTTTAAGTGACTTAATAAAACTTGCTGCAACTCAATGTAATATTATTGATCTTCAATATAAATTTGTCAATATGGGTTATCGAAAAACAAAAGTTTATGTTAGCCACTCAGCTGTGCATAGGCTGATCATAGATCGCTTACGCGACACGGGTATAGGTGCATTTTCGTTTTCACCCAAGGACACGAAAAAAGTTTCAATTCTATTGAAAGGTCTTGATGGCGATACCCCAATAGATAAGATTAAAAAAGCACTAGAGTCTACAGTGCCTAATGTTAAAATTAGCAAGGTTACACCTTTTGCTACCGCCAAAACTAAGCAATTAGACAAAAAATTAAATATGTTTATTGTACAATTAGAGGTAGGAGAGTCTATTAAGGATCTTATTTGTGTAAGATACTTGCTTCGTCAACGGGTATACTGGGAAAAAAAAACATAATAAGTCTGTACTAAGATGTTATAGATGTCAGCGTTTTGGCCATTCAGGTGAATGCTGTTCTTATTTTAGTCGTTGTGTTCTATGTGGAGATAACCACGATTCCCAACATTGCATTGATACTTTTAAGTCTCTAAAAGAAAAAAATGAGGTAGTTCCTAGCCCTAAGTGTGTTAACTGCAATGAAACTGGTCACGCTGCTAGTTATCAAGTTGTTCAGCATATATCAAATATAAAGAGAAGAAGGAATTATATTCTCAAAAGGTTAGACAGACGGTAAGTAAAAAAGATTTTGTTAATGAATCGATAAATAATTTTACAAACCCTGCAATTTCTTTTGCTGATAAGGCTAAAGCACTAAATCAGAACACTATACGAAATAAATCGGTGACAAACATCCAACCTGAAAAAAATACGTCTTTAAAAACATGTTCCAATTCAGATGCTCAAAAAGGAGAACTAAATGATTTCCTCAATGAAGCCAAAAACTTATTTAACATTTCATTTACCGAAATCCTTATTAAAATAAGGCAATTTTGGCCTAAATATAAATTGATCAAAACCCAGGAAGAGAAAATGTTTTCTTACCTGGAGTTTGTTGCTTCAATTGTGGTATAATGGTGAATTCAATTAAAATAAAAATTATATCGATGAACTTTAACTCAATAATTTCA
Organism: Eupeodes latifasciatus; assembly: GCA_920104205.1. Classification (NCBI taxonomy): domain Eukaryota; kingdom Metazoa; phylum Arthropoda; class Insecta; order Diptera; family Syrphidae; genus Eupeodes; species Eupeodes latifasciatus. The sequence goes on along the minus strand of OV049924.1, from coordinate 171,817,986 downwards.
AATCAAAGAAGACTTGCGCTTTTAAATACCTTAAAAACTAAAAAACCACAGATTTGCTTCCTTTCGGAAACACGTTTATCCGAAAGATTCAAGCCTTCGTTTGAAGGTTTTAATATAATAAGAAATGATGCTGGCCGAGGAACAGCAGTTTTATTAGATAAGAATCTTAAGTTTGACTCTGTCATATTCGAAAGTAACATTTTTTCTGTTTGTCTTGCTTCAGTTCCACACATTAAAGCCAACGGTTCAGTTTTTCGTCTCTTGATAGGAAGTATTTACATTCCATCTAACGCTGGCCAGGTACTAGTTAGTGAGCTTGATAATCTGTATGCGATGTTTAATAATTATGATGCCATTGTAATCGGTGGGGACTTTAATGCCCGTCACCCAGCTTGGGGAGATAACGTTCATAACAGCAACGGTACTCTTTTGAATAACTGGTTTAACAATGGTCCTTATTTCAATCTTTATTTAATTCCTTCGGATGCTCCGACTTTTTCAAGATCCAACTCTTACATAGATTTTTTCTTTATCTCCTCAACTCTTAATCCTGTGAGTTTTGTAAATATTGCCTCTGCATCTTCAATGTGTAAGACATTTGCAACTATTTCTGATCACTTTGGAATCGCTTATGAAGTATTCCTCGCAGATTGTTCTCCCATATTCTTACCTTCACCCACATATAGAAATTTCAGAAACACAAACTGGGAAGCTTTTCAACTAACCCTGCATCGTTCGCTATCCAATCTCGTTTTACCAAAGGAGAATAACATTTCAAATACGGAAATAGATGACCTTATGAAGGAAGTGAATACAATCATTTTCTCAACTGTAGAAAACCATTCCAATCTGCGGAATGTCAAAAACTGTAAGTACAAATGTATTTCAGAGTTAACAAAAAAATTAATTGATCTTCGAAGAATTTGGCTAAAACAACTTAAAAGACTATATCATCGACACTTGAATAGAATTCATTCTGAGTATCGTGAGCTTTATTCAAAAATACAATGTATAAGTAAAATTATAAAGGATAATGTTACTATAGATCTCAACGATCACTTCGTTGAGAGGCTTAAAAAAATCATACCTTCCCCTCAAGCTTTCAAGGAAATTGACAAAATAACCGGTAGAAAATTTTATGGATCCGATATTTCGAAAGACAAACTTCTTTATAATGGACAAGAGCTAATTGACACACAGTCCAAGTTATCCGCATTTCAGGACCTATTCTCTTCAAATTATTCCAACTCAGAGTCAAATGACGACTTTGAGCAGCAAGTTATGGCATCAGTAAACCTTTTTAAAGAATCATTTATGTCAAGCACAATGATAACATTTTCCTCTATAAATAACGCGATAGATCCAGCATTGTCTCCTTTTACTTCTCCTAAAAGTGTAAATCTCTACAGATCTTCCATTAATAATAAAAAATCATCTGGAATCGACCAAATTTCTAATTACATATTAAGAAAATGTCCTTATTCTTTGGACGTAGTATTATCGTTGATTTTCAACCAATGTATAAATAACGGTTATTTTCTAAACATTTGGAAACGAGCTATGATCTTGCCAATTGCGAAAATCAAAGCTACAAGAGAAGTTAATAACTTCCGACCTATCTCTCTTCTTTCTAACGTTGGCAAACTGTTTGAGCGGGTATTAGCTGTCCCATTGAATAGCTTCTGCGAAGACAGGAATATCATTCCATGCAATCAATTTGGTTTCAAAAAAGGACACTCAACAGAACATGCTTTGCTTCTATTTCAAGATAAGGTCATTCAAAATCTTAGAAATAAAATGTGCACAGTGAGTCTAGATATTGACCTTCAAAAAGCCTTCGATTCACTCTGGCATCGGGGACTTGTATATAAACTTATTAAGCTCAATTTTCCGGATTGGCTCATCAAAATAATTTTCAGTTTTTTAACGAACAGAAAAAGCTCAATTTTTATTAATTCTGAGCATACAGACTTTTTCAACGTGCATACAGGTGTTCCTCAGGGCTCGACTGGGTCCATCTTTATTCAACATTTATCTCCAAGACTTCCCTTGTTCAGAGTCTTATTCTAATGAACCTTGTTCAATACATTACGCTGATGATACTATCATATTAGCAAGTGACAGTCGACCAATTCTAGCTCTTAATAAAATTAAACGCAGGTTGCCACTTATCGAAAACTATTTCAAAAAATGGAGATTAAAAATCAATATAAATAAGTGTAGATTGACTTGTCTCAGAAACGCCAGCGCAAAAGGACACTACCTCGCTGTTAAAGAGAGCAAGTTCCTAGATCTCAAAATAAATAACGAAGCAATCCCACTACGTCTTGAAACGAAGTATCTAGGAATAAACTTCCAGAACCGATTTCAATTTAATAAACATGCTAGGACGGTACTAAAAAAATGGGAAAGTTAATGTAACGTAATTGTTTCATTGCAAAAACTATAGTGACCAAAAAGCCGACGGAAAACTATAATTCCAATAATCAAAATAAGTACACAAATTGGTCAATAAATCAACTCAATTAGGTACTAAAAAAAGCAAAAATGGCTACCGCATTATTAAAAGTGCTGTTTAATTCTAAGTTCCTTTTAGCAAAAACTAAAATTCTAATGTACAAAACACTCATTAGGCCGATTTTGACATACAGTTTTTGTACTTGGTTCACCATATCACCGACAGTTGCAAGTGAATTGGAAGTGTTTGAAAGAAAAATATTAAGATTTTGTTGTGAATTGTTCCGAAAGCCTGATAAAAAATGGTATTCAAATAACTCTATTTATGAGGCTACTCACACTACACCTTTGATGAAATACCAAATAGCTAGATCTTCTAGTTAAAAAACTTTCAAAAATAAATTTGCATGCAAACCCATTGATAAGATCCCTAATGGATTCTAATGCCAATGATAGTGTAGTTGACAAATATTATCTGTCACCATTTAATATTCTTAATGAGGGGTCTATCGCTGTTTTAAGACCAGATGTAAACGTTAACGAAATCCCTTTTTATGTAAAAGCTTCGCCTTCAAATTACAGAGGGTGATATTTTTAAAATTGAAAAAATTGTTGTTAACATAAACTTTTGTAAATATCGGTAAAGTTCCCAATAATTATATATACATATGAAAATGTTATGTAAGGAGAATTTTTAACTTTGTATCATTGTATTTTATTTTAGATTAAGTGTAGTTTTAGTTTTATTTATAGTTTTTAGTGTTTAAGTTATATTTGCCAAAATAGAGCAATAATGATAATGTTCGCCGGGAGCAAGCGAACAAGTTAAAACTTGTATATTTTAAAATTTATAGTTGAATAGATTATGTTTTTGAACATTTAGAATTTTGATTCAGTCAGACATATCTCTAAGTCGACCAACTAAAGTTTTTGAAATTTTGTTTTAATCAAATTGTACTGTTTTTAATTGTCTCAATAAAACTTGAACTTGAACTTGAACTTGAACTTGAACTTGAACTTGTTAATCTTGAAGGAAATTTACTATTGTTTAACCTTTTCTAATTCTTCGTTTCTCCAGTACCATTTCTCATTTCTTGCAAACCGTCCAGTGCCCTTTTGGAAAATCAAGTTTTTTGACTTGATCGTGTTCAGCTTTAAGTTCAATAAATCACAATATGTTTGGAGTTTGTTGATCATCAGTTGCACCTACTAATAAACTAATACATAAATATAAACTAATTCCTCTGTCGAAATTTCAGCTTAAGACAGGTGTAATATTTCACCAAGCTCAAGCCAATAAAGCTAGTGCCATTAAAAATCGAAGACATTTGAGATTTTTTGAATTATGCATAATGACTAAGTATTAATTGACAACTTTAACTCGAATGCGAATACTTATAAAAAAGTAATTGTTAAGGGATTTTGATGTTATGTTTGGTAACTTCTCATAGGAACTATTGCAATCGGTCCGATTCATCAAATTAAAAATGTTGACATTTCTCGACGTTTCAAGGTCCCTAGAATCTAAATAAAAGATTTTTAGAGAGATTTTTGTGTATGTACGTTCGTACGTCCGTACTTTAAGGAAGCTTTTTCATCGTCCATATTTCAAGAATCAGTGGAGATATCGATTTCAAATATATTTTGTTAAATATATAATAATGCAGAAAGATGCAGAAAGCACTCTCAAGAAAATTGAGTGGGTGGTTTTCTTACCATAGCAATTTACAAAAAAGGAAATATTTTGGTTAACCCAAAATATCTCACGAACCAATAATGCTAGCGACTTGAATACAATTTTATATTGTAAAATAAGACATGATACCAAACTAATAAAATTTTGAAAAAAATCAAATAACGTTTTTTCTTGTATAAATAAGAAAAAAAAATGAAAAATAATATTTAATATTTAATATTTTGGGAACAAAAAATGATTTTATCTCCAAAATAGTTTTAAGCGAAATAACGTGACATATAGTCAAATTTTGAGAAAAATCGAAGCGCCAGTTTTTTTACAAAAAATATAAAACTTGATAAACAATCATTTTCGACTCAAATATCTTTTCAGAAATTGGCTTCAAACTAATTCCATCTAATAAAATAATATACTTTTCGACATTCAGTAAAATTTATTTTAAAATGCAACAGTCATTTTTTCATAAAAGTTAAAATCTACAAAAAATACTATGCAAAATTGGTAAAAATTGATATTCGATTCTCGATATCTCGTAAATACATAAAAAAGGGAATTAACTTCGAAATGATTTCATTCTGTGATCAAATTTGTTGGTTTACCTACGTAAGATTTTGTATTTGTTTATAAAATATAAGAAATAAAAACATTCAAGAAATGTTACTAAAATTGGTAAAAAATGGTTTTCGACTAAAAATCTCGTTAACAAAAATAGATTTTGAAATCAAACTATTTCATATCATACTAGCGGCCCGGTACGTGCTTCCCTACGTATAAGGCATAGTAATAAAAAAAATGATTATTAAGTTAATTTATTCAAACAAAAAAATATTTTAAATTGCTAGCTATTTAAAAGTCCAATTGACCCAAATTTAATTTATCAGCAAAGCGTAAAAACTAAAAAATAAAAAAGAATTGGGTACTCTTACTATGGTGGGTCTATATGGGTTAGTCTAAAACAGTTGGAAAAACAATAGTTTTTGTTTTTCCATTTTGAGCATGAATAAATAAACAGTTGGGGTACCGACTCCTGAACAGGCAACATAAAGTTGGCCATGTGAAAAACATGATTCCTCTAAATTGACACCACAAACGTAAGTGTTTGCCCTTGGGTCTTATTTATGGACATCGCAAATGATAAACGCACAGGATATTGTAATCTTTTAAATTCAAATGGCATATCAGTTGGAATCATAGGGATACGCGGTATCAAACACACTTCTCCTTTTGATTTACCAGTTAAGATTGTAGCTTCAATCAAATTTGGCAATAACTTTTTCACTGCCAATCTGGTGCCATTACACAGTTTTGGTGGATTAATAATTCGCAATATTCGTAATATAATCAAAGAACCAATTTTCAGATTCAAGCAATGCGGTGTTATATTAGCCGGTTCCAATGAATTTAAAAATTCAATTGGATAATTCATTGCCTCATCTTGATTCATAACACTGTCAATTGATTTATATGTCGTGACTACACCTGGCAGTTTCGCTTGAATTTGAAAATTAATGGCATTGATATGAATGTTCTCCGGTGCTAAAATGGCGCGTTCTCTCAACCAATCATGATTTCTGTAATTCTGAAGAATATTCGGAAAAACACATTCAACAGTACAAAAATTGTTCGGTAAAGTGATCAATCCGTTGGTACTGTCGATTGGTATTTTGCCATCACCAATTTCTAACAATTGTTTTGAAAACTCATGGGCAGTTGCATCATTATGTAGGTGAATACGCATATTAATGTTCAGTGTCAATTTTCGTACATATCTCCAAAGAACTGATGACTTCAAACAGGCGGCGTTTATTTCATCAGCAGGAGTTGATCGAGGAATGACAGGCAATGTTTGACGAAATTCTCCTGACAGCAATATCAAAGCACCACCAAAAAGCTGTTAATTACCACGTAAATCTTGCATTGTTCGATTAAATGCTTCTATTGATTTTTTATTCGCCATTGTGCACTCATCCCATAAAATAATTGACATTAATCGCAGAACTTTTGCCATAGCAGAATTTCTTGAAATATTGCAAGTTGGAGTTTCAATCACTTGTACATTCAATGGCAATTTTAATGCAGAGTGTGCGGTCCGACCACCTTCTAATAATGTAGCAGCGATTCCCGAAGATGCAAGTGCCAATGCAATTTTCTGTTCCGATCGAATAGTCGCTAAAATCAATGATACAACGAAAGTTTTGCCTGTACCACCAGGTGCATCCAAGAAATATAATCCACCTGCATTATTGGAAACGGCTTGCATGATTGTGTCATATACATGTTTTTGTTGAATATTCAATTTGGTGCTATTACAATTTTGTGATTATCAGATGGCATACGATCAAGAGCAATTTTGAAACATTGAACTAATGCGTTATGCTGATGGAAAAATCTTTGTAGCTCACGAATAATTTCTCGTCTTGTATTTGAAACAATTGCACAACGTTGATCCAGTTCGCGATTTTCATCACCAATAAAATAAATTTGCAAAAATTGATGATCAGTGTCGGGGTACAGCAATAACGAACCAGCTTGATGATAAATCTGGCCCTGAATCTGTAACATTTATGCAATTTTAGGTAAAGGGTGTCCCAAAATTAACGCAAGATTTGAATTAAATAGAAAACGCCGTTTTTAGTCTTTTGATAGTTATATTTTTATTGACTCGTAAAGTACATAGGATAGGGTTATGTATGGAATAACACATCGGCCAAATGGCCTCCACGGCTTTGCATGCACATGCGCACTCTTTTGTTGAAATTTTCCATGACCATTCTGCATAAATGTGGCTGAATTTCGTTGATGCAGCGTTGAATCTCCTCCTTTAATGCACGGGTGGTTGTGGGCTTGTTGACATAGACTTGTGATTTCAAATAACCCCATAAAAAGAAGTCTAGGAGGCCAATTTTGATCACCGAAACGAGAGAGTACACGACCTGGAAATGTCTCATGCAGTAATTGAATTGTTTCACGGGCTGTATGACATGTGGCACCGTCTTGTTGAAACCACATATTGGACACATCAATATCATCCAATTTTGGCAGAAAGAACTGTGTAATCATGTCGCGATATCGAGCACCAGTAACAGTCACTGCTTGACCAGCATCATTTTCAAAAAAATATGGACCAATTATGCCTCCAGCCCAAAATCCACACCATACAGTCACGCGTTGTGGATGCATTTGTTTTTCGACAATCACATGTGGGTTCTCCGAACCCCAAATGCAGCAATTTTGGCGATTGACAAAGCCATCAAGATGAAAATGTGCTTCATCGCTTAAAACACTATTCCGACCATATTTTGTATGAAATTTTCGAACTGCAGCCGCCAAGCTTTCACTATTTTTGAAATATTCTTTAATAATGAAGACACGTTGTTCTATCGTGTAACGCTCCATTTTTAATAGCCCTATACTGTTAGCTGTCAAATTGCTTTTTTTTCAGGGTTGCCAACACTTCACTGCACAAATGGCGGCAAATTCAAATCTTGCGTTAATTTTGGGACACCCTTTAGATGTTGAATCAGAATTTTTAAAACTTTATGATTCAGATTGATATAAACATGGGACAATCCTGTTGAGGTATTTACCTTAAAAGTCGGCATAAAATTATCTCTAGTAATTTTAGTAGCACCAAAAGAAGTCATGTGAAATGCCGAATTGTATTGTTGAATATTACTCAAAAACTGCTTCGACGTTTGAGATGTCCCAAAAATAAATAAATACAATGGTTCAGGTGGAGTTTCTAATGTTGGCAATCTCACTTTACCATTAGGACAACACTTGCCCGGCGTTTCACCTGGAAAGTTAGCCGCATCACAATGTAGACATATTGCGTCCATCATTCCAATGTATCCGTACATGCTATAATCAATCTGACTATTGTAATTAAAAGCAGCACGCAGCATTTCATCCAAAACAGCACGACGTATTCGTGATCGCCGCCGTGCAAGATTAAGTACAGGTACAGGGTCAACAGATCTATTCTATGCAATACGTTCACGCTGCGATGCATTTAGCTTGTGCGCGTTCATCTGTAGTCTGAGATCGTCTTAATAATGCCACTTGATTTGCATTACGCGTTCGCCGGCCTATGTTTGGTCGTCTTGCTCGTGGCATTTTAGCTTCACTCAACAACTCAACAATATTTTAGAAAATATAAACACAAAGCAATAACTCAACAATATTTTGGAAAATATAAACACAACAAAGCAATAATTATCGCTGATAAAATGAAATGACATATGATGACATTAAATTTGTTTGACAGAACTAACGTCCCTTTTTTTGTCTTCGATTGTTTTGCCAAAGGTTCAAATTGGCTTTTAAGTATTAGTACAAATTGTTTGTATATTGGAGTATAGAAAGATGTTGATTTTACACTTGTTTAAGATTTTTTTTTTAATTTTCTCTACGTACAAACCTTCTCTTTACTTCCACGAATAATTCAAGACCAAAATTAGCCAAATCGGTAAAGGCATTGTTGAGTTATAACATTACAACGAAAAGTGGCATTGATTTTTATATATATAGATAAAATATTGTTGGCAATTTTAAGTTATTTTTTTTTAGAAAAATTCATCTGGAAACTTTAAAAAAAAAGCACGAAAACCTACAAAAACAACAAAAAAACTCATAAGAAATGGTTTTCGACTCCAGTATTAGGAGAACAAAGAAAGATATTGACTTCATACTATTAATCTTACACAAAATATTGTTATGAATATTTTGTTAAAGTTTTAAGCAAGACTAATCGACAGACGAGATGGGAAATTATCAGTGTGAGTCGCATCTCCAGCCTCTTTTTTATTTTTTTTTTGTATGTGCCAAATATGTCCGATTTGTGTGTTAGCTCGCTTAGTCTTGTTATATCAATCAAGGAATAGTTGCAATGAATAAAAAAATAAACAAAAAAGTTAAAATCTACCAATACTACAAATGTAGTATTTTTACATCTTTGTCCAAAAATACAAAATAATGTACTACAAAAACAAACAGTGTCAAAGAGAAGCAAGCCTAAAAATGACCATGCGTTTGCTCTCTTAATTTGTCAGTGTAATCAGTCAATCTGTCTCTGAATCTCTGTCTTCTACAGCAGTGCACATGACAAACAATATTTTAGTTTGAAGTTCAGTTAACGTTGACGTCGGTCGTCGGTCGTCGTCTTTCGTCTACATTATGTACTCGTACATATGTGCTTAAATTTAACACATTCTCTGAGAAGTTTATATTTTGTTAATTTTGCTCAAGTGCGAGTTGCATAATGTATTTTAAAATAAAAAAGAAAAATCCAATAATAAACAGCCACAATCTCACTACAAAAATTATTATCCCATTTAGATAAGATTTATTTGAATTACTTTGACAAAAGTTAACCTTATACCTTTAAAAAATACCTATTGTTTTAAACGCAAGCTACAGTCGAGTCGAGGGCGACACCGCAGGCCGCACCGATAAGTGGCATTTTAAAGTGGGAAAAAAGAAAAGAAAAGAAAAGAAAAGAAAAGAACACGAATAATACGATATTTCATCGAATGATTCTAATTTAACTCAAGACATCACTGGGTTCTCGGTTAGTGTCGTTACGACAACGGCAGAGACATTGAAAGAAGTCATTAAGTTACCGACAATGCATTTCGCGGCTTTTAGTTAAAACAGAAAAACAATTTTATTTTTTCTTCTGATTGAGTTTTATTTTTTGAAACTTCACAATTTGTATCTCTGATTAAGCAAAAATGGAATCCTGGCAGAAAATATCGTGTTTATTGTGTTTTTTTGGATTTATCCGGGAGATACGGCCATCTGAACCTTATATTACTGAATATTTACTTGGCGGATGGAGAAATATTACTCAAGAAGAAGTAAGTCGAAATGTCAAACATAACCTTAACCTTGACTTTCTCTAAATTTTGGTTGTTAGTATGTTAGTTCATCAGCTGTCAGCTGACTGGAAGTATTTGAGAGAATCGGATTTGTTGGGTTTTGCTTTGGGACTGGGAGCTAGTGTAGATGTTTATATTTTTTTTTGTAAACTATGATTGCTAGATATGAATTTATAAAAGAGAAGTAGAAGTGAGAACTTAAAGAGCAATAACATATTATACGAGCTAAACACGTGGTTTTGTTGAATTGAGGAGAGATAGAAAGGAACATAGTATAATTAATTTGTTTACATTCTACTTTTATCAATAATAGTTCTTTGATTAAGACTTTTAAAATTGATTGAAGTACTTCGTTGAATGAATGAATGAATTAACTAATAATTTAATAAAGAATACATTACTTACATACATATGTATGTACATATGTACATATACATATACCTATCTACCGGTTTGTACTGAAAACAGGAAAAATACCCATTTAGTTGGTACAGACATAATTTTTTTAACAAAACTACATACATACATACATACATACATATCTATCTTATAAGATTAACTAATATCGTATGTTGTTTGGTAGTGACCTTTTTGTTTATATAATGTTGTTGAAATGGGCTTCAGGTCAAATAAATAAAACACTAAGTTTTCACGACGTTTCGTTCATGATTATGAACATCATCAGGTGTAAACAGTTTTCTATTTGGCATTGAAAAATAGGGTACAAAATTATTACATTTAAATTAAAAACAATTTCTATCAAACTTACATTTGTTACATTAAAAATTAAAAACAAAATAAAAAACAACAAATTGACTTCCTTAAATAAGAAAGTGAGTCAACACTTCACAACGTTAAATTAACAAGTAACATGCATAAACAAAATTGTTGAACACAAAAATATTTGTTTCAATCAGGCATTCTCGTTCCCCTTCCCTCCAGTAGGTGTTTGTATTGTGGGCTCACTTCTTCCATATCTGTTCGTCGGTTCATAGTTTTGTTGGCATTGATGATATGAAGCAAAAACACTCCAGTAAAGATATAAATCCTCGGTAGCCATATTGGTTTGCCTACAAGCTAAACCGGAAACTGGCCTCATAAAGTATTTCTTAGTGTGCGTGTAATTTCTCCTCTAATTTATGAAATTTCCCCTAAAAACTCAGTAAATGTGTCTATGTATGCGTGAAAACACGTCAATTTTACTCGTTGAATTCTTCCACATTACAAATACAACAATGTAAACAAATGGGTTTTGAAGGGTGTTACGTACGAAGGATTCATATCTTCATATAGAGTGTTTTTGGATCATAGAAACGCTTCATATCAAAAACACTCTATATGAAGATATAAATCCTTCGTACGTATCACCAGCGTTACCACTTTACTTCAATTGAAGTAGATCTACTTCTTTTTTTCAAATAAATTCAAAATCTACTTCCTACTTCGCACCATCATCAAAATATTGAAATCTACTTCATTTTTAAAATCTGTGTTTCTACCTACTTCAATTTTAGTAGAAATAGACTGAATCTACTACTTTTTTCTCCTTATCACTCTTGTGTGTAGTCTCAAAATTTTCTAGAGAATTAGAAATCGCTTGAGTATTTGCATTTCCGGTGAGGTTCCGTTTTATATAATGTGTTCTAGTTCAAGCCTTTTGTCATTTTTACTTTCGACATATAGGACCTGTATGGCAAGTTTTTCATTCGTAAACAAATTCGAATTCGAGATTTTAATCAAACATGGCATTACGATGGTAGAGAAGTCGAAAAAAGTGTGTCCCCCGGTTTTGTCGATTTGTCTGTATGTCTTTCCTGTTTTTTTTCAAACTAAAAATAACAGTAGTCCCAATACAAATTTGTACGGTCAAAAATCGATAATTCAATTTTTTTCAAAATCAAACCGATAGATTTATTTTAAATTCTTGCAAAAATTTGTGTTCTTAATTTGGCTACTTTCAATATAAAAAAATTTTTTGTTATGCTCCAGAAGGGTACCCCAATTAGGACCGTTATATTGTTTTTAAGTTTTCTCAAGAACTAAACTATTTTTTTGCCAAAAATGTCATTGTTTTTATTTTTAATCTAAAAACAAATATTTTTTTTTTTTCGAAATTTGATATCTTGAAAACGGGTCATCATTTTTTACAAAATTGAAATGCAAGACGTGTAATAATAAGTTCAAAACTATATACCAAAAATATTTTTAAACTAAAATTTAAAAACGATTTTCAAATACAAATTTAAAAAAATTAAGTTTTTTTTGAGAAATCAAATGGCTTTTACATTTTCGAAAACAAACTTTTTTGCAGGTTCATTTTAATTCTTAAAATACAGGAAATAGTATTAAACACACTTTTTTATATACATGAGCAAGTTCATGCGAACCAGTCGTGCATTTTATTTCTTTTTTGTTTGTTATTGTTATTTGTATTAAGTTGTGCTCTACAATAACTATTTCTTGTAGAACTCGTCCTTTGCAATCAAAACATCCTAAAACAATTTCATTTGACCAACACGAGCCCAATCTTTGCGTTTTCGTTGCCAACGACCAAGAATTAATTTAAGAAATTTTGAATTAACATATTGAATTATATGATATGAAGGCTTAAATAATACTAGTTTTTTTTTTTAATTTTTTTATTGAAATAATGTAATTTAAAAATATGTAGAATAACATGAAAAAGTAAATTTTTGAAATCTACTTCCATTTTTCTCAATCTACTTCACTTTTTTCCTAAAATCTACTTCCACTTTTTTTTTGAGAAGTGGTAACGCTGCGTATCACCCTTCAAAACCCATTTGTTTACATTGTTGTATTTGTAATGTGGAAGAATTCAACGAGTAAAATTGACGTGTTTTCACGCATACATAGACACATTCACTGAGTTTTTAGGGGAAATTTCATAACTTAGAGGAGAAATTACACGCACACTAAGAAATACTTTATGAGGCCAGTTTCCGGTTTAGCTTGAAGGCAAACCAATATGGCTACCGAGGATTTATATCTTTACTAGAGTGTTTTTGCTTCATATCATCAATGCCAACAAAACTATGAACCGACGAACAGATATGGAAGAAGTGAGCCCACAATACAAACACCTACTGAAGGGAAGGGGAACGAGAATGCCTGATTGAAACAAATATTTTTGTGTTCAACAATTTTGTTTATGCATGTTACTTGTTAATTTAACGTTGTGAAGTGTTGACTCACTTTCTTATTTAAGGAAGTCAATTTGTTGTTTCTTATTTTGTTTTTAATTTTTAATGTAACAAATGTAAGTTTGATAGAAATTGTTTTTAATTTAAATGTAATAATTTTGTACCCTATTTTTCAATGCCAAATAGAAAACTGTTTACACCTGATGATGTTCATAATCATAAACGAAACGTCGTGAAAACTTAGTGTTTTATTTATTTGACCTGAAGCCCATTTCAACAACATTACATTAACTAATATCAACAGTAATGGGACTTCTAGAAAAGTAAGATCTCGATCTTTGCAGACATGACAGTTAATAAAGTTACCCGTTTTTTATATACTTTTTAAGATAACTGATGTAGCACAAATACATACACTAATGGCCAAAACTAAAGCACGAAAAAATATCACTTTATAAACAACCGAATAAAAAGTGAAACTATCAAAAGTGACATAATCATCGGCAAATTTTTTGTCAACAATTTGGCCGACTTCTTGTAATCGTTTGTACTTGTCTAAACACCAAATTTTATGTATTTTCAAATAATTGGACGATTTTCCACTTATTGGATATTGAAGATGTTCTTTCAACATCATCCAATTTTTAATTTGCAGAAAGTTTTTTAGCAGGAAACAACAACAAAAGCTTACAGGATTTTGAATTGAAAAACTACGAAAATCGAAAAAAATAAGAAGTCACCGTTTGGCAAAACAACGAAAAAATGTACACATAAAATAGGTTGAAAAGGATGAACAAATTTTACAATATAGATTCTTTCAGATTCATTATTGTTTCACTTTTTTCTATATTTCATATTTTTTTAAATGCATTTACACAATCTGTTTTCTCACTTCCAATTTTATTGTTTTCTAAAGTATTCCAACCGTGTAAACAAAAAATTATTAATTGGAACTGGAAGATACAAAATTGTCTGCAATTGTCAGACGATTTTCTACCGAAATATTGTCTTATATTTGGATAAAATCAATCAACCGTATAAACGGACAATTTTCATTTGATATAAAATTGGCAATTGTAACCTAATTGGATGCTATTGGAAGACTTTTGGATTGGATCTTCCTAATGTGTACATACATATACTTAGCTTTAGACTTTAGACATGACAGTTAATAAAATCACCCATTTTCTATAAATCTTGTTAGATAACTGAAATAGCAAAAATACAGGGTTATCCATTTTGCGGTTTCGAAAGTATATGGCTGGAGTTTGACATCTGATGTGGTACGGCGAGTGAAACTATTATTTCTGATTTCACAGTTATATATAAAAATCCAATTTTATTTACTAAACTTAATCTAGATCACATTATAAAAATTGATAGTCTTAAGAGCTTATCTACGTGTTAACTGTAGGGCGAATCATCAACGACAGACTCTGTTTAGTCAAACAACTAGAAATGGTAACTGTGCGTGTGCAGACTGCGGAGAGCTAATTACGATATTAAGCTTATACTAAACCTTACATTAAGTCTGCAAGCAATCATTCAAGTAATGATGGTGATGATTTCGGAGTCATAGGGTGACCACTACATACTCCCCTTCCAGCTGTAAGCGTCCCGAAATTATGTAAATTAATTAATTAAAAAAATTCAATCAAAAAAATTAAGCGAAAGTTACTTTCTTTCTTCCAACCGAGTTTGATTCATTTGCGATGATATGCGCAGGTTTCAATCGGTCAATTGAAACTGATATTTTTTTTATTATTTATGTCAATTATGAATTGCTTTCGTAGTTTTCGAACTACTTTATATGGTCCTTCATATGGAGCTGATAGACCAGGCCTGACTCTATCAACTCTAAGGAATACATAATTCGAAGTATTGAGTGATTTGGGTACATTTATGTTCGACTGTTTAGAGTTTCTATAGTAGCTGTGGGAATCGCAGATTGCATCGTATGACGGATTTGGTTTACAACATTAGATGGATCAGTGTTTTCGGAGATTTTTGTAATGAAATACTCTCCTGGAACTTTCAGAGTCTGGCCGTATACCAGTTCTGCCGCTGAACAACCAAGATCCTCTTTGACAGCTGTTCGTATGCCGAGTAACACAAGAGGAAGCTCGTCACTCCAATGTTGAGTGTTTCCTCGAGCAACAATCGAAGCTTTTAACTGTCGGTGTAGTCTTTTCACCATTCCATTGGCTTGAGGGTGGTAAGCCGAAGTACGAATTCTGTGAGACCCTAACATGCTAGTTATCGCGGAAAATAATTTGGACTCAAACTGTGTACCTTGGTCGGTTGTGATTTGAGCTGGAACACCGAATCTACTAACATATTCTTTGATAAAGGTTTTGGCGACGGTGGCAGCGCAAATATCAGAAATGGCATACGCTTCTGGCCACCGCGTAAAACGATCTACAATAGTGAGCACATATGCATATCCATTAGATGGGGGGAGTGGACCCACAAGATCCATATGGATGTGTTCAAAACGTCCAGTTGGAATGTTGAATGTATCATGTTTTGTTTTTGTGTGCCTATGAACTTTTGAACGCTGACATGCTACACATGTCTTTGCCCATAGGTTACAATCTTTGTTCATGGCAGGCCAAAAATATTTTGATACCACCCTTTTACGAGTGGCGCGAATGCCTTCATGTAAAAGATTGTGTAACGAGTCAAAAATGAGTCTTCGGAGACTTTGAGGAACAAATGGACGGTTGGTGCCTGTGCTTGTTTCGCACAAAATTTGTTCGTTAGTGATGAGCGTTTTGACAATTTCGAATTTTGTTTTCGAGTTAGGTTTTGTGTTTCCAGAAATGAGTGATTTGAGCTCGTCATCAGTTTCTTGTAGCTTTGAGATTTGTTTGAGATCGAAGTTAATTGAACTGATCTCTTCAGAGGGGCGTGAAAGAAGATCAGCTACCACGTTATCCTTACCACGAATGTGACGAATATCACTGGTGAATTGGGATATATAATCCATATGTCGGGTTTGACGTGGGTTTCTCTCCGATTTTGACATTAAGGCATTTGTTAAAGGTTTGTGATCGGTGAAGATCACAAATTCTCTGCCTTCAACAAAACACCGAAAATGTTTGATTGCTAAGTAAACACCCAGCAGTTCACGATCGAACGCTGAAAACTTTTGTTCAGAGGGCTTCAGTTTCTTTGAAAAGAAGGCAAGAGGCTGCCATTCGTTTTTGTTGTTTTGTTGCTGCAAAACAGCACCTACAGCCATATTTGACGCATCCGTGGTAATGCTTAGAGGACCGTTTTCTGTTGGATGGATCAGCAGTGTAACATTGGATAATGCCTGTTTTGTTTTCACAAAGGCAGCATCGCATTCCGGAGGCCAATGAAAATGGTTTTTGTCTTTTTTTCTTTTCTGTAGATTAGCTACGTGAGTATGAATGGGTGACAACAATTCGGCGAGATTTGGAATGAATCGATTATAGTAATTAACCATTCCAACGAACTGTTGGATTTGTCTGATCGAAGTAGTTGGAGGGGCCATGTTCATAATTGCCTCTACTCGTTCCTGAGATGGAGCAATTCCATACTCAGAAATAGTATGACTCAAAAAATTTAAAGTCAATGCTCCAAAAACACATTTTGAAGGATTTAAACTGAGGCCATAATCAGAGAGTCTTTGAAAAAGAATTCTAAGATGTTGTTTATGCTCTTCGACGTCTTTGCTACCAATTAAGAGATCGTCTATGTATGCAAATACAAAATCAAGGTCCTGCACTATTGAGTTTATGAACCTTTGAAATGTTTGGCTGGCATTTCGGAGTCCAAAAGGCATCCTTACAAACTCGAATAGGCCGAATGGGGTAGTAATTGCAGTTTTATGCACATCCTCAGGAGCGACGGGTATTTGATGATAAGCTCTAATTAAGTCAATGCATGAAAATATCTTACA
This sequence comes from Eupeodes latifasciatus, assembly GCA_920104205.1. NCBI lineage: Eukaryota > Metazoa > Arthropoda > Insecta > Diptera > Syrphidae > Eupeodes > Eupeodes latifasciatus. The sequence continues at coordinate 171,800,865 of OV049924.1, read as the reverse complement.
TCCGTTTAAGTTTAATGAAAAGTTATGTATATGACTAATGGGATGTCGATCAGGTTCAGTGACGTTATTTAAACCTCTGTAATCTCCGCATGCTCGAAAACTATCGCTGTCTTTCTTAGCCACCATGTGAAGTGGTGACGAAATAGGAGATGAAGATGGTCTACAAATCCCTAGCCTTACTAAATTTTGAAACTCTAAAAGAGCCGCTTTATGTTGTTTAACATTCAACCGGCGCGCCGCGGCGTGGTTTCGCAAAAGGTAGCCGACCTTTTGTGATGATATGGTGCTGAACCGTATATGTTTGACTGGTTTATTAAAATCCGCAGGAGCAGTGAGAGAGGGAAACTCTTTTAAAATTTCTCCATAAGCGTTGTTGATGGAAGGGTTTTTCGGAGATGGAGTATCCACCAAAGCTTCCATAGCGCTTATATGCAATTTGGTTACCGAATCAATAAGGCGTCGATTCTTTATATCGGCTAAAAGACCAAATTTATTAAGAAAGTCAGCTCCTATTAATGGACGGTTTACTGCTGCTATTATAAATTCATGAATGAATTGTCTTCGAAGCCCAAGATTAATTTTCATTAGCTTTGTACCATACGTGCTTATGGAAGTACCGTTAGCTGCACAAAGATATACAGAGGGATTTGTTTCTTTAGCTTGAAAAAGTGTGCTTGGAAGCACAGACAAATCAGCACCAGTGTCAATCAAAAATGTGAGGTTGTGATCGGGATCACGAATGAAAAGACGGTTTTGGGTGGAGCAAACCAAGCTGTGTGCCGTAGAAACAGCCGGCTTATCTAGTTTTTTTCATTTACGTTTGTTTTGCTAGAAGTAGAGCATTTATTGAAATTACAAGGAGTCGCACAATTACGGGCATTAGATCCAAACTTTGAATGGAACCAGCAGATGCCTGATCTGCTTCGTGATCTGTGCCTACTCCTCGAATTATTTCTGTTTGAATTTCTCTGTGACCGAAAATTTTGTCTACTAAGCCTACTCGTAAGCTGCTCAACCATGCATTTTAATTCATTTATTTCAGACCGAAGTTCAGTTTGGGTTGTAGAGGCACTGGAAGTTTGTTTGTTGTTGAATTAACTTCAGAAATTCCACCTACTACAGACGAAGCTTCCCAAATTTTATCGGCCAACGACGTTACCTCAGCTTCTGGTTTTGTTTCTTGTGCTATGAGGGCAATATTAATGACCTGTGGGAGTCTTCGAAGCCATAGTTTTCGAATTAAATCATCGCTAATTATCCCTGATGATGAACCTGCCAGCTGTTTTAACGCTCTAAGAAACTCAGATGGCTTTCTATCACCCAGTTGTTCGCTAGACAATAATTTTTCGATTCGGCGCTCTTCGCTAAGCGAATGCCGTTGAATGAGCGTCTCCTTAAACTTGTCGTAAATGTTAAGTGCGGGGGGCGATTGAATAAAATCGATTACTGTTTCAAGAACATTTTGTGGCAATGCGCCAAGAACATAATTGTATTTTGTCACATCTTTTTTAATTTTAGCGATTGCAAATTGCGCTTCAGCCTGTATAAACCAAACTGCTGGTGAATTTGCCCAAAAAGGCTGCAGTTTTACCGAGACGGAATTCACAACGTCATTTCCAGATTTCATAAATTCTTGATTGCGTTTCTTTTCATCTTTATCACCTTCATTACCTGTTTTCTCTTGTCTCTCATCATCATCACTACGTGACATTTTGCAGAAGGAAAGAAACCCGAATTTTGATAAAAAAAATCAACAAGAAAAAAATTTGATTTCTTGTATCACTAAATAAGAAAAATCCTAGCTATTCTGCAAACCGCACATGCACATAAAAAAAAATGGTTATTTGCTGTCTATTGATGATGATTCTTCCTGTATGTAGCTGTACGAGAAAAGAAAGTAAAATTTACATTAAATAAACGAATGAAAAAAAAATTTTTGAGAAAATAAAATATAATGGGTTAATGAAAATAGTTAAATATAAAGAAAGGTTTAATAATATTTTCAGAATATAACATAGATTGATTATAATGCAAAATTTATAATTCAATTAGTTATTAACATTAGTTGAAATATCATATATGTATATAAAATATAAAATATTAAAGAGAAGTTGACGTCTATTATTGGCGTTGATGCTTGTTGAAGGTGGTGGAGCTATTATTCCGTTATGCTAAGCGAGAAGTTTCTTGATGTTGTTGGAGCTTTCGGTGCAGGTGTATATGGTAACAGTAGATATGAAGAAGAAAGAAACGTTGTGTAACGGTGTTCTGTTTTCAATGATGAAGAATAAAAATGATGGTGTGATTCGTTATGATCATTAGCTTTTGTTCTTGATGTATGATTAAACTGTTATTTTAAAATTGGGGTACAATGGAATGGCAATTTGATATTTTAGCAAATCAATGATAATTTTGCAGAGTTTTTTAGTTTTGGTGTTGTACGAGTTACTATATTTAAGTAGGAATGCACTGTTTTGGGTTTTATATAGCCTTAGCACTTTTGTATGGCCTTTAGCACTTATGTGATCATTACAGAGATATAGTTAATTGAATTTTTGGTAGTTAGTTTGCACGTGTGTATCACAATCACAATTTAAGTTTTTAATTGCTACGTGAACTTTTTGGGGTCACCAATTGAAGTGGTACGGCGAGTGAAACTATTATTTCTGATTTCACAGTTATATATAAAAATCCAATTTTATTTACTAAACTTAATCTAGATCACATTATAAAAATTGATAGTCTTAAGAGCTTATCTACGTGTTAACTGTAGGGCGAATCATCAACGACAGACTCTGTTTAGTCAAACAACTAGAAATGGTAACTGTGCGTGTGCAGACTGCGGAGAGCTAATTACGATATTAAGCTTATACTAAACCTTACATTAAGTCTGCAAGCAATCATTCAAGTAATGATGGTGATGATTTCGGAGTCATAGGGTGACCACTACACATCTGTCAAACTAAGTTGTTAAATCATTTTGTTCAGTTGCACAGCGCATAAAAATTGTTAAAACCCGCTACAAAAATGGTGATTCTGACATTTTTCTTAATTTGACTTCTTTCTAAACAAGCTCGTATACTGTCTTAATAATATTTGAGGATCAAAAATGTCTGTTTTTTTTTTGATTTGAAAACAAAAATTAAACTTTTTTTTCGAAATTCGATATCTCGAAAATTGGTCGTTATTTTTTTACGAAAGCGTTTATTAATAAGCTGTAAGTAACTGCATTTTTAAACTTAAATTGAACAATTTTATATATAAAACATTAATGTAAAAAAAAAACGCTTCAACGGTTTTCAAATACAAATTTTGAAAAATCGTTTTTTTTTTTAAAATAATAAAATGGCATTTAAATTTTTGAAAACAAACAAAACAATACAGGAAATATTTTTGAACAGACTCCCGAACATTCCCAAGCAATGCACCATCTTCTTGGGATAACTAGATACCTTTAGCAATATCAAATGCAATTTTAAGTAACAAATTTCACTTTTCAAGTTACTGTTCGATTTTGGTTCGAAATGTACCAAGAATTCGCTCACTCTCTCGCTGCTTTCTCAAGTGGGAAATAAAATTTTGGCATTCTACAAAAGAATTCGGCTTAAAATGCTGCCCTAATAATTAAAGGTTTGTGGACCCATAAAATGTAGAAGAAATTCTCGTTTTTGGGCTTTCAGGAAATGAAACAATCCGAAAGCCCTCTCAAGTCGGCTCACCCACTGAGTCTACTTTGTTTTATTCTTGGCGGACGGTTCGACGCAAAAAACTCAATGCGTGATCATTAGTTTTTTACTTTTATGCCACTTTTGTTCTTTTTATGTAATTCAATAAAGTTCACAAGAATAGATAAATTGGGCGTGTTCACAAACTATAAATCCTTGTGTGGCTATGTGTCCTTTTCTTGATAAACAAAGGCTAAACTTTCTGACCTGATTATTCCACAAACTTTCTTTGTGAAAGACGTTAGTGCATTAGCATTATTGAAGACAATTTGTTTGTATGTATGGGCAGGTTCAGACAACATAAGGGACTTAAAAAGTAAGTTTATAGTATCTGATTGGCCAGCTGCCAAAAAATCAACTTTATTGGAAACTTAACTGGAAAGTTTGCCAAGAAATATCTCCCTGACTATCAAGTCAAATCCAATCAAAGACTGTCAAAAAGACAGTCAATCAGGTTTTTTTTTTAATTCATATGAAAGCTGAACTTTATTACTCTATGATTTGTTTATTTTCTGCACAAATGTCAAATTGGAAAGGGAACAAGTTATATTTTTTTACAATACTAAATACAATTCGAGATGGACTTGCAGCTTGACTGAGAAGTTTTTTTGTAGACAATTATGTTTTTAGTAGTTTTGCACGATGAACTAAAAGTAAAGGTTGGTGAAGTAAAGGTTCAAATTTGAAGTATATGACACTTTACCAACTAACTAGTTGCTTTGGTCAAAATTTTAGTTCAAACAAAAGCATTTGATTGCAAATGAAGTCCCTTATGTTGTATGAACCAGCCCTATCTAAGCTGTTTCCAACCATTTATAGATATCTCTTTCTCATTTGTGGTCAAAAGGTAGACCGAAAATACCTCCTTTATTTATTTTTGTTTACTATAAAATGTAATTGCAGTAAATGATTTAACACACATTTATTATGCTACATCCAAAGTTCATCATTTTTCTATTGTATAATTTCAGGTAAATAGAGAAGTGTATCCCGTGGGAACATACTCCTATCTAGCTCAACTTGTGATTGTTTTTCTTGTAACAGACTTTTTAAGGTAACAAAACCCTATATTCTTCAGTTCATTACACTACATTACATACTACTCAGCACATACATAAATGTACAGAGTAGAGAACACGGCACCTTGAGCGACTAGACTATGTAAGTCGATAACAACACGAGACATTAGTTCAAGACAGAAAGACAGAGTAGAAAGAACAACATGCATTCATACATGACAACAGCACGCGGTAGGTGCTGGAAGTGTTTTTATACCTTTCTTTTGTTGTTCTTAACATTTTTTAAAAATTATTATAAAATCTCGTATTTAGTACGTCGGCAATAGTCCCGAAAACCGTTTTTCGTGATTATCTAAATTTCTATAGGTTCTATGGATTTGACACCCTATCAAAAGTATCAATAACGTTATGCAATATACAATCATACAATTTCCCATATTGTTTCTATCAATCATTTTTAAATATGCTCAAACGTTTCAGAGATAGACGCAAAAAGAGCGTAACACTCAACGCTTTTTATCTTCACATAGGAAGTTATTGTAATTGGTCCGACCTGTCGAATTAAAAATTTCTCGACGTTTCAAGGTCCCTAGAATCTAAATAAAATATTTTTAGACAGATGTTTTCGTTCGGGCTTTGGGAGGCTTTTTTCGTTGTTTATATCTTAAGAACCAGTAGAGATATCGACTTCAAACAAATTTTGTTACACAGATAATAATGAGTGGATGTTTTTTTTAACCATATCTGGCGAACCAATAACGCTAGCGACTTGAATTACATTTTATATTGTGACGTGATTCAAAACTGATATAATTTTGAAAAAATCAAATAACGGTTTTTTTATAAATCAAACAAATTAAAAAAAATGGTACCTCGAATATTTTAATGCAACGAAGAATAACATTTTCAACGAAGAATAACATTTTCGACATCTAGTAAAATTCAGAGAAAAATCGAACTGACAGTTTTTTTTATAAAAATTAAAATCTACAAACTTGGTAAAAATTGATATTCTGTTCTCAAAATCTCGTGAATAAATAAAGGTATTATCTTCAAAATAATTTTATTCTGTTCTAAATGAAACAAAGAACGAAAGTTAATTATCAGAGTGGGTCGCAACCCAGCCTCTTTTAGTATTTGATAAAGACAAGGTTAAGATTGGATAACTCTAGTAAATCTTTAACATTTAAACAAAAAAATGTACTTTTTTGTACTATTTTAATTTTTTTTACTATTAATTTAATTTCAAAAATTCGCTGGGCGGTACAGAAAGGATCCTTTATCTCGGAAATGATTGAGCGAATGAAAAAATGATTAAGACAAGCATTTTAGCTAAGCTTTACAGTTTCGGTAAAGATGTTAACACCAGTGGTTCTATAGAAACGTGTAGAAACACCAAAAGGAAGGTGTAAACAAATTTCCATTATCTATCTCTCATTCCGGGGTGAAACCCTCATTTTACATTATCTATGATAGAAGTTTGAATTGAATAAATTATAGTGTTATCACATTATACTTATTACTTATTGTTATTACGAACCGTATAATAATTGTAATCTTAAAATAAATACATGACATCAATTCTAACAATCAAACAGGTAGAAATTAGTCCACAGTAAAATGGTTGCAGATATCACTTCATCAGAGAACTGACCTTCACAGTCGAAATGTTGCCACAACGATTTGAATTCCATTTTTGGTCTTATCGGATAATTTATAAAGTGCCTGTTGTTGATTTAATTTGAGCAAACTCATTAGAAAGATAAATCCATAGTTGTTGTCTCGACTGTGCTTTTACTATGGATTTTCTGTTTTTTTTTAAGTAAGATTGCACTTTTACAGTGGTCGACAAGGTTTTCTTACTGGCATTAAAACTGCACTTTTCCAATGGGTTTTGTGGCCTTAATTTAAATCCGACTAGGTTTTTGACATATAACTTTTAAAAGTTTCAAAAGAAAATACGTATACAAGGCTTCTTGAGGCTATCTTAATTTATAGAGTAACCTTTTATCAATAAAATCCGTGATGGTTTTCTAAATCTATAATCCTTTTCTTTAATATTCAGTTGAAAAAGCTTCAAAAGTTGTTAGATTTCACCTATCTTACAAAAATGTAAAAAAAAGTAAGTTTTGTTTTTGTAACGAATCTGTTGTCTAAACAATTCTTTTATATCAAGTTTTTGAAATATATTTAAAAATATTAAAACAATGTTGAAAACGAGCATTTTTAAAACTTGAGCTAAATGTTAAAATTAGAGTTTGGATTCAAAATCATCACTCAAAATAAAGTCCAAAACGTATTTTCAACAAAACTAGTCGTATCTGTACCGACAGCGCACGACAATACATACATAGGTGTTAAAAAATGTTCTCCAGTTCTACGAGTCTCGAAGTAACGAACCACAGGTGAATATATTGACAAAACCGATACGTCTAATACAATAAACGATCTTGAAAATCAAAACAAGCTTCTGACAAAAAAAAAAAAAAAGAGGCTGGGATGCGACCCACACTGAAAACTTCCCATCCCGTCTGTTGATTTGTCTTGCTTCAAAGTTTGTAGGTTTTCGTGTTGGGTTAAAAAAGTTGTCAGTTGAATTATTCTTAAAAATTTTAAAATTACCAACAATATTTTTCATATAAAGAAATAGTTTAGTTTGAAAATCTAGTTTTGTTAAATAGATTTTCAGTGAAAAACAAATTTTTACCAATTTTAGTAGCATTTCTTAAATTTTTACTAATTAGATGAATTAAATTAAATTGAGAGATATCAAGAACCGAACATCAATTTTTACCAAATTTGCGTACTATTTCTTGTAGATTTTATTTTTTTATGAAAAAATGGACTGTTGGATTTTTATAAAAAACCACTGAATATCGAAAACAGTATTTTCTGTGAAATGAAAAAAGTTTGAAGACAACATTTTTAATTTTTGAAAAGCTATTTGAGTCGAAAGTAAATTTTTACCAAGTTTTAGTATTGTTTTTTTGTTAGGTTTTTATTTTTTGTAAAAAAACTGTCAATTAGATTTTTATCAAAATTTTACTGAATGTTGAAAACAATTTTTTTTTAAAGATAAAAGCCAATATCTCAAAGTTTTGAAAAGATATTTGCGTCGAAAATCAATTTTTACCAACTTTTGTTAAATTTTCTTTTAAGTTTTTATTTTTTGTAAGAAAAAACTGTCAATTCGATTTTTCTCAAAATTTTACTGCATGTTGACAACGTTATTTTTCAAAAGATAAAAGTAGTTAAAACCCAATATCTCAAAGTTTTAAAAAGATATTTGAGTCGAAAATCAATTTTTACCAACTTTTATTAATTTTTTTGTTTAGGCTTTTATTTTTTGTAAAAAAACTGTCAATTTGATTTTTCTCAAAATTTTTCCGAATGTTGAAAACAATAATTCTTATAAGTTAAAATTCGTTGGAAGCCATAATCTCAAAATTTTTGAAAAGATATTTGAGTCGAAAATCAATTTTTACCAACTTTTGTTAAATTTTCTTTTAAGATTTTATTTTTTGTAAGAAAACTATCAATTCGATTTTTTTCAAAATTTTACTGAATGTTGACAACAATATTTTTTGAAAGATAAAAGTAGTTTTAAGCCAATATCTCAAAGTTTTGAAAAGATATTTGAGTCGAAATTCAATTTTTACCAACTTTGAGTAATGTTTTTTTTAAGTCTTTATTTTTTATAAAAAAACTATCAATTCGATTTTTCTCAAAATTTTACCAGATGTCAAAAACATTATTCTTCGTTGCACAAAATTGTTTTGGAGATAAAATCATTTTGTATTCGTAAAATTTTCGAGGTGACAAATTTTTTTGTTCAGTTTTTTTGATTTATAAAAAAAACTGTTAACTGGATTTTTTTCAAAAAATATACTTGTTTGGTATCACGTTACAATATATTATATAAAATTTAATTCAAGTCTCTAGCATTTTTGGTTCGTAAGATATTAAGGGTTAACCAAAATTTTCACCTTTTTTTTAAACTGCTATGGTAAAAAAACCACCCACGCAATTTTCTTGAGAGCCCTTTCTGCATCTTTCTGTCTTATTATCTGTATAACAAAATTTATTTAAAGTCGATACCTCTTCTGATTCTTGAGCTATGGACAACGAAAAAAAACGTCGCGAACGTACGGACATACGGACGTACGGACGTACGGACGAAAAAAACGTCGCGAACGTACGGACGTACGTACACACGTACGCACAGACATCTTTCTAAAAATCTTTTATTTCGACTCTAGGGACCTTGAAACGTCGAGAAATGTCAAAATTTTCAATTTGACAAATCGGACCCATTACAATAACTTCCTATGGGAAGTTAAAAACAATTTTATGCCGCCAATTAACACTCCACATCCATCAGGCACTTTTCTTTTACAGAAAATACGTCTTGAATAAAAATATAAGGCCGACTTGGGACTTCGACCCTCCTGACGTTCGCAGTTAACACCTAGAAGTTGTGTTACCACTAAAAGAACCTCGGCTCTTGACTATCAATGACGATTTTAACAATACAACAAAAATTTATTACTTAGAGAAGAAAATCTTTAAACAAAAAGGGGCTTTGTACTTATAGAAATAAGATTATTACAAGTACTAAGATCACAAAGGTATATATGAAATTTACGATGCAAAGAGTGAGAAGCCTTAAGAGGGGCATGCTGCCTTCCTGCAACCTGCTTGGGCTCACTATAAGCTTTGAGGTGGGTGCAAATTTTATTATATTCAAAGTTTCTTTTGAATTAAGGAAACTTTTGGGTTTAAAGAAGAAGTTTACTATTTTTCAATTATCTCAAAAATTAGAAGATAGAAAAAGAAAGAGTTTTCAATGTTTATTAGAAAAATAATTGGAGCAGTTAACCAAATCAATTATTTTTTTTATCGATATCAATAATCATGGGAAAAATAATCCTCAAAGTGATTTGTTCAACTTTTTTTCATACATTTTTACTTTGAAGTCAATTATTTCAAAAATTATTGATTGAAACAACTTTATTTAAAATTTATTATAAAGTGTAAAATTCTGGTTTTTGAAAGAGGTATAATTTGTTATTTTAAGTGTTGCTATTGTTTTTAAATATTTTTTTTAGATTTTTAGTCAATTTTTATAAAATTGCCCTTCCCACCTAAACGAGATTGACCCCCCTCCTATAGTAAAAATGCTTGTATTGAGCTCCTCTTATAAAATTTTATGATAAACATTAAAATATTAAAGCTGAAAAATGTTTACTTGAAACAGATTGAGATTGAAATATCGGCCTTTTTTCTTTATTTTGACAGGTTTCCTAAAAATAACATCAGTGATCCACTTAAAAATCCACCAAAAAACCGAAAATTGCTCCGCTCCATTAGTCCACAACTTCAAAATCTCTTACCTTAAGGTTCAAAAATATTTTTACAGTTTTTATTCCTATGTATGTTATGCGTGCAGAACAGTATATCTTTGAGTACACCGAAATATTGAAAACACAAGCTTTAAGTCTGTAGCATTGAACACCATAGACTACAAAATTTTAGGAAAGTAAACCAATATTTTTATATTTTGCAGATACAAACCTCTCATTATAATAATGGGAATGGCCGGTATCATCGTGTGGAGCATGCTACTTTGGACAACATCCTTGGTTGCACTTCAAATACTTGAAGTATTCTATGGTACTTACATGGCAGCTGAAGTTGCATATTTTACTTATATCTATGCAAAAGTCGATAAAAAACATTATCCTCAAGTGACCTCGCACACAAGAGCAGCGATGTTCTGCGGAAAACTGGTAGCAAGTGTTGTAGCTCAAACACTTCTCTACTTCGGACTAACGAATTACAAAGACTTAAATTATATAACATTGGCAAGTATGTACTTAACTTAATATTGTCAAGTTATTATGTATTCTATTATTTAACTGATTATTATTTATAAGTGTTTAAAATTATAAAATTTATAGACATACATACATACATATGTGTTAAAATTTATTGGTTGATACATACATATGTATGTACATACGTGTATGATCGTAGGTATATTTCATTCATTATTATTATTTTATTACTTATGAAGTCGTTATCTAAATCTACCACGTTTGCTTAGGTTATACAGGGTGATTGACATAAGGTGCACCAGAAGCCTCGCGCCAAGTGCGGATTCAGACTTTTAATAAGGGGGGGGGACCTCAGACACTTAACATAAAGAAGAGTTTTTGAAAACCATAATGGGCAGGTTTATACAACATAAGGGACTTCATTTGCAGTCAACTGCATTCTTTAAACTTAATTTTTGACCAAGGCAACAAGTTAGTTTTTGCAAGTGTCAACAATTTAAAACTTGGAACTTTACTTCACTAACATCTAATTTCAGTTCATTGTGCAGAAACCACCAAAAAGATTATAGTCTACAAAACACTCCTTTGGCAAGCTATACAAGTCTATCACAATTTGTATTTTGTACTGTAAAGAAATATTACTTATTTCGTTTCCAAATTGACAAGGAACCCTTTGACAGAAAACATTAAATGAAAATGAATAAATCATAGAGTATAAAGTTAATTTTTCAGTTGAATGAAAAAACGTGATCAGCTGCCATTTTGGCATAAAAACATAAGTGGACTTAATTTGATAGTTAAGCAATATTCACATGAGCACGACCAACGACCAACGAATGAAAGAATATTCGTCGATTTTGACATTTCTTTCACATGAAAGTTTTTAATTCGTCGCGAATGAAGTTTGACATTCACCACCGAAACCAAAACAAGAACGATTTTTTTAGGTTAAGTACGCGCGATTTTTTTATTCGCTGCGAGTGTGGATAATGTGGAACGCGAATAAAGTTTGACAGTTCGTATCAACTACAATTTTTTTCGCGACGAATAAATTTGTTTTCTTAAATTTATTAATATATGATATTGAAAAGTAAAAGTATGCATCATAAATCAAATAGAAACAATATTGCTATCGTTTTGTTAAGAATTTGTGTGGAAATATGTCTTCAAACGTATATAAACTCACATTTTGTAATTCATTCGTCGTTCGTTGGTCGCGCTCATGTGAATGCTGCTTTAGGGAGATTTTTCTTTACTAACTTTCCAGTCAACTTTCCAATAAAATTGCCTTAATTAAAAGAAAATTATTTGGCAGCTGGCTAATTAGATACTAGAATGTTGCTTTATAGGGCCCATACACCACGCAAACACGTTTGTTCAAACGTGTTTGAGCAAACATAGTTTCGCCACACACTACACAAACATGTTTGAGAGATATTAGTTGCGTGACGAATTTTTACACACCACAATACCGGTAAACTTTTATAAAGTTCAATGAATTCAGTCCAACAAATTTGTTCCTCTTGTTTATTCATGTTAACTCTATGAAAATTGGCATCGGTTTGATTGAATTCAATTCACACCACACAAACATGTTTGTGCAGGCACGGAAAATTCAAATTTGTTTGATTTTGTTCAAACCGCTTGCGCAAACACGCATCATCGCTGCACACTACTCAAACAGTTTGCACAAACATTTTTAAAACAACAAAATACATTCGTTTGCTCAAACAGTTTGTGTAGTGTATGGGCCCTATTACTTTCAAGTTGCTTTTGTCGTCTGAACCTGCCCAATGTGTATTTTAACCTTACATTTACATACATATTTCCAGGACTGAAGTGACAACTTTAATTATAAGATTATCTTAGAACACTGTTGTCCAGCTAGATATGATCTAAATTTTTAATTTGGACGACTCTTTTCATTTGAAAGCATTGGAAGATTTCAACAGTTTTCTAAATAGGTATGCCATAGTTAAGAGATAAAATACAATAGTTTAGAGGGTTTTTGGTGCATTTCACGCAGAAATGTTAGAAATTTTGTTGAAATGTAGCTTTTTCTCACATATAATATATTCTGTTATTGTTGCCATTTCTAGAAAATCCGGAAAACGCTACAAAAATATAGATGCTGAAACCCAGAAAATGAAAAAGTTTGCCAGAAACCTGGGATGAAATCGGCTAAGGTGATTGTTGATTGTTGACAGTCAAAATAATCGAATTTGATCTGTGCAAGGTGATAGTCAAATTGATACCTAAAAAGCTGTCACTAGAAAACTTTGATAGTCGTTTTCCTACAAATATGTCGTTTTTCAGTTACCTTTTTTAGGTACAAAATCACATTCTTGTGACGGACAAAGCTTACGACATTTGAAAAAACACAAAAAAAGTAAGAATTTTATTAAAACACAGCCAATTTAATACTTTTATTTAGATATTTTATAGGAATCATTTTAAAATTTCACCATCATAGCAACAATGAATTCTGACAATTATATTCTGAAATTGTTCAATCGAATTGAATTGAATCAGCTTACACAGGCGGGAAACTCAGTTGACTATCAAAAATTTGATAGTCAACTATCACCTTAGCCGATTCCATCCCTGTGATCTTTTTTCACAGGAAAATAAAACAATAAAACATAATCTGATATGAAGAATTTTCTGCTAAATATATTGTTGAAGCGTTTAATTCCTTGTACAAAACAACTTAAAGTAGATTAAATCACAACCTTGCAGAGAACAACTATTTTCAGGATTCCAATAATATCCATCTCTATGGTGGCCAGACTACGTAGTAAACTAATCGATTTAAATTACATTTACCACTAGAGTGTAATATGTGCAACCTAACAGAAAGAGAGGATACTGTCCACTTGTTAGGAAAATGCCCCATTCTCAGAGAAATCAGAAGGAATGTATTCAGAAAAGATTTTTTTATCGAAAGATCAATTATAAGATTTTTAAATGAAATTAATTTTGTCAAACTTTACGAATTTTGCAAAATTGAGCAATTGGTTATGTTTGATTGAATCCTTTTAAAATTATTTTTTATTGTTCATGAACTTTGTATTGTTAAAAATCATAAATCCCTTTTTTAATATTGAAAAGTAATTATATCGAGAGGTTCTTACATTCATTGATTTTTATTGTCAACTTGGCAGATGGCATGCTATAATGATTTTTGTAAACAAATTTGTGTTAAAATGTTAATTTTATTGTAATTCAATAAAATAATGTATTTCAAACAAATCTTTCCAAGATCTAATAACGTCGATAAAAAAAAATAGTATTAATGCAAAAAAACACGAAAACTTTTTTATTTCAGCTCAAATTTGCGCTACCATTTGGGCTTTTGGTTTGCCAAAAGTGACAACAAGTGTCTACTTCCACCGAAAACCTTCGTTAAGTATTTCAATTGCATCAAATGGATACCATGGTAGTAGAACTATTGTTGAATCAGCACAAAATCATATTTCAGGACAACAAGTACACTTACCTCCGTTACAACTACTTTGGTCACATTTCAAAAATGCTTACACAAATGTCAAAGTTGTTCAATGGAGCATTTGGTATGCTGTCGGTGTTTGTGGTTACTTTCAAGTTATATCATATATTCAAGTTCTATGGATATCAATGGAATCAAATCCTGAGGTACATAAGTTTTAAAATAAAGTTGCATATTTTAGGTTTTTAACTTAAACTTTTTTAAATTTAATTTTTAAAGACTGTTTGGAATGGAGCTGTGGATGCAATACTAACACTGTTAGCAGCTATTTTTGCTCTTGCAGCTGGTTTTATACATGGATCGCGTCTTAATCCGAGAGGAAGTTTGTTAGCATTGGCAGTATTATCTATCTTGGAAGGAGGGGCTGTATTACTTTCATGCTGGACCACAAATATATTTTGGTCTTATGCTGGATATATTATTTTTGGAGCACTCTATGCCTTTACTATAACGGTTTCAGGGTAAGAAATGAATTTTGTAATTATAATTTTATCTATCAATTTAATATGTCAAGAACCTTTCACGAATACGTACAATGTACATAAGTTCTATGTCAAAAATGCTAGACGCCAAACTAAAGGACATGCCAACCAAAGCAGATTTTGATGCAATCCGTATTGAGTTTCAACATCTCCAAAAAAGCAATGATGACTTGTAGGCTCAGGTAAAACATTTTGGTTCTCGCTGCAGTGCATTGGAGCGCCAAGTCGAAATGTTGCAGTCAAAGACTAATGAAAAAAAATGTCTTTGTTCACCTTCCTATACAAGGGGGAGAAGATGCCGGCTTAAAAGCAAAAGAATGTTGCCTAAATCTGTTGCAAACCAACGAAAACATAGTGGCAACAACGAGGGTTTTGAGGTCCAGCAATAATAACGCAGCAAATGTCATCGTTAAGTTGCACAAAAATGAGGATGTTGGACGGCTTCTAAAAGCTTCATCAGCACTTCGAAACACAGGAATTTATCTGCATCGAGATCTACCGGCTACCGCACGAGCACGAAAAAAATTATGTACTTTAAAAACTGAAATTCTGAGCAAAAATAGATTTATAAAAACGCAGTTGCGAGGACAAACATTGGTCGTAGAAAGTAAACAATTTTATTATGACAACCAAAATAATTTGATGTGTGACGGCGAGTGCGGAATGTCATTGTTACGTCAAATCATAGATGACAGTGGTAATGGGTGCGTTCCAGGTCAAAATAATCTTTTTGATCTAAATCACAGTTTTTCCCAAACTGTGGTGCCTCGAAACTTATTTTAATATTAATGCCGTCTGCCAATCAAATTTTATAGAAAGTTTAGAAGTTGAAAATTTAAATGTTATAAATATTTGTAAAAAATGTAAAATTTTGTCATACAACATTTCTGGTCTTAGTAATAAGAATTTATTTATTGATTTTTTTAATTTTATTAATAAGTTTGAACTTATATTTTTATTTGAAACATATCTAAGTGAAACTAACCTTACATGTTATGAAAACAAATTTCAAGACTACGAGCTAAAAATTGTTCCTGCTATAAGAAATCATGCAAGAGGGCGAGCAAGTGGGGGATGCATATTCGGTGTAAAAAAGGAGTTGAATAGTTGTAGTTACGAGTTTAAGGTATTTGATGATGCTATTTGTGTAGATCTAAGATTAGATGGTGAATTATTTCGGATCCTACCCTGCTATGTCAACAGCAACCATTGGGAAACCGACTTCAACAAAATGAAGGAATTTGTTATGTGTGGACTAATTTAAAATCTGTTGGTGGTGGGTGATCTGAATGCAAGAATAAGTGCAACAGAAGGAGTAGAAAATGAGAGAAGAGGTGTAGCAAGGCAGTCCAAGGATACAGTAAGGAATGGAAAAGGAAATAAAATACTTGAGTTATGCAACTTCGTTGGACTCCGAATCCTTAATGGTACCAGTGATGGAGATAAACTCGGCGAATATACGTTTGTTGGTAAACAGGGAAGTTCTGTCATTGATTATGGACTGGCAGGAGGAAGTTGGAATTCCGTGATCACTGCTTTTGAGGTGGAGCAAGTACCGTTTTCAGATCACATGCCAATTGTCATCCATTTTAACATTGGAACATCTGAAAACGAGGAAAGTGTGAACCTACAATTGATGCCCAAACTTCAGTGGAAAGATTCAAAGGCAACTGCCTACAGAAATCAATTGGATATATGTCTAAGGACGCAAGAAAGCAATGATCTTACAACCGTCAATGATTGTATAAGGAAAGTGGCTGCGGTATTTAAAAATCACAGTCGAAGTGGTGAGTTTAAAGAGTACTGGTTTGACTCAGAGTGCATGGTAGCAAGGAAGCGGTACAGGCGAGCCAACGATGAGTTTGAAAAAAGGAATTACCTCCTACTGAACCGGAAATTCAAAACATTGTGTAAGGAAAAAAAATTATCACACTATGAAAATGAAGCTTAAAGCCTAGTTAGGTGCAAGACCACTAGTGAGTTCTGGAAGAAAGCGCAAAAAATAAATGGCAAGGTTTATGTTATCAATAGAAATCTCAATTGTGAGACTCTAAAAATGCATTATTTCGGACTGCTCAATCACTTGTCTACGAGCAGTGATACGATTCAATTTGCACAACCAGCTTTTAACGAGGAATTTTTAGACGGAACAATCCAGAGGGATGAGGTAAATGATTCCATTAAAGGGCTCAAGGATGGTAAAGCTGCTGGTTCCGATAGAATACCTTCGGAATGCTACAAGTATGGGTCAGACGAGCTGATCAACAAGATAACGGACATATTTAACAACATCATGGATCACGGAATGATACCACAGGAATTTAAGGAAGCTCTAATTTTTCCCATTCACAAAAAAGGCAGTACAATGGACCCTGCAAACTATAGAGGAATTTCTTTCTTGAATGCATGCGGTTTTAAACAGTCGACTTAGAACGTGGATTGACTCATACAAGCTATTGAAGAAATTTCAAGCTGGATTTAGAGAAGGATATTCCACCGTAAACAATATTTTTGTTCTACGTAGTATCGCTGATTTCTTTTTGGACCGAAACAAGAAACTATATGTTTTTCGCGTTGATTTTAAGACAGCTTTCGACACAATATACCGAAATGCTTTGATGTATAAGTTGTATAGAATGGAAATGTCATATGTACTGCAAAACATCTATATGGATACCAAAGCAGCTGTATGGGATGGAGAAAACGTTTCCGATTGGTTTGAAACGATGACAGGTGTGAGGCAAGGTTGTATGTTAAGTCCAAGCTTATTTGCACTTTTTATTGACGATATCACCGATTGTTTGCCGGGAGGAGTGGAATATGCTGGAACTATCATCAAGGCCCTTCTTTTTGCGGATGACATAGTGTTGTTTGCGTACTCACCACAATCGCTACAACTAATGATTAACAAACTTAGTGAGTATTGCAGAACGTGGAAACTAGTTGTCAGTCTAGAGAAGTGGAAGATTATGGTTTTTCGGAAAGGTGGAGGGAGAGTAGGTGGGCAGGAGCGATAAACATTTAACAATGAGAGAATCGAAGTCGTTAACGAATACAAATATTTAGGGATCATTATAACAAAAAATAACAATATGGAAAGACATCTCACCGAAAAACTGCAAAAAGCCAAAAATACAATTAATATTGCTTAGAGAAACATCTTTACCAACAAACACATAGCTCACAGTAGTAAATACAAAGTATTTGAATCGGTAGCTGAGTCAACATTGATGTATGCAGCCCAAGTGTGGGGTAGCAAAAAATATGATACCGCAGAAAAACTTCTCCGATTTTATATCAAAAGAATATTTCGACTACCACCTAATGGTCCGAACTACATGCTTATGCTGGAAACCGGTATATCACCACTATTTATTAAAACCCTTAAATTTCAAGTTGACTATACATATGTAATGTCCTTAAAATGTCTGATGAGCGTCTCCCTAAAAAAGCAGCACTTCAGGCGATTAATAGCAAATCAAGTTGGTTTAGAGATTGGATAGAGCTAGCGGAAGAAATTAATATAGATCTTGCACCTGAGGATTGCTTAATGTGGAAACCCTCTCTGTATCAGCTAATTTCTATTATAGATAATAGATTAAGATGTGAGTTCGCAGCTGAAGCAGAAGAATCCATTTTCAGAAACACATATAGCAAGCTAAATTATAATCTAAACCACAAAAACTACTTCCGTGATGACTACACGACAGATCAAATATCAATGATATTTAGATTAAGAGGTGAACTCCTTAATCTTAACTTCATTCCGCATCGGAAAGAGTTGCCTTTGCTGTGCGAATTGTGTAATATGGGCGAAAGAGAGAACATTTTTCATTTTATGGGTAGCTGTCCTGGTCTTCGAGAAACAAGAAGAAATATCTTTGGGTGTGATTATCTATCAGAAGAGGTTATGATTCATTATCTTAATGAAATTGATGTTCCTATACCTTACAAATATTGTAAAATAGCATTAGCTTATAGAAACAGAATTATAAAAGAAAGTTTTTAAAATTAAAGAATAATATAAATATATAAATTAAAAGAAAGTTGTCAATCAGGCAGACGGCAAATATCCATGTTTTATTATTGTACATAAGTTCCTTAGACGTGATGCATATTTAGTAGTCCATTGTTTTAATATGCTTATAAAACACTTAAGGGGCCGGTTATAGCTATCAGTAAAATCCATCAGTAAAATTTGAAACAGGAGGAATCTGAAATGTTTTACTGTTGAGCGTTTATAGCAATCAGTAAATTTACGTCATTAAATAAAATGTCACTTTGAGGCTTCGCGCCTCAGACAATTTTTGTACTGTTTCTTTCATCAGTAAAATTTTTAATGATTTGATCGGAACAGTAAAAAATTGGAACACTAACATTAAAACGAAATGGATTTTTTTTGGCTTTTGGCAGTCAGCTGCTCAGTAAAATGAAATTTCATCATTACAAAAATTAAAATGGATTTATAAATTAAATAAAACTTTAAATGCATTGTTTCTTTTTGAAAAAAAATACTTAAATATAGGATTTATCTTATTGAATTAATCATTTACTAGAAATAAATCTGTAACATGTTCAAAAACTAAAAACTCAAACTGGTTCCATTGAGCTTAGGAGGAAGCCTCAAGATTCATGTGGTTTCACAATGGGCCATTAAACTGGCCTAAGTGTGTCCGATTCCATCATAGACAGCCACTTTAATCTAACCTAACCTAACCTAACCTATGTCAAAATGTCAGCTAATCATGTTTGTTCATTCAAATGAAAATTTAACTTCAGAAGTCTGCATTTATTTATTTACTAAAAGTTTGAAGGTAATGATTTTTGAAAAATTAACTAGGTGTCTCGGTCGTTAAAAAAATGCAGTTGATTGCAAATGATGTCCCCTAGTAGCCGTTTTTCTGTTTAAGCTCAAGGCAAAATATTGACCAGAGCCGAAGTAAATCGAGTACGATCTGAGCAGAGTTTGATCTTGGTTCTAGCTCTCCTACTTATTTATGAAACACACTGGAGAAATAAAGTGACAATACTATAGCTTAACAATTTTGTATCTGTCTCTTTCATATCACACGAAAGAAACGTGAAATCAGCCACGCTCAGCTTTTTACTTCATATGCTCGGTCATTTTATTCAGAAATGAAACACAAACCAGGCGCTCTGATATTTCTAACAGCTCAGTTCTTTGCTTAAAAAGACAAAACGCTTAATGTTATCTGAATCTGCCCGGTATCACCAAAGGAGAGATATTTTCACAATGCCACTTCTACTTGTTTAACTTGTTTAATACTTTTTTGGGAGTTTCTTGACAATCCCAACATTAAATCTAGTTGTAGGTAGTTTAGGACGACTTTAGTTTTTTTTTCAAAGAAGCTTTGGGGCAAGGCAGCTAGATAATACCAACAATATTATTATCTACAACAAAAAAACTTTTTTTCACAGGTTACAAGTCCATCATAAGTTGTTTGATTTTATTGTAAAGAAAAAACTCTTATTCCTATTTCAATTAGACAAGAAAACTTTAAATACAAATGCGCACTAAATAAATAAATAAATCCCAGAGTTATGAAGGCTTTCAGTTGACTTTAAAAACATGATCGACTTAATTTTAAGGCAATTTTTTGGCAGCTGGCCAATAAGATAACAGAGGATTTCCTGACTTTCAAGGCGCTTATGTCACCCCTGTCCATTATGACGTTTTCCACTTGTGGTGACATACCAAAAATACTTATGATGATTTAATTGTTAAGTTCGCCAAAGAACTAAATTGAAATTTTAAAATTCTATATTAATCATCTATGTATGTATTTTCTTTTATTTTTCTAGGGCGGAAGTTGCTCGTTACTTAGAAGAGGAGAGCTACGGATTAGTTTTTGGAATCAATACTATGATTGCACTTTTATTGCAATCTATTTTAACATTCGTCGTTGTTTCGGAGACTGGTTTTGCGCTTAGTGTAGTCGGCCAATACACTGTATATTCTTTTTATTTTATCATAATTGGTGTTGTATACTTTTTATTTGTTGTGATTGAATATTTTATAAGTCGGGAAAACAAAGTTTAACTGTAAAATAAAAATAAAATCCTATTAAAGTAGTTTTTTTAGGAAATTTTTAAAGTATTAGCAGTCAAAAACAAAATAATCACAAATGCACAATTACTTAATTTAGTTGTTGAACAAGAAAATGTCTAAAGTACAAACATTTTTGTAAATAATAAAAATAAAACAATAATTGAAATATAGATATGTAAGTAAGACTTTAATCTTTTTGTTATATTTTTAATAAAATTTGACAAGGAACCTGTTGTCAAACCTGGCAACGCTAACACTTTTCAAAACCCCTACCAAAATTTGGCATCACCAACATAGCAATAAAAAAGTTCAAGAGGTCAAACAAGAAATTGGCAGACTTTCTTTTTTTGCTACCAACCCAACCTACAAAATGAACATTTTAGTTTTATCTGCATTTTCATTTTTAAATTAGTTTTTACATAAATAAAATGATAAAGAAATAATTGAATTCTAAAGTTTTTGTTATTTATTACATATAGTTAATGAAATTTATTTCTATAACAGAACCCTTTTACAAAAAATATTAAATAGAATTGTCCATAAAATACATAAATGAATTACATATGTATGTAGTTATAAAGTTCAGCTTTTAGTTGAGTGCAAAAACATGATCAGCTGTCATTTTGACAAAAGTAAATTTGAATTGATAGTTAGAGAGATTTTGCTTAACTAACTATCGAATAAAGTTTCCTTAATTGAAAAGCAATTTTTTGGCAGCTGGCCAACCAGATACTTGCCTTACTTTCAAGTCCCTTATGTCGTGTGATCCTGACCAATATCTACTTACTAAATGCAAGTACATTTTTTGTTATATCTATCAGACCATAGGAATACAAAGTATTGTCAATGCAAGTTCTTAAGGGTTAGGCAACCCTAGAATTTTTTATTTTGAAACTGTCCGAAAATATAGTGCTCGGGAAAAACATTTACATACATACTAGGTTTTCAAATTTTAGAATCAAAGGTTTTGCAATATTACTCATGATTTCTACTACTGGAAACTTTAAACTAGGCCAGACTCATAACTCAGGAAATTTTCAACCAATTGGTTTGAAATTATAAATTTGTCTTTTGGCGTTTTTCTAATAAATAACGTTTTTTCTAATTCTAAGGAATAACAGTTGCAATCTCTGACAAATTAACAATCGCAGCCAACTTATGAATTAACTTCTGGAGGTTCTCCGACATCTTTTCGGAATGGGCACATAAATTATGAGAGTCACAGCTAACCTTATTATATTAACTTTATACCTTTGTCATTTAATTTATAACAAATTATTATCGTTTATATTTATCCTTGTTTTTGTATTTTACCCAAAGAAGTTAGTAGATACAAGAACATCCTTGGAATAAATGTAAATTCCATTTGAAAGTACGTAGGGTTTTTTATATTGCTTAAGCTTAGTATACACGATTGGAAGATCTTCCAATATTAGCAGATTTGTAGCAAAAGTTTTTGGCCAATTTTCTATCAACTATGTAAACACTCAATTTTATCCGTCAAAAGTGACAGAAAAAAATTACAATCGTTTGTACTCGTCTAAACATCCAATTTTTTGTATTTTCAAATAGTTCGACCATTGTCCACTAATTGGATATCGATGATTACAACATTATCCACTTTTTAATTGGCAGAAAGTTTTTGACCAAGGAACCACAAAAGGTTTATCTTTGGAACCTTATTTTAAAAATATTTAGAACTCGAGCATTTCTTCACATCTAATAATGTCCGTAGAACTCGGTTTTAAATCGTTTTTGAGTTCTAAGAATTTAAGATCTCGGTTGAATGGAACTGAGTTCTAATGTATTTTTTGCTATTTTTGTTGCACCCCGTACCTAGTTTTGACATTTTGCGAACAAAATTAATAACATCTGTCAGTTTTCGTTTGATTTAGGATTTGGTTTTGATATTGTCACTTTTTTCGAAATGAAAATTGTGTTTTTTCGGAGTTTATTGGATTTCGTTTAAGATTGGTGCTATTTTAAATTATTATTTATTGATAAATGTATACATGTACACTACACATATTCGTGTTGCACTGAACACCTTTTCTTAAATAAAGATTTAATAAAAATGGTTTGGTTTTCATTTTTTCCACTGTTTCTTTAAAATTGAAACCATTTATTCAGGTTTAAAGTCCTGCAATCTTATTAGAATATCATATGATCCATGCAATTTTAATGACAGAAACCATATATTGAAGGGTTTCAAGAAATTGTGTTTATTATTTATTGTTGTCGATATAAAAAAGAAAACATTATTCATAAAAGTTAAGTATTTTTAAATATTTCTTCAGATGCATATAATGACAAAACGTGCGTCTTGTCTCCTATAAACACATTTATCTACACTTTAATTTCTCGACATAAATTAAATAGCTCTTATGTCTATTTGTGCAGACTTAGTACTTGTGGTCATTATAAACGCTTTATATTTATAATGTCATTCCACCCTTTGATGTGAAAAAGATGTAAAACTAAAATGTAAGTAAATAGTTTAATGGGTTTAAATGCATATATAACTTTTACATTTTATGAAACTGTCAGCGTCCTCAAAATTTAACATGATGCATTTCCTACTTCTGAATTTTTGCAAACCGTCCATGTTTATAGTTGAAAAGAATTAAGTACATTCGTGGGACGCGTCTAATTTATGATTACTTCTTTGTTTCAAAAAATGCTCATGTCTACCTCTTGTTATAGCAAAGGTAGGGCAGTCCTTTTAAGCCTAGTACGCTGCTGATGCGGAACGAGATTTTTCGGCGGTCTCCAAGTGCAGAGCGAAATTAAAACGAAAACCACAGCGGAAAAATATTTGTGGAGAGTTCTATCTGGAAGTTGAATTTCACTGCTTGTCTTCATCACTTCTTGCACATCACCAATAACATCCTGAGTTTCCGATTCAGAAATGCAATGTTGGAACACATTAGACAAATCCATTTTATTTTAAATTTTAAATCAAATATAAATCAAAGTCAAAACACCGAAAGTTACGAGTAAACAAATTTTTTTTCAATACAAAAATTAAACGTCAAAATTTCGCATGCAATTAACCGTAGACCTACGTTTGGGTCGTTTTCGACCCATTTCTTTTGCGTTACCGAAAATATTAAAATAACTACTTTTTATATTTGGCTGTTTTTTCATGACTGTTCCATGAACCTTTATGCATGGAATTCAAGCAGTGTTGGTAAGTTACGCGAGTTTTACCAATTTTAATTAGTTACGCGTAATTAATGTAACTTATGTAACAAATTGAATTAGTTACGTAACTAATGTAACTAATCTATGTTTTTGACATTTCTCCAGAAAAAAAGTCACGTTTTATGAGTTATAAAGTTCAGATATAAAAATTAAAATGTCGGAGTCAAAAAATGAAACAAAAACAAAGCGTCAATCCGGAAGGCCTGTTACCAATTCGTATTCGGATCTGGGATTCATACCAAAAAGATGCCCTGAAACCTCAAGATTGGTGGTTTTGTGCAAAATTTGCAATAAACAATTGCAAAACACTGCTTTGCAACGATTAAAAGGACACAGGTATGTTTTTAATCCAAAAACGGAATAAATTGTTTCGCTAATGCAACCATTGTGATCTTCAGAAATACTTGTAAGATGCCTCTAGTGAATTCCGAGCGGAATGATATAGAAACATATATATTAATTGACGGAGATGAATCAGTAAGTATAACCACAATATTCATCAAATATTTGTGTACTTGTGAGAAAACTAAAGTGTAAAATGCGTATTTGCTTAGATTCAATTGTGTGAAGATGGAGTCGAAATCACAACAGTTCCACAATCCATCCTGGTCAACGATTCAACAAATGAAGTTGTTCTAGCTAAAGCCAGCTTGGACTCAGCGTCAGCACACAATCAAGCATCTGGAGAAGTTTCAGTTTCCACTTGGTCTCTGCCCTCAACTTCCTCTTCTATACCGTCAACTTTTACGGGCATAGGTTCATCAGATAATCAGGCATCTGGAGAAGCGTCTACTTCAACTTGGTCTCTTCTGTTAACGTCATCTTTACGATCATCTTCATCGGGCATACAATCGTCTCCAAAACATCCAAATCGTTATTCAAAGTTGCTTAAAAGATCGCGAGAGGAAAACAAGGCAACAAAACTGGACATCTTTATTGACAAGATTTCTGAACCGGAAATAGCTGAAGTGAGCATGGCTTTGGCGAAATTTTTCTTCGGGTGCAACATACCATTTAACGTTGTGGAGTCCAAATTGATTTTTGGAGTTCATTAAAACAATTCGTCCGTCATATGCTACACAAGTTCCCAACAGAAAATCACTGTCGTCAAAGTGGCTCGATTTCTATGCACCCAACCTTTCAAAGCTTGCACTAAAATTGCTTAGAATAGAGCGTACTTTTTCGAAATGGTCTTTAATTCACACCCCCTTGAGAAATCGGCTGTCTTTCGAACATTCCAAAAAATTAATGTTTCGTTATGGAACTTTAAGAATGGAAGACGTAAATTTATCTTTGGAGGACTTTGAGTTTGACGAGTTCAACTAAATTAATACCTACATATGTATGTATTTGAGTTTCATACATAGATTTGATCTCTGAATTCTTTATAATCTTTGTTTTGTTATTTTTTGTTTTTATGGAATAAAATTTGTGTTTTCATTATAAATGTTATTGTTTATTTGTTTCAATGTTCAGTCACAGTCAGTCAAAATTTTTGTTAGCTATTTAAGTTACATTAGTTACGCAGAAAATGAGGTGTAACTAATTACAATTAGTTACGCGTAACTATATGGGTAACTTACTCGGAGTAACTTACGTTGCCAACACTGAATTCAAGCTGTTTTAGGTTTAAAAACTAAGTTGACCATGATTTTCTTGGAATTTGTGTGTTTTCTGTCAGATTGGGTCGTTTTCGACCCGGTATATGAAAACTCATTTCGTTTTGAAATTTCGTTGTGGTTTGACTGTTTTTTTTATTTCAATAAGAAAAAAGATTATTTTGAAAAAATGTCGAGTTTTTCATCAAGTGATGACGATTTTTCCATGGGTAGTGATGAAGATTTTGTGCCTGAAGTTGGAAGTGCTAGCAATGAAGCATTCGATTCATCTGAATCAGAGAATGAAGGTGAAGAAAGACCTATAGATTCGGCGGGTGCCGATTCCCAATTTGTCTCTAAAAACGATATAATTTGGAGCCCAACTCCACTGAATCCATCAGGTATGTTACAAATTTGTCAATTGCACGGTTCATTTTTCCTGAAGTTCATGCTTCTAGTCGCACGCGCTCGAGCAGAAAACATAATTTCAATGAAACCAGGTGTTACCCGTTACGCTATTGCCCGAGTTGATGTTCTGATGGATTCATTTTTATTGTTTTTTCCGTTTCAAATCGAGAAAATAATTATTGAAAACACAAATAATTTCGGCCGCTCAAAATTTGGAGAAATACATAAGAGCAAGCTACATGCATATTTTGGTGTCTTGATACTCGCGGCTGTTTACAAGTTTTTTTTTTCAATTTTTGTCGGCTCTCTTCGAAGACATGTGGTTGTTCTCATAGATCTAAAACAGAACGAATTGAAGATTTGTTTGACCCAGATTTTGGTCGCCCAATATTCCGAGCAATAATGACCAAAGAGACATTCCAATACCTTACAAAACTTGTGCGATTCGATGATCCCACTAGTCGAAGACAAAACCAACAAGGTGCCAAGGACAAATTTGCCCCAATTAGAAGTTTATGGGACAAATGGGTTGAATTGCTGCCATTGTTCTAAAACCCATTGTCGTGTGTTACTGTCGACGAGCAACTTCTTGGTTTTCATGGTCGATGCTCATTCAGGCAATATATGCCAAATAAGCCTGAAAAGTACGGGTTTGTAATAGTTGTAATATATCGAAGTGTGAGATGGACCTTAACTCCAGGTTACACAAGATCAACCGACTTCACCTTTACTTCGGAGGGCGGCCAACATTGAAAAAAGAAAAGAAGCTTGACCGCGAAAAGAGGGAATAAGAAAAAGAAGAAAAAAGAAGGATTGGACGCATTCTAGATTCGACCGTTGAAGAGAGGTTATAAGAAGTTTTAGTATTTTCTGTGCGAATAAAGAATTTAAATAAAATAAAATAAAATATTAATATTTAAAGAAGGAAACCCAATCTTCTTCATTGAAATATATCCAATTACATCTCAGATGTGGGGTTATCAGGAGAATAGTAATGCCGCAGCAGAAATCCACCAGACAAGCCATAATGGCTGCCCTGAGTGCAGCAAATGTGGAATTTCCACCAACCGCTTCACTTGCGCAGTTACGGGCGCTGTATCAAGATTTGGCTGGTCAGGAGAGTCTCACTCTCGAAGTCGATGAACCCGCTGATGATGTGCAGCGACCAGACGAGGATGCAGATGCCGTGACACCATGTGACGACGAGCATGTGCGGCGATTGGAGGTAAAAATTAAGGTGCTGAGATTGGAACACGAAATGGCATCCTTACAACAGCAAATAGAAGCGATGAGATCGTGTTCAAACGCCAACACCTCCAGCCCTCGTGTGAATATTGACCAGTTGGAACATGCGCTGAACCCCTTCACTGGCAAAAATAATTATGACATACGTAAGTGGTTCAATGAATATGAGCAATATACCACAACACGTTCGTTCACTTCGGATGAGATGTGCCTGGGGTCGCGCCGGCTGCTGAAGGAGACCGCGAGGGATTTCCTGAACACTCTGGGTGTCGTCAACTACGACGAATTGAAAGCAGCGCTAATCGAGACGTTTGGACGACAAATTTCCTATCGCGATGTTTATCGGCAGCTGGAATGTCGAAAAATCCAACAGGAAGAGTCCTGCCTAGAGTTCGTCATAGCAATGAAATCCATCGCTGCGAAGGCTGACGTCCCCGAGGCAGTCACAGACTGCAGCAGCTGTTGCAAGGCCAGCAACCCTTTCCGATGTCAGGTGTTATAACTGCAGCAAGTTTGGGCACTACAAAAGCAATTGCCCCAAGCCACCGAGACCAGCCAATGCATGTTTTAACTGCAACGAGGTTGGCCACATGCACTACACTTGCCCTAAGGCCCAACGACAACACCAGAGGATTGTCGCCGCTGTCACCCGAATGTTGGCCGACCCCGATAGTGGGGATGAAGTGTCTGGTTCCATAGACGCTAAACAGGTGGTGAGTGTTGCCTTTTCTAGAGATCAAAATCGGTGCACTAAATTCATGAATGTTTTTTCTCTATTTGATACCGGTAGCGCAATTAGCCTGATACGACGTTTTATCATTCCGAGCAATATTAAAGTGTTTGACAAACCAAAACCAACAAAGTATTTTGGAATCGGAAGTTCAAAAATTTGTTCTTATGGTATTATACAAATACATATTAAATTTCGGAACAGAGATAACAAGATACCTGTTTTTGTTCTTCCAGACAAACTAATGATGTTGCCTTTAATTCTCGGACGCGATTTTCTGAAAATATTTAATATTCAATTAAGACAAGTTAAGATAGAATTTAAGAACAGTAACGATAACAACTTTGAAATAAATAAAAACTCATTTGATAAACATTCATGTTCTGGTGCTATTGATTTGATCGATTTGAATAAAGTAGTTAGTGGCAGCAGTGATCCGATGACTTCATTGGTTGTTAAGAGTCCAGCCTTCGATGACACGGTGAATAAAGGGTTTGATGATGTAAAGGTTCCGCCAGTTAATGTAGATACAGGTTTTGAGTGTCAATGTGTGTCCATTCCGCCGAGTGATGTTGTGCCTAAGCGCTGTGATGATGATTTTGCCATGCATATGTTGGCAATCGATATTGATCCCTCGGAATCAGATATAGATATTTGTCCGCGGTTAAAAATATGCCAGGTTGATGCTCTTAAAGCAGTTATTGATAGTGCTTATTTAAATCCTTCTGACATAGAACGCAAGTATCATAATTACAAAATGAAGATTCGTCTAACTGATGACACTCCATTTCATTGTTCACCTAGACCATTGTCAGTGTATGAGCGTTCTGAAGTACGTAAGAAAATTCAAGATATGTTAGAAAGAAATATAATTCGCTACAGTCAGTCACCTTATGCGTCCGCGGTTGTTTTAACTAAGAAAAAGAATGGTGAATTACGTTTATGTATTGATCATCGGGCATTAAATAAAAAGACTATTAGGGATAATTTTCCCCTCCCATTAATCGAAGATTGTGTTGAGCATATGGAAGGCAAGAGTTGGTTCACTTTAATTGACTTGAAAGATGGATTTAATCAGGTTGCTATGGAAGAGGACTCAATACAATATACATCTTTCGTAACACCAGATGGTCAATATGAGTACTTGCAGATGCCATTTGGATTAAAAAATGCTCCTGCTAATTTTCAGCGATTTGTACATCAGATATTTCAAGATCTAATTGAAGCAAGGAAAATAGTTATATATTTAGATGATATTGCTATTGCCACATCTGATTTTAACTCACACATTGAAATAGTTAGAGAAGTTTTAAGAAGGCTCTATGAAAGAGGTCTCGAACCTAGGTTAAGTAAGTGTAAATTTGGATATGATGAAATAGAATATCTAGGCTATTTAGTTAATGCTTCAGGTATTCAACCCACAAATGCTCATATTCGTTCCATCGAACAGTATCCCCTACCTAAGAACCAAAAAGAGCTCCACTCATGTATAGGTTTATTCTCATATTTCCGCCGTTTTGTACCCTCCTTTTCCAGAATAGCGAAACCACTATTAACACTATTGCGTAAAGACGTTAGATATGAGTTCACTGATGAATGCTTACATGCATTTGAAGAGTTACGAAGTAAATTAAGGTCCGCTCCAGTACTAGCAATATATAACCCAAAGAAAGAAACCGAGTTGCATTGCGACGCTAGTAGTCACGGTTTTGGTTCAGCTCTTATGCAGCGCCAATTAGATGGGAAGTTTCATCCAGTGGCAAATTTTTCGAAAACGACAACAGACTCCGAGTCAAAATTTCATAGTTTTTTCTTGAGACGCTTGCGATTATATATTCGTTAAGAAGGTTCCGGGTGTATTTAGAAGGAATTCCCTTCAAAATTGTAACAGATTGCAATTCTCTGACACTCACTTTAAATAAAAAGCATGTAAATCCGAGAATTGCTAGATGGGCTCTTGAGCTTGAGAATTACAATTACTCCATTCAACATAGGAGTGGTAAATCAATGGGCCATGTAGACGCGCTGAGTCGGTGTCATGTTGTCGCAGCTATAGATGGAGACGAGGTAGATTTTTATATCCAAGTGGCTCAAAATCGAGATTTGAAAATTAGGGAAATACGAAATGAACTTGAAACACAATTTTTGCTTCATTATGAATTGCAAAATGGTCTTGTTTTTCGCAAGTCGCACTCGGATAATGGCCTGATGCTTTATGTGCCAAGTGAAATGGAAGATAATGTCATAAGAATGATCCACGAAAAAATTGGGCACTTGGGAGTAGATAAATGCTATAATCAGATAAGAAAAAATTATTGGTTCCCGGGTATGAGAAATAAAATTGACAAATTTATAAAAAATTGCATCAAGTGTATAATGTATTCTGCACCCGCTCGGACTAATGATCATAATCTGTATAGTATTCCCAAGAACCCCCTTCCGTTTGACACCATTCATTTGGTTCATTTTGGACCATTGCCTTCTCTGATTTCCAAACGAAAACATATTTTAGTTGTCATCGATGCTTTTACAAAGTTTGTACGTTTGTACCCCGTCAACTCCACCAGCACGAGGGAAGTGTGTGCATCATTAGATAGGTATTTCAACTATTATAGCCGACCACGGCGTGTTATTACAGATCGAGGTCCTTGCTTTACCTCTCTAGATTTCTCAAGTTACTTGTTGAAAAATAATATCGATCATGTCAAGGTGGCTGTAGCTTCTCCTCAGGCTAACGGTCAAGTAGAACGCGTAAACCGTGTCATTAAAGCTATGTTGAGTAAAGTAAGTGAACCTGTAAATCATGCTGACTGGTCAAACAAACTATCTGAAATTGAATATGCAATTAACAATACTACTCATGGCTCGACTAAAGAATCTCCTAGTATGCTACTTTTTGGGGTAGAACAACGTGGTAAGATAGTAGATGAACTTACGGAATACCTAAATGACAATCTACGGAATGAGGTCAAACTTGATGTGGAGATAATTCGAAGTCAGGCATCAGATTCTATTAAGAGGTCACAAGAACATAATGAAAAGCAATTTCTGAAGCACAGTGTACCGGCTAAGACATACTCTGTAGGCGATTTCGTAGTTATGAGGCATATTGACACTACTGTAGGAACAAATAAGAAATTTATTCAAAAATATCGGGGACCATACGTCATACATAAAGTCTTACCACATGATCGGTATGTGATAAGAGATATTGACAACTGTCAATTGACCCAGTTACCATATGACGGTGTCGTCGAGGCTGTGCGATTGAAAAAATGGGTAACACCAGTGGGAAGTCGGAGGATGTGGCCATTGACGACGATGAGCACACTCCAGTGTAAATTTAAAATTATGCCAAAATGTGATTGCGGTCAATCACTTTGTCAGATTGGCCGAGTTGTAATAGTTGTAATATATCGAAGTGTGAGATGGACCTTAACTCCAGGTTACACAAGATCAACCGACTTCACCTTTACTTCGGAGGGCGGCCAACATTGAAAAAAGAAAAGAAGCTTGACCGCGAAAAGAGGGAATAAGAAAAAGAAGAAAAAAGAAGGATTGGACGCATTCTAGATTCGACCGTTGAAGAGAGGTTATAAGAAGTTTTAGTATTTTCTGTGCGAATAAAGAATTTAAATAAAATAAAATATTAATATTTAAAGAAGAAAACCCAATCTTCTTCATTGAAACATATCCAATTACAGGTTGAAGTTTTGGATGTGTACTTGTGCCGAAACTTCCTACATATTGAAAATTCAGCCATATTTATTGAAAGAAGTTGGAGGTGTTGCTGAACGCAACCAACACTATGGACAACTTTTTTACATCTTATGAATTGGGCCAAAAACTGCTACAAAAGAACTTGTGTATGGTTGGCACCCTTAGGAAGAATAAAAGGAGTATACCACCAAAGCTTTTACTTGAAAAAAACAACCTTTATTTTAATCGACATTTGCGTTTACCGACACCACAACATTAGTTTCGTATATGAGTAAGAAGAACAAGTGTACTATAGTACAAAGCACAATGTATTCCACCGCTGATGTTGGTCCTGAACCAAATAAAATGCCAGAGATAATCCAATTCTACAACAAAACAAAGGGCGGTGTTGATATTGCTGACAAAATGCTTTCTGGATTCAGTGCAAAACGCAAAACAAACCGCTGGCCAATGTGCGTCCTTGCTAATATAATTGATATTTCGGTATTGAATGCCTTTATTATCTATTCGCAAATTGATCCAGGATATTAGGCTTCAAGAGGGAAGCATAGCAAAGCCGATCTGGGTATTGAATTGGCCAAAAAGTGTATGTCCAACCGCTCAAGAGCACCTAGAGCATCATGCTCACTTGTCCCTCAGGCGACACTAGCTGGCTCATCTTCGCCTATAGTGACTTCCATTGGAGGAGATTTGAATCCTACAGCTAAGCAGCCTAGAATAGATTCACAGCAGCCAAAAAAGCGTGGCAGATGTGCTTTATGCATAGAAAAAATAAAAGCCAAAGACAACAAAACAGAGTTGGTCTGCGTTTTCTGCAGGAAAAACGTCTGTAAGAACATACATAACCGTAATGTATGTGTAAAATGTATTGAAAACTTTTAGATGTACATACATATTTACTTTTGATATTATTAATAAATATGAATAAAAAGAATAAGTTTTTGTAAAAAGTATTCATTATTGTTCTTATTGTCTTAAGAAATATATGAGGGTCGAAAATGACCCATTAACGTAAGATTAGTCGTTTTTTCTTAACGTAGGTCTACGGTTAATGTGCTGGGCAATTAAATTGAGAACGAAAAGAGTGGAGAATTGTACTAAGAAATCTAGTACAGCTATCCACTAAAATGTCACATTTCGTCGTTCAGCAGCGTACTGAAAAACGAAAAGCACAGCGAAATTTTTCGTTTATGATTTCGTCGTCTTTTTTGTATGGGAATTTTCGTTTCGCATCAGCAGCGTACTAGGCTTTACCCTGAGACTCCACAAGAGTAAAATCCAATCCAACTTCTCTTCCGCAATCTCATCCGCAATCCAGTCTTTTTTTGACTGGGCATATTATGTCTTGCCAAGAGCAACCTCAAATGTCACATTTGACACAAACACAACGGTTAATCTGTTGTTTACTTTTAGTAACTTAATAGGTATAAAAAATATGTAGGTATGACCGCACTCGACGACAATTGAAACTAAATGAAATTTTAATTTCAAAAAGACTGGAAAATGGACGCTCACCACTACATACAACACAAACGTCAAATTTGATGACAAGATTTTGATCCGCTCGAAAAATCCAAACTGCGATGACCGGATCATGGACTGGATGTTGGATTGTTGGTCTCTATTGGATTATCTGATGACAGGCCGATAGTCCTGTCATCGGAAATTTAATTAAACAAATTAAACAAATTGGCAAAATAACTTTATTTTAATTTTTTTAAATCACGAGAAAAAAAAAACACAAAGCACAGCCAAATCAAAACGTAAACAAAAAAAAAGACAACTTCGATTTTGACATTTCTCACGAGTCTGTTTTAACCTGATCTTAAATAATTATAAAATATAATATAATAACTTTCAATGCAATTTCTTTTACATTTCATCAAAGAAAAGGTAATAACATTCGTCACACTTTCATTCCAATCATCTGAAGAGGAATCCGACGAAAAATCACTATCGGTGTCTGAACCACTAACATTTTCATTTAGTATTATCTTAGCAATCACTTGATTTTGCAATTTGCAATTTGTTTTGTTTTTTTTTGACAACTGACGTTTAACTGACTGTTCTAACCAAAAACACTCTAATGAAGATATAAATCCTTCGTACGTATCACCCTTCAAAACCCATTTGTTTACATTGTTGTATTTGTAATGTGGAAGAATTCAACGAGTAAAATTGACGTGTTTTCACGCATGCGTAGACACATTTACTGAGTTTTTAGGGGAAATTTCATAAATTAGAGGAGAAATTACACGCACCCTAAGAAATACTTTATGAGGCCAATTTCCGGTTTAGCTTGAAGGCAAACCAATATGGCTACCGAGGACTTATATCTTTACTAGAGTGTTTTTGGTTCTAACTTGATCTGACGTTTCTCACGAAACTGTGCTATCTTCCTCTATAGGTATTAGGTATACATACAATACAAAATAAATAAATACAAAATAATAAATAAATAAAACAAATCCCACTGCTTTGACCGTCTCGTCGACCCAACGATATTTTAGTCAAAAACAAAAATAAAAGGCGGCTTCGTTTCGTTATCGTTTGTTTCACTTTTGTGTGCAAAATGAATTGAACTTTGCAAAATAATTTTAATGTGAAAAAAGTTAACTTAACTCACTTTCAAGTTCAAAAATGTACCTATTTACAGTTATATAATTATCACTTTACTTAAGTTAAGAATTCTAATTATTTTGATCATATTTTATTCCCTTATTACAACGTTTTGTTAAGTGTCAAAAAATATACATACATACCTACATCATGGCAATAATAAAAAGCAAAGACAACTTTTAAAAACTTAGTATTCTATGCGCAAAAATCTCCATTATTCATAGACGTAAATATGTAAAGTACAAATCAACAACCATCTACGTATTCTACATTCTTTTGCGGCAAAAATGTATTTTTTTATGTGAATAAATTATTAAACCTTTGTGTTTGTGCAATTCTTATTTTGTTATATTTTAAACAATTAAAGAAGAACAAAAAGAAGTTTCAATTTTTGTAAAGATTTCATCTTTGCTCGGGAAGTGGGAAGTTTTGTGTAAGATACATATACCTAAAGTAGGTTAAGAACCTACAGGCGAATAAAAGTTTTGACAAATTTTGGTTACTGTATTACTTTGAGTGAAACATTAACTGTGGGGTAAATCGATAGACACAGAGGCAGTATTTATAATTTACAAGGCAATTACATTTTATTTACAACATGCGATACTAACCTTTACCTTAAAAAATAATAAATATTACTTTTAAATAATAGCGTCCATTTATGCAAAAAGATGTAGGTACCTACCTATAATTTAATTATAAAAGAAGATAATGTACCTACCTGGAAATCAAATTTTATACTCTCAAACATTTTTGATGGCTCTAGTTTGAATCCAAATTCAAAATGAATCTATCACGTCATGTTTTTGAGTTGAAACCTTTTATAATTCGAGAAAAACTTATACACTACAATTGTGTTCACATAATTAAGCCACTCAAATTGAAATTCGGACTCAGTTCAAAATAAAGTGTTGGCTATTGGCTTAACTAAATAAACTTGTATGTACAGATTTTCTATGGGGTTTGAATCTGGACTTTGAGCAGGTTACTCTAGAACTCTAACTGAATTCGATTCAACCTAGTATTTTCGACCCGAGAGCAATGCTTCGTGTCCTTATCTTGTTGAAATATCCAGGCGGGGGACAAACTATCGGCATAATCCTTGTTCAACGTAGTGTCCAGGACGTCTTTATACATTTATCTGTATAATAGGACCAACCCCAGATGAGGTAAAGCATCCCAAACCATCACCGATGAACCTTCATGCTTAACCGTCTTTTTCGTGTATTTGGGATTCAATATTGTTTAATGGGGGGGGGGGGGAGGTTCGCTTGGCATACGGTCTTCAATCATTTTCAAACACATTAAAGTTGGATTCATCATTTCTAACGATCATTATATTTCGATAATATTGACTGGCATTCCTTTACTTTACCAAGTGAAAAACCTAAGATTTGGGTTACTTTCATAACGTTTTGTTGCACATGAAAGCATTCACAGTTTATTTTTCTCTCACATGCAGAAGTGCTTTTATTTTAATTACATTTCAATACAAAATTGCTTACGGCAGTATTTAAATTTATTAAATGGGCACTTGCTTTACAAAGGTATCACAAACAACTGCAAGCAATTTAAAAAACAAATTCATTTTCTTCTTCATTCGGCAAGTGTTTTTTCTAACAGGGAGAACAAGTTTTCGTTAATTTTGTGGCTTAATTTAGTTAGTACAAGTGTACCTATTAGCCGCTTTTTTGAGGCTATGTAAATTCATGAAGTACCTAGTTAATTTTTTTTCAACAAAATTCGTGAAGATTTTACAAATCTAAGATGCTTTACTTCAATTTCCCTTTTAAAAATGTTCAGTATCTTAACAAAACGCATGAGCATTTATGCTAAAACCATTCTTAACAGAACAACGCAAGACGGTATAAAAGCCTTTTTTGATTTTATTAGGTTTGGAATTCATTTAAAAAAGTTTTTGGAATTTATTTAGAAAAATATCAAAATAATTTTGAAAACGACTATTTTTGAGTGTGAACAACATAAACCTGAAATCGCAATTTAGATTCAGAATCAGCAAAATTTATAAAACGAATCTTTGAAAACCATAAACCATTCAAGAATTTTCAAAACTTCAGACATAATCAATTGAAGTCATCTCAATAATAAATGATTTCAATTGTATCTAAAAGATAAGGAAAGAATTTATTGTTTACGTTTTTTTTGGTTGTATATTTTAGCAGTTGTAGCATTTTTTATAATGGCATATTTTTAAACCTGATTGTGCAACAGAAAAATAAAAGACGAGTGTAAATTGGGCTTAGTAATAATGTTTGATGAAAATTTCAAGACTTTTTATTATTGCGTTAGCGGGTAAATACTAACTCATGATATTTTGCTTTTAAGCATTGCGAACAATACCTTTTATTTGATTTCTTAATCCTGCAGAGTCGATGAGTGTTCTCTCATAATCTGTATAATAAAGACGAGTTAATCTTATATTCTAAAATTTAGAAAACATCTTTTATTGAATACCTATCAAAATTATATTCCTACCCTTTTTATCTCGACAAATTCAAACACATATTTTTTTTGAAATAAACACTATTCTTAACTTCAATCTTAAAGAGATCTGGTGTTCTAGAGCACGAAAATTTCACCAATTTGCCTTTTTCACTAGTATAAACAATAAGAAAGTATTTAAATAACATAATGGTTGTAGTTCCGACGATAGCTATACATGTTGTGAACAACATGTCAAAATTTCAAGTGATATGGTTGAATAGTTTCTTTATTTTTAGCACCGCCGGCCGGCCGTGTCGAAAAAAAGTTCTTTCAAGATAAATAAGTTTAAAGTTTGAGGTGCACTCTGCTTCTTAAACTAAATACGCAAACAAATTTTCGAAAATGTTTTTTGCATTTTTTCCAAATATTACCAAAAGTACTCCCTTAAAATGTTAAGAACATAATTTCAAAAAAATGTTCAAAAACAACTGCAAGACATGTTTCCGCCCACTTGAAAAGTTTTTCATACGTAAAGAAGTTTTTTTTTAGGCAACTGAATACATAGTTACAACGACAATTTAATCGTTGTTTATGAGCGTTTTCAAGTACTGCATAGTTTAAATCAACAATTTTAGTGTTTTAAGTGAAATTCAATGTGTGATCTAAAATTTTAAGTCCAATGGGTAGATCCACATGTCTCAGCAGTGTTTCAAAAGTTAAAATAGTCTTGATAACATTTTTTGGCCCATAAACTTGGACTACCAACATACTAACGCAATTACTTACTTGGTGCGCATAATAAAAGCTTTGCTAGACGAACAGAATTTGCACTTCCTTCAATTATCTGCCGTACTCACCTGATCTAAACATTATTAAATATACTTGACGATAGTTAGTACCCACTGTTATTGACAGCAATTTCAAGGCTGTAGGAACTAATTTACGAAATGATTAAAAGTAAAGGTAGAAGAACCAACTATCAAACTTAACAGAAACTTGTTCTGTTCCAATCCAATACAAATTTTAATGTTTGTACCTATTCAGTTAACTCAAGCAAATATTCAATGTTTACTAGTACAAGGCTTTGCAAATGGCGAAAGAAAAACTAGTGTCTGATTTTAGATACTTCTTTTCAAATTCTTTTCTTAACATCTTAAAAGAGTAGTTAGCTCCAACAGATGGCACAGTACTCATCAATATTTGCAAAAAATGTAAGAAGTATTTTCAAAAATGTTTGTGTGTATTCTGTTAAAGCGGAGTGTATTTTGAAAAATTGAGCAAAGTTTGAATACCTACAGTAAATCCGCGATTTCGAATGTGAAGGGTATTATATAAGTATGTATTGTATATGTACTATATACATTATACAGGTATATATTTTCGGAGAAGGTCGGAACAAATGCCGCGCTCCAAACGTTAGACTCTTTAGTAGCAGCGGGCCGCTCTCCATCTGGTTAATTAGCTGTTATTATTATTATTACTATTTGTATAATAATAATTTGATGATTACATTTTTTTATTACTTACAATTTTATTAACTATATAATTTAAAGCGTTAAAAAAAATATTGTTAAAATTTAAAAACTTAAAATATTAAAATTATGTAAATATAATTAAATTTAAAAATTAAATAGGTAGTTAGGAACAATTTTAAAAGTTAATAAAGTTGGTTATTGCCATAAGCCTCCCCCAAGGCTATCCATGTGTCTCCATTTTTGGCTTCGTTATACCAATTTGTGCTTTTTTTGATAGATCGTCAATCCATCTTTAATTGGATCGTACTGGTCTCTTGCTCTCTGGTCTTCTGTTCTATGTAATTTTTGTCCATCTTTGGTCCTGAAGTCTAGATACATGACCTGCCAAGCTCCATTTCAGCCTTCTTGTTCTACTTATGACGTGTATAATTCCGGTTCTATTGCGAATATCTTCATTTCGTACCCTTTGACGTGGTCGTATGTTCAGCGCTTTTCTTTCTATTTTGGTCTGACATATCCTTAGCTAGTCAAGTGTTTTTGCAGTTATACTCATTGTTTGTAGTCCGTTAGTAAGGATCGGTAGAATAGCAGAGTCGAAGATATATTTCATTATGTGTGCACTTTGGTCCATTTATAAAATATGTTTAAGGCTCCAGAATTGTTTCCAGCTATTTGTGATGCGTCTGTTATTTTCTTGGTCCCTACATGCTCAATTTTTTCTTCGTCCAACGTTACTTTCATTCTCGATTTGTTTTTTTGAAGTCCATAATTTTTACGCAAGGTCGTTAGTTTCGTCAACATGTCTTGAATGTGTGTAGCTTTTTTAGAAATAAGAACTATATCGTTTGCAAATCTTAAATTGTTAAGAACTTCTCCACATATTCTTAATTCATATGTCTTCCAGTTAGGTTTTTTGAAAAATGTCTTCCAGAACTGAACTAAAAAGAGCTGGTAAAAGCGGCCCTCCTTGTCTAACTCCTCTTGTTATATTAAATTTGCATCCTATGTATATTCTCTGTTTTAATTCATGCTGTGTTATTTTTGTACTCTTATGTCTCTTATGGAGATGGCGCAGCAATTTAACATTCACCTCTGCTGGGTGCCGGGCCACAGAGACATCACAGGAAATTGTAGAGCCGATGAACTCGCTAAAAATGGAACCGTCATACCTATTTCACCTGAAAGGGAGAAGATAGGTATACCGATAGCTACATGTAAACTTCTGCTAAAAGAAACAGCTTTCGAGATAACAAACTCCAGGTGGTACAATTTACCAACATGCGCAGCCACAAAACTAATATGGCCTTCACTGGACCTAAAGCGCTCTAAAGACTTGTTATCTCAAAGAAGACTTCATATTAGCTCCCTAATAGGTGTCCTTACGGGACACTGTCTTATAGGCAGACACGCAATACGACTTGGTGTAGCTTCAAATGACTTCTGCAGGAGCTGTATGGACGAGGAAGAAGAAGAAACAATATCTCACCTCCTCTGCACCTGGCCTGCTCTTTCACTAAGACGCAAACTTCATCTGGGAAAATACTCTTTTGATGTTTTGATTGTTTAATCCCAGTGAACTAGCTAAAAAGGATATCAAATATCTCCTTCGCTTTATAAAAAGCTCAAAATGGTTCGACTAGTGGGAAGTAATACTCTAGATTCATGTGATAATCCCAGTGAACTAGCTAAAAAGGATATCAAATATCCCCTTCGCTTTATAAAAAGCTCAAAATGGTTCGACTAGTGGGAAGTAATTCTCTAGATTCATGTGGTATCACAATGGGACTTTTCTTTTTTTCTTTTGGCCTAAGTGTGTTGATTCTGTATCTGCAGCCACTTTAACCTAACCTAACCTAACCTATTTTTGTACATGTTTTTAATCGTCTTTTCTATATTTGGGTTTATGCTTTGATTTTTCAGGGAGAACCATATCATTTCGTGTTTAAAGGAGTCAAAAGCTTTACCAAAGTCAATAAGTAGAAAATAAACCGGTGTAGTCTAAATTCATTGTATTTTTCTATTAGCTGTAGAAGCTATAATATTGAAAATTTCCGCATGCAAATTTCAAAGTGTATTCCCAAGATACTATACTTTCGAAATAACAAGTAAACACTTCAATATTCCCGTGAACTCATCACTTTTCATTTGATACATACCAAACTTTTTCACGTTCACTCTGTTTGAATTCCCCTTTTTCTCATAATGAATAACTTTACAAGTAGCGACACAAAATATCTAGTTTTCTTTTTACATATGAGAAATATTTTTAATATAAAATACGAAAACAAATAGGTACGACCATAGACACACCATATATACATATGTATATATATATATATATATATATGGTGTGTCTATGGGTACGACGCTAAACGAGCAGCGATACAAATCTCTCTTTATGAACTAAGTACCTAGAGTAATTCCATTCCGAACTGGTGCACGATATACTTGTAAATAAAAATTCTTAATTACAAAATATGTAAGTGCATGCAATAAAAAATAGCTACCTATAAAGCAATTGCTGCACGTTTTCAACAATCTCTTATTAATAATTATTATAAGAATGACACATTTTCAGTATTTTTTAAACGCTAACGGTGACCTACATATATGTATGTATGTATGTATGTATGTCTGGGAGACAAGGTTTCTTCAAAAAAGCAAATCACTTTTTTCTCCACGGCCAGTTTTTATTGAAATTTTGAATAGCTATCGCTTTTTAAAGCCCCTTTCCAAATTTCATAACTTAATCCTTACTTGGGGACACTTTTCAAAGCATTGGGACAAACCTGGCCTGTGATTAAGTTAGCCAAGTAGTCACCTTTACATTTTGTATGAGAAAATGTTTTGTTTTAATTTAAAAAAAAATTGTAATTTCAAGAGAAATCATTTTATTCTGTGACTTTTTGTTTTTTTCTACTATTGTTTTTAATTTATAATTAAATTTTTAAAATGTTTGTAATTTTAATGATTTAAGTCAAAAGCATTTTAATTATGTTAAGAGTGAAATAAATCGTCTAGGATTGAGAAAATATCTCAATTATCCAAAGAACATTTTTTGAAAATTAAAAAATAACTTTTTTTTAAATAATTAGAAAAATCGTCCGTTGAAAAATACGGTCTGCAAGACCGGCGTCACCAATGATGTATGTAAGTCAAATTGACGTCACCTTTGGTGGGTTAACTTAGCCCTTTGCAGTAGGGACAAAACTGTAGATTTCCGTTCAAATAAACCAACCTCTCCCATGCGAATATTTGAAAACGGAAGTTAAATTTAAAAAACTTTCAAATTCGATATGCTATTCTTAAGAAGCGCTTTATTTACATATGTACATATGTAATGTACATATATACATTTCTAGGGCATACAGAATTTCAAGCCTCTTAAATTGAAAAGATTACGTTGAAACTTATTGAGTGAAGCTGCATTAAAAACCCACATTGACACAAACAAAATTTAAACCCACAAATAACAAACACAATTCATGACGGTGTTCATCACCTGTGTTTTTATTTTGTTTTAATTACCTGAGGTTGTTGCCTTATTTTTGTCTCTTACGCACATCTTTCAAACTTAAACAGCGCATTTATGTATTTCCAATAATGTCGAGATAATTATGTTGTTCGATTTTGATAAATATTCAACCTTATGTTTTTAGCCGCCCGAAACTGCCGTTCAAATAGATAAATGCATATCAACTTTTAGATTAGACGACGACGACGTCAGTATGCGCAATGCACGAAAATTTTTGCGCAGGCTCATCTGGGCAACATTGTTACTCTTTTTTGGAGCATCTGCATTGGGATTATTTTTCAATGGACCCAGAGAATATGGGGATAACAAATTTAAACTGTAAGTACCCTACGCTATTGTTAAATGATCTTACATGTAAAATATCATAAAAATTATAACATCAAACCTATTAAAAAACTTTTTGCAGGCAAAAAATGGAAGAGTCAATTAAATCGCCAATGAATCAAGGCGAATGCAAGATTCCCGATCTACCAATAGATAATCCAGAGATTATGGCTTTTTATAAAGAAACACAAAAGATCGACTGTGGAGATAGCCTTGATGATTGGGTAACATGTGAGGTAGATATAAATAAACCTAATTGATGACAAAATCATTCACTGATTACACATTATTTTGAATTTCTTTCAAGAAATCCATTTGCTTTGTAAAACCCGAGATTACAGCGACCAAGGGTGAAGTGATTTGTTCCTTTACCGATATTATTCGAAAGACTGATTACAAAGCCAAGTATGGCAAAGTAACAAAAACTAAAGAACCTTATGTTCTGCAGCAATCCGACTTTGTAAAAGTTGTATGTAGTGCTCAAAATGGCGATAGGTAAATAGAAACAAAAAATGTGAATACAATGTTTGAACTTAAATTCTTTTAAACTTGGTAATTTTGTAGATGGTACGGTATGGCATCTGGCATCCGTGATACTGTCCACCGATCAGTAGAACAAACTGAATTTCCGCTTTACAACGTGCTTATGCTTGGATTCGATTCGTTAAGTCGAAATGCATTTATGCGAAAACTACCAAAAACATATGCATTTCTAGTCAAAGAAGGTCAAGCTATGGTACTGCAGGGTTATAATATTGTTGGTGATGGAACACCACAGGCTTTAATACCTATCTTAACAGGAAGAATGGAATTGGAATTACCAGAGACAAGAAAACGCAAAAGAAACTCAGTGTCAGTGAATGCATATCCAATGATTTGGAAAGAATTCGAACGATATGGATATGTTACATCTTTTAATGAAGATCTCCCAAAATATGGTACATTTACATATCGTATGAATGGTTTCGATGAACAACCAACCGATCATTATTTGAGAACGTTCTATCTGGAGTTAGAGAATATTATGCCTTCAAATAAGAAATTTTGCATTGGATATCAACCAGGACATCTTGTGATGCTTGATTACACCAGAAATGTATATTATTTATTTTATTTTTATTCTATTTGACTAAGTTTTTCATATTTAACTAAAACAAAATGTGAATTTTAATTATTTTGGAAATTTAAAGTTTTCTAAACAACTAATAACAATTCATTTTGAATTTCAGTTTATGGCAAAATATTCTGACAATCCGCGGTTTGTCTTTAGTTTTCACGGAGAGCTCTCTCATGACTCTATAAATATAATCGGCAGCGCCGATGATGATCTCGTTGAATGGCTAACCAACCTCAAGGCTAAAAGGTTATTAGATGATACAATTCTTATTGTAATGTCCGATCATGGAAATAGGTAATGTTATTTTTTTTTGTATTTATTTATTTCAAAATGCCTCACAAAGTAGGACATAAGTCTTATAAAGTTTTGCAGCATTTAAATTAATTTAAATTTTTAATGTTATTTTAGTATTTTAAATAATATATTTAAAA
The DNA here is from genome assembly GCA_920104205.1 of Eupeodes latifasciatus. Lineage (NCBI taxonomy): Eukaryota > Metazoa > Arthropoda > Insecta > Diptera > Syrphidae > Eupeodes > Eupeodes latifasciatus. The sequence goes on along the minus strand of OV049924.1, from coordinate 171,757,373 downwards.
CAAATTTTGCTACATATTTACATAATGTATTAAATATTATAGATTTTCCGATGTTCGTAATACACTGCAAGGCAAACAGGAAGAACGTCTACCATTTTTCAGTTTTGCCTTCCCCGAATCTTTCAAAAATCGACATCCACAGGAGTATCGTAATTTTAAAGAGAATGTCAACCGTTTGACGACACCTTTTGACATACACGAAACACTCCTCGACATTTTGAGTAAGTAGAATGAGGCTATTATTTAATTGAAGGTATGTACTAATTTTTTTGTCTAGATATTCAATCAAGTGATGACCGTTCAGCTACAGAATCTCCAAATTATGTCCCTAGAGGAATATCTCTCTTCAAACCAATTCCACAAAATCGTTCATGTGCAAGTGCCTTTATCGAACCGCATTGGTGTGCTTGCCTAGATTGGCGTCAAATTAACGATACATCAACGCCTCTAATTAAAAATATTGCCCAAAGTATTCTTACAATAATCAATGATGCTTCCAATAGCTTTCGAGAAGTTTGTGAGCCATTTGAATTAAAATTAATCAATTGGGCATTGAAATTAACTCCGCATCGAGAACTACTTAAATTTAGAAAGAATAAAGACATAGATGGCTTTCTACCGGATCTTTCATCTGATATGGACATTCATGAGGAATTCTATCAGGTACAAGTAACTCTTTCTCCTGGTGATGCACTTTTCGAAGCAAGTGTAAGCTATAATCTCAAAGACTTTCAAGCCACGACAAAGCTGTCTCAAGTTTCGCGGGTAAACAAATATGGCAGCCAGGCAAATTGTATATATGACACAAATCCAGAGCTGAGAAAGTATTGTTATTGCAAATAAATTAAATCTGCTAAAACATCTTTAATCAGTATTGATATTAATGCAAACAAAAGAAATCTCTTATATATAAATCAGTCATGGAACTTCATTTTTATAATTTATTTTGTTTTCTATATAAAAGATCATGGCTTTTTGTACAAAAATAAACTATGTTTTTTTAAGATTAATAAATTAATGTATTTAGATTTAAAATCTAAATAAATGTTTTTATTAATTTATTTGTTCAAGTTCTCTTTATTAAAAATTATCTAGACCTTAAAATTTGCTGCGAAATTATTACGGATTTCCAATCTATTGTGAAGAAAATACGGGAATACGAGGGTGGTCCAATAATTACTTAGCCTCACCACCTGAGGGCGCCACTATCACAAGAGAAATTTACTATCGTATAGAACATTCTTGTAGACTGCTACTGTTGAAATTCCAGCCAAGTCGGGTTCGTAATTTTGTTTTGACCAAGAGTAGAAACGGACGTGTCCCCGAATTTTAGTAAAATGGAAAAAGAACAATACGTTCGGTGATTCGATTCTTGTTTTTAGAAGAGAAATTGCTCAGCTAAATCAAAGAACATTTGGATGTTGTCTACGGTGACTCTTCTCCTTGGATGGCGACAGCCAAAAACTAGTATAACGAGTTTTAGGGTGGTCGTACATCGGTTTTCGATAAGCCACGTCCAGGTGCCCCGCAAACGGTTTTTGTGTATAGGCTAAGTACTTATCGACCGCCCTCGTAAATCTGAAAAAAATGTGATCGATTTTTTATGTTTTTGGTACCAATAAATTCCAACAGAATAATTTGTGAACTATTCAAGTTCCGAATGCAAATTCATTACGTAGGAAATCGCAATGTCTTTCCGATGAAATATTTAGATTCGATAACCTCCATTAGAGCGTATCATATGCTTGTCACGAAAAATAATCTGGCCAACACGATATTTAAAGCGCTCAAGGTGCTTGCTATCTCTAAGCAGATCGCATATAAGCTTCGACAATCGGTGTCATAACCGGGCACTGTCTAATGGGAAAGCACTAGGCCTATACTGGCCTAAGTGTTTCCTACTGCATCACAGACAGCCACTTTAACCTAAACCTTTACCTATGCCTTTGTCAATAAAGACCTGAAAGTTGGCTTGAATAGTCCATAAGATAGACTTTTAACAGTCCAACAAAAACATCTTTGAAGAGTTGAAAGTGGCTCTGACATTTTTAATCTAACGCTTAAGCTAAAAAAAAAATTAATTAATTACATTTACCTTTTTTGGATTAATTAACTTATAACTAACCAATTTTTAATAATTTGTTTTTGCACTTTTATTAGTTGTCTAAATATGCGTTTTGTTGGTAGGCTTAAGTCTACTTAAATAAATCTTGAGCTCATTCTTGATTCAATCCAGTTCTGGGTATTGATGTTTTCCAAAACATCGCTTTTATGTCCAAGACCTTCTTTACTTTCAGTATGCTTGGGGTGGGTCCATCCATCATAGGGTCTTGCGTTAATAGGTGGGCATGGTTTATGTTTGTTATGGTAACAACATTTTTGTTAAAATTTTGCTGCAAGGTTGTAAGTCGCTTCAAATTTAGTACCCTTCATTGCCTATTGTCTTTCAATTAAAATCTACTTTTTTAAGCTAAACATAGATAAATCGTACATACATTTTAACTCAGTAGCACATAACCCATATCTGCCACCGTCACAAAGTCAAGACTCTTACAGCAATCCCGTAGGTAGCTTTGTTTACTCAACGACACCAACACGGTTACCCTCTGTTGGTTCCAAGGGCACTGCGACATTGAAGATAATGAAAAGACAGAAAACTTAGCCAAAAACGGATCCATGTTTAGTCTAAGCCCAATGGTATCAATGATATACAGGCCAATAGAGCAGGTAAATGAACAAATCCAGCAGTTTCATTGAAATCGCAAACAGTAGGTGGGCAGCTCTTGAAACTTGCAGTTTCAGAAATCTATAGCCAAAGATTTCCAATGGTAAAACAAAATTACTTTTGCAACTAGGTAGGCCTCAGCTGTCCTTACTTATAGATATCCTAACGGGTCACAACTCATTGGGCACCGCGTGAACAGAATGGGTATCGGCTCATCTGATTTATGTAGAGGATGTGAGGACGAGGATACCTTCCACTGCGAATCCCCAAGCCTAGCCAAAAGAAGAATGACAATATGTATACCTAAGCAAATTATTTTATCGGCGACCTATAGACATTCTTAAACTTTCTCAGAATTGATGTTTCAGGGAGGAACCTAAATCCTCATTAACCTTTCCATACCCTTGCCTATCCTTTCCAATAAATCCACAGTGATTCAAGTAAGATGTTTTCTCGAACTCTACAGATGGATCACCATTTTTTGATATTGAGTTTTTGTCTCTATGCAATAACTCTTAATGAACAAATTTTTTTTAAAATATGAGATAAATCCCAAATAAAAATGAAACAACTTCTAATCTAAAACCGAAATAAGTCCGAACGTTAAGGATTTTATTCATTAACTTTAAATTTGACTTTTTATTTAAAGTGATTGAATTTACGTCAGTTTTACTTTAATGTTATAATTGATTTTCTTTTTTTGTGAGAAGTTAGAGCCTAATTTTTAAACAATATATTAAAAACCAAACAATATATTAAAAACCAAACAATATAATTTAAATTAAACAATTTATTTGATAATTAAGTTTACACTGACATTCCTATTGCATTTAATATATTTTTTTTACGGCATCTTTTTTGGAGCAGAAAATGTGATATGTAAATAATTATTTAAAAGTATTTTTTTTTTTAAATTTACATATTTAATAAAAAAAATAATCAGAATACAAGAAAATATTACAAAAATACAATCTATATAAAATGTTTTTTAGTTGTTTTTATTTTTTTTTTGTTTCTTATTTATTTATTTTATGTTTTGTAAATAAGAGCACAACACACTGTTCGGCATGTTTTCATGTTTTTTTTTGTTTTTTTGAATGAAGAAAATATAGAAAACCCTAAACACTAATTTTAAAAAGAAAAAAAAAATGGATTAAATTAAAATAATAAGCATTCTCTAGAATAATTAAAGTACTAAAATCATAAAAATGTTTTAAAACAATTAAAAGCTATAGAAAAACAAACGATTATATTGCATTATAATATAAAAAAAATTAATTTTCCAAACAGACAAATCTTTAACTTTTGTTTTCCTTTTCATCTATTCTCCCCTTTCTTATTTGCTTCAAAACAAAACTTTAATTTTTAACTGGGTGTTTGTTTGTTTGTTTGTTTATTTAAGTGAATATTTGGTCACATCCAACTATTTCGTTTTACTTCAGCTTTTGTTTCTAAGTTTTGTGTATGTTATTATTTGTTCTTGAATTGTTGAAAGTTTATCTGAAGCAACTTTATATGTATGTTTTAATTAGTTTATTGTTTTTGTTTTTAAATTATATTTTCTTTTCTTAAAGAGATAGTATTCTGTGTATTAATTGCCTCATACTTAGTTTTGTTTTGTGGTGCTTTGCTCACGAAATCACACAGCTACTTTTTTCTTGCGTGTTTCCATTTTCATTTTCAATAAGCAGAAGAAGTTGATGGAATATATCTTGAACAGACTGAAAAAATAAAAATAAAAGGTATATTGTGGAGTTACAACAAGTAATACAAAATTTTAAATATTAAATGTTCATGTTTAAAAAACTTAGACTATAATTACTAAATTATACTACTAATGTAAAGATACGACCAGTAGCAATTTAATTAGTTACTTAGTAATGGGAATGACCCCCCTCTGTAACTTTTAAAAGTAACTATAATAAAAAACTGTTTGTAATGAGATCTCAATTTTCCAGTTGCAGATAATCACCCCTATCACAGAGTCCCTCGTAGCGAGTCCGCGAAAATGTTACGCTACGAATATGAATACATTTACATCATAAGCCCCGTACGAAATCAAAAAAGCATTGCCACACAGAAATACTTATTTCGGAGTTTCAAAATCAGCTGATTTGCGTGAAAATAAGAAAAATAAATAAAAGCTCGTTTTTCATCTTTCGATTTAGTTCTATTTGTTTTTGTCTTTAAAAATGGATAATATTGCCGTTGCAATCTTTGCAACAAATGAAGAAAATACACGAAGACGACGAACACTAAAAATGCAGCGCAAAATTTTAAGAGATGCTTTTAACCCCTTGGATCTTGATGACAAAGTGAAGGTAACATATTTTAAACATTCCACTGCTTACAAAGAAAATTGATTTGCAGATTAAAAAAAACTTTCGAGTGAATAAGGCAGCGTTTATATATAGGTATACATATGTATATTGGAGATCCTGGATCAAGAACTCGACCCTTGCGTGTTTTCGAGTTCAATCACACCAATCAGCAGATTGGCAGCCGTTTTGAGATTCATTGCGGAAGGAGGATAACCATACGGCGGCGTTGGCAAAGATTTTGAGATCGGAATGGCCCAGTCAACCTTTTTCACAAATCTTAAAATAGTGCTAAATATTTTGGATTTTCGAAAATCCTTGGGCAATTTCAGGTTTTTCTTGAAGCATTTCATAAAGCCTTTGGAACTGAATTTTATTTGTGATAACTTTATTTGCCCTTCAAAAAAATATAAAAAATATAGGTAAACACTTTCACATTAAAACAATAGTAAAACTTACATGATTCTTTTCATATATTTTATTTTTATTTAATTTATCTTCACACGCTAAATATTGGTTTTTCGTTTTCAATTGAATTCCGATCAAAATAACTGTTCGTAGAAAAAACTGCCAAACTTCCTATTCATTCGGGGCTAGTGATACCACTTTTCACGAACTCCGAATTTCGTAGCAAATTTTTTTTCGTACGACGGGGCAATGATACTTTTTTTCGGGGTTCGTTCTACGAATCTATTACGACAGGGCCTGTGATAAGGCTGAATAACACAGTCTTTAATCGTCTAAACATTAAACAAAAAAAAAGAATCAGTGAGTTGAAAAATGATTCATAAAGTTAATTTCTGAAAAATCTGACGACAAATGCTTCGTCTAAAAAGACCCTCCAGACACACTAAACAATAAAACCTCAATATTGCAATTGGATCGGAAACCCGAAACAAAAAGCTCGTTCCCTAGCTAGATATCTTCAGTTGCGCACTTAAAGTTTGGTGACGTAACTTTCCACTTGTGCGAGCAACCTGATCCGCGGTCTTCCGCTACTGCGCTGTCCTATAGGTGTGAACTCGAAGACTCTCCGGGCCGGAGCATTGGTTTCCATGCGCTCTACGTGACCCTGCCATCTCAGTCGTTGGACTTATATTCTTGGGGCTAGGTCTACGTCGCTGTAAAGCCCGTACAGCTCGTCGTTCCACCTTCTCCTTCACTCACCTCTATGCATACGGGACCGTAGATCACGCGAGAACTTTTCTCTCGAAACGACCCAAGGTGCTTTTATCCGCTTTTGCCATAGTCCATGCTTCTGCACCTTATAGCAGATATAGCAGCACGGGAATGATGAGGGTCTTATATAGCAGCACTTTGGTTGCTCGAGAGAGGAATTAAGGCGCTAGTTATAGCTATCATTGGTTTTCATCATTGAAAACAAACATTGGATTTTTTTTGGCAGGTCGTTTATAGCTTTCATTAAAAATGTCTGTCATTGAAAAAAATTTCCTGATTGAAAGCCACCAACAATTGTGTGAAATTGGAACACAAATCAGTGGAACGATTCGTTGTTCAGTTTCTAATCAAAGGGAAACACCGTCAAATATCGATTCAAAAATTTTTCCGGATCGATTTCAATGATAGCTATAACTGGCGCCTAACCATTGCTTTCTTAGCCCAGTAAAACAGCGATTAGCAAGAGTAAATCTTCGTTTTATCTCAGCATGCAGCACAAACCGACGAGTTTGGCAGCGATGCCAAAACTAGACATGGCTCTATACAGCTCGTCCCTGTAGATACTGTCATATGCGGCCTTGAAATCGATGATGGTGGGTGTCGATTTGATGTTCTTGGGTTTTTTTCCAGGACCTGCCGTAATGTGAATATTTGATCGACTGTGGACTTTCCTGGTCTAAAAACACACTGATAAGGACTTTCATATATTAGAGAAGATTTATTTTGTAAGGGATGTTAAGTAGACTGAGGGTCTCCTTTTTTCAGCATCGAGCAAGCAATAATAAGGTTCTATTCATCGGACATGCTTTCTTCCGACTATATCTTACAGATAAGTTGGTGAATTCTCCTAACCAAATTAATTATTTCCAGCTGCTTTGAAGAGCTTAGTATTCAAGCCATCTGCTCCAGCCGCTTTGTTAGACTTCAGCTTAGATATGGCAGTCTTTACTTCGTCTAAGTCGGGAAGACGGGATTGTTGGCTTTCGTTGTCTATATTGAATGGATCATCCTACCCGACAGTGGAATTCAGTTTATCGTCGCCGTTATATAGTCTGCAGATATTGGAAAATCGAAGAAGTCATTGTGATACCTAAAAAAGGTAGACTTCCGACAGAAGAAACATTTTACAGGCCAATATTTCTCATTTTTCTTTTTATTATATATTTGTAAATAGAACCCCTCTTTTTTATTTTTTATTTAAAATTCAAATTCCTAAATTAATTTAAAGGCTGCAAAACTTTATAAGACTCATGTCCTACTTTGTAAGCGATTTTGAAATAAATAAATAGAAATACAAATACAATATAGCTCATTTGACAATCATGGCAAAACTTTTCTAAAACAGGTACTAAAAAGGCACAGCAAAATAATAAAAGAAAGAAGACTTATCCGGGCCATAAGTTTGGATTTAAAAAATAAACATTCAACGATAGACCAAGTACATCGAATTACGGATTTGGTGGAAAAGCCACTTGAAAAAAAAAACAAGTATGCTCGCCTATATTGTTAGATGTTGCTCAAGCCTATGACAAGGTTTGACACTTGGGACTTGAGTAAAAATTGCATAGAAATTATTCCAGGGAGTACTAGGAAAAATTGCAATTTTGGTTCAAATAAGATCCGCCGCAAATGCTACACGAAAATTGCATAATGCAGTCGATAAACTAAGGGTTTTGGAGGCAAAACTGGCATATCAAATTAAATAGAACAAAATCGACACATATAAATTTTACAATAAAAACTTAAATAATGTTCCAATTTCTATAAATAGAACAGAAGTACCTTAAAAAATACTGGCAATCACTTGGAATTGCTTTGAGCTTAAATATAAAGATTACACAAAAAAAAACTAAATTGGTTAATGGGAAGGAACTCTGACTTATTTATCCAGAATAAACTAATGTTAAATAAGCAAGTACTGAAATCCGGCATTGTACTACTGTACAAAGAAAACAAATAATGAACCTATCCAAACCCCAGCAAAAGCCAAGTCTCCAAGACCTGATGGCATTATCCCAATGATGCTCAAATGCTCTAAAGACACAATTGTTCCGATTCTAACAAATATATTCAGAAGATGTCTGGACATAACCTATATTCGTTTTAGATTGACCTCAATATCATATTCATTCCAAAAACCGGTTAGCCGTCTCACACTGAACCAAATTATTTCAGGCATATAAGCCTGTCTTCCTTTCTTCTAAAGACTCTTGAAAGATAAGAGAGGCAAATCTGTTAAAACAGCACTTCATGAAGTAGTCGGTACAATTGAAAAATCAATTGACTTCAAAGAATACAACTTAGGTGTCACTAGCAGTGCCATTCGACAAACCCTAAACTCCGTCAACATAGAACCAATGTTGTCAAACTGGATTGATGCTATGCTTAAAATAAGAATTGTAAGCGCAGAGATGGGTGACAGCAAGTTAAAACTTGTTTAGGTTCTCCGCAAGGTGGGTTATTATCCCATGCTCCGGTTATTAGTCGTTAACGAAATATTAAAAGAATTAAGTGTAAGTGGATTAAAGGTCGTTGCTGTATGAACATCGTTATAATAGCTTAAGGGAAATGTATACTTCACTTTGTAAACTACTACCATTAGGTCTTAATATGCTTAGCAATTGGGCCACTAAGGGTGGACTTAACGTCAACACACTTAAGACAGAACTGGTTCTATTCACGAGAAAACGAAACATTCCAATTATGGACTGCCCTACTATTAATGGTGTTCCCTACACATTACTAGTACGTCAAAATATCTTGCACTGGTTCTCGATCGTAAATTAAAAGGGAAGGAAAACATCAAAGATAGAAAAAGAAAGGCCTTAGTTTCCTTCTATACCTGCAGCAGAATTTTTACAAGACGGTGGGGTCCAACCACTAAAACCATTCTGTTGATGTTCACTGCCATTGTAAGGCCAATATTATTGGTATAGTCGCCAACCCTTGAAAGGGTTACCAATCTTAAAAATATGACAAAAATTCAAAGAATTGCATGTATAGGCACTACAAGTAATAACTGGAAACGGCTTCCTTTGATCACAAGAAAGAACACTACTAACATAGACATTGGCACTCAGATAGACTATTTAAATCGTACATAGATTTTAACCCAGTAGCACAAACAGATATTCCCACAAAGAAGGATTGGATGGAAAACAGGGTCATACAAATAAATCATATATCTGTCTTTACGGATGGTTCCAAAACGGGGTAGGGTAGGGGGTAAGGCCTGGCATCTTTTCATGTAATCCCCTAGAAAGATCAATACATCTTTCAAATTACTGCAGTGTCTTTCAAGCCGAAGTACTTGCGAAGATCTTTCTTCCCACAATTTGGAAGACAAATCCATAGAAATATTTATCGAAAACCAAGCAGCAATCAAGGCCATATCTCCCACTGTCACAGAGTCAAAACGATTACCCTTTGTTGGGTTCCAGAATGAAAAGGCAGACAAATTGACCAAAACGGATTATTGCTCAGTCAGAGCTTAATGGTTACAATGTTATATAGGCCAATAGAGCAGGCCTTGCAACTATCCACTAAAGTTTCATTGAAATCGCCAACAGCAGGTGGGCAGCTCTTGAAACTTGCAAAGTTTCTAGGAATATATGACCAAAGGTAAAACAAAATTCCTTTTGCAACTAGGTAGACCTCAGCTATCCTAACGGGTCACAACTAATTGGGCACCCATATAAACAGTATGGGTATCGTCTCATCTGATTTACATATGTAGGGGATGTGAGGAGGAAGATACCTTCTTTTTCTATGGAATGCCCAAGCCTAGCCAGAAGAAGAATGACAATATTAGGAAATTACTTTTTCGACGACTTATGCGACGTCTCGTCCTTGCCATCTTACAATTAAAGTCTTATATCGAGTTATTTTGTTAAACACACATCTTCAGTTTGAACGTTTCTGCAAGAATCTATTTCTAAACTAAAACAACTTTTATTCAAGGCAAACTCAATTTTAAAAGTTCTATATTATTGATTTTCAAACATATGTACATATGTATGTATTTACCTCATTTTGCTTAGCAGATGTCTCTAAAAACGCTGCTTTCCACGATTCTGCTAGTTTTCTACCCTCTTCAGCAGTTACAGCTCTTTCTTGGTGTAAATCAGTTTTGTTTCCAACTAAAACAACAGGTACACTTAAAAAAAAAATAAAGAAACAGAAACATTTTATAAATTTTGAGAGAAAGTTCAAAATAAAACCAAAACAAATTTACTTACTGTGCTTTTCCCATAACATCTAAGAGTTTCTCATAAATAATTTGAATGACTTCAAACGACTTTTGACTAGTAATCGAATAGACAAGTACATATCCATGAAAGTCCATACTATATTGTGCCGGAAATATACTGTATTCATCCTGACCAGCAGTGTCTACTAATTTAACACCATAATCTTGGTGATTTACACGGGTGGTTTTTGTGAAAGCTATGAATTCAAAATTTATTTGCTTTTAGTTTATTTGTTGTCACAAAAATGGGTGCAATGTATTTTCAAGGGTATCAAAACATTTAAGGCTGTTTTAAAGCAAGTAAGCAAGCAAGTAAAGTGTTTTCTATATATTCTGTAACTGGTATTGAGAAAAAAAACTCATGCATGTGATTCCCAAGAATTAATTTTGTATATTGTATAAACAATATTTCTTTTTATAAGAAAGATTTTTGGAAGGAAACATCACTTTAAAAAAAAAAAAACTTTTTTTTAATGTTTGTCCATCCTTAGTACAACAAATGTAATTCAAAACTTACATTTTGTATTCCAATTTTGTATTATGCACTTAATATAATTTTAGTAGCATAATGGATACAGTTAATACCAACTCTTCAGTTAAAAACGGTTTTTATAAACTATCTTGACAAGATCAAATGCATACATATGTATTTGGTTTTTACTTAAACCGTAATATCTCTTGAAGGCTTACACACTTAAGATATATCTTACCTGCCCTGTCTTTGTTCGCCGAATGTTATGTATTTGCATAAAACTTATCCTATAGATTCCTATACCTATTCCCAATGACCACTCATAACGATGCCCAGCATCCGCTTTTTGTTTATAAAGCAACTCTGTTTATTTTAACATATCCTTCACAGATATTATACTCATATCAATCTCTTCCACGCATTAAGCGAATCATCATAAAATTAAATAATCATCTCAATAAAACCTTCCCACGCGAATGATACTGTGCCTTGCACAAAAAACCTTTTTTTTAGATTTAAGAAAGAATTCCTAAAAATTTCCAATCGAAAGAAGGACAATAGATCTTTTGGGTCACAGTCAAAGTATAAAGCACTTTCATGTTATCGTAGATGAGAGAAACCTACATTTTAGGAACAGTCAAAGTATAAAGCACTTTCATGTTATCGTAGATGAGAGAAACCTACATTTTAGGAACATTCAAATCATGTTTGTGCAATTTTTTTTAATCCTCTTCTAGAAACACTCATCAATTTACCCTCGAATCCAGGTCGGGTTTCCAATTGGTACTTGACAAATTTGAATTTAATTTGTAAACGCACAATCTTCTAATAAATCGAACTGTTATTGTCAATTTATTCAATAAGCTCAACATTTGTATAAAGGTAAAGTATATACAGCCATGTACACAGAAATAGCACATCTAATGAAACAAACATTGAAACAAAAAAGTCCGTCATAGTAAATGTTTTTTTTTTTTTTTAATATTCTTTTTATTGTGTTATGTTGGCAGCAATTGAAAGAAGAATTAAAAAATTAATTTAGCACGTTATCACCTACGTAAGGTATGGACAGAGAAATAGTAGTTATTTTGTATGTCATAAATTTGTATTATTTTTTTTTTAGGTGGCGCAACAGTCCCTAGAGAACCAGGGCCTAGTGACTTACAAATCTCAACCATTCCTGTGTGCGAGTAATTGCAGGAATGGAGTGGACCTACAGTTTATATGCCGAATCCGAACGGCTAATTTGAGAAAGCACTTTTTCATAACAGGAATTACTCTTGGAGAATTTGTCAATTTCTCGCAAGAGGCAGTACCCGTGAAAAAAACTTTAGGTGGCACAGGCAGGGATCTAACCCAAGACCTCTCGCATGACAGTCCAACGCACTAACCATCATGCCACGGGTACTACACATTTTTTATTAGTTACGCAAAAAACTTATTCACTTTGATTGTTTTAAGAATATTAATACAAAATATGGGCCGAAACCAGCATTGTTCCCCAGAAAAAAGGAGTTTAATCTTCGATCTTAATGAACAAGGTAAGACTCCAACTCAAATTTCACAATTTTTTAAATGTTCAAGGAAAATGGTGTGCAATTCAATTAATTCGGTTAAAGCTCATCCTCAGTTAAAAGTAAAAAATAAAATTAGAAACTCCCTCACCGAAAACCTTCTACTCTGTTGACCGAATTCAACTTAAACATTTCTAGTAGGCTTGTAAAAAGGCGACTCTATGATGCTCAAATATTTGGAAGAACATCAAGGCTCGATTGTATTTCGCGTAAACCCATTAAAGAAAAGATGTACACTTTTGGAAAAGAGTTTTATGTAATGATGAATCAAAGATAAACCGCATCGGACCTGACGGAAAAATTTTGTACATTGCTCTCGACGTCAAGACTACAATCCAAAGTATACTTTGAAAACGGTCAAACACGAAGGAGGCAGCCCGATGGTTAAGGGGGAGCGTTTTCTAGGATTGGTGTGGGTCCGTTGGTAAGAATAAATGCTACGACGCATACATTTTCATACTTGAAAATTCATTTATATTCGAGTCAATGCCAGTTAACTGGTCACTTCGTTTTATTTACAACAGCTTTTCATGGCTACGATGTCGATGGATTAAAAATCGAGCATCTAAATTCACCATCTATAAGACACTCATCATCCCGGTTCTCATTTAAGTCTTTTCAGAAAAATTTGAGTTTGATGAAACGTATTTTGAAAAGAGGAAAGGAACAATTTTCAATTCAATAATTTTTTCTCTGCAAGTTTGGAAAGTAAGAGTGCAAAGTATCAAAGTGAAAAGTGTTCGGTGAAACAGGGCCTAGGTCTTTTTATTTGATCATGTTTTGGAGCAAAACCGTTTTCTTATTTTAATAATTTTATGTTAAAATTAAAACTTTGTATGTAACTTAACTTCAACATATTGATTTTCTCTAATCTATAGGACCTAATGTTACGATTATTTTCTATTTAGTTGATTTATTTTTGTTTTCTTTTGTACACTACATTTATGTGCTACATATATCTAATATGCATTTGAAAAGCATTACAAAAAATATTGTTTAATTAGAATTTTGTTGTCATGCCTGTTATTTTTTATTTGAAACAACAAAATATTATATTTTTCTGAAATTGTAAATAAAGATGACTTGTAGGTGTAGTAGGTATTCACGTAAACAAAATAAAATTCAGCTTAATTGGTCGGTTTATCATTTCCATTCTGAATTTTGTTTTTTTTTTGATAAGAACACAAGCACCACCACTACATCGTTTCATTGTCAAACATGGTTTATTTATTACACAGTTTTCAGAACCAGAATCAAATTCTAATTATAAAGACTTTACTTATTTCGTGATTTGCAAATGACAATACTTTTTTCACCATCGTAACTCGCAAGCCACAGAAAAATGGTGTTCTTTTGATTTAAGTTTTCTAACTATTTTGCGCAGTATTATTAACTGCGTGATAGGTTTTCATTAAACATCTTTCCCTGTCACCCGCTCGTCTATCTCTCATATATGAACTGACAAAATAGGCCTCATATTCACTTTTTCAAAATTGAAAATCGCTTTTTAAGGTTTGACCCGATAATAAATCAAAAAAAAACAATTTTTTATACACAAAATATAATAATAACTTCAACTAAATCTAAGTAGGTACTCACTATTCTCGATTGTGGGGTCATAGGAGTCAACGAATTGTCCTTCAATAAATTGAATACTCAGCGATGATTTACCTATGTACGTCCCACCATCCAGTTATAATTGTTGTTGTCGTGTGTAGCACATAAATCATTTCGCCAGACAAAATCAAGAAGAAAAAATAAACACAAAAATAAAACCAATTGAAGAACTTCAAAGTAAGACATTTTCATTTTTGATGAAACATTTTCATTACCAACTGATCGATATCCCATGATTGCGATGTTCCTTTCTTTTGGTGGCATATTGTAACTTTTTGTGAAATCTTTTCTCTGAAAAATATATAAACTTTTTTTGCGAATTTACTGCTCCTTTGGCCTGAGACTCAGACAAATGTTTCAGAAAGAAACAGAATTCAATTTATTGCTTTGAAAGAATCTTTTCTTTATTCACGACACGGACTGCGAGCGTGTAATTTTATTATGGAAGCTTTAAAACTTGTTTCTGTTTGCAAACGAGGCGACAAATTTTTGACTGCGAGTATTTGTGATGCAGTGCTTTAGCATAAATCAAATAATTTTGTATTAATTAATTACTTCAAAGATTTGTTCGTAAATTTATAAATTGGAAAATTGGACTATTAACCTCACCTTGTTTTATTTTTTTAGTAAAATTTCGATTATTTTCCTTTTTTTGGTTTTGTGTTGCTGTTGAAGTTGTTGGCTATCTCTCTCTTTTTAAGTTTTTGTCTTGCACACAGAAGTTGCTTCTTTCTTTTTTTTTGTTGGGGGAAAAACAGCTGCAGAGTGTGTGTTGTTTTCATGCTGACTTTGTCTTTAAAAGAGACCATACAAAACATGTCGAGCATTTAGATGCGAAATACCAGCAATTTAAATGGTCGAATAAAAATGGCAAATGAAGCACTTCCGTTCAGAGAATGGCTGTTAAATTTGATTTTTTTTATTTTGAGTAATTCATAAACTTTAATAAAACAGAGCTCGGTATTACGAACTATGATCATCGTTTAAAATCCGATCTCCGTCAACTACTGTACTTTCTAAATATTAAGCTTGTAACGATTTGTAATAATATGACTTCATCACATCGTTCTTGAACTTATTTTGTTTAAGTGTCATATACTTACAATGGGCGTATTCATAACCCTAGTGACTACGTAGTCAAAATTCAACTAACTATGTGAATGCAAAATTTCACTACAAAAGCTATAGTCAATCAGAAACTGTCATATTAATGATAAATGCAAATATACAAAATAAGAAACATTTGTGTTTTCAGAACTTTAAATATTTTGTTTTAAATAAAATAAAATCAATTATAAGATATAATATGAGTTATTTATATTTGTATTTAAATACTGAACGATGTACATATGTATTTCATTTTGAATTCTTGTGTCTTTACCGAGCAGCTGATTGTGACACATTTAAAATTAATTTGCACTTTGTATCTACAAATTTTACACTATGTCGGAGGGGAAATTTCAACTCATTTTGTAGTTGCATTTAGCCAATCAGAATGCCTTGAATACGAAGCCGCTAGTTTAGTGAATGCCCCCAATTTGTAAAAAAACCCAGCTCAAATGCCTGCCGATTAATTTGATCATCTACTAAGCTTAACGAAGCCTAGAATCGAAAAAACACGAATATGTGAACAAGAATTCCCGCTTTGGACCTACTATTATTAACTTTTCGTTTATTGTCCATTTATTATACATTTTCATGGATCTTATCTCAAAATTCATAATCGATCTATATTGACTATCTATTGTTTATGACACGCGTTTCTTTGTTCTTAAGCTTAGTATAAAATTAACCGCTATTCTTACAATTACACAAATTTCTACTTTGCCGAAAAGTAGTAATAGTTTTCCGCCATACACTTGTTTGAAATTTAAATAATGGCCGAAATGTAAGAATAGTTATTACTTCATTATTTTCTTCGTGAAATTTTAAATTTACTCATGCAACGGTGAAAAATCTAGAAAGAGCTAATAAACCAGAAAAATCAATTTTCGACAGTATATAATGGTAGCCTGATAAACTCAGCAAAGTCCTTTAAAGTGACGTCTTATAACAAAAGTAAAAATGCAAATTTAAAATTTTGAGGAGGAAAAAAAGGCTCAACTTTCCCTTACCGCAGCACGAATTTTCACATACATACATGTGCAAATAAATAATAACTACATATCTCAATTTCAGAGCGAGCAAACATTTATTTCTATTTTAAATTAATTTTCAAAGTTCACTTTTTCACTAAAACACATGCAAAAATGGTTGATTTTGACATTTCTTCCCTGTTTCTATTCTCAGTGTTGCCATACTTGATTTTTTTTGGGATTTCATTAATTTTTTCAGATTTTATTTTCAAATCTATACTCTATACTATACTATACTTACTATACTTAATATTATAAATGTGAAAGTAACTCTGTCTGTCTGTCTGTTACTCAATCACGCCTAAACTACTGAACTGAATTTACATGAAATTTGGTATGGAGATATTTTGATACCCGAGAAATTACATAGGCTAGGGTAAAGGTGTCAACAGTGGATCAATTTTTACATCTTGGGCTGTTAAGCTCGCATTTATAATAGTAGCCATGACATTTTTTTTTCACAGCATTTTCAATATATTTTCTTCAATTTAAGCAAAAAATTTCAAAACTTTATGCTTTCGATAAAATAAAAAAAAATGTTTTTAACTTACCTTACCACATGATTCACTGTGTACTTTGGGTGTACACAGTGAATCAGTGACTGGTACACAGTGAATCAGGGGTGTTAGAACAGTCTTTTAAGAAAAAACAATGTTTTTTAGTTTTATAATTATTTTTATATTTATTAGTCATATTTTATTTACTGATAAAAAACTAAACAAAAATATAAACTCTTCATTTATAACAAAAAAATAATTAAAATAAAACTCTTCATGTATAAAAAAAATCACAAAGCTGAAAATAAAGAAAAATAGTTTAAAAAAAAATAAGGAAAGAAAAGTAATCCATTTGATTAAAATGTATAGCTTTCTAGCGAACATCCATGTTTGAAAAGTTGAAATTGAATGAAAAATTTGAATTTCTTAGTGAATCAGTGATTCACTGTGTACCTTTTTCAAATGATTCACTGTGTACCATGTTGTTATTTTAACAAAAACACATTGAAATCATATTAAATATTTCGAACAAGTAGATACAAGTTATTAAGTCAATATAACCACAAATACAAATATATGACTCAAATGGAGTTACGATGCACAGCTATTAAATGAGAAGAAAAACAAATAGAAAACAAAAAATTACTTACCAATGCAGAAAACACAAAAACACGAAAACAACCGACTCCGATCCAAGGGATCACGCAGACTGATGGTTTGAAGGGATGAAATGAACAAAGACGATCTTTTCTCTTTTTCAAATTTATTATAAAATAAAAAAATACATCGTGAGACCAAATGATTCACTGTGTACCCTGATTCACTGTTGACACCTTTACCCTACTTTTTACCCCGGGAAAATGACGCATTCCCATGGAAACATTCAGGTGGGCCGATCGCTTTTACGCCTAAACTACTGAACAGATTTAAATGAAATTTGGTAAGGAGATAGTTTGAGACTTAAGAAAGGACATGAGTTACTTTTGACCTCGGGAAAACAATGCATTCCCATGGGAAAAATTACTTTCCGCGGAATCTGTTCGCTTTCACTCCTAAATTACCGAAGATTTTAATATTTGGATAAAATTGGTATTACGGGAAAACAACGCATTCCCAACCCTTATGAAATAAGTTGTCGAACATGTTAAACTTATCGTACACGTATATTGACGCGGGCTTCGCGCGCCTCAAGCTCTCAACGTTAGACCATCGAGAAAGAACTAATAGAGAGAACCAACTTCGACGGTTGCTCTCTTTTTGCCTACAAGCTGTGATTTGGCCACCACCTTGCATATGTATTAATTCCATATAAAAAAAATGTGGGGAACAAATACTTATGCAAGTTTGTGCACATACTAACCACGAGAGAGAAAAAACTTTTCTCTCTTTTCTCTCTGCTCACCACCTTTGAAAAATCGCGACCACCTTTGAAAAATGGCGGATGTAGTCAGCTGTTCAGAGGTGTTCAAAGAAAATTCAAAATTGTGGATGAACAACTTTTTGGTACTCTCATTGTGTTCGTTTGAGAGTAATATCATTCGGATATGAAGTGAAATTAATTACTCTTGTTAAATGCCAGAACAATGAAGAATTAGAAACAATTCTAAATTACGCATTTAAATAAATATTAGTTAGTTAATTTAAGCCAGTTTTAATCATTAAGTAAGTAAAATAAATTATGTGGTGCAACAGTCCAATGAGAATTAGGACCTAGAAACATAAAACTCTGAAAGCACTACAACTATTATTTGTATTATTAGCTGCGTTTATGCGTTTAATTTTCGCTCAGACCGTTGAAAGATGCAAAAAAAACTGAGATTTGTTTCAATTTTCACAGTTTATCGAACATTGAAAACATTTTTATATACTCATCTCTTTTTTCCATTCCTATTTTATTTGTGTGTACTCGTTGTTTATTTCCTTTACATTACTCACGACATTTCCAAAATGCTGAAAATAAGTGATTTAAGTAGACACTAAATAAAAAGACCGTCAACTTGTTACTTCTGTTACCAATTTTCATTGCATACGATTTGTGAATAGGTGATAAGCTATTTTTACTGCTTTCCCCTAAGGTAGTGTGTTGCTTTTAAAGGCTTAACTACATAAGCCGAAAAGTACTTTTGTACAAAAGTAAAAATATTTGTATTCTCGCTAGTTCAGTGGTTTTGTGAAAAGAATATACAAATTTGTTCTTCAACCAAAATTTAAGTCTCATGCATCATTTTTATAAGTTTTCCAGTTCTAACTATTTATATCTTGTCTTTCAGTTATATAGCGACAAGGAAAAATCTGTCAGGGAAAGTTTTAACTACAGTTTTTCTGAAAGTGCATTGTGGCTTATTCATAGATGTTTGCTAAACTTTTTAGGCTATTCATAAATAAATGCAAATCAAAGTTAAGGGCTAAACCTGAATAACTATAAACATAGAAAATGCTGTGTTCAAGTAATTATTATCACAGCCAAATTTTATAATTGATTTTTATGGTGTATAAAAAAGTTGAAAAAGTAATTCATGACAAATAAATGTTACGTTAACACTAAGTTCCAGAAAATATCGATTGATGCCGCAACTGCAGAAGATATGGATATTTTATATAAATATTCCCGGTAAACTATAGAACTTTCTTATTTCCGCCTTTTATAATTCAATGTAAAATAATTCAATGCAGTATATTTTAGATAATACAGTTGTTAAGTTAACAGTTAAGGTATTACTATTGAAATAAACATAACATTCATTTATAAAAAATATGTACTCGTTCATATATACAAGTAAAGTCTAATCTAAAAAGCCTTAACCTTGTTAAACACTTTCTGCACACATCCTTTCTTGTTTTGGTTGTTACTGCCATCTATCTGTAACTTTGAGAAAAAGAAGGGAAAAACAAATTCACCACGAACTACCGGTATAACTTCTTCCGTTATTTATTGACAAACAAAAATGTTTTGCTAGAATTAATTTGAATTATAGGAGTATTTTTGTAGATATAAAAACGACAAGATGTTAGCAAAATTAAAAAAAGGAAATTCATGAGAATTACAAATATTATAATGAGACTTTAAAAAACATAGCCTTCTTGGCTATCAATAAACAAAAATGAAAAATGTCGCATTTCCCGGAAATGAAGTTTTTTGTGTACTCTTCTCCGAGGTGAAAACATGTATACACCGATACGAATTCAACACGCTATAAAAAATGAGAGTAAGATGTTTCGAAGAGACGGAGACGAGGAAATTTGGTTCTCTCATTTAGTTTTTTTCTCTCTGGTTAGACGCAAACTGTGGCTCCCACCAAGTTTAACAAATAATAATTTTAAACCTAAACTTTCCTATTCAACCTTTCATCCATAGAGGAAATATATTATAATATATTTCCTCTATGCTTTCATCGCCAAACACGAGCCATGTAGGTACAACAAATAATTCACTGGGTCTGTTTACTACTTCTGATAATTCTGTTTCGGCTGAGGCCCGGGCGAGTGCGTGAGCGGGGGTCGCACGCGGTGTACGAGACATGTGGTGGCGGCGGTAGTGCGGTGCAAAAGGAAAAAGTTTTTAATTCCCCGCATTCCGATAATTCCAACCGATTTGCCGTTTCAGTTTAATAGAGTGCAATTTTCTTTAAAAGCAGCATTTGCAATGACAATAAATAAAGCTCAGGGGCGAAAATACTCCATTTACCAAGATCGGAATCTTTCGTACGTTTCACTCTCCAAAACCCATTTGTCTACATTGTTGTATTTGTAATTTTGACAATTAGTCCATGAATAGATGTGAGCACAAACAAAAAAAAAACGATGCCGTGGGCTAGCGGCACTTTGCACAGCAAAAACAAAATGGGGTGTTTACCTAATAAGTTTTTTTCAGGTTTTTCTTTTTACTTTTTTTCGATGAAAAAGTCAGTTTTAAGCTTTAATTTTCCAGTAATTTTATTGATAGCGAACCAATGTACATTTTTGTCTCGAAAAAAGCATGTTCAACATCAGTTTATTATAATTCGCTAATTTAGAGTAATCACTACGAAATTTTTTAAATTTCATAATTAACCTTGAATTATTGTATCAAAGATGCGTTCGAAGAACCATCAAGTTAAGGGTGCGAGCGCAATTTTTTTATTGAATTCTAATAAATTTTCGTTAATGAACGGCCCAAATATTTTGTTTGAGTTAAAGAAATATTTGCAACGGATGCAAAACACCTGCATCATTGTCTTGCCTCACATCCAACATACGTGAGAGAATGTGCTGACAGCGCGTCTGCTACACCAACAACGGATGTTCAGTCACACGAGATTAACAACACGGAGTTGGGATAACCTAAGCTAAATTTTAAGTTTCTTTCTAATTGTAAGTTCAGTTCAATTTTTAATGTGAAATAAAGAGGTTCTTCCTCCAAAAAAATATATTTTTTATAATAAAATAACTTAATTGGCGCCCAACTAAGTGTGGCTTTGTGAGTGAAGAAAAAAACCTAGTGTAAATTAACGACGCGTAAGACGACGTTAAGTACCTCGCCGTGTTCGTTATATCTAGGAAAGTGCGCGTAAGTCAATAAAAAGTAACTCGCCGTGTAGAAAAAAAATCATAAGAAAAAAAGCGCGTAAGCCGATGTAAAGCACCTCGCCGCGAGTGTAAGGATTTTAAAGAAAAAACCCACTAAGCCACGAACCCACAACCAGATCAGCAGTCGTTAGACAATCTGAAACCAACGAGGGAGTGCAGGACGAGAAGGCCCTAGTAGTAAAGCAAACGGAACCAACTTCCCCTGCCAGCGCTGGAAAAATGTTTACAGTGTAAGATAAATTTAAAAGCTACATATAATATCAAATCTTGCCAACAAAATTAAAACAATTTTTTTTTCCCAAGAACTAAAGTCAGTCAATAATATTAAGTAATTAATTAATAATTCGTGTGAAAAAAGCTATTTTATAAAAAAAAGTTTGAATATTTTTCCTAAACATCATTCATTTTTTACAAAAATACAATAAAAATGCCCCCTAGAAAACTAGTTAATCAGTCGGCTCCCACCGCTAACCAAGATGAAGAGCAATCGGGAATATCCAATGAGCAAAATGCAGGTAGTACAAATGCACCACCACAAAATTCAGGTGCGTCGCATCCTCAGAACGTAGAGGCAAACCCTGAATTAGAATCATTAATTGCTTCAATTGTTAGTCGCGTCCTTGAAACCCAAGGAGCAAGTATCTTACAAAATATACATAGTCCAAATAGAGGAGTTAATAATCTTAATAATGACGAAGCAAATGAAATTAATATTGTAAGAAACAACCCGGATATTTCTGACATGGACAAAATCCCTGATTTAGTCAAATGTGTAAAAAACTTTTCTGGCGATCCAAACGAATTTGGATCCTGGAAAAAGAGCGTAGATCGAACACTCGAATTATACGAGCACTTGAGGGGAACTCCTAAATACTATGCTATACTAAGTGTAATACGTAATAAAATTCTAGGCAATGCTGATATTGCACTAGAGTCTTACAACACCCCTCTGAATTGGGACTCCATCTCGAAATGCCTGATCATGCATTACGCAGACAGGAGAGATACGACAACTATGGAATATCAAATGTCATCCCTTATACAAGGAAATAAAACGGTTCATGAATTTTACCAATCAATCTACTCTCATCTATCACTCATTCTGAATAAAGTAGCTTGTATGGACGTAAGTCCCGACGCGATTAAGGTACTTACCCAAACATATCGTGCTAAGGCCCTGGACACCTTCATAAGAGGTCTAAAGGGTGATTTACCACGACTATTAGCAATAAGAGAACCCGTTGATCTACCGCATGCCCTTAATTTATGCCTTAAATTAGAAAATCAGAATCTTAGAGCAAACCATTTTAACAGTAATGTGATCATAAAAAAGACACAACCTTCGAACCCTGTTTTTGCACCCCAAAACCAGCCTCAACGTTTCCACAGATCACCCCACAATACAACATCCAGACCGACTCAAAATCATAAATGAGACTGATAAAGTTTCAGATGAAACTCTACAGGATTATATAAATACTCTTGATATTAATCAATACTCGTATGAACCAGAAGAAACACAAGATTTCTCGGACATACATTTTTTAGGTTAAGAGATTCTTCGCTACCTTACGTAGAATGTAAAGCGAAGAATGGTCAAATTTTGAAAATACTTATAGATACAGTATCTAACAGAAATTATATTCAACCTGGCCTGGTTGAAAAGCCACTACAAAATTCAAAAAGTTTCCTGGCCACCTCAATAGGAGGTAATGTAGAAATTAAGTACCACACCTTTGTCAATCTTTTCGGTGACAGAGAGAATAAAATTAAATTTTTCCTACTTCCTTCATTAAAATCATTCCACGGAATACTTGGAAATGATAGTCTTAAGGAACTATCGGCCGTTATCCATACAAAAGAAAATTACATATTATAAAGCAACAAGCTTCTAACACTATTAACTATGTTGAAATCAGAAATGATCACTTAACAGAAGATCAAAAAATTAAGTTACAAAGCTTAACAGACTCTTACCCAAAACTCTTTCTTGAACCCGATGAGAAACTAACATTTACCACCAGTGTGAAAGGTAGAATAAGGACAAAAAAACAAGATCCCATATATTCAAGATACTACCCCTATCCGATGAGTCTCAAGGAAGAGGTAGAAAAACAAATAAACCAACTTCTTGGTGATGGTATCATCAGACCATCTCGGTCACCATACAACGCACCCATATGGGTTGTGCCAAAAAAGGCGGATGCTTCAAACGAAAAAAAATATAGAATGGTAATCGACTACAGGAAGCTAAACGTAGAAACTATACCTGATCGATACCCCATTCCAGAAATAAATTCTGTTTTAGCGCAACTTGGAGAAAATAAATGTTTTTCAGTAATCGATCTTAAAAGCGGTTTTCACCAAATACCTTTATACGAAGGGGACGTAGAAAAAACAGCGTTTTCAGTCAATAACGCGAAATACGAATTCGTTAGACTCCCGTTTGGTCTAAAAAATGCCCCATCAATATTCCAAAGGGCACTAGACGATATTTTGCGAAACCACATAGGCAAAATATGCTTCGTCTATATTGATGACATAATTGTTTTCAGCAAAGATACAGAAACCCACTTCCAAAATTTGTCCACAATTTTTAAAACACTTCAAGATGCCAATCTAAAAGTACAGGCTGATAAATGCGAATTTTTGAAAAATAATATCGATTTTCTGGGATTTATTATCTCTGCTGAAGGGATAAAAACAAACCCAACCAAAGTGGAAGCAATAGCTAAATTCCCATACCCCGTTACACTAAAAGATTTGCGGTCTTTTTTTGGTCTGTCAGGCTTTTACCGCAGATTTATTAGAGACTATGCCAAGCTGGCAAAACCCCTGACAGCCCTCTTAAGAGGGGAGGATGGTCGAATTTCTAAGCAAAATTCGAACAAAAAACTTATACATCTGGACGAAGAAGCCATAGCGGCATTTGATAAATTAAAAAATTCACTTATATCTGAGGACGTAATCCTCAGCTATCCAGACGTCAGTAAGGAATTTCATCTTACTACGGATGCCTCCAATCATGCTCTAGGAGCTGTATTAGCTCAAGATGGGAAACCCATTACGTTCATCTCAAGAACACTGAGTAAAACGGAGGAAGGTTACGCGGCAAATGATAAAGAAATGCTTGCCATTATATGGGCATTAAATTCTCTGAGGAACTACCTATACGGTTCAGCGAAAGTCCTCATATTTACTGACCATCAACCGCTAACATATGCTTTAAGCAACAAAAATACCAACAACAAGATGAAACGTTGGAAGGCTATACTCGAAGAGTACAACTACGAGTTAAAGTATACTCCTGGCAAAGCTAATGTAGTTGCAGACGCCTTGTCCAGACCGCCGCAGAATGATCAAGTTAATGCGCTTACCGCAACCCAACATAGCAACGAGAGCTCCACCCAAACCCTTATTCAAACCGCTAATGAACCCATAAACGTGTTCAAAAATCAAATTTTTCTTAGTGTAGGAGACACACCGGACTACAAATTCGAAATAATCTTTCCGACGTACCATCGTCATACCATTGTGGAACCATTCTTCACCCAAGAAAAACTAAAAGAAATTCTAAAAAAATATCTAAATCCCTCTATAATAAATGGCATAAAAACAGAAGAGCCTATTCTAGGGAAAATTCAAGAGATATTTCCTTCACATTTCCGATCATATAGAGTACGATTCACAAGGAAAATGGTAATAGATTTAACTGATTCAGACCGTCAGGAAGCTGAAATTATAAAAGAGCATAACCGAGCTCACAGAAACAACAGGGAGAATAAAATCCAGTTACTGCAAAAATGGTACTTCCCCAAAATGCAAGCAAAAATAAAAAAAATAACTGACATGTGTCAAGTCTGCAAAGAGCATAAATATGATAGACACCCCAACAAGATAATCCTCCAACCGACCCCTATTCCTCAGTACCCTGGTCAAATTTTACATTTAGATCTCTATTTTACAGACAAAAAGATTATCCTTACGGCAATAGACAAATTTTCCAAATACGCCCTAGCGAGGATCATACCATCTAGATCGTCTGAAGATATTAAACAACCCCTTAGAGAGCTTATATTATCTTTCGGCGTACCGCAATATATTATAGTTGACAACAAAAAAGCTTTGAGTTCTAACTCAATATCTTTCATGGTAGAAAACTTTTTCAATATAAAAATATTCAAAGCACCACCCTACGTAAGTTCTGTGAACGGACAGGTTGAAAGGTTTCATTCAACCCTATCCGAAGTGATGCGTTGTCTGAAGTCCGAACGAACATTCGGCACATTTTTAGAACTATTGGATAAATCCATTTTTGAATATAATAATTCAATTCACACAACTACAAACAAAAAACCATTAGATGTATTTTTCGCGAGACAGCTCTCCAACAATCCCATAGAACTTGAAAAAGAAAGGGAAATTATCAAAAACAAAATAGAAAATAAGCAGGAAATAGACTTAGCATATCACAACAAAAAAAACATCAATTTAAAAATTATGCAGAAAAAGATATCATTTACGTTAAAATAAATAAGAGAATAGGAAATAAGCTTACCCCAAAATATAAAAGAGAAATAGTAGCTAAAAACAACAATTCCACAGTTATCACAGAATCCGGCAAAACTGTCCACAAAAATCTGATAAAAAATTAATTCTTCCGTAGGTTACTATTATTACTACCCCTGTGTGCAGCAAATGTACAAATTGTGGATTATTCGAAATCCCAATTAATAAAAATAGATACAGGAACCGCAAAAATTCAGACAGGATTCTTCAAGATTATCCACATTATTAACATAGAAGAGTATAATGATCTGGTTACGAAAATAGGAAAAACCCTTAAGGAATCAAATCATGACCACCCACTCTATCCCATTATTTCATATGAAGTAACTAAAATTAAAGATCAGCTGACAAGGCTCAGAATCAATAAAAAAAATAAAAGATCATTGGACTTCATTGGTAGTGCGTGGAAGTGGATTGCGGGAAATCCAGATCGCCACGATCACGAAATTTTAACTGAAAAAATGAATAATGTTCTGGAAAATAACAATAGGCAAGTAATTATAAATCGAATGTCTTTGGCAAAAATTAATGAGATTACAAATATAACAAACGAAATTTTGAAAACTGTAAACAAAGAAATAAAAGAAAAAGACTCAAGAATATTCAAAATTAAATATGAACTCGATGTAATCAAAGAAGAATTATTAAACATAGCTTACGCAATCCATTGGGCAAAAGCTAATGTAATTAACTCATATATCCTGTCAAATAAAGAAATTGAAATGACAGAAAATATACTGAAAAAAGAAAATTTTCCTTTTGTAAATATTGACGAAGCGCTCGACGTTTCCAATATAAAAATTGCCTCTGACAGTAAAAACCTAATTTATATAATAAGTTTACCACTAACCGATTCTGAAATTTGTAATATTCTAATAATTAAAGCTGTTAAATTCGGATCCAAAATAAATAAAATTTCATTTGAAAAAATTGTAAATTGCAAAAATAAAATATACGGAATTAAAGAAAATTGTATGAAAATTAACGATCATTCACTTTGTAACCATAACAACCTTAAAGATATAAGTAATACTACATGTATTCCCAACCTCCTAAAAAGCCAAATACCCACCTGTGTCACAACCAACAATAGACATGTCCCATCAATCGAAGAAATCTCAACTGGTGTGCTTCTTTTCAGCCAATTCAACGATTCAGTGACCATCAACAATGAAACCATCGTGTTAGAAGGCATCTATGTCATCAAATTCACCAATACCACAATTTTGGCCAACGGAAAGCTATTCAAGACAAATGAGACTACCAAATACCAAGCTTTACCAGCAATACTCCAACTTAGGTCATCAGGACAAGAAATTGAAGAAGTACTTTCTTTAGAGATGATCAAATAATTAGAATTCAATAGTACAAAACAAATAAGCATTCTCCAAGATAAGAACACGAGAAACATGGGGATCAACATACTATTGGTAATAATATTGGCCATCGGAATTATATCTTATCTTTTCTCAAAATTTAAGTCACAAAAAATTGCAATACATGAAACTGCCGATTCACCTGAAAATTCATCAAAATCAATTAAAATAGGAATCAGAGATTTAACACAACTCATGAACACATCATCAGCTGTAACGTCGAACGAGGGCGTTCGAACTTAAGCGGGGAGGAGTTAACGAATTATTTGCAACGGATGCAAAACACCTGCATCATTGTCTTGCCTCACATCCAACATACGTGAGAGAATGTGCTGACAGCGCGTCTGCTACACCAACAACGGATGTTCAGTCACACGAGATTAACAACACGCCGGCATGTCGTGGGATAGGAGTTGAGATAACCTAAGCTAAATTTTAAGTTTCTTTCTAATTGTAAGTTCAGTATGTAATGTGAAATAAAGAGGTTCTTCCTCCAAAAATATATTTTTTATAATAAAATAATAAAATAACTTAATTTTTGCAAGTAATTAAAATCTGTATAAATTTAACCAATCCAAGTATATTTATAGTTTGTTTTTGATGATTTAAGCTTGCAACTATTTTTCAATTCCATTTTGATTAATAAATATTAAATTTAAAAAAAGAGTTATAATCTAAAAATACCTTATCCATAACATTCTTGATTGATGGAAGCATACATGTATTTGCTATCAAAAAAAACTATGCATCAAAGGAACACCAATGTTTTAAAAAAGTAATCAGAACGATTATAGCAAATCTGTTGAATAAATGCAGAGCAAATAAAATGCAAATTTTGACATATATCACAAAATGAAAACGTCTTAAAATCGTTCTGAATTCATGCACAACTAATTCAATAGATCAAGTAATCGACATTAATGTTTATTGTTTACGTACAGAAGTTTTTTTTAGTGAATTCCCACAGTTTAACGAAAAATATAATTTTCATTCATTCCTTAAAAATGTTTAGTTACCAAAGTTCAAGTTTACTTATTATTGTTTAAAGGGTATGTTTAGTAAAAATGCTGCTAATAATGAAAAAAATTAATGAGTTTTACGTATATGTTTTTGTTTTTCTTAATATAATAAATAATACGTAGATTACATTTTATAAATGCAGAACATAGAAGAAAATATACATAAACAATAGTTTTCAGATATAAAGCAGAGGTTAGCGTAGAAAAATATTTTTGACAAAGCCAATAATATTTTAGGTATGTTCATTAAAGAAATTTCCGCTTCAGCTAACCTTCATCAACTTTTTACAAAAAAAATTAGGATTAATAGCAGCCAATTATTTCATAGCATATTTAATTGTTCACGTTGTAAAATGTCTAGAAATGGTCATATGCTACAAAATTCGTAATTTTATGCGTAAGCATAGAAGATAACATTATTTAGTCAAGAAGTATGCATTTTGGCGCGTTCACCGATTTTTTTCTAGTTACTTAAATCTATTTATTGCACTCATTTAGTTGGTATTGTGTGTAACCATATTGCCTATTTCTATTCCTTAAAGATGCTTTACACAAAGCAGCTTATTTTTAAAACATGGTTCCCTCAATTTTTTATTCCAAAATCTAACTACAAACAAAATTCTAAT
Organism: Eupeodes latifasciatus; assembly: GCA_920104205.1. Taxonomy (NCBI): domain Eukaryota; kingdom Metazoa; phylum Arthropoda; class Insecta; order Diptera; family Syrphidae; genus Eupeodes; species Eupeodes latifasciatus. Next base: position 171,728,451 of record OV049924.1, on the reverse strand, counting down.
TCTAACATAGTCCCTCAAAAAGAAATTTTCAGGAATATTTCTGCAACAAACAAAACTAAAATTTGGTCTTGCAATTATCGAGCTGCTTAAATGATGAAAATACTAATCTAATCGAGGAATCTGAACTAGCTAAAGTTGGCAATGGAACTTCACAAGTATGCTTCTCGTAGCATTGTCTGTAAAAAAAAATACGGAGGCACCCGCCTATTGTTTCCACCTGAACTTCTAACGTCGCCAAAAAAATGCTCTAAGCAAACTACAGCTGAAAAAATTGTCTGTTTTGTTGTTTTACAAAGTATTGAGTTACACTTTTGTCTATTTCCAATAATTATACTTAACCAGTTGCAGCGCATGTTGCGTTCGCAAATAATTTAAGTAAACAAAATACAGCACTAATAAATCATTAAATATGTATTTGGTCAATTTTATTTTATTTGATATACATTAACAACATTTATTTGGATTGAAATTAAAAAGCTATACAAATCTTCCAATTTAAGACCATGTCAGCACTTCAGATTCTGTTGGTAAGGATTGTTTAGTTTTTGAACGAGGCCAGGAAACATTCGAAATAAAGCATTTAGATGGGGCTGATTACTATAATGAAGCATTTTGATGTGCCGAACCACTAAATGTGAGAATGTGTTTAGTTTTTTGCATCATTTCACGCACACTTTCCCACATTTAGTGTGTAGTTAGCTTGTAGGCAAACCGAAATGTCAGTCTGAGATTCCGATCTTGGTAATGGAGTATTTTTGCTCAGGGGCGGCAAACCAAAAACACTCCATTACCAAGACCGGAATCTTTCGTACGTTTCACTCTCCAAAACCCGTTTGTTTACATTGTTGTATTTGTAATTTTGACAATTAGTCCATGAATAGATGTAAGCACAAACAAAAAAAAAAACGATGCCGTGGGCTAGCGGCACTTTGCATAGTAAAAACAAAATGGAGGGGTTAATAAGTTTTTTTCAGGTTTTTCCTTTTACTTTTTTCGATGAAAAAGTCAGTTTTAAGCTTTAATTTTGCAGGCATTTTGTGGATAGTGAACCAATGTACCTTTTTGTCTTGAAAAAAGCATGTTCAACATCAGTTTATTATAATTAATTCACTAATTTACAGTAATCACTACGATATTCCTCAAATTTCATAATTAACCTCGGATTTTTGTATCAAAGATGCGTTCGAAGAACCATCAAGTTAAGGGTGCGAGCGCAATTTTTGTATTGAATTCTAATAAATTTTCGTTAACGAACGGCCCAAATATTTTGTTTGCAAGTAATTAAAATCTGTATCAATTTAATTAATCCAAGTATATTTATAGTTTGTTTTTGATGATTTAAGCTTGCAACTATTTTTCAATTCCATTATGATTAATAAATATTAAATTTAAAAAAAAAGAGTTATAATCGAAAAATATCTCATCCATAACATTCTTGATTGATGGAAGCATACATGTATTTGCAATAAAAAAAATACAATGCATCAAAGGAACACCAATGTTTTAAAAAAGTAATCAGAACGATTATAGCGAACCTGTTGAATAAATGCAGAGCAAATAAAATGCAAATTTTGACATATATCACAAAATGAAAACGTCTTAAAATCGTTCTGAATTCATGCACAACTAATTCAATAGAACATGTAATCATCATGAATGTTTATTGTTAACGTACAGAAGTTTTTTTTAGTGAATTTCCACAGTTTAACGCAAAATATAATTTTCATTTATTCCTTAAAAATGTTTAGTTACCAAAGTTCAAGTTTACATATTATTGTTTGAAGGGTATGTTTAATAGTGCTGCTAATAATGAAAAAAATTAATGAGTTTTACGTATATGTTTTTGTTTTTCTTAATATAATAAATACTTCCATAGATTACATTTTATAAATGCAGAATATAGAACAAAATATACATAAACAATAGTTTTCAGATATAAAGCAGAAGTTAGTGTAGAAAAATATTTTTGAGAAAGCCAATAATATTTTAGGTATGTTCATTAAAGAAATTTCCGCTTCGGCTAACCTTCATCAACTTTTTAGAAAAAAAAATTAGCATTAATAGCAGCCAATTATTTCATAGCATAATTAATTTTAAAATGTCTAGAAATTTTCATACGCTACAAAATTCGTAATTTTATGCGTAAACATAGAAGATAACATTATTTAGTCAAGAAGTATGGATTTTGGCGCGTACACCGTTTTTTTTTTCTATTGGGTGTTCGGTTTCCCCATACTGGAATAAAAAAAAAGTTACTTAAATCTATTTATTGCACTCATTTAGTTGGTATTGTATGCAAATATATTGCCTATTTCTATTCCTTAAAGATGCTTTACACAAAGCAACTTATTTTTAAAACATGGTTCCCTCAAATTTTTATTCCAAAATCTAACTACAAACAAAATTCCAACTCTAACATAGTCCCTCAAAATAAATTTTCAGGAATATTTCTGCAACAAACAAAACTAAAATTTGGTCTTGCAACTACCGAACTGCTTAAATGATGAAAATACTAATCTAATTGAGGAATCTGAACTAGCTTAAGTTGGCAATGGAACTTCACAAGTATGCTTCTCGTAGCATTGTCTGTACAAAAAAATACGGAGGCACCCGCCTATTGTTTCCACCTGAACTTCTAACGTCGCCAAAAAAATGCTCTAAGCAAACTACAGCTGAAAAAATTGTCTGTTTTGTTGTTTTACAAAGTATTGAGTTACACTTTTGTCCATTTGCAATAATTATATTTAACCAGTTGCAGTGCATGTTGCGTTCGCAAATAATTTAAGTAAACAAAATAAATAATAATAAACTAATAAATCATTAAATAATATGTATTTGGTCAATTTTATTTTATTTAATATACATTTACAACATTTATTTGGATTCAAATTAAAAAGCTATACAAATCTTCCAATTTAAGACCATGTCAGCACTTCAGATTTTTTTTTTCGAAATTCATTTTTTTGTTCATTTAAACTTAACTCTACTTACATGCTAGACAAAATGGGAAACTAGCCTAATTAATTCTACTTAAATATAACTTACTGGCCCTAATCGGGCGCTCTAAGAAATTCATGATTCTTAAAATTAATGCCTTTCGGCCTACGAACTAAGATTGTTTTATTTATTTCAATTTATGTTTTTTTTTTTTTTTAAAAAGTTTAAAAACTAAAATCTTTATCATTTTTTCGGGTTTTTACTTTTTACTTACATACTAAAGTCCTTAAAATAAAACTTAAAATTACCTAATCTACCTACAAACTACTTAAAACTAGAACAACCACAGCGGCAAAACAACTATGTCCTTCTATTTGTAATTCCATCGAGGATTTTTATAATATTGTCTGTGATATGTATGTGTTTGCATTTTTTTTTTGTATTTTTGATTTCTTTTTTTTGTTTTGTATTTTATGAGATTTTGTTTTTTTATTCTTTTTTTTATTTTTTTATTTTATTGTGCCTCCATTCCTGCTCTACTTAAACCTAAAACTTAAGACTAAAACAAGTATGTAAGCCGGCCAAGGCAAAAATACCCCACCCCGGATTACCCATTATCAGTTGCAGTTTGAAGCCACCAAAACTGGTTCTCCGCTCCATCACGAGCGAGGATGCCCCGTTCATACAGGAGCCGCCGGTCTACGGTTTTTCGCCTGACGTGGTAGATAAGCGGTACTGCCAATCTATCCTGTATCATGCCGCACTGGTCTAGATAGAGGAATGCCTCTGGTGGGATAAAGCCGCTCAAGCGTGCATTGTCGAAGTAGTTGTCGTTCGGATAGAACGGCCCGAATATCAAATTGTTGGTCGAAGTCATAGCCCTCGCAATGTGACCCCGAACAAGTTTTATCACGAAATTGTCAATTCTATTGATTCGAGCCTCGTTGTATAGAACCTCGTTTGAATAATAATGCAGATAAGAAGATTCCGGTGTCAGTTGAAAAGTAAATAATGATATGATGTGCTCGGAAAGTGTAAAAGCGATTCGAACATGTTTGCCTCATAAAATCAGCACTTCAGATTCTGTTGGTAAGGATTGTTTAGTTTTTGAACGAGGCCAAGAAACATTCAAAATGAAGCATTTAGATGGGGCTGATTACTATAATGAAGCGTTTTGATGAGCTGTAAGACTAAATGTGAGAATGTGTTTGGTTTTTTGCATCATTTCACGCACACTTTCTCAAATTTAGTCCGACATATGTAGCTTGTAGGCAAACCGAAATGTCAGTCTGAGATTCCGGTCTTGGTAATGGAGTGTTTTTGGGGCAAACGCTGAAAGTTGCAGGTGCAAATTTGGAAAAAAAAACTGTTCACGAATCTCAAACCCACAAAATCTTTACGTTCTGGCCAAGGAAGAAAAAACAAAAAACGTCGTATATAAAAATGTATTGCAGTAACCTATCTTCTTAAAATGTATTAACCTAACCTAACCTAACCTATGACAATCACACTTAGTATGGCCTCATCCCATCTCGGCACAATTCAAACATACGTACAAAAAAGTACAGCTCAGGTTTAGGAAAGTCGACCGAGCAAAATCCAAACCAAATAAAGAAATTAATTAGTACAAGAAACATAACTATTCTTAAATGTGCTGAACTACTTATAAGGGCGTTCATACAAATGTGTGAAGGAAAATTTTGCCGCAAAACGGAAATTTATATCGTTGCATGAATATTCTTAGAATTTATGAGTTATGACAATAGAAAATTACTGAAAATAGAACGACTATACGAACATGAACTTTATAAGCATAGAACTCGAACTTAGGAAATTTAATATACAAAACTGAATTCTTGTTATTTAGCTGAATTAACAAATATTTCAGTAGTACCCGTGGCATGATGGTTAGTGCGTTGGAGCAGAGCTCCTTCGGTTCAGTAGGGCTGTGCCCGAACGGGACCGAACTGATAGGGTGAAGCAGGAGAGCTAGTTTTGGTGGCTTCAATCGGCACTTGATAGTGAGTAGTCGGGCTCGGGATGGGGTCTTAAGCCTTGGCCGGCTTACATACTTGTTTTATAGTTTTAGGGTTTAGTTTTAAGTAGAATAGGCATGGTGGTACCAACAAAAAAATTACACAAAAAAATAAAAATAATAATAATAAAAAATAAAAAAAAAATAAAACATGAAATAAAGGAAAAAAAAGGAAAACAAAAAATGAAAAACACAAAATGTTAGATAGTTAGATTTGCTGCTGTCAGCTGTGGTTGTTCTAGTTTTAAGTAGTTTATAGGTAGAATAGGTAGCTTAAATTAGCTTTAAGTTTTATATTAAGGACCTTATTTTAAGGAGTTTTAAGTAAAAATAAAAAAAGGATATTAATATTAGTTTTTTTTTAAATTTTCTAATAAATACAAAAATAAATAAAATTGAATTGAAGTTAAATAGATCTTAGGGCCGAAAGGCATTAGCATTAAATAGTATTGTTTAACTTAGAGTGTCCGTATTGGACCAGTAAGTTAGTTGTAAGTTATTGATAATTAGGCTAGTTTTATGAATTTTTGTCTAGCTTTAAGATAGTCTTAAGAATGAATTAATAAAAATGAATTTGAAAAAAAAAAGAAAAAAAGTGTGTTGGACTGTCATGCGAGAGGTCTTGGGTTCAATCCCTGCCTGTGCCACCTTAAAAAAAAGAGTTTTCACGGGTACTGCCTCTTGCGAGGAATTGACAAATTCTCCAAGAGTAATTCTTGTCATGAAAAGTGCTTTCTCAAATTAGCCGTTCGGATTCGGCATATAAATTGTAGGTCCCTCCATCCCTGACAGCATTACTCGCACACAGGAATGGTTGAGAGTTGTAAGTCACTAGGCCCTGGTTCTCTACGGACTGTTGCGCCACCTAATTTATTTATTTAACAAATATTTCACTTAATTAAAATTTGTGTTGCTCAGGAATGTAAAGAAAGGAAAAAAACGACAAAAGTCTAAGAAAATAATCAAGTAAAAGGGGAATAAATCGCTTCTTTAAAGCATAAAATAACGAACATAATCATGTTAACCTAATAGTAATTTTATTGTGGAAAGAAGCAATTCCAAATATTAATACTTCCTTTTTTTAACTTTAAAAATATTCTTTTATTTATCATCATCATATATTTTATTGGATGTTCAAACGGTAGACATTTGCACTCAAGAAGGCAAAATGCGTCCATAGGTTTTTCTCAGAACTCACCTCTGTCTATCAACTTCTACACTCACCTCCTCGCGGTGAACATCGGGTGCATTGCACCTCAACTGGAGATTGGGTTCAAATTCCAGTGGAAAGTTGTTATGGGTAGCAAACAAGAGAGGAGGGAGATGTGTTTCCATTAAGGAATCTTTTCTTTCATCCAGACGGCAGCGTCTACAGTTTCAGATAGGTTAAGCTACTAAGTGAACACCTAATAGGGCTACTACGACATATTTAGAGCCCAGGCCTGTAAGGAGCGGTTATGCCATCAACGAGCGCTTCATGCCATCCGCATATATTTTATTGTTTTATAACACGTTGAGACGACACCATCACAAAATCACATCCATTATTATCGGGGTTTGAAAAAACATTTGATAAAACGACTCGTTACAATGACTTCATTCTTGTTGTGCATTCAATGTTTTCATAGTACCTCAACCAGTTTCCTTCCTAAGTAGAAGATACTTACATGAAAAGACACTTTCACAAATTGTCTTCAAAGATTACCACCACCTGATAAGACATGTAAAAAAACGTGTTCAACGCAAATCAGGAGTTGTATCTCATCTGCGAAAATAACTTAAAATTTCGATAAGATAAAAATACAAAAAGGTAAATGTGATTTCAATACAAGTATGATAAAATTGAATTCATTAGAGAAGAGCAATGGTTCGATTGTATATGGTAATTTTTCTACTGCCTATCCTACTTCTAATCGAAAATTCCTTATGTAAAACCGCCCTTGTAAGGATTGTCAACGGAAAAATTGCAACAACAGGAGAATTCACATATCAGGTACTCAAGCTATTGACTTCCAAGTTTAAACAACTACTTATTATCTCTTCTTTAGTTGTCCTTACGTCGGAATAATAAACACATATGTGGAGCTTCAGTCCTGAGTAACCAGTGGGCTATAAGTGCAGCTCACTGCGTTGAGAATAAACAGAGTTCCTATTCTATTAGAGCGGGAACTAATAGAAGATCTTCCGGTGGAACGATAATGAATGTACAGGAAATACTTATTCATCCTTTATATAATTCGGACACAATGAACTACGATGTGTCTCTTCTACGAACTCAGAATATCTTACGCGGTGATTTCATAGAGCCCATAGTTTTGCCGAATCCTACCCAGCCTGTTCCATCTGATTTGGCAGCTATGGTTTCTGGATGGGGACACACAGGCTCTTCAGAAGAAACCCTACCAGAGGAACTCAAATATGCTCAGGTTTACACAATGGACCAGCAAGAATGCACAGAATTGCTCAGAAACTACGGGATGGTAACAAATGCGTAGGTTTAATTTTATGTGAAGAATATTTTTTTTATTTTAATAATGAACAAATATTTCAAGAATGTTCTGTGCATCTGCAAGACTAGTTGATGCATGTCAGGGAGACAGTGGTGGTCCACTTAATTTGAATGGAGTACTAATTGGAGTTGTTTCCTGGGGTATTGGATGCGCTGATCCTGATTTCCCAGGAGTTTATACCAGACTGGCTTATCCACCAGTTCGTAACTGGATACAAATTACAACAAATATATAATTCAAAGTCAAGAGCATGATTTTAACCGTTAGTATTTATTTATAACTTTGAGGAAAAGATCAGAAATTTTAGCAGACCGTCAAATTAAATAAATTTTTTAGTTTGCTTGAAAACTAAATTGAAAAAGATCAAGGAGACCAGAGTAATCTTTTCGATTGACAGTGATTCCAAACTAATTTTTTAAAAGCACACAATACATTAAAGTACATATCGTCACCCTTGTGACATAGAAACTTACTGGAACTGTTTGTACAGCTTTGAACTCTAATAGACACTCATCACGTAAGGCTTGTTTCACACTATACGGTTTTGACCGTACGGCAAAAAACCGAACGGCATTTTGCTAGAGACCGTGACCGTATAATATGAAAGCGTATATGCTCTTCTTCGCGCCTCTACCAAAATGTCGCCGTCCGGTTTTTTTGCCGTACGGTCAAAACCGTATAGTGTGAAACAAGCCTTAGGCTGTCTATATCGTCATCGATACCTATGCTTCACGAAAGGATAAAAAGCAACTATCGTCTAAACGATATCGAGTAGAAGATATCCACGCTGTTACAGTCTTTGTTGAAAGTCCATTGACGTTTAGTTTCGCAGGTAAATCTGTCCAAGTTTTGTTTAACTCTTGCTTCCCTTGCGAGCTAGATGAAATATATCCTCTTGCCAATTCTAGATGCTCGCCAACAAATTCTACCAGAAGCTGGAGTTGTGATGGTGTTACAGATCTAAATTATTTATTTAGTATTCTTTTTGGTTATTTTTTATTTTATATTTGGGGAGAGTACGATAACTCAGGCGACAAAGTTTAATGACGGATTTGTATAGAACAGTTAAAAACAAGCATTTTTTACTATGGGGTCTATCACCCCCGTTTAGGCGGTAGGGGCAATTTAAAAAAATATGTACGTTAAAAGAAAAAAATAATTAAAAAACAACGGTAATACTTACAACTAAGTTTTATACATTACAGCCAACACTTTTGTCTATTAGCTTGTTTTTAAATCAAGTCAAAACTATGCATAGTTTTTGAAAAAACTTGTTTTAAACTCAAAATTTGTGCAAAAAAAGTTAAAAAAGGTTTAAAGTGTAGTTTTTCAAAACTTTAAGATTATCTAAAATTGCTTTTGTTTTTAGAAAAAACCTAAAAACTAGATGATTTTATGTCTTTTAGTTCTTGAGAAAATTGAAAATAACCAAAAAAAAATATTTTAATTAAATTACTTTTTCCTTGCTTGAGTATTAACGTAGGGTGAGGGGGTGGTGGCAGTATCCCCCCTACACATCCCACTGTTGCATGCACCCAAACTCGCACACACCTTACTGTTGCATACACCCAAACTAGGACCTACCATTATTACTATCAAAATAAGACCACTCAAGCAAAAAAAAAAAAAAGAATTAAATTAAAATAGTAGTTGTTGTTGAAATAAAAACAATGGTAGATAATCTTGAAGTATTGAAAAATTATTATATTATTATTAATGTATTTGTTTTGTTATATCAACATACTCGTATGCAAATCTTTTTGTAAAATTATTGTTTATTACATGATTTTTTTTTTATTTTTCTATCACTTATTCATGAAATGTCATATCCTGTAGACGGCAGATAGCCATGTCCGTATTCTTAAGATTATAATTGTATCTACATCGAATCGAAAAAAAAATAAAGAATTTATCTATCTATCTATTGAAAAATTACACTTTAAACCTTTTTTAAACTTTTTTTAATCAAATTTTGAGTTAAAAATTAAATTTTTTAAAAACTACGCATAGTTTTGACTTGATTTAAAAACTGGCTAATAGAACAAAATGTTGGCTTTAAAAAAATGTATAAAACTTAATTGTAAGTATTACCGTTATTTGTTAATTATTTTTTTTCCATTTTAAATAATAATTTTTTTAAATTGCCCCTCCCGCCTAAACGGGAGAGATAGACCCCCCCTCCCATAGTAAAAAATGCTTGTTTTTAACTGTTCTTAAGAAATCCGTTATAATATCTTGTCGCCTGAGTTATCGTACTCTTGCCTTATATTTTAATTACATTTTCGACAAACCATAGAACGAACAAAAACAAAAACATAATTTATAATGATGTAAATGTCAGAAGTAAAAATACACATTATAACACACTTTGCCAAAACTCATAGAAAAATAAAACAATTTCGTAGAACTCGATTAAAATTTTAAATTATCTAACAAGTTCGTTTATTCGGCGTCTGTCAATATAATTCAGCAAGAAAGATAGACGACACGAGATTTCCGACGATGTCGCTTTTTTCTGACGATTATTGTCAGAAAAGTTACGTGATGAGAGCCCTATACTTGATATTATTAAGTTTTGTGTTTTGTATTTATCTATTATTTGGGTAGCCACTAATACAATAGATTCAACTGATTTTTGTGTTATTCATAAAATATAACTTGGATTCTGTTCTAAGCTTGGCATTAATATATTTGGCCAGTTTATATTTCTAAGATTCTCAGAAATATAAACAAAATTTATCATACATATTTCCCTATTTTGCTTTTATTCTACTGTCAAGCTGTCTGAAAAAATTCTCAGAAATCTTAGAAACATAAATTGACCAAACATCAGCTTATATTTTGACGAATGTGATTTAAAAGTGAAGGAGATTTGTCTTCACTTACTTTCTAGTAATTAAAAAAAGTTTTCTTAGTTGACAAGTTGACAATGCAAGTTTTTTTGAACCTGTCCAATAGAACCGATTTTAATAAAATTTGTACACCGTTTAATCCAACTTGAAAGGTAGGATAGCTTACATCTCAATTTATGATCGCAATATTATTTTATTGCAAATAATTTGTCTATTATTTGACGGTCACGATTATCTGTTAGCTCTTAGGCTAGGCGCGCACATGCAACTTTTAATTTCGAAACTGTTTGGTTTCTAAACTGAGCACTATAGACTTATATGAGAGTCCGCGCACATGCAGAAACTATTCTGTCGCCCATTCGAGCAACTTTTTAGTTTGTGTTTTGACACAAACTAGACGATCACCTCGAACCAATTCCTTAGTTTGTGTCACAAGGAATTATAGGTAACTGCGCGGACATTCAACTAAATCGTTGAATAATTTTCTGTAAGTGCAAGAGAGAGAAAAATTTAGTCAAGGTGAATAAATGTTTCCTGTGTATTGGTTTATTTCGTTGATTACTTTCGGAGTTGCTTATGTGCGCGATGTTTGGGCAACTAACGATCGAACTATTTGGTTTCGAAAAAGTTGCATGTGCGCGCCTAGCCTTAACGATTCTAACAGATGGTGACATCTGTTGACTGGATTGTAAGTATTCAATAGGTCAAACATTTGTATATATGTACACATATTTGAATAGTACTATCATGAAACACAAAATATTTTGTTACGGAAGGCGGACCATGGGGGCGCTGCCTGTACGAAAATTAAGTGTGGAATCTATGAGCGACTGGAAGTATAAAAATATTGAAATAAATAAATAAAATAAATTACTCAAATGTAAGCAAAAATCAGTCGTTGCCAACGTTACCTGAGATTTGTTTGTATTCATACCTATCAATGTATAGAAGGTATGCATATACAATACAGTAGCAGAAAATTGTATTTATTTGATTTGATTTTCTATTTTTGTGAAATCTGAAAATTTAAGAGCAACGTTTTCAAATTTAAGTTTTGATACAATGCTTCGTTGCCATATTTTGAATTTTTTTATAGCAACTACATTCGATGTAGGTATTTTTTTTTAAATTTGTATTTTTTAATGTGGGTAGTGGATGGGTAGGTACTCGTATGTGGAAAAGTAAGTATTAAGGAGGGTAGGTTGGTGTGTATTAAGCAGAGTTGTAAGGACTTAAGTCGTTTCGTGATTGGAATTAAGCCATGAATCAAGCTAGAATTAAACAATCAACTTAAAGGGTGAACGCGTTGACTCTCTGACGTCATAAAAACATCTATGTACATTTTCTGTGTTAAGGCACCGTCAACGTTCAAAGCAAAAACACTCTATTACCAAGACCGGAATCTTTCGTACGTTTCACTCTCCAAAACCCGTTTGTTTACATTGTTGTATTTGTAATTTTGATAATTAGTCCATGAATAGATGTGAGCACAAACAAAAAAAAAAGATGCCGTGGGCTAGCGGCACTTTGCAAAGCAAAAACAAAATGGAGGGGTTAATAAGTTTTTTTCAGGTTTTTCTTTTTACTTTTTTCGATGAAAAAGTCAGTTTTAAGCTTTAATTTTGCAGGCATTTTGTGGATAGTGAACCAATGTACCTTTTTGTCTTGAAAAAAGCATGTTCAACATCAGTTTATTATAATTAATTCAATAATTTACAGTAATCACTACGAAATTCTTTAAATTTCATAATAATCCCCGGATTTTTGTATCAAAGATGCGTTCGAAGAACCATCAATTTAAGGGTGCGAGTGCAATTTTTGTATTGAATTCTAATAAATTTTCGTTAACGAACGTCCCAAATATTTTGTTTGCAAGTAATTAAAATCTGTATCAATTTAATTAATCCAAGTATATTTATAGTTTGTATATTTAAAAAAAAGAGTTATAATCGAAAAATATCTTATCCATAACATTCTTGATTGATGGATACATACATGTATTTGCTATCAAAAAAAAAACTATGCATCAAAGGAACAAAAATGTTTTAAAAAAGTAATCAGAACGATTATAGCGAACCTGTTGAATAAATGCAGAGCAAATAAAAACTAAATTTTGACATATATCACAAAATGAAAAAGTTTTAATAACGTTCTGAATTCATGCACAACTAATTCAATAGAACATGTAATCGTCATAAATGTTTACTGTTGACGTACAGAAGTTTTTTTTTAGTGAATTTCCACAGTTTAACGCAAAATATAATTTTCATTCATTCCTTAAAAATGTTTAGTTACCAAAGTTCAAGTTTACTTATTATTGTTTGAAAAGTATGTTTAGTAAAAATGCTGCTAATAATAAAAAAAAATAATGAGTTTTACGTATATGTTTCTGTTTTTCGTAATATAATAAATACTACCGTAGATTACATTTTATAAATGCAAAACATAGAAGAAAATATACATAAACAATAGTTTTCAGATATAAAGCAGAGGTTAGCGTAGAAAAATATTTTTGAGAAAGCCAATAATATTTTAGGTATGTTCATTAAAGAAATTTCCGCTTCGGCTAACCTTCATCAACTTTTTAGAAAAAAAATTAGCATTAATAGCAGCCAATTATTTCATAGCATAATTAATTTTTCAGATTGTAAAATGTCTAGAAATTTTCATACGCTACAAAATTCGTAATTTTATGCGTAAACATAGAAGATAACATTATTTAGTCAAGAAGTATGGATTTTGGCGCGTATATCTGTTTTTTTCTATTGGGTGTTCGGTTTCCCCATACTGGAATAAAAAAAGTTACTTAAATCTATTTATTGCACTCATAGTTGGTATTGTGTGTAAACATATTGCCTTTTTCTATTCCTTAAAGATGCTTTACACAAAGCAACTTATTTTTAAAACATGGTTCCCTCAAATTTTTATTCCAAAATCTAACTACAAACAAAATTCCAACTCTAACATAGTCCCTTAAAAAGAAATTTTCAGGAATATTTCTGCAACAAACAAAACTAAAATTTGGTCTTGCAACTACCGAACTGCTTAAATGATGAAAATATTAATCTAATTGAGGAATCTGAACTAGCTAAAGTTGGCAATGGAACTTCACAAGTATGCTTCTCGTAGCATTGTCTGTACAAAAAAAAACGGAGGCATCCGCCTATTGTTTCCACCTGAACTTCTAATGTCGCCAAGAAAATGCTCTAAACTAACTACACCTGAAAAAATTGTCTGTTTTGTTGTTTTACAAAGTATTGAGTTACACTTTTGTCCATTTGCAATAACTATACTTAAACGGTTGCAGCGCATGTTGCGTTCGCAAATTATTTAAGCAAACAAAATAAATAATAATAAACTAATAAATCATTAAATAATATGTATTTGGTCAATTTTATTTTATTTAATATACATTTACAACATTTATTTGGATGGAAATTAAAAAGCTATACAAATCTTCCAATTTAAGACCATGTCAGCACTTCAGATTCTGTTGGTTAGGATTGTTTAGTTTTTGAACGAGGCCATGAAACATTCAAAATGAAGCATTTAGATGGGGCTGATTACTATAATGAAGCATTTTGATGGGCCTGAGGACTAAATGTGAGAATGAGTTTGGTTTTTTGCATCATTTCACGCACACTTTCTCACATTTAGTCCTCAGTAGCTTGTAGGCAAACCGAAATGTCAGTCTGAGATTCCGGTCTTGGTAATGGAGTGTTTTTGGTTCAAAGCAGAGAGAAAAAACTAATCGAGAGAGCCAAATTTCCTCGTCTCCGTCCCTTCGAAACTTCTTTCTCTCATTTTTTTATAGCGTGTTGAATTCGTATCGGTGTATACATGTTTTCACCTCGGAGAAGAGTACACAAAAAAACATCATTTTCGCGAAATGCGACATTTCTCATTTTTGTTTATTGATAGCCAAGAAGGCTATGTTTTTTAAAGTCTCATTATAATATTTGTAATTCTCATGAATTTCTTTTTTTTAATTTTGCTAACATCTTGTTTTTTTATATCTACAAAAATACTCCTATAATTCAAATTAATTCTAGCAAAACATTTTTGTTTGTCAATAAATAACGGAAGAAGTTATACCGGTAGTTCGTGGTGAATTTGTTTTTCTCTTCTTTTTCTCTAAGTTACAGATAGATGACAGGAACAACCAAAACAAGAAAGGATGTGTGCAGAAAGTGTTTAACAAGGTTAAGGCTTTTTAGATTAGACTTTATTTGTATATATGAACGAGTACATGTTTTTTATAAATGAATGTTATGTTTATTTCAATAGTAATACCTTAACTGTTAACTTAACAACTGTATTATCTAAAATATACTGCATTGAATTATTTTACATTGAATTATAAAAGGCGGAAATAAGAAAGTTCTATAGTTTACCGGGAATATTTATATAAAATATCCATATCTTCTGCAATTGCGGCATCAATCGATATTTTCTGGAACTTAGTGTTTACGTAACATTTATTTGTCATGAATTACTTTTTCAACTTTTTTATACACCATAAAAATCAATTATAAAATTTGGCTGTGATAATATTTCTTGAACACAGCATTTTCTATGTTTATAGTTATTAAGGTTTAGCCCTTAACTTTTATTTGCATTTATTTATGAATAGCCTAAAAAGTTTAGCAAACATCTATGAATAAGCCACAATGCACTTTCAGAAAAACTGTAGTTAGAACTTTCCCTCACAGATTTTTCCTTGTCGCTATATAACTGAAAGACAAGATATAAATAGTTAGAACTGGAAAACTTATAAAAATGATGCATGAGACTTAAATTTTGGTTGAAGAACAAATTTGTATATTCTTTTCACAAAACCACTGAACTAGCGAGAATACAAATATTTTTACTTTTGTACAAAAATACTTTTCGGCTTATGTAGTTAAGCCTTTAAAAGCAATACACTACCTTACGGGAAAGCAGTAAGAATAGCTTATCACCTATTCACAAATCTTAGGCAATGAAAATTGACAACAGAAGTAACAAGTTGACGGTCTTTTTATTTAGTGTCTACTTAAATCACTTATTTTCAGCATTTTTGAAATGTCGTGAGTAATGTAAAGAAAATAAACAACGAGTACACACAAATAAAATAGGAATGGAAAAAAGAGATGAGTATATAAAAATGTTTTCAATGTTCCATGTTTACATTCTGTAACTCTCGTTTTCAATGTTCCTGCAACTCTCGCATCGACAAAATTAAGTCGATAAACTCTGAAAATTGAAACAAATCTGAGTTTTTTTGCATACGAACACAATGAGAGTACCAAAAAGTTATTCATCCACAATTTTGAATTTTCTTTGAACACCTCTGAACAGCTGACTACATCCGCCATTTTTCAAAGGTGGTCGCCATTTTTCAAAGGTGGTGAGCAGAGAGAAAAGAGAGAAAAGTTTTTTCTCTCTCGTGGTTAGTATGTACACAAACTTGCATAAGTATTTGTTCCCCACATTTTTTTTATATGGAGTTAATACATATGTAAGTTGGTGGCCAAATCACAGCTTGTAGGCAAAAAGAGAGCAACCGTCGAAGTTGGTTCTCTCTATTAGTTCTTTTCTCTCTGGTTCACAGCGTCAATGCTTAAGACGTTGACTATCACACAATTAGACAAAATAATATTTATTGAAGCCAACGTTATTTTTATTTTTTTCATATTAGGGTGTGAAAGAATGTTAAAATTGGTACAATGTAAGCATATGACATAATTATTGTGTAGTTTTTAATAAATTGTAGGTCTACAAATGACGTCATTTTTACGTCAAAGAGTCAACGCGTTGACCGTTTACGTTGACCTTCAATAGTAGCTTCAGACTTTTTTCTTTAATATTTTGCAGTGCGAAACAACTGTGTTAAAATTGAAAAAATTGAGAATTTATGCATAGTACCTATTTGCAAACATATTTTCCTATATTCATCCTTTTGGAAGCAGATAGGCTTAGAGTTTAAATAGGTACATACATGAATAAGTACGATAGTATCTGTTTAAGTTGGTAGGCTGTTGCGTAGATAAAAATGTAAGGAAGTTTCTAGGGAATAGTTTTGTTAAATTAATGTATTAAACCAAGAGTGTAACAAAATTAATTTAAGAACCTAGAATTCTCTATTTGGTTGTTTTAAAAAAACGGACAAATGGCTAAAGATATATCTAGTGTTATAGTTTTTTGCATTCTTAGGTAAAAGGGCCTAATACTAAAAATCCTTTTTTAGAAGGTCAACGTAAACGGTCAACGCGTTGATTCTTTGACGTAAAAATGACTTCATTTATAGACCTCCAATTAAAAACTACACAATAATTATGTCATATGCTTACATTGTCTTCACTTACTTAAGGTGGCGCTACAGTCCTGTGTGAACTAGGGCCTCACCCAACAAACTTCTCCATCTAGCTCGGTCCCTAGCTAGATGTCTCCAGTTTCGCGCTCCAAGTTGGGTGAGGTTACTTTCCACTTGTGCGCGCCACCTGATCCGCGACCTTCCTCTACTGCGCTGTCCTGTGGGTGTGGATTCGAAGACTTTCCGGACCGGAGCATTAGTCGTTGGACTTTTACCCTTCTGGCTAAGTCTACGTCGCTGTACAGCCCGTACAGCTCGTCGTTCCATCTTCTCCTCCACTCCCCTTCGATGCATACGGGACCGTAGATCACACGAAGAACCTTTCTCTCGAAACGACCCAAGGTGCTTTCATCCGCTTTTGTCATAGTCCATGCTTCTGCACCGTATAGCAGGACGGGGATGATAAGGGTCTTAGGCCCGTTTGCTGATACGAAACATAAATCTTGTTACTAGCTAAGTTTCACATAGCGTTTAAGTAAAACATAAATTTATTTATGTTGTACATACAAATTTATGTTGAACTTAGCAAAGGAGCAGATTTAAAACACATCTAAGTTCACTTCGTCTTACAAAAAACGTCAAAATATTAAAATTCGTGAAAAATTTCAAAATTGAAACGGTTGTGTTTTGTTAATTGCTGGTTCTTATTGTGTTCTAAAATTGTTTTTTTTTTTGTTAAAATAAAAATTAATGGCAGACAAAATGAAGAAAAGAAATCCCAACTTTTCACTAAACGAGAAAATATTGCTTCTTCAATGCATTTAAGAAGAAAGAGCTGTAATTGAGAACAAAAAAACTGATGCCTCTACATGGAAGGAAAAGGAAAGTGCTTGGCGTCGTATTGAGCAAAATTTCAACAGCCAATCCGGAACTTCGTGTTATAGGAATAGCGAGTCTTTAAAAAGGCTGTATGGAAACTACAAAGCCAAAACCCGGAAGGAAGCTGCTCAAGAAAAATTTTCTAGTGTGCAAACTGGTGGTGGGAAGCCGTTCAAACCGACAGACCCAAATTTTGAACTGGCTATCTCCATTATGAACCCAAAAACTGCATGGCTTGGAGAACGAGTTTGACGGTGACAATCAAGTCAAAGAAAAACAAGGCGAAAATGTAAATTGCAAAACAACAATTCAATGCTTGCCTGCTTGACTTCTTAACTATTTTTTAGATTGCAGAAAACTCGAACAACGACTGGGGTGGCTACAAACCCTCTATCCTGAAGAAAACTGTTCATCCCAAATTAAGAACCCCACTTCATACCATTATTGACACCGATTTACAGGATCTCAATGAAGAAAGCAACTTGCCTGAAATTGAAAATGAAAATCCACCAACAGTTGTTTTGTCAAAAGGTTTCAAAAAACAATTTGAAAGTAGTTCGCTAGAGGTGAATACACCATGGTTTACTAGAAGAAGACCCGTTGCCTCAAGTCTCCCAAGCAATAAAATATCTGAACAGTCTTTAGAACTTTCTAGAATTAAAATAGAACTTGCCAAATTGCAGTACGATACTTTGAAAGAAGAAGCTATTGCAAAAAAATATCAGATGAATGTCGAGCATGACCTGAAGAGGAAATCCATGGAACTCGATATTGAAATAAAAAGTGAGATTTTGAAAAAAATCAGAAAGGAAAACTGCACTGCCAAAGATGCTCAAAATATTTTAAATGACATTGAAGGTTATTTTAATGAGATCACCCGAGAAAACCTTTCTTAAAAAATGTCCTTCGAAAATACAAACGTACCTTGATACATATTTTATACTGCATAATATGTACATTCATTATAATCCTATATGAATTTTTTCCAATAATTATTAGTTTTTATTTTTGTTTTTAGTTTATATTGTTATCGTTTTAGATTGAATTAAAAAATCTCTTTATATAAATCGAAATACTGCGCTTTATTATCTACTATTTAATGGTTACAAGCGTGCAAAATAATTATTTATCAAATTTATACGTTTTTGCATGTTAAAATTTGAGGAATTTGTTCTTGAATTATTTTGTTGGGAAGAATGTTCAATATCCATCTGTCCAGCGCTTATAACACGTTCTAGATCTTCATTACTGAAGTCTATGCTTTCAGGCGGATCATCGATTATATTATTGTGCCTCAATATATTGTGCAAAACACAGGTTGCAACAATAATGGTTAATACAGTACTCAATTTCAAACGGGCACCGTAGGCCAAAAAGGGAAATCTTCGTTTTAAAATGCCAAAAGCTTTTTCGATTACTCCTCTCGAACGAATTTGAGACTCATTATACAACTGTTCTGCTGTGCCATGTGGGTTGAGCAGTGGCGTCATCAAATAAGGTTTTTGAGGATATAATATTTAACGAAAATAACATTCCTACACATATAGAACATTTTAAAGTACCTACCCAAAATAAAACAATCTGCGTATGAGCTAGACTCTCTTTCCAAAACGTTTCTTACTCTGCAACTTTTTTTTTTTTTTTTTTTTTATAATTAGCGAACACTAAAAGGGTTTTGTATACCTTTAATATGCCAAAGACACAGTGTGAGCATTAGGAAAAGAGGGAAGGGTTGGATAGGAGGTGTCGGTGTACATTGATTTTAAATTTCTGAACATTGCAATGACAGGGAAAGATAGAGCGTGGCAAGGCGTTCCACATTCGCGTAGTACGGCTAAAAAAAGAATCTCTGTACTTCATAGTACGGCCGAAGTTGGGCTCAAGGGTAAACTGATGGGCATTCCTAGAAGCGCGGGTATTACGGTTAAATTGTTTAAGGGGAGGAATGCAACTGGCTATTTCACTAGAGCAAAGTCCGTTAAAATAACGGTAAAAAAGGGTGAGGCAAGAAACCTTGCGTCGATGTTCGAGTGACGTAAACGAGTTGATGATGTCAATGTCACCAATCATTTTAAAAGCTCTTTTTTGAATACTGTCCAAGAGGCTTAAATAAGTTACTGGAGCACCAGCCCAGAGATGAGAGTTATATTCAAGTTTCGGACGTATATAGGTTTTGTAGATTGTAGCCAGATCAGACGGAGAGAAAAATTTCTTGCAACGTCTCAAAAAACCTAGACATCTTGCGGCATTTTTGGCAACATCGCGTATGTGATCGCTCCACAAAAGGTGGTTGCTGATGCACATTCCGAGGATGTCGAGATTTTCCGTTTCGTTGATGCAAGTGCCACTCATAGATAGTGGCAAAGAGGGTTTATCTCGCTTTAACGATGCAAGACAGCATTGCGTTTTCGAAGCATTAAATTCCACACGATTTTTTATTCCCCATTGTACAATGCTGTGTAGGTCGGAATTTAATGAGCTAATCATATTTTGCCGTTGCAGTTCCACATCCGAAGAGGAGGGTTGTGAGTCTGGAAACGAATATGAAAAGCTAAGAGTGCTATCGTCAGCGAAACAATGTATTGGATTAGAAGTGGCAGACAGGAGATCATTTATAAAAATGAGGAAGAGGGTCGGAGACAAAACGGAGCCCTGGGGCACACCAGCATTTATTTTATGAGTTTCAGACTTGAATCCGTCCAAAACAACTTGTATTGAACGGTTCGAAAGAAAATTTCTAATCCAACGAAGAAGAGATTCGTCGATACCGAAAGCACGCATTTTCGATAAGAGAGCAAGATGCCAGACTTTATCAAATGCCTTTGAAATATCAAGTGCAATAATCTTACTTTCTCCAAAACGATGTAAAGATTTGTTCCACTGTTCGGTGAGATGAACCATGAGATCACCAGTGGACCTATTGCTACGAAAGCCGTATTGCCGGTCATTAAGAAGCTTCCGTTCCTCAAGATATTTCTTAAGCTGATAATTAATCAGCGTTTCCATGACCTTAGAAAGAAGGGACGTTAGTGCTATCGGTCGATAATTTGTGGGAGAAGAAGATTCGCCTTTTTTTGGGATTGGCTGAACAAATGCAGTTTTCCAACTACTCGGAACGAGACCAGAAGAATAGGATAGATGGAAAAGCTTACGCAGTGGTTTTGCTAGCGTGGAAGAACACCTCTTCAGAATAATAGCGGGGATACCATCTGGGCCAGCGGATTTATGAATGTTGAGATCTTTAAGAACTCTCGCCACAGTTCGAGTACGAAAAAAGATTGGTCCCATAGAATCATTTACGCGTTCAAGAACTGGGGGAGTCATGACACTATCTGGTAAGGTGGAATTTTCGGCGAACTGCCTAGCAAATAAGTTGGCTTTATCAATAGAGCTAACTAAAGGAGTGTCATTGACAACAAGCGTAGGAACCGAGGAAGAGGAAGAATTCCTCATATTTTTTACAAATGACCAAAAATTTTTACTGCCTTTGGGACTTTGCAGTATTTTTCGCCGTAATTTTTGGTCATGTAAAAATTTGGTCCTTCGAATATAGGCGTTGCAAGCCTTCCTGGCTTGCTTAAACTTTTTCCGGTTTTCCTCAGTTGGGTTGGCTTTAAAACATCGGAAGCTCACCTCTTTCTCCTTGATAACCTCTTTGCAGCTCGAATCGAACCATGATTTATCCTTGGGTTTAATACTTTTAACCTTATTCGGGATAAACGTTTCCATTCCCAGATGAATCATACTAGAAATCATATCTGCACTGGAGTCTACGTCGCTACCGAGGAAGCATAGCGACCAGTTAAAGATCCTGAAGAAATTATTGAGACCGTCCCAGTTGGCTTTCTCGTACTGCCAAACGGTTCTCTTTGGAGCTCTTTCTTTAACTGGATTTGTTTGACACGAGAAATTAGCAGATATGACACTGTGGTCCGATGTGCCTAGAGGCGTCAATACACTGATTGTGTATTTATCAGGATCAGAGGTGAGAAACAAGTCAAGTGTATTTTCTGCTCGGCCGTTAACGTCTGATATCCGAGTAGGCTCATTGACAAGCTGAGTAAGATGGTTAAACTCAGCAAAAATCTCAGCACACATTCCTTCGGGCGTTGTCTGGCCCGAATGGCGAAGCCACGAAGAATTGTGAACATTGAAATCGCCCGTAATAACGATTTCAGTGTGAGGATACAGGGAGACAATTCTTTGTATGGAGTCAGACAGAGCATCAAATTCCTGAGAAGTTAAAACTCTGTCTAGGTTTGGGCTCCGATAAAGAAAACAATAGTGAATGATGTGTTTATTCACGGAAAGTTTTAACCACATGAAATTAAAAAGGGAATTGGTACAATGACCGTATTGTGGTAAAAGTTGATATGCAACATCATTCCTAATATATATGGCGAGACCATGGTGTGAGAAGAATAATGGCACCAAGCAATACCCATGAATAAAAAATTCAGTAGGATCGGAATCTTCACCTACTTGGGTTTCACTCAATGCCAAAACAGCTGGTCTGTTAGAATTAATGTGGATGTATACAGACAGAAAATTCGATCTCAGCCTACGAACATTACTATAATCTACTCTAAAATTACCAGTCATTGCAATATAAAAAAATCCTAAAATCAAAACAAACGAACTTCTAAGTAAATCACTGTATAAGATTATTTAAAGGTCTTTACAATACAACCTCACTACTAGTGTTATGCCTTTAGTAGTGACGTTGAATTGGTCCGGACCCTGACAATCAAAACAGTAATCTACAATCCATTTGTTATTGAATGAACCAACACATACACACCATTGAGCGAGCTTTCAAAAAGCTTAGACCAATGCATGCACCTGCTGAGTCACTCAACTGTACAAGAAAATGAAAGAAAGAGTGAAGGGAATGCACTTACTGTGTACTGGTAGGTATTTTTTTATTGTTGCTTTTTTCCCTTTGTGTTGCTTTTTTTTATATATTGCTGTTGTTTTTCACTGTGTTTTTTTTTATCATTATTATTTTCTGTTGTTTTAGTTTTATTGGTTATATTTTTGTAACACTATTTTTTAAGTTTTGTTTTGATTCTATTTGAGTTTTTTTTTTTTTTTTTTTTAAATAAATTAAATTAACGAGACTGCGACGGGGACGGGGACGGGAGACAAGACAACAATTAATACAAAACGCAGAACACGACGAGAGGACATGAACCTCCCCACTCGAGCTTTCACTGACAACTCTCAACTATTAAAAATCGTTGCATCATGGCTTGATCCAGGCCACCTCGCCACCACATTGGTGAATATCATTTTAGCATAGCAAATTGCCTGATGGACGTTTATAGAAAAATAACTTTTTCGGTTTCGAAAAACTTCTGCATCAAGCCCACCTTAACATACACAATATTCGTAATCCATATTTTGATAAATAAAAAAAACATTATTTACCAGGAGACTGAATTTTAACATGAGTGTCATCAATAATGGCGCCAATAACATTTGGAAACGATGCTATTTCAAAAAAATCCCTTTTAGTTTTTAATATATCAGTTGTACTATCAGGAAATGTGATGTAGTCATTAGCAAGTCTAGCTATTGCTTTGGAAACTTTCAAAACTATCCTTGAAACTGTCGAAACATGCATCCCTCCAAAATCAGCTATGCTTAGAAGGTGGTTTCCAGTTGCAAAAAACCGCAAGGCGACCAAAAGTTGGTTGATAGGAGCTATGGAGTTGTTTCTGAGAACACAAATAAAATTCAATTTCTATAATTTAATTAAAATGACTGTACCTGTTTGAAGGGCATTCTAATAAGCTTTCTATTTCGTCTAAAACAACTATGGTTATTTCTCTTGTTAAACGAAATCTTTTGTAAAACGAGAGCTCATCAAACGAAGAAAAATATTCATTTCTCTCGTATATTTGACGAGGAACTCCAATTTCAACAATTTCAAGGATTTCAACGTCATTTGATTTTGAAGTCCATTATATTTTGTTGATATTGATTTTTTTAAATCACTATTTATATTAGCTTACAAGAACGTCCAAAAATTGCTTAAATAATTTATGCGACACTTCCTCTTACACATAAATTATGTTTGACTTAAAGACTTTTATGTTTAGGTTTGAGTTTGGTGCAAAGCAATATGCGTCACTTAAGCGTTTATGTTGAACATAAACGCTTAAGTTTCGTATCAGCAAACGGGCCTTATATAGCGACACTTCGAGAGAGGATTTTTCCACTCAATTGCTTTCTTAACCCAAAGAAACAGCGGTTAGCAAGAGTTATTCTTCGTTTGATCTCAGCACTGGTGTTGTTTTCTGCGTTTACAGCGGAGCCTAGGTAGACCAAGTCCTTGACTACGTCTGTCAATGGTGACGTTTTGACCAAGACGTCGTTGTTGTAGGTCCTTTCTTGATGACAGCATGTACTTTGTTTTGCCCTCATTAACCGTTAAACCCATTTTTGTCGCCTCTGCCTCAATACTCACAAAAGCCCCATTGACATCACGCTGAGTTCTTCCGATTATGTCAATGTCATCAGCATATGCTAGTAATTGGACAGACTTTTGAAAGATAGTGCCTCTAGTGTTGACGTGTGAGCTCTGCACTATTCTTTCAAGTACGATGTTAAAAAAATCACATGACAGCGCATCACCTTGTCTAAAATCTTTTTTGACATCGAAAGGTTCTGTTAAGTTGTTTCCAACCTTTATGGAGCAGCGTGAATTCTTCATGGTCATCCTGCCAAACGGACGAGTTTGGCAGGGATGCCAAAACTAGACATAGCTCTATACAGCTCGTCCCTGTAGATGCTGTCATATGCGGCCTTGAAATCGATGAAAAGATGGTGGGTGTCGATTTGGTGTTCTTGGGTTTTTTCCAGGATCTGCCGTAATGTGAATATTTGATCGACTGTGGACTTTCCTGGTCTAAAACCACACTGATAAGGACCTATTAGGTTGTTGACGATGGGCTTTAGACGTTCACATATTACGGCAGAGAAGATTTTGTAGGCGATGTTAAGTAGACTGATTTCTCTATAATTGGTGCAGTTTAAAGGGTCTCCTTTTTTCAGGATCGGGCAAACAATACTGAGGTTCCATTCATCGGGCATGCTTTCTTCCGACCATATCTTACAGATAAGTTGGTGCATGCTCCTAACCAACTTATCTCCAGCTGCTTTAAAGAGCTCGGCATTCAAGCCATCCGCTCCAGCGGCTTTATTAGACTTCAGCTTAGATATGGTAATCTTTACTTCGTCTAAGTCGGGAGGACGGGATTGTTGGCTTTCGTCGTCTATGTTGAATGGATCATCCTGCCTGACAGCGGAATTCGGTTCGTCGTCGCCGTTATACAGTCTGCAGAAGTGGTCCTTCCATATCCTCAGCATTGACTGCGGTTCCACTATGATGTTTCCACTTTCGTCTTTGCAGCTTTCGGTTCTAGGTTTATGTACCTGTGAATTTCGTTTCACCTGTTCATAAAACTTTCGAACTTCATTCCTGCTTTTAAACCTCTCAACATCTTCGACCGCACGCTTCTCATGCCCTCTTTTTTTTCTCCTGAGAAGTCGGTGTTCCTCTCGCCTCATCTGCTCAGTTTTCATGAAGTTAGTGAATAAATTACTTTTAAATGGGATTTTCCCTAACCGTTGGAAGGAATCCACTATTGTGCCAGTTGAAAAAGTAGTAGGTACTAGCCACAGCGAGAATTTCCGTCCGATAAATATGTTGCCGATGTTCGAAAAGATCATTGAACGTATAGTCAGGGAGCAGCTTACTTCATATGTCGAAAATAACAATATCTTGGCTATTGAGCAATCTGGATTCCGAACTGGATACTCCTATGAAACAGCATTGAATCACATCACAAGCGAATGGCGAAAAGACATGGATCAGGGTAAAGGAGTCATAGCAGTGTTTCTTGATTTCAAACGGGCATTCGAAACAATAGATCGAAATATTCTTCTAACAAAACTTAAACTTTATGGAATTGCTGGAAGATCCCAACGGACAAAGTTTGACAATGAGATTTCCGATTCAATGGAGATTAAATTAGGAGTTCCACAAGGTGCTGTTTTGGGTGTTCTTTTGTTCCTGTTGTATATAAATGATGTCAAAAGTGTTCTTAAATATTGTAAAATTGTCCTTTTTGCCGATGATACCTTAATTTATATCTCTGGAAAA
This sequence comes from Eupeodes latifasciatus, assembly GCA_920104205.1. Lineage (NCBI taxonomy): Eukaryota > Metazoa > Arthropoda > Insecta > Diptera > Syrphidae > Eupeodes > Eupeodes latifasciatus. Next base: position 171,702,773 of record OV049924.1, on the reverse strand, counting down.
GATCAAAAAGATATGTGCTTAAAAATTAATGCAGATTTAGAAAACATTAACCGGTGGTTTCAAGCAAATAAACTTAGTCTTAATGTAAACAAAACTAAATGTATGAAATTGAAAATAAGAGATCCTGTGCTAGTTTGTATAAATGGTTGTCAAATTGAGTGTGTAAATAACATGAAATATCTGGGTGTTATTTTAGATAATGAATTGAACTTTAAAGACCATGCTAAATATATATGTGCAAAAATTGCGAAAAAAGTTGGTTTCCTTAAACGAATACGTCCTGTATTAACATTGACAAATGCAATTATGTTACATAATGCAATCGTACTGCCACATTTTTTTTGTTGCTCCACAATATTTTTCGGGTGTCATAATTATATAAAACAACGTATGCAATTACTACAAAATAAAGCTATGAGGACTATACTAAAATGCAATATATATACACCAATAAAACATATGTTGGAAACGTTAAAATGGATGAATGTCGAACAAAAAATAACATACAATGCAATGATTTTCATCTTTAAAATGAAACAGGGCGTTTTGCCTCCATATCTCGATGACAACGTAACAACTGTAGCAGAAGTCCAGCCGTATAACTTAAGAAACAACGAAGACCTCAGACCGATGCGATGTAACAGAAGTAGTTCGATAAACTCCTTGATGTATTCCGGATTCAATTTCTTCAATAGTTTACCAAGTGAATTAAAATCCGAAACAAGACTAAAGACTTTCAAAACTAAACTTCAAGTGTTTTTAAAGAATAGAGTTTGATTAATAACAGACAAATTTTGAATTGATAAATGTGTAATTTTAAAAATAAAAAATTTTCCTTTTCTTTTAGAAAATGTATAAATATAAAAATTAAAAACTTAACAGCCTAGAAAATGTCAAAAATTGAATCAGAAATTGTAAAAACATTGTAAAAAAGATTTTGTTAAAAGTTCATTGAACTAATAAATAAATTTATTATTTATTATTATTATATTATATCATAGAGCTCATGAGCAGCTCTCGTCCTTTTATGCAGCGCCGCTTTGCGTGCCTGTTGTTTGGCTGCATTTGCCTGCCGACATTCCTCATCAAACCAGGGGTTCCTTCTTGGTGGCTTCTTGAAACCCAGCACGTCAGAGGCGGCTTCTCTGATGTCATCTTGGCAATGTTGCCACTGGTTTTCGATACATTGTGTTGGCGGCAGAGAACTTCGAGAGAGGTTACTTGTAACTCGGTCGGAAAAGGATTTGGCGATCTCCTGCGATTGTAGCCGTTCGACGTTGTACCTTCTCCCAGCATCTCCCTGTTTTGCCTTGGGTAACAACGAGGTAGTGGTCCGAGTCGTTGTTATCTCTTTGGAAAGTTCGGACATCCATAATGCTGGAAGCGTGTCTGGCGTCGATCGCAATATGGTGAATCTGGTTGACGGTAGATTGATCTGGAGAACTCCAAGTTCCTTTGTGGATGTTGAGGTGTGGAAAACGCGTACTGGCTGCCATGACGTTTCGCCCTGTAGCAAAATCTATGAGCCTGAATCCGTTGTCGGAAGTGTTGTCGTGCAGACTGTTTTTCCCGAATATTCCACCAAAGATGTCTTCCCCTCCTAGCTTGGCATTAAAATCGCCCAGGACAATTTTAATATCGTAGCTAGGACACTGCTCATATGTTTTGTCTAAGAGCTCGAAGAACATATCTTTGGTGTTGTCATCCTTCTCTTCTGTGGGGGCGTGCGCGCATATCAGGCTAATGTTGCCGAATTTAGCCTAGATGCGGATAGTCATGAGGCGCTCGTTGATGCACCACCTTTTAGAAATGGCGACCACCTTTGAAAAATGGCGGATGTAGTCAGCTGTTCAGAGGTGTTCAAAGAAAATTCAAAATTGTGTATGAACAACTTTTTGCTACTCTCATTGTGTTCGTTTGGGAGTAATATCATTCGAATATGAAGTGAAATCAATTACTCTTGTTAGGTGCCAGAACAATGAAGATTTAGAAACAATTCTAAATTACGCATTTAGAGAAATATTAGTTAGTTATTTTAAGCCAGTTTAAATCATTAAGTAAGTAAAATAAATTAGGTGGTGCAACAGTCCAATGAGAATTAGGACCTAGAAACATACAACTCTGAAAGCACTACTATTATTATTTTTTTATTTTAAGCTGCGTTTATGCGTTTATTTTTCGCTCAGACCGTTGAAAATGCAAAAAAAAAAACTCAGATTTGTTTCAATTTTCAGAGTTTATCGATGCGAAAGTTGCAGGAACATTGAAAACGAGAGTTACAGAATAAGAAGAAATAAAACAACGCAGGAACATTGAAAACGTTTTTATATACTCATCTCTTTTTTCCATTCCCATTTTATTTGTGTGTACTCGTTGTTTATTTTCTTTACATTACTCACGACATTTCCAAAATGCTGAAAATAAGTGATTTAAGTAGAAACTAAATAAAAAGACCGTCAGCTTGTTACTTCTGTTGCCAATTTTCATTGCATAAGATTTGTGAATAGGTGATAAGCTATTCTTACTGCTTTCCACTAAGCTAGTGTGTTGCTTTTAAAGGCTTAACTACATAAGCCGAAAAGTATTTTTGTACAAAAGTAAAAATATTTGTATTCTCGCTAGTTCAGTGGTTTTGTGAAAAGAATATACAAATTTGGTTTTCAACCAAAATTTAAGTCTTATGCATCATTTTTATAAGTTTTCCAGTTCTAACTATTTATTGAATTTATTTTAAATTTTTTTTTTTTTTTATTTATTTAATCTACAAGCAATATTACAGCTAACAGATATAAGCACTCCAAGAACAAATTAAAAAGTGAATAAATATAATACTTCAGTTTTAAATTTATTACGATTAAGATTAAAAAAGTCAATATTTGAAGACACTTCATTGAAATATACAATAGATCTTGATAAAGTTTCATTACTACCATAATTTGTCATGTGAATTCTTTGGAATAAGAAGAATCTTGCTCTCATAGACCTAGCGGGAACATAGATTGGTACCAAGGCAAGAAGAGATGGACATTTAATATGGTAGCATAGTAAGTCTCTAATAAGCATTACACTATGAATTTTTCTTCTTGATTGTAACGACTTTATTCCAAGTAATTGGCATCTAGCCTCATAACTAGGACTAAAGTTCCAACCCATTTTATTAAATATATATTTTGTAAATCGTCTTTGAATCTTTTCAATCCGATCAGAATGAACTGTATAAATAGGACTCCAAGTAACATCTACGTATTCCAAAATTGATCTGACGAGAGACATAAACAAGGATAATAACACGAAAGGATCTTTAAAGTCTTTTCCATTTCGTTTTATGAAACCTACCAGCAAGTTGGCCTTAGGAACCAAATAATCGAAATGACCCTTAAAAGAAAGTTGGGAGTCAAGAATAACTCCTAAGTCTTTAATGCTTGAAACCCTATCCAAATCCACAGATTCAATTGCATAGTTGAATAACAAAATATGAGATTTTCTGGAAAAAGAAATCGTGTTACATTTTTTGATATTCAATTTAAGGCTATTGATGTGACACCAATTTGATAAAGAATCAATGTCAGATTTCAAAAGTTGACAATCGCCCAAACTCGAAACTTTTGAAAATATTTTCAGATCGTCAGCATATAATAAACATTCACAATAATTAAAGACCGAGACAATATCGTTAACGAACATTATGAAAAGGAGCGGACCTAGGTGGCTACCTTGCGGGACACCTGATGTACACTGAATTTCCTTTGAGTATGTATCTCTAATCTTAACTTGTTGTGTTCTACAAGATAAATATGACGATAACCAACGAAGAAAGTGAGAATGAAAACCAAAAATCTCAAGTTTTTTTAGAAGTGTTTGGTGGTTCACAGAATCAAAGGCTTTACTAAAGTCAGTGTATACTGCGTCCACTTGAGATTTTTGTTCCATAGCATTAGAGACATACGAAGTGAAATAAGTTAAATTGGTAACAGATGATCGACCGGATACAAAACCATGCTGTACTTCTGATAAATATTCACTTGTAAGAAAATCAAGCTTTATTTCCATCATGCTTTCAAACACTTTGGGAATTGCGGAGACTTTACAAATACCCCTATAATTCTCTACATCATCTCTAGAACCTGACTTGTGTATATGGACCAAGTAAGAAAGTTTCCATTCATCAATAAAAATACCTTCTTGGAGGGACTTGTTAAATATGCTTAGTAAAGGAGCACAGATGGAATCACAACAATTTTTTAACACTGCCGAAGGAAATGCCGTCTGGTCCAGAACTATAATTAGACTGAAGTGATTTCAGTCCGGAATTAACTTCTTCAATACTTAACTGGATCGAGCCAATATCAAACCTACTTATTATGTTGTTTAGTGAACTATTATTAAATCCTGAATGAGAATAAACGGATTTAAAATAATTATCAAACAATTCAACTATGGAGTCTAAATCCGACGATTCAACACCTCTGAAAAACATAGTATTTGGAATCCCTATTGATTTTCTTTTAGAATTGACAAATGACCAGAACGATTTACTCTTGTTTTTGATATTACTTTCAATATTCAAGATATAAGCTCTATATAGAAACTTACTAAGAACTACAAAATCTTTACGTAATTTACTAAAATTATCATAATCCGATTGATTTTGTGATTTATTGTATTTCACGTATGCATTACGTTTCTTTCTTTTTCTTTCTTTTTCAAAACCCATTAATACAATTTCAATGAAAATGAAGCGGTTGTACATATTTTTCAAATCAAGAAACATAAATTCATTTAACCAATCAATGTCAGAGAAATAATTATTTAGTTGAACAAAATTAGTTTTAGAAAAATTATACGATCTAACAGTTTTTTTAACATCATTTAACGAATAAGTGTAAAACTCTATTTCAAAGAATAATTCCTTATGATGAATAGATTCGTTTAAAAGAGAAAAAGGTGCATTACTTGAATTAACTTTGATTTCATCACAACATATAAAAATTAAGTCTAATATTTGTCCTAAAGAATTATCGATATGATTAACTTGCACTAAGTTTAAAGAATATAAAAAATCAATAAATGTAACTTCGAGATCTTGTTTAATATTAAATGGAAATAACATTTTATCCGTTTCGGACCAATTCCAATGTATATCAGATAGATTAAAATCACCTAAGACGCACAAATTATCAGATATAAAACAAAGATTATTAATAAAATCAATATTGCTAATATGTTTTTCATACAAATCAAGTGAGCTACTTGGAGGCACATAACTTACAATAAAAAATACATTTGCTCTGGAAAAAGCATTTAAGTTGACGGAGATGCAAACTTGTTCAATGTCCGAGGTTGGTAAAATGAGCAAAAATGAGATCGAACAGCGATAATTATCCCTCCTCCACGTTCTCTAGAAGATTTACATCGATCGCGACGATATACGTTGTAGATACTGCAATCAAATAGTTCTGACAATTCCGTTATAAAGCCATGACTCAACAATGATGATAATATCATAGTATGTAACACATGTATTTTTAAAAAGATCGGATACTTTGGTTCGGAGGCCACTTGCATTGTGGAAATAAATCTTTAATGACGAAAGACGAACATATGTAGGCTTTAAAGCATTCATTGTTAGGTTGTTATCCCTACGTCCTTCTCCAAGGAGTTTTTTGCCATATATACAAAAGGTCGAATTTTGACACCTATCGGCCAAAAATTTTCCGCAAAGACCAATGACGCAACATCCACCGGAACACCAATTTTAAAATTGACGAAACTATGCTTACGATCCTTATCTGCGTTACCTGATAGTTTGTGGCATACAAAAAAAGATGTATCTATTCCCAGGCTAGTTGAGACAAATGCAATAACTTCTTCTGGAGTGGTAGCGTATCGAAAACTGCCAATATGAAACCATTTGAATTTGTAAGCAACTCGAAGATTGCCGCAGGATGAATTAGTTCCGACGATAACATTTTTTGTTATATTTTTTGAGCTATGTATGTTGCTTGATGGATTGTTTTCATTATTACCAGCATTGACAGCTGAAATCATAGCCAAAAATTCATCATCCACCATATCAACAGCAACAGTTTCATGAATCATAGTATTTGGTAAATCACTGCCTTGCACAGAACTAGCACTATCATGCACAGCACTAATACTAGTTGCGCCAACGTCAGCATCGTCACCATTAACAACCATAGCAACACAAGACGAGCTTGGATTCATAACATTATATCTTATCTTTATCTTATAGCGACAAGGAAAAATCTGTGAGGGAAAGTTCTAACTAGTTTTTTCTGAAAGTGCATTGTGGCTTATTCATAGATGTTTGCTAAACTTTTTAGGCTATTCATAAATAAATGTAATTCAAAGTTAAGGGCTAAATTGAATAACTATAAACATAGAAAATGCTGTGTTCAAGTAATTATTATCTTATTATTTTGTTGGTGGATAGAAAAGCTGAAAAATTAATTTATGACAGATAAATGTTACGTTAACACTAAGTTCCAGAAAATATCGATTGATACCGCAGAAGATATGGATATTTTATATAAATATTCCCGGTAAACTATAGAACTTTATTATTTCCGCCTTTTATAATTCAATGTAAAATAATTCAATGCAGTATATTTTAGATAATACAGTAGTTAAGTTAATAGTTAAGGTATTACTATTGAAATAAACATAACATTCATTTATAAAAAACATGTACTCGTTCATATATACAAGTAAAGTCTAATCTAAAAAGCCTTAACCTTGTTAAACCTTGTTAAACACTTTCTGCACACATACTTTCTTGTTTTGGTTGTTCCTGCCATCTATCTGTAACTTAGACAAAAAGAAGAGAAAAACAAATTCACCACGAACTACCGGTATAACTTCTTCCGTTATTTATTGACAAACAAAAATGTTTTGCTAGAAATAATTTGAATTATAGGAGTATTTTTGTAGATATAAAAACGACAAGATGTTGGCAAAATTAAAAAAAAAATTAATGAGAATTACAAATATTATAATGAGACTTTAAAAAACATAGCCTTCTTGGCTATCAATAAACAAAAATGAAAAATGTCGCATTTCCCGGAAATGATGTTTTTTTGTGTATTCTTCTCCGAGGTGAAACATGTATACACCGATACGAATTCAACACGCTATAAAAAATGAGAGTAAGAGGTTTCGAAGAGACGGAGACGAGGAAATTTGGTTCTCTCATTTAGTTTTTTCTCTCTGATCGTGACTAGTTTCAAATAAACAAAACAACAAGTGCGTCATTTGACAGCTAAAATCAAATCTAAAATTCTCACCACAGCAATTTAATAAAAAAAATGTCAAAATTACAAATACAAAAATGTAAACAAATGGGTGTTGGAGGGTAAAACGTACGAAAGATTCCGGTCTTTATATAATGTCGATAGATCATCGTAGTCTTCTCTTCACACGAAAATGGGTCACGTTCACGTATAGGAAGGGACAACTACCTCAACAAAATCTTTGGCATATTTTCTTTTATTTTTATTGAAACAGTCCATTGCAGCGGTCACAGCGCTAGAAAGTCGATTAATTAAAATTTCATTTTGAATCAAGATGTTGATTACGTCGTCGTCAAAGTTCTTGGCTTCAAATGCAGTGGTGAATGCTTGTTAGATCCATCTTGGTAAAAATACACGGATTTAGACAAATTTATTTAAAAAACTAATAACTTTAACAAAATTTTTATTCAGGAAAAAATTTAATTTATATTCGACCATATGTTTTTTACAACTAGTAGTCGTACCGACAACAATTGGGGGCATTGGTCGCATTCACAAAGCTAGTGGCTACGTAGTCAAGGGATTCTGATTGGCTAAATCTAACTACAAAAGTAGTTGAAATTTCCCCTACGATATGTAGTGTAAAAATTTCGGCTACAAAGTTAGTGCACACTGGTTTTGCTGTTTCACAATCAGCTGCTCGGTAAGGACACAAGAATTCAAAATGAAATGAATCTTTCGGTATTTAAATACAAATATAAATCAATCACATTATATCTTCTAGGTAGGTATTAGGTTTTATTGAATTTAAAAAGAAAAAAAAACTATTTGAAGTTCTGAAAACACAAATGTTTCTTATTTTATATATTTGTATTTGTCATTAATATGACAGTTCCGGATTGACTAGCTTTGTAGTGCAAATTTGCATTCACAAAGCTAGTTGAATTTTGACTACATAGTCACTAGCTTTGTGAATGCGCCCATTAACTGGGGGTTGCCCAAGTAATTCTTTTATTTCCATTTTAGTTTTGGTAAATGTGAATATTGTTCATATTTTCTATTTCCTTTAATTAATCAAATAGTTTTCATAAAATTTATATCTTTTTATAAAACTGTCACTTAAGAAGAAATTTGTAGTACCTACAAAAAATGTATGTACATATGTATATTTTTGTCAAAATTTATTTAAAATTGTAGTGATTTTTGAGAAAGAAAAAACTCGTTTAAGTTTCATGATTTAAGAAATAATTTTATTTTTATTTAAAATACCTAAATAAAAGTTTACTTTTGTTGATATTTGTCTTATTGGATTCATGATTAAGTTGATTAAAATGTATCTATGATCTTCGTTAACTCTACTTGAGTATATTTTTTAAAGTTAAAAAAGTAGTCCAAACTCGTGCAAATTGGCGCGAAACCCGTTCCAGACATTTTGACAGTTTGCTCATCCCCACTCCTCGAATGTGACATTTTACCAACTTTTAGTGCGAGAAATGTCTGGAACAGACTTGTCTGAACCTACTCAGAGTTAGTGGACACTGATTTTGACATTTCACAATCAGCAGCTACTCAGTAAGGACACAAAAATTCAAAATGGAATTAATCGTTCAGTATTTAAAAATAAATATAAATCACTTATATTATAGGCATCTTTTATTTGATTTTATTGAATTTAAAAACAAAAACAGATAATTTAAAGTTCACAAAACACAAATGTTTCTTATTTTATATGTACATATGTATGTATTTGCATTTGCCATTAATAGTACAATTTTGCATTCTCAAGCTAGTTGAATTTTGACTACGAATTCAATAGCCTTATGAATGCGCCCATAGTTAACAATTGTTCAAAACAGAAAAGAGCTCATGTGTATTTGACATTTTCTGAAGATAATTTTTACCTAAAATTTCTGATTTAACGACACCAAAAGTTATATATATTACTATTTATGACAGCTTGCAAGTCAGAAGCTTCAAGCATTCAGAAGTCAAACAGTTCAGTGTACTTAGTTTTAAAGCATTAACACACCTCTTATTTCATAACTTTTTACATATAATATAATAAGCTGTTTTATTCTTAGAAAATGTTTAAAAATATCAATGATACCTTTACCGCTGACAAAGACGTCGAGGACTTCAAACTAAATGGAAGCTATAACATTAAAACCTTCTATAATAATCATGAACATTTAAAATCCCTGGAACAAGTTCCTGATTATCATTGCAAAGCCGTTTTTTATAAAGGCAATGTTCTGTATAAAGAAGATGCACCAAAAATCTTGGACTACATAAATTTGATGATCAAACTTACCTATACTAAGCTCGATTTTAAAGGTGAAAGAAATTTACAGGTAAAAGCCGGAGGTACAATTTGTCCAAGCAGTGAAGTTGTTTATGAAATTGACGATAAAATATTCACCTTGTATGGAAGATATATCTATGGCTATAATGATTTTGAGAAAGTAACCTTTGTGGGTAAAACATCCGCACAATGTATTATCTTGGAGCGCGCTGCTGATGTAAGAGAAGAAGCAGTTTTCCCATTTCTATATGAATGTAGTTTTGCTTTTAAGATTGTTGATAAAAAGACTGATATTTTGTACGCATTTGGTTTGTATCGCTAAAGTTATTTCACAATAAATGAAAGTTTTTATCTACCTATTGGTATTTTTATATTACATACTTAAATACCACCTATTTCTATGTTTATTGAGTATTTCAAAATTATAGTTTTACCAAAACAATAAAAACTATTCTACACCTTAGTTAATTGTGTATCGAGGTGATATCTAATTTTCTAGAAATTTAAATTTTTCAGACGAGCCATTTTATGATTAATCGGACTTCAATTTTTAGAAAATTCAAATGACTTAACAGAGTTTAATCTAACCTATCTTAATGGCTCAGATTTTTTAAATATGTATAGGATAGACAAAATTTAGGTTTACTTTCGTGAAGCTAAATTAAAGTTGTAAATGGAGGAAGTCGAATAAGAAGTGGTAATCTGAATTTGATTACCTTATGCAATTAATTTAAAACACTCGTGCTGGCCCTGATTCTCCACATATCTCAAATTTTTTGATAACTTGTCCAAAACCAGTAATTATAATTAATTAAGTGGCGCAGCAGTACGTAGTAGTATACGAGAATCGGGGCCTAGTGACTTACAATTCTCAAGCATTCTTCAAGGCAAATAATGTCAGGGATGGATGGGACTTACAATTTGTATGCCGCATCTAAACGGCTAGTTTAATAAAGCATTCTTCATGAAAATGGGCAGATTCAAACGACATATGTAAGGGACTTGAAAGTATCTGATCGGTCACCTGACAAAAAAAATTGCCTTCCAATTAAGGCAACTTTATTGGAATTTAGACTGGAAAGTTAGTTAAGAAAAATCTCCCTAACTATCATGTCAAGTATACTTATGTCAAAAAGATTGTTGATCATGTTTTTTCATTCAGCTGAAACCTGAACTTTATTACTCAATGATTTATTTACTTTCTGCACAACTCCATTTAATGTTTTCTGTAAAAGGGTTCCTTGTCAATTTGGAAAAGAAATAAGTAATATTTCTTTACAATACAAACACACAAATCGTCAAGCACTTGTAGCTTGCCTGAGGAGTGTTTTGTAAACAATAATGTTTTTGGTAATTTTTGTACTATGAATTGAAGGTAGAGGTTCGTGAATTCTGAATTTGAAATTCATGACACTTGAAAAACTAACTAGTTGCCTTTGTAAAAATTTACTTTTAAAGAAAGAAGTTGACTGCTAATGAAGTCCCTTCTGTTGTCTGAATGCAAAAATGCAAATTTTTAAAATCGGAAGAATGTGATCCACTTTGTTGTACATATGTATGTATTTACGGCAAATCATACCTCATTATTTAGAATTTATGAATACATTACTAATTCATTCGTTTTTTCTTTAGAAACATTGTTTTCTTTATATGTATATTAATTTTATTTATAATTTAGACTGGTTTAAATTTATATGTATTACTTTAAATAAGTTAAAAAGTAAGTGTGAACGTTCAAAATAAATTTGTATGTTTTTGATACATTGCAAAGTAAAAAAAAATAAACATATTACAAAAACCTTCAAAAACTTCTTAGTGTACATTTAAATAGAACAAGAAAATCAATTACATTCCTAAAACAATAATGTTAACCATGCAACAATCAAACAAAAACCACCCATTGGAGCCAAGCGACTAAGTGCTTTATCCCCACTCAGTGCTCTGTAGTAGAGTATACCACTGAAGAGTATCGTCCCTGTCACCATTAGGGATCCAGTCTGAAAGTGTAAACAATTAAAAACAAACATTTAATAATAAGAATGTGTTATTAATTCTCACCAAAAGCGGTCTCCTAGCTAAAGGCACTGCCATCAGTGCAATAGAATGAAAGAAATGAAATCTGTTTGCAGTATCGAAGATTGCCTTCGATTCACCTTTATCCTGGATAGCAGCTGTTCTGTGACTACCGATAGCTCCTAATATTACAGCAGAAGCACCACTAATCCCAGCCAGGCGAATAAAATTGTAGTTTTTACCGGCAAGTCGCCATAGTGGAAGAGCATTCGAAACCATTTTTGCTGTATCAGCTGTTGTTTTTGCAACTGCGTTACTCTGCTTAGAAACGATTCCCTTCGGTTTATTTTTAAATGTTTATAATTGTTTTGATGGATCATGAAATGAATTGTTCAATTTTTATTTGTTAGTAGGTAGTCAGTAACAACACCATATCAAATTTTAACTAATAATAATTAACAAAACAATTTGGTTTAATTATAAGCAATCTGAAATAAAAAGATGGTATTTTGATTTTTGGTTTAAATTTTATTTAAGTTAGAACAGTTTGTATTCAACATTTTTTTCCAACATAGGTAGCTACACAGTGTTGGCTAAAATTAAATCAACTTAATCAGTTGTTTTTATTTTTGATGCATAATTTCCTCGGTTGAAATGCCTTTTAATGTTTGTAATTACTAAATGTTTTTACTATATTCACGATAACAAGACTCTCAAAACTTCTGCTGTGATCTGAGATTTGAGTGCGTAGTAGAAAACAACTTAATCTCTTATTTCAATTCAAAATAAGTCTTACAGGGTATAGTTGGCCCCAATTGTTTTTTGGAAGGACAATTCCAAGGGAGGTATAACAATGAGTTATTCGTTATATATCGCGAAGCTGATATAGCCACAAAAATAAAGCTTAGTTGACTCCGGAGAGCTGGGTATGTAGCACAAATGAGCGAAGAAGAACCCGCAGGGAAGACCATGCATCCGTTTACAGGATGGCATAGACCATGACGCCGGGAGCCTTATGGATCGTAAAACATTCCAATATTGTTTCACATAAACGTTTTGAGTTTATTAATGTACATATGTATATGTATATGTATGTAATATTAAAATACATTTTAAATTGATTTTCCAGGCCAATACTACAACCACGCCTAATACGTAGTCCCTGACAAAAAAACTAACACCCCTAAATTTCTTCACATCACTAATGCTCTTTCTAATTTCACAGATCAGTACTAGGAAGTAAAACGTCAAAGACTAATCTAATTTTGATTTTGACACCGAATTGGAATTTAAAATAATATTTTTATATTTATTGATTGATTTTTCAAGTATAGGAATAAAATGTGTTGTTTAATTTATTAAAATTTGTTTTATTTTCATTTTTCTTTATTTTTTTAGAGGAAAAGGTTCTCGTTAATAGGTTTGATGTCCGTCAAAGAAAGAGCTCAACTTTAGTTATACAACTAAGACCTTAAAATATGGAGGATGCAGTCTTATGATATGGAGCTGTTTCTTACTACGGAGCCTATGGCCTCATGACCAACCAATATCATGGATCACCACCCAAATGTAAATAATCTACAATACATTACGCGTCGATACGCAGACGGTGAGATGCCATTCAAATAGGGGCTTTCCAATAAAATAGGGACTCAAAACACACGAATAGAAAACCAAAGTAATAGTTTCGAGATTATGAAGAAGAATGATCATATGGAGCGGCCTGCTCAGTCCCTCGACTTAAGTCTAATAAAGAATTAGCGATATCAAAAGGAAGGTTTGGAAAACAAAACCAAACAAATCAATGAGTTATGGGTCGTGGTTGAAAAATCTTAGCAGAAAATGCCATAAAAACGATGCCAACGACTTGACGACTCCATGTAAGTTATTATCACAAGCATTTTGTCTATGAGATCTGACAAGAAAAGACAATCTAGTGTTTTTATAATATAACTCTTAAACATATATTGCTTCAGTAAGTAAGTATGGAGGAATTACTCCTTTAAATCAGCTAATCGAGACAAGCAACATAGTAGGCTTGAATGTACGTCAAAATGCTGTTATAATGATATGTTTCATCGTTCATCGTTCACAATATTTTAAATATGTTAAAAGAAATTTTTGCCACTAAAAACTTAACCAATTCTGAAACTGAAAAAAAGAATAAAAAACAATGAAATAAAAACTTATTTCCAAAAAACATGTCAAACAATAGCCAAATGGAATGAACTGTATTGCTTTGATTCAAGTATTAACGCCCTAGCCAATATTCGGTACTTATTTGACAGAACTGTAGCTAGATACTTCTGTAAAGAAATTTATAGGTACCGATTCAAGTACATACTAGCTACTGGTATAATAACTAGATCCCGAGTCCTAACAAATGCTAGGTTCTAAATTGATAGGACTAGGTTCCAGTACTCGTGTGAAGTAATGAGATGATACCGATTTAAGTAGTAATTCTAGGACTAGTATTGGTCTAGGTCTCTAGGACTCCGTGAAGAAATTGGCTGTTAGACGTACATAATGCAAGTATTTCTAATTATAAACATGAATTAGGTGGCGCAATAGTCCGTTTAGAACTAGGGCATAGAGACTTACAATTCTCAACCATTCCTGTGTGCGAGCAATGTTGTCAGGAAAAGAGGGGATCTACAGTTTAAACCGAACCGAACGGCTAATTTGAAAAGTACTTACTTTTGGAGAACTTGTCAATGCCTCGGAAAGGGCAGTCGCAGTACCCGTGAAAAAACTTTAGGCGACAAAGACAGGGATTGAACCGAAGACCTCTGGTATGACAGTTCTACACACTAAACATCACGTTACGTCTATTTATTGTAAAAGCCTGTCCGAAATTTAATCACCAAAATGCAGAACTATATCACGTTTTTTGTATGATTTGACGGGGCTATTCAAACTTTTATTATACTTGCAGTTGTTTCGTACATTTGGTTGATGCATTTTAACATGTACCGCAGGTAGTTATTCTCGTCAAAATTAAGAAACGAACGCTGCAGAACAACAACCTTATGATTCCTCAATATTACTATTAAGATCGAAGTGAGATGAAGGAGATGAATAATAATAAATCTTTTTACAGATGTGTCCTTTTTGAGTTTGAATGATTTATTAAGCCGTATACAGCTTGTGCTTTAATTTGTTGGTTAACAATGACGATATTAAATTGGACACATAAAATTCATGTGCACTCTATTGAATACACAAATCTCTGTGACATAACACGCATCAAATTTTGACCTTTGTACAGAAAAATAATTTAAGTAAAAAATTTGAATGTTCATAAATGCAAATATTGAAGTCCCAATGTACGCAGGTATAGGAATTTAGGCAAAATAAATACTCACGGTAGCTTTAGCCAAACTGTATGTGCTGTTTATGACGGCTTGACTGACTGGATTCCTGAATACTAGATAACCAAGAGCATCGTTGAGTGATGACATATTGTTTAATATAACTTTAACTAATGATATTTATATAGCGATATATCGTGGCTGGAAATAAGATGTTTAGCTTAAAAAATTTTCCGAAATATTTTGAGAAAGATTCTCCAACTGCAACTGCACCTCTACCTACAATAGAATAAAATAAAAAATAAAAATGGAGTAGCTCAGTTATCTATTGGTAGGTAGAGGAAAATGGATTTATTAGAAGATGAGATGACCGACGGGGAGGTGAAACACAATATGCAAAATTTACCGCAAATCAACAAACAAAAAGCTGAAGTGGCATTTTTTTAGAGTTTCATCTCATACTTTTGTTTTGTTTTGTTTCATATTTAACAACTAAGAATTGCAGTTTTATATTATTAACAACTATATTGAAAGAGATGCATTTTACATGTCTGAAATTTATATGAACAATTTTATTTATGAATAGTTTCTTACTCAATGTGTAGGATTTTTCAAAACATATTTTTTTGTTTTGATATATTAATACAAACGCATGGCATGGCAACCCCTAAAAACTTCAAACAGAAACAATTTTTGAAGTTTCTTCTCGATTTCAGATCGAGAGTCGATTATGAAATGAATTTGTTCAAGGAATTACATATGTTAAGCATTGTACACATTACATTAGGTGGAATAATGTGGATGTAGCCGAGACTCAACCTTTAATTGAACGAACAAAATTATAAGTTTCTATCTCATTAGTTATCTCGTACTTTAATAGCTTTGAAGCAAAAAGTACGTAAGGTAAGAAGTATTATTATTCTTATTATTTATTAACAATACAATTACACAAAAAATTACAATGGTAGTATTAATTAAAGATCCCAAGCTGTAGGGACTAACGGCTCTAATGCTTAGTTTGTACTTAAATAAGAATTAAGAGTAAAATATATACATACTTATTAGCAAACTCGACAAACGTTGTTTTTTCATACAAATAATTTCTAGAGAATATTTTGCTGGAAATAAATAACTAACTTATTGTAAGTGTGTAAGGATGTGGTATATAAGCGGGAAAGGTATAGAGCACTGTTTATCGGAGACAAAATATTAAAATAACGAATCACCAACAAAAACAATTTTTTTTAATTTATTTAAATGAATTCTTTAAAATTATATAAATATCGCTAATTATGACAATACTACAAAAAACAATATCAATCCCTTAAGCATTATTCACATGAGCACGACCAACGACCAACGAATGAACGAATATTCGTCGATTTTGACATTTCTTTCACATGAGAGTTTTTAATTCGTCGCGAATGAAGTTTGACTTTGACAATTGTTTTTTTTTTTTGTGTTTATCATTATTGTGTTTTGTTTGAAAACAACCGATTAAGAAAATGCTGTCGAAGCTATATTTGTTAAAAAAAAAATTATTGGTGTCCTTGTTAATAAACAAAACAAGGAAAAGATTTCATGTGCATCCACAGCCGAACACCATTCACCATCGAAATCAAAACACAAGAATGATTTTTTAGGTTAAGTAGCGCGCGAACAATTTATTCGTTGCAGTGTGGATGGTATGTGGAACGCGATCAATTTATTCGTTGCAGTGTGGATGGTATGTGGGACGCGAATAAAGTTTGACAGTTCGTATCAACTAGAATTTTGTTCGCGACGAATAAATTTGTTTTCTTAAATTTATTAATATATGATATTGAAAAGTAAAAGTATGCACAATAAATCAAATAGAAACTACATTGCTATCGTTTTGTTAAGAATTTGTGTGGAAATATGTCTTCAAACGTATATAAACTCACATTTTGTAATTCATTCGTCGTTCGTTTGTCGCGCTCATGTGAATGCTACTTTAATGCAACACAGTGTACAATATTTTTGTGATCCCATCTTTCTCCAATACAAACAAACTGGAAGACGCCACGTATAATCGTCCGTGTGAAAAACATGAAGTGCTCAAATCTTAGCCGCAGACAGACATCGTTTGGCCTAGACTTATTGATAGTAATTGCAAATGCTAATCTAATTGAAAATTGAAGGCATTCAAATTGAATTAATTAATTAATTAATTAAATTGGCACATCTGTGGGTATAATAGCGATTCGCGGTAATAATATATTTCCACCTCGGAATTTGCCATTTAGACTTATGGCTTCGATAACGTTTTTCATTAATTTTTTAATTACTAATTGCGTGTCGTTGCACAACCGTGGTGGGTTCAAATTACGAAGCAAAATTACCGGAGATCCAAACTTCAGTTGTAAATTATGCAGTGGCATGCCTGGTAAATCCAATGAGTTCAAAAACTCAGTTGGATAATTTACAGCTTCGGTAGCATCACAAACTGTATCAATAGATTTGTATGACACAAAGTCTCCTGGTAACAAATGTTGTATCTTGAGATTTAATTCGTTGACATCCACATTTGTTGCTGCTAAAATTGCTCTTTCTGCCAGCCACTCATGATTTGTATATTGTATTTTAGCAAGAATTAGCGAAATAAGGAATGTTTTGCCAGTTCCACCTGGTGCATCAAAAAAAAAAGAATCCACCTTGTCCTGCCGAAACTGCGAGCATGATGTGGTCATAAATGGTTCTTTGTTCTTCATTCATTAGTGGGATATTGCGAGCAACAATCGCTGCCATTTCTACAGTATTCTATTGTAGTTCACGATTCAATTCAGTGTCTATTAAATCAGATGCATTTCGATTTGGTGAATACATATCAAAATGACTGAGCGGTAAGTTGGTAATGATAATGCAAAGATCCTCAATAGCAATCAATGCTTCATTGTACATAGCGTCATTGAATACTATTGTAAGATAGTTGCACCGTGTACGATGTTGATGCAATTAAACAATAGCACTTAGGAATATAAAAAATAGATAAAAACCTATTCTCAGACCTACCGAATGTATATGCGAAATTTCATTGAAATTGGTTAAGCCGTTTCGGAAAAGTATAGCAACTAACACTGTGACAGGAGAATTTTATGTATTAGATATACAAGTTAATATTATGTAGTGGTGAGTATATGATTTCCATAAGTCGTGATTAATTTTCGAGTTCATATTCTGGAAGGCATTACTATTCTGGTCTTTTTTAGTAAAGCTGCATTCACATGAGCGCGACCAACGAACGACGAATGAATTACAAAATGTGAGTTTATATACGTTTGAAGACATATTTCCACACAAATTCTTAACAAAACGATAGCAATATTGTTTTTATTTGATTTATGATGCATAATTTTACTTTTCAATATCATATATTAATAAATTTAAGAAAACAAATTTATTCGTCGCGAAAAAAATTGTAGTTGATACGAACTGTCAAACTTTATTCGCGTTCCACATTATCCACACTCGCAACGAATAAAAAAATCGCGCGTACTTAACCTAAACAAATCATTCTTGTTTTGGTTTCGGTGGTGAATGTCAAACTTCATTCGCGACGAATTAAAAACTCTCATGTGAAAGAAATGTCAAAATCGACGAATATTCGTTCATTCGTTGGTCGTTGGTCGTGCTCATGTGAATATTGCTTAAGTGTTTTGAAAAGGTGAAGTCACATATTGTGCACTTCGCTAGCTGATTAATCAGCATATTTGTTTCCTGGCATTCCTGCGTGACCAGGAGTCCACATTAGTTTAAGTTTTTAGGTGAACGATTAGTGATGTCTGTTATTTTGTTTATAACGGTAACATTGTATCTATCATTACGGATAGCTTTTATGTATGCTATACTATCAGTTGTAATAATGGGCAGGTTCAGACGACATAAGGGACTTGAAAGTAAGGCAAGTTTCAAGCATTTGATTGGTCAGCTGCCAAAAAATTGCCTTCTAATTAAGGCAACTTTATTGGAAAGTTGACTGGAAAGTTAGTCAAGAAAAATCTCCCTAACTATCAAGTCAAGTCAACTTATGTCAAAATGACAATTAATCATGTTTTTTCATTCAACGGAAAGCTGAACTTTATGACTATGATTTATTTATTTTCTGCACAACTTTATTTAATGCTTTCTGTAAAAAGGTTCCTTGTAAATTTGTAAAAGAAATAATTAATATTTATTTACAATACAAAATACAAATCGTGGTGGACTTGTAGCTTGCCTGAGGAGTGTTTTGTAGACAAATGTTAGTACTTTTTGTACTATGAACTTAAAGTAGAGGTTTGTGAAGTAAAGTTCTGAATTTGAAATTCATAAAAATAAATAAAAAAGGTGGCGCAACAGTCCATTAAGGACCAGGGCCTAGTGACTTACAACTCTCAACCATCCCTGTGTGCGAGTAATGTTGTCAGAGATGGAAGGGACCTACAGTTTATATGCCGAACATAGAGGAAATATATTATTTGTAACCAAGAATAGGAAAGAGGTACTTGATATTACACTTACCTCTGACTCGATCCACAATCTGATTTCAAACTGGCATGTCTCAAAAGAGAATTCCTTCTCTGACCACAAATACATTCAGTTTGAATCAATGAGAATTTCATGCCCTGTGATCATTTTAAAGGGTAAAAAGAAACCTCATTGGTGGCGTAAAGAACTAGAACCATTCAGAAAGAGTTGTCGCAAACTCTTCAATAGATCTAAGTACCTACACTAGATCTCCTTCTGACTGGGACTTATACAAACAAGCTCTAAAGCAATATAAAAAAGAATTAAGGAAGAGTAAGAGGTCTTCTTGGAGAAACTTCTGTGGCAAAATAGAAAATACTTCAGAAGCCTCAAGAATCAGGAAAATTCTCTCAAAAAGTGCTTTAAAGACAGATGCAGGCACATGGACTATCACAGATGAAGAATCTCTTAATCTGTTATTAGATACCCACTTTCCAGGTAGCTCTAACATACATACTTAACGACTTAACATCAGAGTCTCAAGCTTCTACAAGCGATTTAGTTGATCTAATAACGCAGGAAAAACTGCAATGGGCCATACATAGCTTTGATCCATATAAATCTCCAGGACCAGACGGAATCATTCCGGCCGAACTACAAAAATGCTTAGACATGATCATTCCACCATTGGAAATCATTCTGACAAGCTGTTTAAGGTTGAGATATATTCCCAAAGCCTGGAGAATGGCAAAAGTAGCCTTCATTCCTAAAGCAGGGAAACCCTCCCACGTTAACCCTAAAGATCTACGACCAATCAGCCTATCATCCTTCCTTCTTAAAACCTTGGAAAGATTGATTGAAATTTACATCAGACATAACTTAAAACCATGTCTCATTTCCACAGCTCAACATGCTTACTCTAAGGGAAAATCAGTAGAAACAGCACTTCATTCGCTGGTACGAACTATTGAATATTCCCTCGAATACAAAGAATATAACCTAGTAGCTTTCCTAGATATTGAAGGAGCTTTCAACAACGTAAGTTACCAGGCGATCACGACAGCAATGGATAAGCTGAAATTAGAGAAATCACTCATAGATCTTATTAGTCTCATGCTCAAAAGCAGGACAATAACTTCTAGCATGAGAAGTTTTACTACCACCAGATCGGTGAATCGAGGTACCCCCCAAGGGGGAAACACCCCCAAGTTCTCTCGGAACTCCTACAAAATGCCTTGAATAGGCTAACAAAATGGGCTAAGCAATGTGGCTTGGACGTCAATCCACATAAAACAGAACTAGTACTCTTTTCGAGAAGGTACAAAATTCCTCACATCAGCCCACCCAAGATTAAAGGAATACCATTAAGGTTTTCCGACCAAGCTAAATATTTAGGCCTCATTATAGACAAAAAAATAAATTGGAAGGCAAATATTGATGAAAGAGTAAAAAAGGCTATTGTAGCGCTTTTTTACTTGTAAAAAGGCCATAGGATCAAAATGGGGCTTCTCCCCAAAAATAACCCACTGGCTATACACTTCGGTAATCAGACCGATACTCATTTATGGAGTTGTCGTATGGTGGACCGCACTGGACAAGATGATAAATCTAACTAAGTTCATCAAAGTCCAGCGGTCAGCAGGTATGTGAATCACATGAGCACTTCGCTCAACACCAACCGCAGCCCTGGAAGTGCTTTTAAACCTAACACCTCTTGACATCTTCTCCAAAATGGTGGCAGCCAACTCATGTGTGAGGCTTAGAGCCACCTCTCAATGGAACAGTAACAATACTGGACATACTACCATCCTAGACAATTTCAGATCTATCCCAGATCGCTTAGACTATACCACCCCTAAAATGGTATTCGGCAAAAACTTCCATGTGTCCATCTCTTCAAGATCCTCCTGGGAAGAAGAGGGACCCCTGGAAGACAATGCGGTACACTTCTATACAGACGGTTCAAAGACCGATTACGGAGTTGGAAGTGGTATCTATTCGGAACAACTTAATCTCAGTCTATCATACAGACTTCCCAATCAATGTAGTAATGGCGATTAAAGAGGCACTATCCTGGCTCAAAGAAAACGTTATATCTTGCAAAGATATACGAATTTTCTCGGACAGCCAAGCCGCTCTTAAATCTCTCGCGTCTGTCTCTACAAACTCTCAATTAGTCCACGATTGTCGATCATCTCTGAATGAGATGACAGAACAGTTTAATATTCACCTCATTTGGGTGCCGGCCACAGAGACATTCCGGGAAATTGCAAAGCCGATGAGCTCGCCAAAAACGGAACACTTCTCCCAAATGTTAGACAAAAACATAACATAGGAACACCACTTGCTACATGCAAACATCTTCTCAAACAATATGCTCTAGAAGCAACAAATGCTAGATGGTCACAGAGTACCACCTGCCTAGCAACCAAGCAAATATGGCCAAGCATAGACCTAAATCGGTCAAAAGGTTTGATATCCTTGAGCAGACAAAATATAAGCTCTACAATTGGAGTAATAACAGGACACTGCCTCATAGGAAGACATGCTCTGAGGCTAGGGGTCTACACAAATGACTTCTGTAGAAGCTGCATGGACGAGGAGGAAGAGGAAACAGTCCAACACCTTCTATGTACATGTCCAGCACTCTCCATTAGAAGGAATAACTTTCTCGGTAATACCTTCTTCGACAATACCAGTGAACTGGCAACGATTGACACAAAGTATCTCTCTAATTTTATTAAAAGCACAAAATGGTTTGTTTAATTTTCATTACTCTCCCATGAGTAACCTCATTAGTGGTATCACAATGGACCCTTGAGGTCTAAGTGAGTCAATGACATCTGGACAGCCACTCCAACCTAACCTAACCTATCAACACAGCCCTTTTCTCGTTTGAAACCTATTTGGTTTGGACGTATTAGGTTTTTTATTTGAGTAAACCATGTAGACGTTGAGCGATAATTTTGTACATGATTTAAGAATTACATGGAAGAAGAGAAATTGGACAATTTCCACTGGTTGAAGCTACATTTTTTTAGGTTTTGGAATTGGAATGAGCATGCAATTTTCCACTCAGAGTTATAAACCCAGTTGAAAAATATTGTTATATAAGTTCAAGAGTAAGTTTCATTTCGGGGGAAAACTCTTGAGCATCCATCATTTAAAATCGAGAGGTTGGAGCTTAAAATAAAATTTATATATGAAACTCGACTTCGTTTATATGGCCAACACGTTTGCAGCGGTTAAGTGATTGGACCCAATTTTCTATAATTTGACCGAAACGACCGCTATTTCGTTTTCAATGTTAGATGTTAGCTCTTTTAAACTCTTCGCCTTGTTTGTATAAACCAAAAAAAGCACAAAGTGAGAGGATTCTGCTTATTCGTGCACTTTACCATGAGTAAAATGTTGAGTTCAGCCAGGCAAAGAGTTTACTTCCTCAAAGGTTTTTAAAAAAGTGAACTAGACAACAATTGAAACGTACTCATGAGACCATAATGACGAACAAATGACATTAGTGTTATACTCTAATTAAACCCCTATTTGTTAAAGTCTTTAAAATAAAATGGGTGCTTATTATATACCATAACGTTTCACTATTACCACCTGCAGATATAAATATAAAAGAAATTAAATTAAAGAAGGCAGAATTTCACTAAAGAAAACGTTTTCTAATTTAATTTTTAACATTGTCTAGTCCTTTGAAATTTCGTGCTACCATAAAATGTTCTGCGGAATCAGATCTGCTTGAGAAAGGCTTTACACGTTTAACTTTTTCATAAAATTTAAGCATATCCTGCTCCAATTTTGGCACTGCAGCATTATCCCAAATTTTAACCACCAAATTTGCTCCGATCGCTGACATAGCTAATGAGAATCGCAGCACCGAGTAGCAGAGCTCTGTAATATTTTCTTGGTCCAACACTCGCACCCCAGTAGCATTTGGTGCCATATCAGAGAGGACACAGTTTACTGGACGACTATTCAGAGCTGTTTTCAATCTCAATTGTGATTCTGGTTTTGTGAAGTTTGTTCCGCTAAAGATTGTTGCACCCTTGATATTCAATTCGATTATTATTATTATTCCTTAGTAATACATTTTCTCCATGAAACTTACATCAATTGGATGAATGTGCAACAAATCTACACTCAATACGGCTCCCTTTGGTTGTTTTTCATTTTTGCCGTTTGCATTAGTTCTTTCTACGGCGATTTGGCTCCAGCTGCCAGGTGATGCACCACAATCTATGACTACATCACCTGGCTTTAGAATTTTGTACTTATCGTCGATTTCGATGAGTTTGAAAGCACTTCGACATCGATAGTTAAACATTTTGGCTTTTTCCACATACGGATCGGCAAGCTGTCGTATGAGCCATTCTTGTGAACTTTTACTTTTTCCTTTAAGATTCTTTGGTATTGTTTTGGCGTAGTTGCATGAAGTTGACGATAACTTACGTAACTGTATTAATGCCATCGGAATTTGTGTAATTAAAGTGTTTATAATTTTATGCAACAATTTTATTTCAAGCAAGAAGTATTTATTTTTGAAAAATTACATTTCTTATTCTAAACTGAGAGCTGTCAAAGGTGACAATTTTGGTAGAAATGATAGTTTTAAGCTCGATGGACTCATTCAGTAAAAATGTACACACTTAAGGCGAAAACAGAATATAATCTCCGTTGGTAGCTACAAATTCCTGAAAAGAAGTGAATTTTTTGTATATATTCAATAATTTTCAAGGGTAATTAAATTTTACATAATATAAACATTGACATAGCTATGGATTCATATTCCCATAGAAAATACACCTAAAAAGCGATTCCACCCAATTAGGTATGTAGGTTTGGTGGAAAAAATAATAACTAATAATAATGTCAAATCAAAGTTTCTACATACTTCCGCTGAACCTACAGATAGGCTAGAAGCGTTAATGAATAGATGACATTAAATTAAATTTGGCTACATACGCGGTTGAGCAGTTTTATTGTGTCGAATGCTTTTCAATATTTGTTTAGATAGTCGAGGGGAAGCTTCGCTAATTAACCACAGCGGTATTACATCTTAAAATAAGGAACGGAGTGGTGTGCCGTTTTGGTGCAGGAGGACTGAAGAAATGGGGTTAAGTAGGAGAACCGTTTTGATGGTTCCAATATACAATTGAAATATAAATTCGTCTGAGATTATTAGTTGTGGTCAAATTAAAACCCGTTATTTGTTCCATTGATATTGATATGAAGTAAAGGCAGTCAGTGTGTAAACCAGATAAATCAATACAAAAGATGTAACTTTAAAAGCATAGAAACTGTTTAAAGTGGATCAAACTTGCTTAAAAAGAATGTATGTGGTTTTAGATAATCGGCTGGTAGTTTAATAGGCTTTTCACACCAAACACAAAACCGAGGTTTCGGAAAAAAGTTTTCGAAAACCTGAAAATCGTTCATATTAATTACTTACACGTTTTCGTTTGACATTTCAAGTTTCGCAACATCGGCTGTCATTGATTTGTAAGTAAAAGTTTAGTCCTTAAATTATTATTTGTGAAAATAAAATGCATTCTGATCAATTGCAATTGATTTTTATATATAGAAAGAAAGCTGAGTATTTTCAAAATTTTTGTGTGTCTTCCGCAAATTGTTTCAACAGAGAAACCTTTTGTTGCTCTATTTCATATACTTTTTGGTCTGCTACTTTGCAGTCTTGAATGAATCCTTCAGTTTGTCCATCGATTTTTCTTAACTCATCTTCACTTATTTTTCCTTTTCTTGTAGCCCAGGGCCTCGACGAAGTAGCACTTGAAGAACGGGATGCAAACTTCATGAAAGAGTATTACCATCATCTTCGTATTAGGTCGAAGAATACCTGCTTTAGTCACCAGAACCAGGAAATTTACCTATTGATAACTCTGAAATTTAAAATAGATATGCAAAAATTTTGCATTCAACAACAAAAACCAAAAAGTTGTTGTCCGGTGGTGAACGTCCTCTTTACCCCACAGTTTTCCTTTCTCTTAAATGTTCTGTAAATAAGAAACAAAAAAACAATAATTCTTATTATTAGAAACCTTTATATATAATATTGCTTACCACAGCCAAAATGCAAAAATTTTGAATTCAACAACAAAAACAAAAAGGTTGTTGTCCGGTGGTGAACGTCCTCTTTACCCCACAGTTTTCTTTATCTTCCATGTTCTGTAAATAAGAAACAAAAAACAATAATTTTTATTATTAGAAATCTTTATATGTCGGGTGATTTTTTTGAGGTTAGGATTTTCATGCATTAGTATTTGACAGATCATGCGGGATTTCAGACATGGTGTCAAAGAGAAAGATGCTCAGTATGCTTTGACATTTCATCATGAATAGACTTATTAACGAATAACGCTTGCAAATCATTGAATTTTATTACCAAAATCAGTGTTCGGTTCGAAATGTGTTTCGCGCTTTACGCAAATTTTATGCGTTTTTTTTTTTTTTTAAAGTTCTCAAGCTCTTAAAAAATCACCCATTATGTATTTATTGTCCTCCATTGAAAAGAGGACATTGTTGCAGTTGTGGTTGTTTTGAACAAAATTTCAAAATATCAAAATGAAATATTTGTTTTGACAGCAGCTATCAGCTGTTTTGTTTACATTTAATTGAGTGCTGAATGTTTTGAAAGGTTTGTTTGTTTAGTTCATCTTTGAATTGCTATAAATGGATAACAAATATTTTCATATTTTTGTGGTTTGGATAATATTCATCAAACCTAGTTTGTCAAACATGTTTGAAAGCGTGAACTCTTCTAATTACGTTATTTCTGTTAAAAAAATGTTAGGCTAAACATTTTACTTAACGTAACGTAACATATTATACGCTGTCATCTTTAACTGCCGATGTGTCAAAGAATTGTCAATCAAACCGACGACGAAGTGAAAGAAATAGAAAACCCAAAAAGATGAAAAACAAGAGTTGTGCTATCAAGAAGTGTTTTAAATTGTGCAAAATAAATAATTATTTTATACCATAAATCCATTTGGAAACTTTAACAATAAAAAATATCCAGCTGTGAATAATTATGCTTAAAGTTTAACCCCAAACACAAGCATGTTTTATAAACAAAGAAATTCAATAAGACTTCTAGTGTGTTTCTGGTTTTGTGTTTTAATTGCATCAGCAACAAAGCAGGTTATTTATTTATAAATTTATTTGTGCATCGTCTTTGTAAAAAATAAAAACAAATAGAAAACTTGATTTCCAAATAATTCAAATTCATTATTGAATTCAATCTTCAGGGTTGCACTGATGTTGCACGCGATGAGGAACCATTGATGGTATTTTCAACATTAGGGGGCGGATTGACAGCCATTGATCCCATTACTAGTGAAATTCGTTGGTCAATATCGGATGGTAAGTGCTCAAAGTATTCATTTAAAAATCACCATAATTAATATTTCATACGAAAATCACCGCAATCCGGTTTTTATTTTAAATGCGCCTTTTTTCTTACTCTGTTCTGCATGCGTGAATCAATTTAGCTTATCAAAAATTAAACTGAAAATCTGGCCATGTACTTAGTCATGTATTTGATACAAATCTTTAAATTTGAAGCTCCAATGAGAGTTTAATTGACAACGGTAGGACAAAAATAATAGGTAGGTATCATCGCTTTTTGTTTTGCCAGCGTGGAAGTCAATTCGAAATAATAAAAAAAACATTTTTCTGTTATGGAATTAAGTTTATTATCTTATCAGCTACACACACTCCAATTGAAAAATAAAAACGTACAAAATGGGAACGAAAACAACACAAATTACTTTCAAGATAAATAGTATAATAGTATATGTAAATGTAGGTATCTTAAAATATTTAGGTGCGTAGTTGTTAATTTAAAAGCCGGCTGTTTAAAGTTTTCATTTTTTGGTACCTATTAACATTAACTTCAGACAAGTGTTTTTTATTGACTTTGAAATATGAACGGATCATTTCAATACATAATTATAATTTATTGTTAATGACCATGATTACCTTAATGCTTGCAAACATGTTATCTGTGTACTTTATAGGCAGTTTGTACAATGTACATAGTTATGACTAGGTTATTTTAATGAATTTATACATTTAAAGACAAAATACCTACCTATATGTATATTTAAAAATCTATTCTTGAAAATTAATTTGATCAAATAATTTTATTTGTTTTTTGAGTAGATCCAGAACATTTTTATTTTGAACAACTAATTTGTTTATTTTATGCAAAAGATACAGCTTGATGAATAAATATAAGAAAATGTGTTATTGAATAAATCGATAGAGTGTTGGTTGCAGGCCAGGTTGCATTGATGCTGTCTTCTTATAACTTATTTTATGCCCGCACGGTTCTAGTAAGCTTACATTTCGATGAATTGAGCTATATTTTTGCACATCCTTGACATTTGAAAGCAAAGTTGTTTCATCTTAATTTATTTTGTTAATTTTTAATTACATATTAATAAACTCTTATACACGATGTTATAAATATTATAAAAAGTGCCGCAGTCAATTATTTGCACACAACAATTTCTAAACTTATTGTTCTTTTTAAAGCCTTTACAAAAATTGTATGTTATGGATTTATTTTAACAAATGCAGTTTATTTTTTGGAAATATGTTTCGACGTATTCAAGTTAAAAAAATAGCTAACAAAAAAATACTAATACAATACAAATTATTGGCACATTTTTATAGAAGTTAAGGATAATGGCCAAATTAAAAGCTTAGACATGCCCTTGTGTTTAAAAACTGCAGTTAATCTATTTGGCATAGCAGATACCAATATAATATCCGAGGACGAACTATGTATATGCTTGGCACTTTCAAAACAAGACAGGCCCTTAAAAGGATGCACGATGCTTCGAATGGTGGAACGGCTTATATCCATTATTTTGCATCGAGGAGAATGAACAGCTTTAAGTTCTAGATATGTGCATTAACCATCTCTCATATAATGATCACATATTTCACATCGCCAAAAACGCTGCTCAGTGTTTAAGTTTTCTCCGAGGATGCAAGAATTTTGTTACCCTTCCGATCTGGCAATAATTTACAAGGCTTTTATTCGCCCGAAACTCGAGTATAATTATCATATTTAGGATGTTGCTCCAATAACGTATTTAAGTCTGTTGGACAAAAAATAAAAAAAAGATCTAAAATGATAGATTTTTTTTTTGGTAGCTAAAGTTATTCCCTTTTTTTTGTAGCAAAACTATTAGATTGGAGGATTTGTACTTAATAATCTAGATGGGCTGAAAATAAGTTTTTTTGAGTTAATTAATTTATTTATTTGGATATCATCAAATAGTTTTGACGAAATGAGAGGCATTTTTAAGTAAATTAATAAAACCACCGAAGGAAAGAAACAGAACAGACCCACATGTTTGTAAATGGTTAAAATGAGGTTTAAAATTTTAATATACTGATGTACCAATAATTAATTGCGGCACTGTATATGTATACATAAATGATTTTATTTGCAAAATTTTTTTATAAAATATTTTATAAGTTTTCTATCAATAAAATCTCTCAGTAAAATTTTAAACAGAGAGAATCTGAAATGCTTGATTAACGCTTTTTTTTTCAAATAAATACTTGAAATTAGAATTTTTCGTATTGGGTTCATCTTTTACTTAAAGTAAACCTCTAATGTTTTACTGTTACTATAAACAAAAAATAAGGCCGGCCATTCGCAACACAAATCAACTGCTCAAATTGATATTTTCCGCAAATCAGTTTTTGCAAAACATGTACAAGTTAACTCAACAGTTTTCAGTTTAAAAAATGTTTTGTTTCAAAAAACATGTCAAACAAATAAAATCGCTCTCAGGGAAAACATACATTATGTGGTATAAGGGCATGTATTTAAAAAGACAAAAACTTGGCCAAACAAAATTGTTAAACGTAAATGAAACATACATATAAAATATTTTTTTTTCATGATATTTCTTTTTTATTATAAAGTTTTAACGTTGGCATTATGTGTGAAACAATTCATCATTTAAATGACCACCACGCGAATTGTTGCAAGCATCGATTCTTTTGTTTCAATTTTCGACCACTTTTTAACACATATTGGGCGGTATCTCAGCCATAACTTGATGAATGTTGGTTTTTAAATGCTCAAGAGTAAAAGTTTTATCTGCATAAGCACGGTCTCAAATCGGATGATCTTGGTGACCAGTTGATATCCCCACGGCGAGAAATTACGCGGCCAGGAAATTTCTCTTGCAATAAAGCCATATTCGCTCGAGTTGTGTGGCATGTGGCACCGTCTTTTTGAAACCACATATTCTCTAAGTCGTATTCTTCAATAGCAGGCAAAAAAAAGTCGGTTATAATGTGACCATAATGCTCCATGGTCGTTTTCGAAGAAGTAAGGTCCAATCACACCTGCACAGTGACTTTTTGTGGATGTCATGGTCTCTCTTCAATTACTCAAGGATTCTCAGAACCCCAAATACCACAATTTTGTTTATTAACATACCCACCGGGTGAGAAATGTGACGCCATCTCGGAGAGGTGCATAAGTGGAAAAAACTCTCCCTCCTCTCTCCCCACAACAACTTTCCAATTGGGTTAGAACCCAATCTCAATTTGGAGTACTAGGCACCCGATGTTCACCGCGGGGAGGTACAAGTAGGAGTTGATAGACAGAGGTTGGTTTTGAGAAAAACCTGTGCACGCTTGTAAACTTTTACTTTTATTAAGACTATTTTGTACGTAGAAAGATTTTAGATTTCAAGGCAACAGTCAACATCTTGATATTTTGTACAAATTTCCAATGATCACAAACTATGTATATTTTTCTTTTTCGCTTTTTCGAGTGACTTAAAATCGATATTATTACTTTTTGCAGACCCTCCTGTGATGTCGGAAAACCAGCCAAATGTGCCTGTAAAACAATATTTGCCAGACCCTCGAGATGGAAGCATTTACCAATTGGGTGACATGGGAGACCTTAGAAAGCTGCCGTATACTATACCTCAGCTTGTCGCTAACGCCCCATGCCGATCATCCGATGGAATTCTGTATTCAGGCAAAAAGAGTGACACCTGGTTCTTGGTCGACCCGAAAACCGGTCGTCGCGAAAAAGTCCTCGGATTCGGATCAATGGAAAAGCAAGAGGGTGATAGTATTGGTTGGGCCACTTCTCGATCTGTGTATCTTGGGCGTACGCAATACACTGTTATGATGTACGACAGTGTTACGAGAGATAAAAATATCAAACCGTGGAATATAACTTTTTATGATTATACATCACATTCAATGGCTCCAGATGTTTCTAGTGAATATGGTAATATTTTCGTTCATAGTTTAATTCTTTATTTTATATTAACGATTCAACAATTTGAAGAATACATTCACCTTGCTGCTACATTGAGTGGAGAAATCCTAACATTAAACCGTAAGAGCGGTCAATATTTGTGGCAGAGGACACTCAACAGCCCAATTGTGAGTGCATTTTTGTTGGGAACCGAGGGATTACTTAGTGTTCCATTCACATCAGTTTCTGATGATGCTTTTAATTCAATTGTTGAAGAGTCCAAAGATGGAAATGTGAATGCCGTGGAGTTGTTGTAAGATTACAAACAAGGAAGTTTATAAAATGTCAATTTATAATGAAAATTTCATTTTCAGCGAATCGCTCTACGTGGGTGAACATACACATGGTCTTTACGCCCTACCTTCATTGGTGGATAAGGATACACCTAGAATTTCATCAAAACCAGCAGTAAAATTAATCGGTGGACCAAATAAACCCCTCAAAGAGCCCAACAACAATGTGGTTTATTTAAAAGATCTCTTGGACAAAAACAAAAACGCTATTATACTGGGGCACTATGAAATGCCCAAAAATGATATAAAGCTGAAAATATCACCTTCTGGTAGCAAGGCCTCTGAGAGCCAACAACTGGCAACAATAGACAACTTGAACAGAAACAATCATAACTTTGTTATTTTTGAATCATCTGGTGGGAGTGAAGAAGCGAAGGCATCTATAGAAATTGGCATTCAAACAGATCCCGTTGAGAGCGACGAGAGTTCGACGGCATTTAATAAAACAAAAAAGTTGATTTTGGTGAACAGTGGGAGAATTGGACAAATGTTTAACGATTGGCTGCTGGATCATCCCAGCGGGAGGGTTCATCAGATTTTGATTGTGCTGGTACTTGCAATGGTAGCTATGTTTTGGTACACTTGCAGCACAGTTAGAGAACTTAAGAATCAGAGCGAAAATGGTTCGAAAACCTTGCAACGTAGTTCGGGAAGTAGCAATGGAAGTTACGAGGATTTAATAGACTTAGGAGATGGTGAAGTGAAAGTTGGAAAGATAACATTCAACCCGAGTGAGGTTTTGGGTAAAGGTTGTGAGGGAACTTTTGTGTTTAAAGGTCAGTTCGAGAAACGGCATGTGGCTGTGAAGCGTCTCTTGCCAGAGTGCTTTACCTTTGCTGATCGTGAAGTGGCTTTGCTGCGTGAGAGTGATGCTCATGAGAATGTTGTTCGATATTTTTGCACAGAGCAAGACCGGCAGTTTAGATATATCGCTGTTGAGCTTTGTGCTGCTACACTGCAAGACTACGCAGAAGGAGAGCGTTCTGCTGAGCTACGAGAACTTATTGAAACTTGGGAGGTGCTGCGACAATCTGCAGCTGGTTTAACGCATTTACATTCGCTGAATATTGGTAAGTTTACAAGAAGAGATTTGCGTTTAAAATTATTAATATTAAATAAGTATTCTTTTTGGCAATTAGTTCACAGGGATATAAAGCCGCAAAATGTTTTACTATCGTTACCGGACGTTAATAATAAAGTCCGAGTTATGATATCAGATTTTGGTCTGTGTAAGAAACTAAATTTTGGAAAGGCAAGTTTTTCACGAAGATCCGGAGTAACAGGGACTGAGGGCTGGATTGCACCGGAAATGATGAGGGGTCAAAGAACTGTGCGCATTGATTTATAATATTTTTTTGTATTTAATGTATTTTTCTATGCTGTTTATAGACAACATCTGTAGATGTGTTCTCTTTGGGCTGTGTTTACTATTATGTTTTAAGTAAAGGACATCATGCTTTCGGGGATACTATCAAAAGACAAGGAAACATTCTTTCAAATGAATTTGATTTATCAAACTTGGAACACGATTCACCGGGAGAAGCTACTAAAATGGTAATAATTTGAATTTTTACGTAAACCTTTCTAAAATCTCATAATTTAATTTATAAAGAAATATTTGTATGAAACAAACTCAATACATTTTGATTTTAAAAACGAAAAATATCTCAGATATTAGCAGAGCAACTTATAGCCGATATGCTTCACAAAGATCCCCAATGCCGTCCATTTTCCCGTTGCATAACCAATCACCCAGTATTTTGGAATAGTCAAAAGATATTAGCATTCCTGCAAGATGTAAGCGATCGCGTTGAAAAACTTCAATTTTCCGTCGAACCACTCAAATCGCTGGAGAAGAACGGACGCTTTGTTGTACGTGAAGATTGGAATTTACACTTAGATCCAGTTATTACAGATGATCTACGTAAGTACAGGGGCTACATGGGAGCTAGTGTGCGAGACCTTCTACGAGCATTTCGAAATAAAGTAAGACTTATATTGAGATAATTCGTTTGAAAATTTATAATTTTTTTTTGTCAAACAGAAACATCATTATCATGAGCTTTCGGAAGATGTTCAACGCATACTTGGTAACATTCCCAATGAATTTACCAACTATTGGGTCGATAAGTTCCCGTTTTTAATATCTCATGTTTACCATGCATTTAGCATTTGCTCAATGGAAAATGCTTTCAAACCATACTACGATACAAACTATCATTTTTCTCGTCCAGATTATTTTGATGCAGATGACTCGGAATTTGTATCTCTAGAACTAGACCCAAAACCACTACAAAAGAACACAGCCAGTCCGAAAAAATCCAACGCAGATAAGACCTCTCAAGCTAAATTGTCTGGAATTTATCGAAAAGGTGCATATAATTTTCGAAAGAATAATCTGCTTCCAGACGATAATAGTTCTGGTGTTTCCTGTACCGGCACAGATTCTAGCAATCCAATATCATTTGAAAAACGGGACGCATTTGCGAATTTCAGATTTCGTCGAAATCAAAAATCTAAAAATTTTAATCGCAATGTAAAATGGACTCAAAACACAGATCCGACAAACAACGAGTAGGAATTTAAATTGTTTAGCACAGGTTGGGTGTTGCAAGATAAGATAAATTGATTTTTTTTAAAAGGTGACCGTTGCAATACTATTTCACGCATGTGTGATAAAAGAAAACACTAATGATGTAGTTTTTAATTTTCTTGTAACACTGCACCAAAACTGTCTGTGATATCATTCAAATATTATTAACTAAGTGTATTTTTTTTCTTTGACATCCGAACATTATGCCGAAAATTAAACTACTTATGTACATACATTTAACTGTTTTAAGATTTAAATTGGATGCAATTTTTCGTACCACCATATTATTGACTTCTTTCAAAACTAGTTTCCGTTGAGAAATCGAGTTTTTAATTGCAAGTTATCGGTGTTATTTTCTGATATTTTCGACAAACTGACGTTATTTTCTAGAAACTAGTTTTAAAGGGGTCAATAATGTGGACATTAGTTTTTAATTTTTTTTATTTTTAAGAGTAACACAATTTTTAATAGAGTAAATTATTTTGTAATTTATATTGACATTAAATAAATATATATAAACGAAAATAATGATTTATTTTTGACTTGATTTATGAACATGTACATAACAATAAATGTTACTGATTACAATTTTGAAGGGCTTCGAAATTCTTGAGGTTTATTCATTTTCTTATTATTTACTTTTCAATTTTATGTTTTTAAATACGTACAAATAATTGTTTGATTCTTAATTGTATTTGTTTTTAAAATTTAAAAAAAAGTAGATACGTTTCCAAATTAGGAACAAATCGGTTATGTTTTTCATATTCAACATTTAAGGGCAAGATAAAGCAGTATTCCTAAAATTATAATGGTTATGGTGAATTTTGTAATACAAATAAAAACAAAGTCTAATAAACTAAGAAAACACAAATTGTATGTAAAATTTTGTTCTTGTACAAAAATATGACTTAACTGTAGAAGAAATGAAAAATGGACGAAGAGTAGAAATGTTTTTGAATTAACATGTTACGCAATGAGCTCATGTCTAAATGGTTCAGACACTACATACACTGCCGTTTATCTAAATTAGCTTTTCGTTCAGAGGTTTACATTTCTGGATTTGTTTTCTTTTTAAATGTTTTGCACTCTTGATGACTCGTTTCACCGTCGCCAAACTACACTTAACACCAGTTTCAATTCTAATTTTGGACGCAGTGTTGCGGTAAAATTTACCACAACAAGTTTCACTCGCCTATTGTATATCCTTTACCCTTTTTAACCTTCCGTTCTTCGTTGTGGCTCCAAAATATTCTAAGAGTTCAGTTGAATCCTGTCTTCCATCAGTCAGTGGCCTGCTCTTAGTATATACTGGAAAAGCAACCAAAAACAGGTGCGGACAAAATGGTGCATTTGTGTGACAGGCGGTCCACAAAAGACTGGGTACGACGGATGGTCTACACGAATACCAATCATGGTGACAGACAGGTGGTCTGGTCACCAGAACAAACAAAAAAAAAAGGCACGAGCGACACTTGGTCCTCGATTGCTGATGTTACTCAGATGAGAATGGCTGCATGCCCGACATAAACCAATCGCTTATTGTAAAAGATGGAACGTTAACACGAGTCCCTAATCCCCTAGTCTGCGCGAAAGTCCAACGACGAATAGAGTAGAATCGCGAGATTAAAAATCACTGCCAACTTCCACACTCCGACAATTAAAACAAAAAAAAAAAGAAATTGATAAGCTTTCTTCAATTTTTACTAAATTGTAATTTCGTACGAGGAGGGGAAAAAAATGAACGCGTTAAACACTTGAGTTTCATGCAACTTATCAAAGTTTCTCCAAAATTATGGGGGTGTGAATAGGGTGGCTGAATGCACCCATTGAATTCCCGCTCACTGGAAGAAGTACCAGAGGTCGGCGAATCCAATGACGGTGGTAGTGCATAAAGCTGGGGTGAAACGTGCGAGTAGGAAAAGTAGTGGTGTCTCAACTGCGTTCGCTCACTCTTGCAAATATGCTAGGTGTAGCTGAATTAAAACGCGAACGAAACCCACACTTTCTGATTGGCCGAAAGCATGTGGGAATGGAAAACAAAGAAGAGGTCTTCAAGGCAAGGTGAAAGCCTGGAAGATCACTTTTTTGCGATATTGATTCTGAGCCAGAGGTTCAAGAGGTTTAATGAAAAAGAAAAAGAAGATAAAGGAAAAACTTTGAGAAGGGAAAGAAATTCAAGTGTTGTTTGAAGTGATATAGAAATTGTAAAATTTTGAGGAAAACGAAAGTGAAAATTGGAGGAAGTTAGAAAGGAAAAAAAAAGGATTGGGAAACAGCTAGGAGAGGGAAGTTGGCAGGACATCCAGAGATAAAAGCTAAGTATTTTATTTGGTATTTGGAGAGTAAAATTTTTTTGTGCGTGATAGTTATTATTGAGAATTGTTTAAATAATCGTTGGGCTTTCGTTTCGTAAAGAAAAAAAAAAGGTTATTCCGAAAAAGTGGAACTCGCGACCCGTGTTTAAAAATTGTCTTTGTCCAGTCGGGACAAAAAGGTTAACGGTCCATCTTCGGTGTTATACACCATTTCTTTGTCTTACAAAATTCTTAAAAGATCTTGGGTTTTAATCCTACTTGTAAGGTTTCCCAAGCAAAATTTAAAATCATTAAGAATACTTCTACCTGTTTAAAACATCTTCTTTTTTTTATTTGTTCACAAATTGTCTTATTTGGTTCCGCTCCAAAAGGTTTGTGATTTCCTTTTTTTACAAAAA
The DNA here is from genome assembly GCA_920104205.1 of Eupeodes latifasciatus. Classification (NCBI taxonomy): domain Eukaryota; kingdom Metazoa; phylum Arthropoda; class Insecta; order Diptera; family Syrphidae; genus Eupeodes; species Eupeodes latifasciatus. Next base: position 171,666,490 of record OV049924.1, on the reverse strand, counting down.
AAAATCACTGGCGCCCATTTTGCTTCTTTTATTTTTTTTTCCATATATTTCAGGAACACCCTTTATTCAAAGTCAATAATCCAATTAATTTGATAAGGTAAATCATTACAATTAATAAAACGTACCTTTATTCCCAATTAATCGAACCCACCCCAAAACTGAGCTATCGGACGACAGCACTGCTTTTGCTGTTTGTGTGGAAATTAACGAACAAACCTATTCGCGTTTGACAGTTGTCTATTATTTTTATTTCATTTTCAATTAATCACAAATAGGTACTACTCGTGCGCGCCGGCTACCTATTTGATTAAATTATAATTCGTTTGCGATTTGGATAACTTTGTTTTTTTTTATTATTGAGTTTGCGGACAATCCCTCCGCCATCGTAATATTCATCCTAAATTAAAATCGTAAATTCGGTTGTTAATTTTCATTACAATTTGGCGCCCAACGTTTGGCGTCCACAACGTGGGGCTTTCTTGTTTCTTTTTGGTTGAAATACCTACATACATACTCGTGATTGGTTTTGTCCTGTGTTTAGGGAAGTTAATTGTGTTGTGATTTACTTTTCTTTTAAAGATTTAATTACTTTGTGGTGTTTTTTTGTTTTTCATTTAGGTGAGCTGTCGCGGGGAATTTACGGCCACAAGAGGCCTAAGGATATAACCTTTAAAAAAAGAAAGGAAAGGAGGGAATTCGGGAGTTTGTTTATTTTGCCTGGAAAAAATAATAAGTGAGTCCTTTGAATATTCTTTAAATTTTCGCATATATTGTTTCATAGTGATAGTAGACACAAATATAATTTTCATTGATTTTGTTATTTATTTTACTTTCATATAATAAAGTGATATATTTTTTTTTGCGTTGTGCTTTCGGAATCCATTTTGGGATAGTGGTTGTATAGCGTTCTCTCTCGCACCTTTTGTGGAGATAGATTGCATATTTTAGTGAAGTTTGTTCAGATTTAAGTGTTGCCATTGTACTAGTTTGAATATTTTAATAGTTTTTTTAAATTTTCTGCGATATTTTAACTTCATCGAATTTAATAATTAATTAATTAATTTTTTTTCTTCTCTTGCGATATTGTTTATTATAGTTAAAATAAAATCTTGTTCAACGACGGGTTTACGTGGATGTTTTTTTTGCAATCGTTAGTTCCTATATACAGTGTAATTAAAGAGTTTTTAAATAAAAAGAAAACAAATTTTCTTAGGATTTTTGAGACTTTTACCTTTCTTTTCGGTTCTTTCGCGTTTGCTTGTTTTCTTTTGGTATCAATCAGAGGGAGTTTTGAGCCTTTCTTTTAACTTTTGTTTTGGCTTAAGATTATTTTACGTGTTGTTAAATTTGTTTCGGGGTCATTTTGGAAAATAGTTTTTTTTGTAATATGGACGTGAATCAGATTAATAGGTTATCTCAGGACGAGATTACCTATGAAATAGAATGTCGTGGTTTGATTGTCGGTACGGTTGAAGAGATGAGGAAGTCTCTTAGGACAACGCTTAAGTTAGAACGTAGGAATTCTTTTGTAGCTGCATCATATCCTTTCACTTTCGAGGAGGATTTGATGGCAGTTGAAAAGAAAGTAGTCGAGATAGGGAAACTTTTAGAGAATCCCCCGAAATCGGAAACTTCGGGTGAATATCTAAAAATTTTAACGAAAGTAGAGTGGTGCTTGCGTAGGTTAGATAGGAGCATTCCTGAAAATGAAAGTCAGGATAAATCAAAGCTTGCCTTGAAAAATAAGGTGATTATGACCATGTCGGTATTAAAGAGGGATGATGAGGAGGATATTGAGGAAGAACAGGTTGTAAGGGAAAAGGAAAGGGATAAACAGCTTCCGGCTGCAACAACAAGAAGTGTGTCAATGGGTACTGCTGTCGATACACCTACAAGCTTAGGAGAAGCAGGCAATAGGAGGAATAATGCTGAAAATGGAGATTTCGTTTCAGGAAGGATTTATGTGGAATCGGACCGATTCCAAAACATCGCCAAATGGGAGGTTAAATTCACTGGGGAACGCTGCGGTACCTCAGTGAATGCATTCTTAGAGAGGATTGAGGAAATGAGACAGGCTAGGGGGGTTTCGGAAACCCAACTTTTTAGGTCAGCAGTAGAGCTTTTCGTCGGAAAAGCATTGATTTGGTATAGGGCAGTTAGGGTTTCGGTTAATTCGTGGCAGGAACTCGTGAAAGAGTTGAAACTCGAGTTCTTACCACCGAATTATGACGACCAGCTTTTAGAGGAGATTAGGCGTCGGATTCAAGGCAAAGATGAGTCCATCGGTTTCTATGTCGCGACGATGTCGAATTTGTTTGGTAGATTGACAGAACCCATAAGTGAAAGTAAAAGGTTGTCAATGATCCAAAGGAACTTGACACCCTTTTACCAAACACAACTTGGTTTGGCGAAACCAACTTGTGTGTCAGATTTGGTGACATTAGGTAGGAGTTTAGAAGCCGTTAGGGCCAACGTAGATGCGTATGTTCCACCACCAAGTGTTAGGCAGAATAGGTCTTTGCTAGAACCGGATCTAGCATATGTAGGTGTCGATACTCCTTCGGTTTCGGTTGTTACAGAGAACAACGAAACTCATCGTCAGGCCCAATCATTGAACTCATCTCGTGCCTATTCGAGCATTCGGTGTTTTAAGTGTAATGGATCAGGCCATTACGCAGATAGGTGTTCCGCTCCTAGGCGTTGTTTCGGGTGTGGGGCTTTAGGGGTCAAAAGAGCAGAGTGTAGGAAATGCTCGGGAAATGGGCAGCGAACTCCTGCGGCAGCAGGGCGAGGAGTTCAGAAGCGTTAGGGTTTTTGCCTGCTGGAAACCAGCTGGTAAATAGGGTTCATTTAGGGTTCACCTTGGAGGCAAACGGGAATGATAGGAGACCATTTTTAAAAGTTAGTATTTATGGTTCTGAATTCGTAGGACTACTAGATTCAGGAGCTTCCAGGACCATAATAGGTAGGGACTCTTGGAAAATACTTGGTGATTTAGGGTTTACTGTGAAGAAAGACACTGTCCACTGCGTGTGTTTGGCAGACGGGTCAGGTGTCGAAGTGTTAGGGACACTCTCTCTTCCGATAGTAGTTGAGGGTAGGGCAATCCTTATTGATTGCTTAATTATACCAACTTTGCCGCACACCGTGATTTTAGGCGCAGATTTTTGGGCGCTGTCGGGTATTGTCCCGGATCTCAGGTCACGAGAGTGGAATTTTTCCGAACAGAACAGTGCTGTTTCGGTATGTTCTATTATAGAACGATCAGAGTTGGATAATAGGGAAATAAAAGCGTTAGAAACTTTAGTGGAGGATTCGTTTAGGAAAATGCCCGAGGGCTTAGGTTGCACAACACTAGTCGAGCACAAAATTAGGACGTCGGCAGAGCCGATAAAACAACGGTACTATCCGGTCTCCCCGGCAATGCAGGTTCATATAGATAGGGAACTTAATGAAATGTTAGAGGCAGGAGTTATTGAGAGATCGACAAGTGCTTGGTCATCTCCAATACTGTTAGTAAAAAAGAAAGATGGCTCCTTTAGATTCTGCGTGGACTATAGGAAGCTGAATAAGAATACGGATAGGGATGCGTATCCCTTACCGTATATTAGTGCAATTTTAGATAGGCTTCGTGGTGCTAGGTTCTTGTCTTCACTAGATATCAAGTCAGCGTACTGGCAGATACCTATGGAGGAGGAATCTAAGCCTTATACTGCCTTTACGGTACCTGGGCGAGGTTTATTTCAGTTTAGGAGAATGCCTTTCGGACTTCATAACTCACCGGCGACTTGGCAAAGATTTATCGACACGGTATTGGGTGCCGATCTTGAGCCATTCGTTTTCGTCTATTTAGACGACATCATTATCATTGCCGAAACTTTTGAAAAACATCTCGAAGTTCTCAGTGAAGTGATGAAAAGGTTGAGCGATGCCGGATTAAAGGTTAGCAAGGAAAAATGCAACTTTTGCATGCCTTCGCTTAAATTTTTAGGATATATAGTGGATCGTAATGGGTTGCATGTCGATCCTGAAAAAGTAGACAGTATGGTTAGGATTCCAGCACCGAGGAATGTTAAAGAGGTTAGGAGTTTTATAGGGACAGTTTCTTGGTACCGTCGTTTTGTACCAAATTTCGCTGAATTGCTCAGACCGTTGTCAGATTTATTAAAAAAGAATAGGAAGTTCACTTGGACTCAAGAATGCGAGGATAGCTTTAGGAAGGCAAAAGAGTGTTTGGTGACAGCACCTATACTCACTTGCCCAGATTTCAAACGACCTTTTGTCGTTCAAACAGACGCGTCAGATTTTGGTATCGGTGCAGTTCTTTCACAGAACTTTGATGAGGGAGAAAAGGTTGTCTGTTACCTTAGTAGGTCTCTAAATAGGAATGAAAGGAATTATAGTACGACAGAGAAGGAATGCTTGGCTGTGCTTTGGGCTATTGAGAAGTTGCGACCGTATCTCGAAGGTGTTCGATTTACTGTCGTAACTGATCATTATTCCTTGGTATGGCTAAGTAATTTGAAAGATCCACAGGGTAGGTTGGCTCGTTGGGCCATTAGGTTACAACAGTTTGACTTCGAAATCGTTCATCGCAAGGGGAAAGAGCATGTGGTTCCAGATATGCTGTCTCGAGGAGTGCCACAGTTGGGTGGTATCTCAGAAGAGGTTTCAGACCCTTGGGTGGTAAAAATGATTGCGCAAGTGAATGCCAATCCACTTAGGTTTCCGGCCTGGAGAGTTGAGCATGGACAATTGTTCAAGCTCGTAAAGGCTAGTCATATTATAGTTCATCAGGATAATCAAGAATGGAAGAGAGTGATAGGTAAAAAGGATAGGTTAGGGATTTTACAGGATAATCATGATAACCCATTAGCGGGTCACATGGGAGTTAGGAAAACTTTCGCCAGGATAGCGGCAAAGTTTTACTGGCCGAAAATGAGAGCTGATATCACCAAGTACGTTAGGAGTTGTCAAGTTTGCCAACAGGTGAAACCTATTAATGAAAAACCAGCTGGGTTAATGACGGAGAGGGTAGGAATCAAATCACCATGGGAGATGATTTGTATAGATTTGGTAGGGCCGCTTCCTAAATCTAGTAGGGGTTTTACATACATTTTGACGGTGGTGGATTACTTCACAAAGTTTCCACTACTGTTTGCGTTGAGGTCGGCTACTGCAAAAGCTATCTGTAGGGAACTCGAAGACAATGTCTTCCTACTTTTTGGCGTACCAAAGGTGACCGTCTGTGACAACGGTCCCCAATTCCGATCGAAGGAATTGAAAACGCTTTGCCAGGCGTACGCGTCACAAATAAAATGTACAGCCCATTATCACCCGCAGGCGAATCCTGCGGAGAGGATTAATCAGATCCTCAAAACCACCTTAAGGGCATATGTTGGGGAAAATCAACGGGTTTGGGATACTCAACTGAGTAAAGTGGCGTGCGCCATTCGCACGTCACAACACGAAGTTTTGGCAGTGTCCCCTTACTATGCGAACTTCGGGAGGGAAATGGTAACTTCGGGTAAAGAAGTACCATCTGTAGGGAATGATTCAGAAGACGTTCAGGATCCGGAGGGGATCAGGGAACGCTTTCAAAGGCTTAGGGCCGATATTGTTAAGAAGCTGGGAGTAGCTTCTAAACGTTCTGTGGAAGCCTACAATCTTCGACGGCGTGATGTTCAATATCACCCCGGCGAACTTGTATGGCGCAGGAATTTCACGCTTTCGGATGCCGCGAATTATTATGCAGCCAAATTAGCACCGAAATTTGTCGGTCCGTTTTTAATTGATAAGCGTTTGTCACCTTGGACATACGTCGTGAAAGATAGTAATGGTAAAGAACGCGGAACTTGGCATGTTAAAGATTTAAAACCGTTTACCAATGCATCCGAAAATTTTAATGATTAACGTAGTTTACTTTTGTTTTGATTACTTTGCACTTCGATTTTGTTAAATTGATTTTAGTTCACATTTTTTTTTGATGGAAAATCCTTAATCTTGTTTTCCATTACCTTGGCACTTTTAGAAAATGTGTTACAGAATTGTAAGCACATTTCCTAGGAGGTAAGGGTGGGATTTGTTGCGGTAAAATTTACCACAACAAGTTTCACTCGCCTATTGTATATCCTTTACCCTTTTTAACCTTCCGTTCTTCGTTGTGGCTCCAAAATATTCTAAGAGTTCAGTTGAATCCTGTCTTCCATCAGTCAGTGGCCTGCTCTTAGTATATACTGGAAAAGCAACCAAAAACAGGTGCGGACAAAATGGGTCATTTGTGTGACAGGCGGTCCACAAAAGACTGGGTACGACGGATGGTCTACACGAATACCAATCATGGTGACAGACAGGTGGTCTGGTCACCAGAACAAACAAAAAAAAAAGGCACGAGCGACACTTGGTCCTCGATTGCTGATGTTACTCAGATGAGAATGGCTGCATGCCCGACATAAACCAATCGCTTATTGTAAAAGATGGAACGTTAACACGAGTCCCTAATCCCCTAGTCTGCGCGAAAGTCCAACGACGAATAGAGTAGAATCGCGAGATTAAAAATCACTGCCAACTTCCACACTCCGACAATTAAAACAAAAAAAAAAAAGAAATTGATAAGCTTTCTTCAATTTTTACTAAATTGTAATTTCGTACGAGGAGGGGAAAAAAATGAACGCGTTAAACACTTGAGTTTCATGCAACTTATCAAAGTTTCTCCAAAATTATGGGGGTGTGAATAGGGTGGCTGAATGCACCCATTGAATTCCCGCTCACTGGAAGAAGTACCAGAGGTCGGCGAATCCAATGACGGTGGTAGTGCATAAAGCTGGGGTGAAACGTGCGAGTAGGAAAAGTAGTGGTGTCTCAACTGCGTTCGCTCACTCTTGCAAATATGCTAGGTGTAGCTGAATTAAAACGCGAACGAAACCCACACTTTCTGATTGGCCGAAAGCATGTGGGAATGGAAAACAAAGAAGAGGTCTTCAAGGCAAGGTGAAAGCCTGGAAGATCACTTTTTTGCGATATTGATTCTGAGCCAGAGGTTCAAGAGGTTTAATGAAAAAGAAAAAGAAGATAAAGGAAAAACTTTGAGAAGGGAAAGAAATTCAAGTGTTGTTTGAAGTGATATAGAAATTGTAAAATTTTGAGGAAAACGAAAGTGAAAATTGGAGGAAGTTAGAAAGGAAAAAAAAAGGATTGGGAAACAGCTAGGAGAGGGAAGTTGGCAGGACATCCAGAGATAAAAGCTAAGTATTTTATTTGGTATTTGGAGAGTAAAATTTTTTTGTGCGTGATAGTTATTATTGAGAATTGTTTAAATAATCGTTGGGCTTTCGTTTCGTAAAGAAAAAAAAAAGGTTATTCCGAAAAAGTGGAACTCGCGACCCGTGTTTAAAAATTGTCTTTGTCCAGTCGGGACAAAAAGGTTAACGGTCCATCTTCGGTGTTATACACCATTTCTTTGTCTTACAAAATTCTTAAAAGATCTTGGGTTTTAATCCTACTTGTAAGGTTTCCCAAGCAAAATTTAAAATCATTAAGAATACTTCTACCTGTTTAAAACATCTTCTTTTTTTTATTTGTTCACAAATTGTCTTATTTGGTTCCGCTCCAAAAGGTTTGTGATTTCCTTTTTTTACAAAAAAAAATCACTGGCGCCCATTTTGCTTCTTTTATTTTTTTTTCCATATATTTCAGGAACACCCTTTATTCAAAGTCAATAATCCAATTAATTTGATAAGGTAAATCATTACAATTAATAAAACGTACCTTTATTCCCAATTAATCGAACCCACCCCAAAACTGAGCTATCGGACGACAGCACTGCTTTTGCTGTTTGTGTGGAAATTAACGAACAAACCTATTCGCGTTTGACAGTTGTCTATTATTTTTATTTCATTTTCAATTAATCACAAATAGGTACTACTCGTGCGCGCCGGCTACCTATTTGATTAAATTATAATTCGTTTGCGATTTGGATAACTTTGTTTTTTTTATTATTGAGTTTGCGGACAATCACTCCGCCATCGTAATATTCATCCTAAATTAAAATCGTAAATTCGGTTGTTAATTTTCATTACAGCAGTATGATGCAAATTTGAAACAGCTCTGATGATTGCACGTCTATCGGCCATTGATGTGACCCTATAAGTTCCACCTTCCATATTTTCCCGTAGTTTATGATGTTCCACAAATAATTACCCACTAAATTTTGGTTTCTTTCAATTTTTGTTTGCGATTTTTCTTTGGCTTAACGCTAATTCATGAAAGCTTTTAATTTTTTCTTTATCTCCATCGCTTAAGTGTTTTTGGCGAACCATTTTTTTGTTAAAAGGTTTTAAAGAATTCGCTGTGAATTCAATTTTAGTTCTTATCACCCATGACTTGCGTACAAAATTTCTAACTCGAGATTTTAATAGAAGTCGAAAAAAGTGGGTCCCCTCCCCGATTCCTTTCGTCTGTCTGTCTGTCCTGGCCTCTACAGCCCAAAGTAGTAATTTGATTGACTTCAAATTTGGAAATAAAGGTTTTGAGCCTATTATTTTTAGAGGCTAAAAAAGTCCTCATGCAATTTTTTTGGTCAAAATACGAAAATTCGAATTTTCTTAAAAACAAACCGATAGATTTTTTTAAATTTTCGATACAATTTTTTTTCTTAATGTATCTTCTTTCAATATACAAATATTTTTGTATTGCTCCAGAAGAGAAGGGTACCCCCGTAGAAATGTTATTTTGTTTTTAAGTTTTCCCAAGCACTAATCAACCGATTTCAATGATTTTTTTTCTGCACAAGCTTTTATACTGTCAGCATAATATTTGATCATCAAAAACACCAAATTTTACTGTTCCAATTATTAAAAAATATTAAACACTTTTTTCGAAAATCGATATAATCATTAAATACATGTAGTATGTAGATAGATAGATAGATAGATAATTTGCATTTTATTGGATCAACATTTGAATTTAACAATAGATACGTTTTTACATTTACAAAAATGTAGTATGTATATTTGTTTGATTTTAACGTAATGAAATAAAGCAAATATTTTGTTAAAAGAACGGAAAAGTAGAGCAGAAATTGCACTCATCTTTGTCTGAAACCCAATGGGGACTTCTAGAAATACGAGTATAACGGTTGATTTGAGATAATATTCTTGAGACGGAAATTCTTCAGTTTGGTTTCAATCCATGAGACTAGTGGGTCGTTGCAAACATTCGAATTGTACTAGAGTTTTAAGCGCATAAAGGCTTTATGTAACAGCCAGACAGAAATTAAACGTATATAATTTAATGTCATGGCCAAGAAGTTAGCTTTATTTAAAAAGTAATTTCGGGCAAAGGGCCACAGCGGCTGGTTCAAATAAATTATACCCGAAAGGTCCGTATGTCCGCAATAACGCGCCGAATATTGTTTTCAAGACGCCAATGGACTCGAGCTTATCTGCGTAGTTCAGCGATAGTTAATTGCAATCTTGGAGGCCACGCTCACAAAAAATTTGCTTCAATAAATGATTGTTTCATTCGTTGCGTGCTAACCGAACCATTGTTAGGTAATAAATTTTCACGATTTGAAAGCAGACGGCATATAAAAGCCGAAAGCGTTTGCAGTTCTGACGTCATTTTTACGTCATCATTTGCGACTATCGACCCATATCATCTGAACACTCTTTTGGGACGTCTAAATGGTTTGCGGACGATGTGCGGCGGCGAGGCCGCATATACATAAGTGTGCGGCTTTTTTGCATATCGTCTGAACACCTTCGCATATTTTTTTTGACAGTTTGCGAGCATGTGCGGTCGTCCCATTAATTTGCGGTGACACAAAAACAAGACAAAGTAAAAATATGCATATCAGTAGCGAAATAGCCAATGTTACCCGATTGCAAAGTATGTGGTTCGAACGAAAAATTGGAGGTGGAACTGATCAACGTTGACAGATGGTCTACATTTGTTGTTCGCTGAAAACTGCATATGCGTTTTTGTACAATAATAATGTTGAAGTATTAAATATAGTATTTTCTTAACTTGATTATTTATTTTATTTAATTTGGTTTCTATAAGTAATAAAAAAACAATAAACAAAATTGCTTGCAAATCTCAAATTTTTCTTACATATTATGTTTAAATGTAAGCATATTGCCATTCACTCGGACTCGCCTTCTTCGCGCAGAACCTGTGCGGCGATGCACTGCGCACCCGTAATTGCTCCACACCACATTCTTGGCTATTTGATGCTCTTCATCTTCTTTAATCAAATCCAATGCTAAAACAGCAAAAGGAGCCCACTTTCTTTTCAATTAATTTTAGTACTTAATTAATTAAATGTAGGTATGTATACGTTTTAAACTTCGTCATGCAATCACAACCTTGAGCAAAGTACAATGTCAAATAATTTATTATTTTATCGCAAACCTGAATATGATCGCAAATGGGTAATTTCCGGATTTTTCTGCATATCGTGTGAACACGTCATATGTTGGCCGCAAAATTTGCGCACTCAATGGCTGCGTACAATCTCAGACAGATAGGGTATCCGGGTACCTTTTTGTTAGTGTTTTACGTGTAAAATAACAGCTGATCAAAAACAGCTGAGATCTCAAAAAAGGAATCCAAAGGTATCCAAGAATTTCTGGGGTATGTATCTGACAGAACAGCTGATTTAACACATGGTTGAATTTCAAGAAACTTGTTGGTAAACAAAAAGATACAAAATGTTAGTTGAAGTTGTATTTGAGGATGTTCTGTACATAATTGACGATGAAGAAGCTATTTGCCTCCGAATTTTAGAATTTGTTTGTTGAATTATCCATTAAATGTTTTATCTTACAACAATTTTGACTTCGAAGCTTAAATGTTTCTCTGCTTTTTGTGAACAGCTGAAAGTTGTTTTTATTTTTTGACAGCTATCTCAATACAGCTATCCAACTCGTTCAACAAGGTATCTAAAAATCCACCTATCCAAGATACCCTATCCAACACGAGATTGAACGCAGCCAATGGGCAGGTCAAGGCGACATAAGGGACTTGAAAGTAAGTCAAGTTTCTAGTATCTGATTGGCAAGCTGCCAAAAAATTGCCTTCCAATTAAGGCAACTTTATTGGAATGTTGACTGGAAACTTAGTCAAGAAAAATCTCCCTAACTATCAAGTCAAGTATGTATGCATGATACAACTTATAAAGATAGCGCATTGCGCATGTAAGGTTTTGGTTGTCAAACTATTGTGACGTCACGAACACTCAATCAAATGAAGAGAGCTAGTATATTTGGCGCAATTTCAATCTATTTTCTGTTGTGAATGTTAACGGAAATTAATTTTAAAAATTTTTAAATCAATAAAGTTATTTAAAGTGGTATTGTTCATAATTTATACAATAAAAAACATTTATTAATAAACATGGGTGTTTGTTCTGTTTTTGACTGCAACAACAACGAAAGAAATAAGATAACGAAAGATTCCAGCTTTCATAAATTTCCATAAGGAAATTTAAATCTCTGGAAGCAGCGGGTCTTGTTGAAAGCGTTGTCGCGAGCTGTTAGCCTTGGATACCTCGAAGACGAAAGTTGGGAAGAAGGCTATCAACTGTTCAAATATGTAAGTCTCTAAACAGTAATGTATCGCACAGTATTTCAGTTTAAATTTTTTTGCAGACAAATGATTTGTTCGACGTCATGAATGTCAGGTCTCCCTACAGTGATTCATGTGAAAGGGTCCACGCATACGGACTACATTTGGAAACCCAAAATAAAATTTTAGATGACATGTCGGATATGATTTTAAATATGCGGGTAGTTGGAAAAAAATGTTTGCTACCATTTCAAAAAGGTAAACTACAAAACTATTTCAAATAAACACTATTGAATATATTATATTGAAGGTATCGTCCAATCTAATAACTATTAGAACGGCTATTCCCGGAAGTCCAATTTATAAATAAGAAGAAAATTTAATTCGACAAAAATTAAATAAGATGTTTATTGTACAAGAAAATATGATAAAAAAAAATAAACTGAAAAATATCGAACTTCAATATTGTGCGATAGTATAAACCTATAAATATTAATATCACAAGTGTTTTTATAGTAAAGTATATATGTATATACAAATAGTTCATTATATACATATATACTAACAATAACGCCCTGCAATTATTGCACAAGGATGTATTGGAACGTTTTGGCGTTAAGTTCATAATGACATACCGATTGAACCAAGACGTCCTTGAAAACTTCTTCGGTGTCATAAGAGCTAAAGGTGGTCTTTATGATCAACCAGATGGCCAAGAGTTTAAGTACAGGATGACGTCATACATCCTGGGGCACAATGAAGATGCACTTTCTGACAACGGAAATGTTGGTGTGGATAATTCACCAGACTTATGTTTGGAAGAAATTTCTTTGACAGGTTTTATCTCACAATTTTATAATCGACTAGCTGACCCGGCAGACTTCGTACTGCCTCAATCGATAAATAAAATCGATAAATTTCAAAACAAACAAAACGTATTGAATAAAAAAGCATTTTTTAATGAAGCATGAAGTTTTAATATTATTTTCGACACATCATGTTGCTTACTTAAAAAAACAGAGTTTTCCTGAAATACTGGCTATTTATAAGGTTTAAATTTTTATTAACAGACACACATTGTTATGATACAGTTTGTTAATCAATTTAAAGCTTTCTCATAAACTATATTTTTTGTTTTGTTTTGTGGTGCGTAAATAAACAAAGAAGACGGTTTATTAATGTTACGCAGCATGATGACAACTGATCCTACTTTTAACTGCAAATTATGAGGTGGTAATTCAGGCAATTCCAGTGAATTTAAAAACTCCGTGGGATAGTTGACTACGTCATCCTGGAAAATTCTGAATGGTCGCATTGAGATCCTCGACATCTTTATTTTTCGCTGCCAATATTGCTCGTTCACCCAGCCAATTATGGTTATTGAAATTTTGCGCTATATCTGGGAAAACACACTGAATAAGCTTTTGAATCTGTGATGTGACAGAAATCTGTGGGTAATGTGATGAATCCGGTCGAGGTGTCCATTGCAACTTTATTATTTCCAATATCTAACAACTGCTTCGCAAACACATTTGCAGTTTCATCATGTTGCAAAAATACTCGCATGTTAGTTGTTAATTGGAGTGTCTTTACGTACTGCCACAAATTCGATGATTTTAGGCATATGCATTTAGTTCATCAGCAACAATTGATGGGAATAACTGGAAGAGTCTGACGAAAATCACCAGACAACAGAATCATGGCCCCACCAAAAATATTTAGGTTGTCACGAAGATCTTTCAATGTTCTGTCCAGCGCCTCCAGTGACCTCTTATGGGCCATTGTGCATTCATCCCAAACAATTAATTTGCATACCTGTAGGATCTTAGCCATTGCGCTATTTTTGGCGATGTTGCAAATTGGTGTTTCGGTGATGACAAATATTATGGTTGTGTTCAGAAACTTAATTTGTGACAAAACTTAAGATTTATCAAACTTAAAAAAATAATTTGATACAGTTACAACTGAAGTTAGCTAAAATTAAGTTTCGCGAAGCCGACCAAATTATTTGGAAATCAGTACTACTAATAGTTTATTACATTTTTTGTCGCGTTCGCGATTCACTTTTGTTTATTTCGGAACGCGACATTAGATCCTCCAAAGCGCACGCGAAGACTATTTTCATAGATATGATTGAATTTGAACTTTATGCAGCGGTAATAAATTGCAAATTGACTCTTTGACGTTAGGAACACACCTAAATTGCTTAGACAACAGTGAGTGATTATAATTTAATATGAACTTTATTGAATAGCAATAAAGTTTAAATTGACTCTAGAAAACGTTTGTAGAAAAGGGCTGTTTTTAGAGTTTTCCCGGAAATTATTCGATTTTTTCTCGCCTTTTAAACCTTCCCTAGACCTCCACGAACATTTCAAGACTAAGATAAGATAAATCCGTTCAGCGGTTCTAGAGTTTTAGTGAGATTAACGAACAGCAATTCATTTTTATATATATAGATTCATCTTAACAATATTCGCTTTTTCAGGAAGGATTTTTGTCGTTGTCAAAGTCGACAATAGCATGCCTATTGCTTCCAGGGCCGGCCCAAGCCAAACTTGCGCCCTGTGCAAGATTTGTAGAAAGCGCCCCTTTTTTATAATTTTTTTACACATAAATTGATACACAAGCATAAGCCTTTCCCAGATTACCCAGGAGGTAGACTTTCAATGCGTTTTTTTTTATTGAGGTATCCCCAGGAGGCCTAAACCATTAAACTAAAACGCAGCGAAGAAATGAGCAGAGGGGAATCTTTTAAACTTGGAAACTTACTTTTCTGGCCTTACATTTTGCAAATTCAGAAAAGAGATCATCAAAGTCTAAAGAATTTAATAATTTCTTTTCAATGGACATTATAGATAAACCTACCAATCTCTCTTGAGTCATGGTTGTCCTAAGATAATTTTTAATAATTTTAAGTTTAGAAAAACTACGTTCTCCTGAAGCTACCGTGACCGGGATTGTATTAAGGATTTGGAGAGCAGTTACTAAATTCGGAGCAAAATCTTCAAAGTTTGAACTAAAAATAAAATTTAACACATCTAAACTTGAGCTTTGTGGCGTAACAAGCTGGGATATTACGGTTAACTCTTGAAACAGTTCTTCTCCATCTAAATCTTTAAAACTACTTTATGTTAAAACATTCTGCAAATTAAGGCATGAAGCACGTACGTCGTACATTTTTATTTTTTAAACATTCGCTTATGTTACTCAAAAATGTAAAATTGATACTATACGTATCCAAACTTTCAAGTATTTGAAAAAAAAAAATCAACTTTGAATTTTTGTTTCGGCTAATATAGTTTCAGGACATTCATCAGCATAAAGTATTTTTCTCCGTTGAGATCGCAATGATGAAGCTACAAGAAACATATTTGGTATTTCTAGGGAACTAGCAATACGCTCGGTTAATTGAACATACCTACTCATTAAATTTTTCATCGGAACGCATTAAAATCAAACTGTTTTTTATATTTTCTAAAACTGTTATGCCAGTTGACAGATTAACGGACGGACTTTGCAAATATTTACTAGTTTAATTTATATTTTCTAAAATATCAAACCAAATTAGCAGGCAGCAAATAAATGTAAAATCAAAAATTTTATTTCCTAACGATTCTGCAATGTTTTTTGCCTCTAGATTTCTTAATTCTATAGGGCTTCATATGTATATTTCTTGAACTTGAAAAAAAGTTAAACAAACATTGAATTGTATCGAAAATTTTAACTGCATAAAATGAGAACCGAGCTGCATCATTAACCACTAAATTTAAGGAATGCGGGCAACATGGAACCAAAAATGCTCTTGGTTCCAGGGTTCGAATTCGATTCTGAACACCCGCTTCTTTTCCTTCCATATTCGAACCATTATCATAACTTTGGCTTTGAGAGTTACTTATTAAAATTTCATTTAATTCAAGCTTGTCTAAAATCAACTGAGTCAGTCACATTACGGTCTTGTCACAAAATACGTCACTTCTTTAAAAACTGATAGCTATTTATTTAATATTAATTAACCAACAAAGCGAAAAAACAATCGAAACAATCTGCATTCTGCACCAGACTAGATTTACATTAAAAGTAGCCGTTACAACAGTCATTAACTTTCAAAAAACAAACGGCCTGCGCAAGAACAATTCGATTCCACATAGAATCATCCCTCTTTAATTTTTAAGCTATATGCTCCTTTTCCATTCTATTAAAAATTTCATCTCCTGTAAGCAGGCACTTAACTCTTACACAGTGTGCAATAAGAAAACCTGCACGCTCTGACCCATATGATTCCGTATGAATAAGTTTTTTTTAAGTATCTCCCATGTTAGTTTCGATACTCAGTGTGCAAAAAAGAAAACTTGCACATCAATTGACCATACCTACCTACCTACAATCATACCTAATTTCCAAATATTTCACCCTGTTCATACAAGAGAAAAAATCTCAACACAAAAAAGTTCCATGCAAGAGAAAAAACGAAAAAAATCTCAACACAAAAAAGTTCCATGCTACCTCATATGTGCAAGATATATTTCATGCACACCGAGTCCCAAAATTAACATAGAGAGTATGACGAAGCAAAATACTTATTCATATCGAATCGTATGGGCTAGTACGTGCAGGTTTTGTATCACGCACCGTACCTGAATGTGAGTTCTCATCTACAAAGAAAACAACAAAAAAATGCCCCCGAAAAAAGAGCGCAGGTAGCATAGAGGAAATATATTATCTAGAGTCCCGACCGGTACCCGTCCTACCTGAAACACCCTCAAATTTTATTCGAGGTGAACTCTCTCAAATTCGCTATCGGTGAATACATGTGAGTGGGGGAAAAAAAAACAAAATGAAGGATTGGGCTAAAATAGAAACTTATGGAATTTTTGTGACCTGTCAAAAATGACAATCAATTTTGCAAAACAAAACAATGGATTTCGGATTTGAAGAGTAAGTTTTTGTTAATTGTTTTGATATTTAATATAATTTGATATTTTTCAGACCAAAATTCCTTATAATGAAGAAAGTATATACAAGTTCAGTTCATTGAATAAAAAGTAAGTCAAATTGCAGTGAAGGAGGTGCAACAATAATCGATTTATTTTATAGTTTGTGTTTTCATTTTAGATACTGCCAATAATATACCACAATGCAGGAAGCAATTTCCCTGGAGAAATCTGGAAGACAAAGCAAACAAGGCGCTGATTTGCAGGCAAGTTTTAATATATTATATTTCTCTTAAGAAAATATAATCAATGTTTTTAACGACAGATACTGCCCATTGTGTTTGTATGCGTTGACGGTGGAGATGTCACCATCTCTACCAATGGTCAAACGCATTCAATGCAACAAAACTAGCAGCAACAACACCACCAAGTCAATGATGCAAGTGGAAGTTTTGCCATGCAATATTCGACCGCTAAAGCCCTTCTCCCAGCAGCTGAGTGTTGGTGTTGGAACGACATACATAATAGCAGCAACTGCTAACTCGGCCTATTCATCAGCTGCCAAGAAATAAAATGCAAGCGGCTCAAAAAACGACACAAAAGCGCGCGGAGATAAATTGTGTAAGTACGAATCGAAACATTCATATCGTAGTCAACTCGCTTAATCTTCTAGGTGTAAAGAGTACTACTAGTCGGTAGTTCTGCAAGAGAAGCAAGAAAAAGAAGACAACAATCGCAGGAAGACTCCAAAAAATTTCCAACCTTGACTGTAAATTAGGTGAATTCAAATATTAAATCTAAAACTAATCCATTCATTTTGCTCCTAAGGATCGCACTGGCTTAACGGTGGCAATCATTCGGAGGCAAATGGGCTGGCCCGACAAGAATCCCCAAAAGGCCAAACAGATTGATCAGTCCCTCGGCAGCTACTGACGATGTCGGCGAGTTGAATCCATCGATTTTCACACAGAAAATCAACATCAAAAACAGTAAGTCAACTTCCATTTGAGATTTCCTTATATAATGAAAATTAATTTCTTTATAGTCACAACAATTCAGTGTGAACAACCTCTATCCGCAGCGAAAGTGTTTGTGGGTCAAGCGATCTCTGCGTTGTCGACAATGCGAACACAATGCCATCAAGCCGGAGTACCATTCAGGGTCAATCAAGTATCGAATTCAATTGTTCGCTAACTATCATGTGCCCGACGTTCTGCTTGTGCGTTGTGAAAAGCCACTGAAGCCTGGCACGTCCACTCAATCGATCCCCAAGCTAACTAACCCAACTATGCACGATATGACCACAACCATTATGGAGTTCCATGAAGTTGGAGTTGGCCCAGTACCGTGAGGTCGCTGCCTTCGCCCAGTTCGGTTCAGATTTGGATGCTGCCACCCAACAATTGTTGAACCGTGGTGTTCGCCTTACTGAACTGTTGAAGCAAGGACAATATGTGCCAATGTCCATTGAAGATCAAGTGCGTTTTAATACATTTTTATTTGGAGTATCTTTTAAAATGTCTGATTTCTCCTTTCACAGGTTGCTGTCATCTACTGTGGTGTCCGTGGTCATTTGGACAAAATGGACCCCGCCAAGGTCACCAAATTCGAGAAGGAATTCTTGCAACACATCAAGACCAGCGAACAGAGCCTGCTCAATCTCATCTTATTTTTTTGACGCACATACATAAAAGTGTGTTAAGTGTTTATTTCTTTTTAAATTGATTATCTATGAAATACGAAAACTTTTTAGATCTATACCAGATCTTTATGATTGAAGAAATCTACTTTTTAAGGTGAAATTGCTTTGGATGCTCTAGAACTAAGATTTAAATATGAATTTCAAGAGAATGAATCTCGCAAAAACAGTAAAAGTGACAATTTCGTTAAACTAATGCCTCTTATTGATCATATATATTAATTTAATATGAAAACTTAGGTTGTGAACTTTCAAGATAAATACAAGACGAGGCTACGATTTACGTCGTTTATTCGATCAGTCCAACTAGTAACTACTTTTTCCATTAAATTTTACCGTATGTCGTCAATGGTGGCTTGAATTTTGACTTCCAATGCTTCAAGAGTTGCTGGTTTCTTGGCTTACACCAATGGCCTAACATAATCCCATTCAAAGTAACCAGGAGTAGTTAAATCGCACTTCTGAAAATAAAGTTGTCATCAAATTGAGTCGAAATAAAAGATTTTTGGAAAGATGTCTGAGCGTGCAGGTTTACGTACGTTCGCGACGTTTTTTTCGTCGTCCATAGCTCAAGAACCAGAGGAGATATCGACTTCAAATAAATTTTGTTATACAAATAATAGTGCAGAAAGATGCAGAAAGGGCTCTCAAGAAAATTGCGTGGGTGGTTTTTTTTACCATAGCAGTTTAAAAAAAAGGTGAACATTTTGGTTAACCCTAAATATCTCACGAATCAATAACGCTAGACACTTCAATTAAATTTTATGTTATACATACATATATTGTGAAGTGATACTAAACAAATATATTTTTGGACAAAAATCCAATTAATCCAATAACAAAAATCCAATTAAAAATGGTTTTATCTCCAAAACAATTTTGTGCATCGAAGAATAACTTTTTTGATATCAGGTACAATTATGAGAAAAATCGAATTGACAGTTAAAAAAAAAATAAATACCTTAAAGGATTCAAATTAATTTTATTTTATAAAAAATATTGTTTTCAACATTCAGTAATTTTTGTTTATAAAAATCTAACAGTCAGTTACCATTGATGGAGTAATTTTCGAGTCGGGTTTGAATTGAAGATGTTGACGGAATCGACAGCAATATATCATGAATTGGGAGGCATTTTATTAAAATTCAAGAGACCTTCAATTAAAAAGAGACAAATTTAGGATGGTTCTTATTTTATTATTTATACAAATATCCTTACCAGCTACATCACAGAATTCTGCAAAACATGTACAAGAAAGATACTCATCTGCAATTTTCTCGCAAATTGTATCGCTTGCGAATATATTGAAACAGAACGATTGGCCAATTCTCGGTGGATTGCAGATTAAATCATGAGGAATGGCTTGTACACATTGCAATTCTTGGCCTGTCGGTCGATGGCTGAAAGAAGTGCTTTGCATTGCACATGGTGACACATGATGTTCCATGCTTAAAAAAAAAAATTAAACAAACTTTTGTACCTTAAAAATTTGCACTTTTTTTTTGTTATATAAACCTAAGAGCAATGGTGTAGTACTCTAGAGCACCATCCAAATCTTTTTCGCTACTTAAAATATCTCCTAGCACTGTGAAAAGCTTGCAACTGGGATAGCTGGCGGCTTGTTTTTTCGACAGTTTAATGGCCTCCTGTGTTTCTCCCTCAGATTAAAGAATCCCTGCCATCGCCGATACGGCCGGAAAGTAGAACTGGTCGATTTCTAAAGCCCGATTAAGGAAAGTCTTTGCTTGGCGTTTTGTAACGGTATTCGAAGAGTACAAAAGTGTACTGGCAAGCAGCTGTTTATATTTCATCGAAATTCATAGTAAGTTAAGGTAAAATGCAAATGAAAAATAACAACAAATTCTTACCACATAGCTCCTGGGGCAGTTCCTGAAATAGCGTGCAGCCAATGCACATATTGTCTGTGCATCTTTTAAGCACTTAAGTCCGATGTAACAACCCGCAAGACCTTTGTATATCTCAAAACGATAGTTAGCCAAACTCTGAACTGGCCTGTAATAATGAATTGCTTTCTTATATCGTTTCAATTGAAGAAATATCTTCCCACGCAAAAGATACGCTTTAACGTTTGTTGAATCAACTGAAATTGCTTTGTGGGTAACATAGGAAGCCTTTTCCATTTGCCGATAGACTCTCAGCTTTTCCAATTCTGCTAGATTATTATTCCTCTCATAGACCACGGCAAATGGCATAATATGTTCTGTGCTATATGGACTTATCATGTGTGCTGTTTCTAGATACTGCAGCGCCTGAGCATGGTGCCCATTGTAGTAGAGAGCTTTTCCAATTAACGTTAGAATATGTATAATCGTTTTGATGAAGTTTTGTGTTGTCGTTAATAGATTGGAATGTTTTTGACGCATCCAGATGTTTATGAACGTACATTTGAGCATGGCCTTTTATACACGAACTTAACCACTCAACATTCTTTGGAGCCGAACTCACTATAAAATTATAAAAGAAGCTTAAAACACACAAAATATTTAAAATCATTGCTTGCTTACCATTCACCAACGAATTGACTTCAATTCCATCGACGCCGACTTGCAAGAGTGAACTTATAGCCTACATGGCCTTTGGCACGCAGTACATCTTTGTAAGAGGCAATAACCTCCAATGGATTTCTTGACTGTCGATGTTGTATCTTTGCTAGAAGCATGTTTATCTTTGGAAGTCTAGACTTACTCGGAATCGATTGCAATGTCGAAATAGCCAAATTGGAGTCATTCAGCTCACGATAGCAGATAGCCATACGATATTTGATTAAAAATGAGGACATAAGAATCCATCGGATTAGAGCGATGTAATTTTAACTAAAAAAACAAAATAATATTCATATAATTTGAGTTTAAAATTAACGTAATAAAAACACCTTGAATTTGTACCTCTTCACTCCAGAATAAATATGTACGTCGGCGTTGCTGGCTTCCTTCTCGGGAGATTCCACTTTTCCTGTTGCAACATTCTCCTTGGTTTCTTCTTTATCTGAGGATTAAATTAGGTGCAAATTTATTATATATTTTTATTTCAATAAATAAATATTTTGTATTTAAATTGTTTTACCTTCATTTGCATTTTTGGGAATTAATTTTGTTTACATTTTCGTAGAACTGTCAAAATACTCACCTTGCTGTTAATCTGTCAAAACTGGGTTAAACTCAAATTAGGCCACGTTCGCATTGTAGTTCTATGGTGCGCCTATACTTTCTGCATGATTTTTTCTGTTTTTATCAAAAATTTTCATAAAAATCATAGAATTTGTTTGCCAAAAGCAGTCAAATATTATTTTTAGTACAGTTTTCACTGAAAGGAAGTTGCAAAATTATTTTTTCTTTAAATATTGCATTAATTTTTCAATTTTTGAATTCAACGGATCTCTTTTTTGAACGGCTGAGTTCACCTCACAGTTTTTTCTCCCACGGCTGAGCAATATGGGCACAAATTCCATAACAACTACATTCATAATGGCTTTTTCCCATAAGAAATGCACGGGACAACTAACACATTCTTATCCTTATGGACAAAATCCTCTCAATTTAGCTTGTTGGCCGAAAGAGAACAAACCCATTAAGTCGGGACTCTAGATAATATATTTCCTCTATGGCAGGTAGGTTGCTCTGCTACCTTCTACTACAAATCAAAGACACTCCATATATATATGTATATGTATATATACATATATATATGGAGTGTTTTTTTGTTGTTTTATTTTGTAGATGAGAACTCACATTCAGGTACGGTGCGTGATACAAAACCTGCACGTACTAGCCCATACGATTCGATATGAATAAGTATTTTGCTTCGTCATACTCTCTATGTTAATTTTGGGACTCGGTGTGCATGAAATATATCTTGCACATATGAGGTAGCATGGAACTTTTTTGTGTTGAGATTTTTTCTCTTGCATGGAACTTTTTTGTGTTGAGATTTTTTCTTTTTTTCTCTTGTATGAACAGGGTGAATGGTGAAATATTTGGAAATGAGGTAGGTAGGATTTTTAGTTCTGCGATATCTTGAGTTAAATTTTCATTGAATGCAACAATGAAATTGATGTTATTTAGTGCGCAAGAGATAACATAGGACAGTTGTGATGTGATGGATGTTTTTTTGAGATTATTTTAAGAATGTTTGTGGTTCAAAAAATGGCAAATAGTAGTACATATTTGTTTGCGCAAGATCAGATTAAATTTTCTTGCTCCTGGCAATGCGCCCCCAGAATTCTGCGCCCTGTGCATTTGCACATCTTGCACATATGCTTTGTCCGGCCCTGATTGCTTCTGAGCCAGAAGAAAATCTCCCATTTTCTTACGATGGTTTGGAAAACTTGGCTGGCTACATTTGCCATCGTTTTTAAAAACACCATACCAAACCTGGAACAAATTGAACCAGACGAAAGCTCTTGGGTCAATCATTTGGACGAAGGAGGCTTGTCTAAAGCAAATCCCACAATGATGGCTCATTTCGCTGCATTAGAAAATGTTTTTAATGCAGTAAATGGAGAAGGTGAAGGCATTTACATCTGTCCAAACTACATCCAGCATTTACTTGAAGTTGCCGACAAAGCAAAGATCAAATGTGATGAGAAGATTATGAAGCTTTTCTTTCGTTGTCGTATGCACTTCCGAATGCGAAAACTGAATAGACAAATCACTGAAAACAAACTGTCCAGAAAAAGAATATACAAACAAATTATTAATTAAATAAAAGGTTGAAAAACCACTGATTCAAAAAGACCATCATATCTTTTATTTAACTATTTATCACTAATTAAACAATCTTCCAGGTAATTCTATGAAGAAAAATGCATCCGAATGAAAAAGAAAAAAAAATACACCAAATTCTTCATTCACTTCGATTTTTTATTAATTTCTTTCACTCAAACACACAAATTTTCTTTAACTTACGAAGAAACACAAATATTAACTATTTAAAACCATTTACCTAAATGAAAAATATTAGAAATATTAACATTTTATTATACCTAATAACAAAATATCTAAACAAATTAGTGCCATTGTTTTGTTTTGATTTCACATACTGAATAATAAACGTCAAACTCGTTGAGTGTCCGTGACGTAGATGCGCAGAACGAAACAAAAATAGAAACGCGAATGCGCTATCTGTTTTAGTTGTATCATGGTATGTATGTATGTATGTACTTTATTGAGATTTTTTTTACACTTATGATTCTTAATTCTATGTATACATAGTTATTTCAATAGCTTATTATCAATTTGCCGACTTAGAAATTGGTCAGGCTACACAGTTTTTTTTTATATTAATTTAGTTTAGTTTGTAAAGCACATTAGTTATTTTTTAGACATAGTCTCTTAGTTTTATAAAGTTACGTTCACTCAACAAGACGAAGCCAAAATTATAACCTAACCTAAAAAATAAAATAAATGAAAGATGGATAGAGAAAGAGAAAAGTAACATGAGATGAGAACACCAGATAGGTACACAAGTAGGTGGGCAAGTAGGGTGGTAGAGAACCCAGAAAGTCTTTAATGCATTAGGATAGGATCAACTATATATATTTTTTTTTTTAATAGTCATTACATTAGAGTTCATTAGGATTTTTTCCCTTCATTTTTGTGTGAAGTTTTTGACTCTTTTAGGTTTCTTACAGTAGTTATGGAAGTATCTTTTATGTTTAGTTTTTTCTTTTTCTTTTTTCTTTTGTGCTTTGTATTTTGTATTAATATAATTTTAGTCTAATCTTGGTAGTAACAGTCTCATTGTAAGTAATTCATTGTTGTACATTTTTCACAGCAGCGTTGAGAACTTATATCTATGACATAGTAAAATGTTTAATTCTAGTAAGGCGATCCATATATATATACTTATATCTAGTAGTTATAATTTTTAAATAAGTACGTACTTAGGGATAAGGTTCTTTGAACTTGTATCTTAGGTTTTAATTTATAAATTTGTAATATATTTCTTCAGTCTGAATTTATATTGCATTGTTTTTCTTTTTATACATATTATACATTTGTTTTTATTTTTGTTTTCATATAAAGGCAGAGTAGGAAATGAGTTGCTTAGCCTCTGTAGGTATTCATAACTGTTATTAAAACGACATTTTTGTTAAGGCTTTTTGAAAGGCAATGGTATTGCAGTTGGGGAAGTGTCTTTTAGTAAAAGATCAATTTCTATTTCTTTTTCCTTGGATAGGGAGTTGACATTGGAAGTAATGACATTAACTTCATGGTGAAGAGGGGGAAAGGGATGCTATAAAGCACAGGTACGCACCTGGTTTTTGAGAATCATCCATTTTTTTATAATTAGGGCAGAAGTCTCTGATTTTAGCAATTAAGCTGGTGATCGGCAAGCCGAAAAGTCTATTGGATTCGTTCATGAAATCCGAGACATCATTTTTTGGAAGTTCCGGATGGAAAGCGGGAATTTGTTGTGAGTTAGGAGATTTCTTGTGGCCCCTTACAGCGTCTGCAAAAGATACTACATTTTCTTGATGGCTGTTAGCCAAGTTCACAAAAGGACCAAAGATATTTGTTTTTTTAGCCTTAGCTTCCACCAGGGCATCCTTTTTTTTTTAAGAAAAGCAACTCTGTTTCGGCACCCCTTGTAGCTCGCAGGGTGGCCCTCTGATTGACAGTTGACGCAAGATGCGATCGATGTTTCTGTTTTTTGACTGAGTTCACATGCTCCAATGTCATGATCTTTAAGACATTTTACGCACCGCGGGGGAAAACAACAGTAAGCAAGAATATGTCCAAATCTTTGGCAACGATAACACCGTTTTGTATCTGAATTCTTAATTGAATCCCAAGTGATTCTATGTCTAAGCAGAGTTTTGAGCTGTTTAAGTTTTATGAAGCTTTCCCTATCCTCCGTAGTACAGAGAAACAAGTCAAGAGGTATATCATTTAATTTAGACCATTTGGTCTCGAAAGTTTTTACAGTCACCCTCAACGAGGGGTCCAACGAAAGTAATTCATTTTGGATTTCCGTATGCGAAAATACCTTTTAAAATAGTATTATATTTTTTTAATTGTTTAGGGGTGAAGGAATAGGCATCTATACCGAGATCCTTGAATTTTTTAATGAAAAAGCTATGCAACTCAACGTCCCTTACAAAAATTTTTAGTTTTGCAAAACCATTAGATATAAATTTAACATTATTTAGGTTATGATTAGACTTACTCATAAAATCCATAATGGTTTTTGATGAAACTCCCTTGGTAAAGATGGGAGGACACCATGGTTCTACTTTGCGTTACCTCCATCGAAGCTGTTGCTGCCGTTGTTGCGGCTTCCAATATTGCTTCCGCTTGTGGCACTTAAATTGGTAACCGTGTTTTTGGGTGGAATAATTTCCTAATCCTTTTCAGCCAACGGGTGAAATCGGTTGTGGTTGTTCACTACTTCTTTGACCATTCTTTTTGGCTCCTGCATTGGTGCGTGTTGACGCCTTTTTCTGGCAATAACTGCCGAAAACAATTCCTTGTCGGTATGGAATAGATTCTCAAGAACCTTTTCATTTACATTTACCGGTTGAGGGTTAATTTGCCCTGCAACCGTTGAAATATTTTGCGCGTGCCCAATTATGACACAGTTACTTAACGGCTTTCCTTGCTATTCATTGCACTAACACTAGTGGATTTAGATTTTGGCTCTATATCCATCTCTTTTTTGCCGCCGGAGTATTGCGCGTCCTCGTCTGAGATCCACTCGTTGGTAACTGTTTCTATAATTCTTTTTTTATCTATTTCGCTCAGCAAACTGGATGGAAGATTGATTTTCTCATAAAAAGAGAGCTTATCTGGAGGCACCTTCGGCCCCAATAGAGGAGGGTGATTACCATCCATCACTCGTAAATTTAATTCTCAAAAACAAAAAACTTAGAGTTAAAATCAATTAATGAAGCGCTGCCTGAAACACGTCCACACTCGTTCGCGTTACCAGAGAGAATCTCTATCAAGTCAAGTTCAAGTCTACTTATGTCATATGACAGTTGATTATATTTTTTTATTCAACTGAAAGCTCAACTTTATTACTTTGTGATTTATTTATATTCTGCACATTTTCATTTTATGTTTTATGTAAAAATTTTCCTTACCAAATTGGGAAAGGAATAAGTACCTAATATTTATTTAAAATACATGTCGAGATGGACTTATACATACCTTGCCTGAGAAGTTTTTTTTTGTAGACAAATATGTATGTTTTTTTTAGTTTCTGCACGATCAACTGAAAGTAGAGGTTGGTGAAGTAAAGTTCCGAATTTGAAGTTTATGACACTTTACCAACTAACTAGTTGCCTTGGTCGAAATATACGTTCAAAGAAAGCAATTGACTGCAAATGAAGTCCCTTGTGTTGTCTGAACCTGCCCAATGAAAACATATGCGAGTTTCCATACAGTGATTTACGTGTAGCATTTGCGCTTCTTTTAAGACTTTTAACGGGGCGTCAAAACCGCGAATATGTGCGGCCGTCTGCTCGTAGCTTAAGTCTATTTATTATGAAATGACAAACCAAAGTAAGCATACATCAAGTGACAGCTGTCGCAAAAAATATGGCCAGATACAAAAATTATTGCCAGATACTCTCGTATCACCAAATAAAATTAATCAGGGGGGTTATAATGAAAAACGAAACTCGTTCAAATTAAGGCTTATTCGTTAAATTGCGATTAGGAAAAACGATTGTAGTAGCACTAAATCGTCAAATTGCGATTAAGAAAAACGAGAATCGTTTTGCTTTCTATTTTCGTATCTTATAATCGCTCTTCACCATAACTTTCGTTCCTTCGAGTTTCGTTTTTTCTGTCGTTCGTTTTGTAATTCATAATAAGGGCTCAGCCAAAAGCATTTGAAACGACGCACAAAATAACAAACCCTTTTAATGGAAGAACAAATATATTTAATAATACATTGCAAATTCAAAAACAATAATTCTATTCTTAATACAATAGCTAATTTAATATATCATACCTACATAATATAATATATATTTTTATAAATAAAATAAATAAAAAACAATTTGAGTCACATTTTTTATAACTAGAAATTATTGGTCTGTTAGTTTTGGAAGTAAAAGGCGAAGTGTTGATTCTTGCTATAACATTCAATTAATAAAGAAATAAAAGTAGTATAAGTATTCTACTTCCTGTTTTGTTTGATTTCTTGTCTCAAACAGTGTTTAAAGGCATCCCATCCTTCTGACTTAGCAACGGACTGTAATACAAAATATAAATTAATAATAACACAACATTTTAAAATACTTTGTCAAATGAAAACAAAATAGAAATCTGCTTTATGATGTTAACTAAGTTAAGTGCCATATTTTTGATTCACAGGTTTAAATAGTAATTTAAAACATTTACGACATCAAAAGCAAACGGAAACTAAAAACAAAAATTCTGGTCCATATCCATCGGTATTGATATTAAGAATATGAATTTTGATAACTAGTTCAATTAGGTGCCATGAAATAAAGCCAATTTTCAGGAGTTGGTCTTATTGCACTTAGGGGCCGGTTATAGCTATCAGTAAAATCCATCAGTAAAATTTTTGTTTTTAGTTTTTGAACATGTTACAGTTTTATTCCTAGCAAAAGATTGATGCAATAAGATGAATCCTATATTCGAGTATTTTTTTTCAAAAAGAATCAATGCATTTAAAGTTTTATTTAATTTATAAATCCATTTTAATTTTTTTAATGATGAAATTTCATTTTACTGAACAGCTGACTACCAAAATCCAAACAAAATTCCTTTTACTGTTTGTGTTCCAATTTTTTACTGTTCCGATCACATCATTAAAAATTTTACTGATGAAAGCAGCAGTAAAAAAATTGTCTGAGGCGCGAAGCCTCAAAGTGACATTTAATTTCATGACGTAAATTTACTGAT
Source organism: Eupeodes latifasciatus (assembly GCA_920104205.1). Taxonomy (NCBI): domain Eukaryota; kingdom Metazoa; phylum Arthropoda; class Insecta; order Diptera; family Syrphidae; genus Eupeodes; species Eupeodes latifasciatus. Next base: position 171,638,390 of record OV049924.1, on the reverse strand, counting down.
TGCTATAAACGCTCATCAGTAAAACATTTCAGATTCCTCCTGTTTTAAATTTTACTGCTGGATTTTACTGATAGCTATAACCGGCCCCTTAAACAAGGCGTAATAAAGAAAATTAGTTTTATCTATTTGTTTTGCAGAGCTCAACATGCTACCCATACATACCGAACTGTTTTATTAACCGTTATGCTTGGTGCTTTCCCTTTAGTAAAAATAACTTGGTCTTATTCCTCAAAATAAATTGGAATTATTTCAAATTTCAATATGGTCAACCAACCAAGGGCGGATGCAGACATTTTATCAGAAGAAAAGAAAAAAAGAAAAGAGTGAAAATGTTCTTTAATATTCTGTAAAGGAGGCTGACAAAATTAAGATTACATCATGGTCAGGTTTAGACAACAAAACGATCCGCAGTAGCCAGATTTTTGTATTTAAAAATTGGTACAACTGAAAGAAGATCTGTCTGTGGAAACACCAAAAAGATTTATTTAATCTAAACTGAGATAAACATTTGGTGGAAACATAGCAAAACATAAATATCTTTTCTATTCTTTTCTCTTGCAAAATAAGCCCAGTTAGTCCATTTTCACTAACAAAACTAAATAATATCAACAGTAATAAATTGCTTTTTTCCCCAATGGAAAACACACATGATTCTAAATGCACAACTACTCAACGAACACAGCCATCGAGATTCAAATGCAATATCAATCGTACCAACATTGGAGAACGAAATCACATAAGATCCATTCGAGACTCGTATAAATGTCAAACACCCATCCATAGTAAGATTCCACTCTAACTTTTATTGGTGTTATTCATACTATGGATATTGTTTTTGTTATTCGTGTAAAATCCTACTATACTATGCATAGATTTGCCAACAAAACACGGTAACATACATATGTATTTCAAGGGATGCAGTGACAATTTTAGATATTATATATTTTTTTAATAAACACTGTTCAAAAAGTTATGGTCAAACTATTTCATTTTGAGGAATCCCTACATATGAATCTATAAATGCAAAGAACGCTAAAAAAAAGTAGATACAAAAAGCCAGATAATAAGAGAGTTTGCCAGATCAGATCAAAATCTTTCTTCTTAGAAAAATAAAACAGAAATTTTCAAGATTTTTTAGTGTATCTACTATTGATAATAAAATTTTCAGTCTACTTACTCGTAGATTGGAGCTGATGATAGAAGACAAATTCTTAAAAAATCAATGTTTTGCGAGAACCAAAGAACTCAATAAAACTTAAAAAGTGGTGAGAAAAAATGTATGTTTTGTAATTTAAAGAAATAGGTGCATTAAGATTCATAGATTCTAAATTTTAAAAATTTAAAACAAACAAACCAAGGTAAACAAATAAATTGGGAAGAAACTATAGTGTGGCACTCACAAGCTATATATAAGTGGCAGAATCTTTTCTCACATCAATTCTCGATAGATTGAAAGCTTTTATATTAAATTAACAGATATGAAAAACGTTCATTACGTTTTTCAATTATCAATTAGTTAAAAAGAAAGTAGCTGTTTTTGGGACACTTATGTTCTTGAAATTCATATTGAATTCCTCCATTGGTTAAGATTTGACGAATTTGTGCAGCGTTATTATAATATACCTGGATTTCCGATTCATATTGTTTTTTTGCTTCAGTCCTCAGTTAGTAGCACTTTTAATCACAAAGTGGAAAGCACTAAATTAAAAATTTTATTTTTATATACCGAGGCCGACTGGGCTAAGGTTCTGTTTATCAGTCTAGGTTTTGTCTACGCTCATCAGATGGACCCAGCAGAGTGTGAAGAAGATCAGGTGAGAAATATTCTTCGGCAACAGTTGCCAAGCGGGAACATTTCTGGGGAGGTTCCGTCATGGTGTGGGTAGGGATTCCCATGCACGGAAAAACTGAGCTGTGCATCGTGGAAGGACCTGTAAATTTCAATTATTAAATCAGCAACATTCAGGATGATTATATAGTTCCGTTTGAACCATTTATTAGGAAGAAGTGAAAATCGACATGATGGCTTGGCCTGCTATGAGCCCGGACATGATTCCCATCGAACACGTTTGAGATTTACTAGGAAATATGATTAGGAAGCGACCGGCCCTTTCCGAGAGTGGGCTGAGATCTGTTCTGATCGAGGAGTGGAATAATTTGATCGACGCAATTGTTAAGAACCTAATTCAAATTCATTGCAACCAACTGCTGAAATTTATGAATGTTAATCTTATTTCACTTGGCTCTATTTCACGGCAGCAATCAATTATTGTAATATAAAATTGTAGATGAATGCTTCATTATCTTTTGTCTGTATTTATTGTCTTACCGTAGTCTTTTTAAAAAGCGAGCGTCAAAAACACAAAAAAGAACTAAGCTGAAACAAAATATTAACAAAATAAATTCTTTATTGAATTTTTAAGTACCTATATATACAAAAAATATACGAACAAAACTGCTTGCTTACCAATATACAACAAAAATAAATAAATAATAAAGATATAAAATTAAATTTGGCAATATAAAACAATAATCAATTTAGTTAACAACAAATAAATAGGCAAGAGCCGTAGAGTAAAGAATATAAATAATTAAATACAAAAAATTATAGATTTAAATAAACATAATAAATAAATACTGTTAACAAATGAGACTCATAGAAAAAAATGCAATTTCATTCTAATTGTTCAAAGAAATAATTTGACACTTAAAAAAAAGCTTAAATTTAATAAATTTTAAGGAACAGAAATAAGAAAATCATAATAAATAAATAATTATATGTTTTGCCTTAAAATGTTGAAAAAAAAGTTTCTTAATTAATTATATGTATTGCATAAAGTTTGATTATAAGCTTTTATATCCAATAACTGGACCATTTTATGTGATAGGGCTCATTTCGTCTCTTAGACACTGTTTGAATCCATTAAAACTTCTAAGTGGTGTAGACTGTGAAATAAATATTCAAGTGATATTTCAAAATTTCAAACTTGTTTATCAAAAAAATTAGTAACTTTTGACCCAAGAATTCAAAAAATGTTGTTATTGTGAATTTGTAAGTTTAACGCCACTTCAATGATACTGATACAAAAATTGCTTGACTAGGTTGGACTTTCAATAAGAGTTGGTTTTGAAATCAACTGCAACACCATACCTATTGTACTTTTCAGAAACTAACTAATTAATGCCGATATTTCTCAGAAAGTAAACCAGAAATGTGTTAAAAACTAGATTTTATTAAAGCCAAAAAACGGGGATCTACGTAGTTTGAAGCTTTCATTTAAGGCTGATTTGAGAAGTACGATATCGTTCGTTTTTCAAGAACCAATTATTGTGAAAAAAAGATATGAGATCCTGTAACGCATACGATTGAATTTGTTCGTCTTTTGAGCCACATGAAAAGCAAAATGTTCGTTTTTTGAATGTAACCCAAGTTTTTCATGACGAGGATATCTTAGAGGATTTGACAATGGTCAGGTTCAGATTCAGACAACATAAGGGACTTCATTTGCAGTCAACTGCATTCTTTGAACATTCAAGTTGACAAGGAACTCTATCAAACTAAACAATAGATGGAATTGTGCAGAAAATAAATAAATCATAGATTAATAAAGTTCAGCTTTCAGTTGAATGAAAAAACATGATCAACTATCATTTGGACAGAAGTAGATTTGACTTGATAGTTAGGGAGATTTTTCCAGTCAACTTTCCAATAAAGTTGCCTTAAATGGAAGGCATTTTTTTGGCATTTGGCCAATCAGATACTAGAAACTTGCCTTACTTTCAAGTCTCTTATGTCGCCTGAACCTGCCCAATATTGCTTTACGCATAAATGAAGAGGGATGCTCTCGTAACACAATTTTAACATCTTTACTAAAAAATACCGAACTATCCAAAATATTAACAAAGGAAATCTATTATATTATTATAAGACACTACTAAAGAGGTCTCACTACCAGTACTGGTTGCATGATTATGGGTTATTGTACATTTTTTTTCAGAAATGGTAGTTAGGTATGTAGGTAGAGATGTCCGTTTTGGTATTATGAACTCCTTTGACTTATGTTTTGAAAAATAAAAATATAAAAAGATAATATTATGACGTATTTATATTGACAAAATAAGCGATTCCAAAGTCATTTCGTCGCATTAAGAAAGGAAACCAGATCTTTGATTTTGATCCCGCAAAGTTCATCAAGATCTTTAAGGAATGCCCTTCTGAAGCTTAACATTCTAGAACTGGCCAGGTCAGGACATTTACAGAGAAAGTGAATCGTAGTTTTCCTTTCATGTTGGTCTCCGCAACTAAGACAGTGTTGTTGTTGGACATTGGCTCTCCTATCAGCCAATGTCCGGTACATATTGCAGTGATCCGTACCATAGCTGCCCTTCATAGCTCCAAGAGGAATATTTACCTTCTCCGCAAGTGAGCGATGAAGGGCCGATCCTTGGGCGATTTCATCAGTCCGTTAATTTCCATCAATGCCACTATGACCTGGAACCCAGATCAAGGTTGCAAAAATTCCAATGTCAATTCAATGCATTACTCTTTATTTTTTTAATGGATATTGTTCTTTGACTGAAATAAAATATATAATGCTAATTGTCATCTATGAATTACCCATTAAAAATTTAATTTATTGCCATCAATATTAAACTAAAAATTAAAAATTATTTTATTGCAAATTTTATTGAATTAGTAAATAAATGTTATTTTATTGCAAGTTTAATTGAATTAAATTTAAAAAATAACTTCTATTCAAAATGAGCTACAATTTTTTAATTCAATGCCTAGTGGGAATTTATTCAATTGTTTTCATTTATTTCAGTTAATATTCGAAATCTTGACGTAAAAATGTCCCAGGTTGAAGATTGACTGATACCAACAAATAAATTTTCAAAAAAAATCGTTTTTCCGTCGAACAATAATAATAATAAATTATAATATTTGAATAATTGTTGTTTTTTGTGTTATAATTGCGTGATAACCGTAAGTCATAACATTAATCAGGTTAAAAATTTTGGAAATAAAAACTTAAAGTATTTTAAATATTAATTGCGAAAGTCTGCCAAATAAAATAAAAATACGTATATTTATTTCAAAAGTTTTGCATCGGAAAATAGTATTTTAATTTGATAGAACACAATTAAAAAATAACATTAATTAATTAATGCCATACGGTAACATTGAAAAATAAAATTTAATAAATAATTTTAAAAAAATAGAATTAAAAATTGAAAAATATTTTCTATTTTATTCAAAATGCATTATAAAATTCAATGCATTATTTGCAACTCTGACCCAGATAAGAGTGACACGGACGTTGTTGGACCAGTCCAGTATAGAGGATGTAGTGGCATAATTGAAAGCCATAATAGCCACCTGGCTGTCAGTGCAGATAGTCGTGTTTCTCTTTTGGTTTAAGTTTGATTTGAGTATTTTGCATGCTTCTCTGATTGATAGGTATTCCACTTGAAATACACTGGCCAAATCAAATTGCCGAAAAGACAGACAACCTGACTCAGCACTTCATGTTTGACCTGTCAGTAAAGATAGTGATATCAAAGTCTTTCGTAACCATGCCATCCTCCCAATCATTTCAAACAGGAAAGATGCCTTTAAAATCTTTGATGAGGTTTAAGGATGTGCAATATTCAGTGTCTGTCGCAAAAATATCTTATGGAATCAGTTCATTGATGTTGCCATGCCCGAAGGGTCTGGAAAACCAACATTTTGATTATTTAAGCCTTAGCGCTCCGCACGATATTTAAGGTGTAAGTCTACTGGTAGGAGGTGCAGAATAATATTTAAGGCATCTGTTAGGCAGAGTCAAAGGGCCCTGTAGTGCCGACACTAGCTATTCCTTGAACCTTCCTTAGTTTCTCGATAATGTATTTCTCGCTTAGCGCAGGCCACCGCACAATCGATCCATAAGACAAAATAGGAAGTACAACAGCTGATGTACTTTCACAAAATCATCTTTGATTGAAGACTCCACTTTTTAGCAAAAGTTTTTCTACAGGCGTAAAAGGCGATGCAGGCCTTCTTAACCCGTACTTCAATGTTTACTTTCCAATTTAGTTTGGGATCTAGAATAACTCTTAGATATTTCGCGCTGCAGGATAAGACATGATTTGATCATTCAGTCGGGCTAGGGTGAAAGCAGGTATTTTAGTTTTGGTCGTAAAGAGAATCAGTTCAGTTTTACTCTGAATGACACCTGGTCCACTGCTCGTGGCCCATCTGCTAATTTTCTTCAGAGCCCTTTTGTGTTCCTCTAGTCACATGTTTAGAAGAGATTGTGTTTCCTAACGAAGCTTAAATCCTTCTATCACTTAGCATATAAATTATCCATTCCATATCCATTGAATAAAAACCTCTTTCCTGAAGTGAGTAAGTAATTCGTGAAACGATTCAGTAAGGATGTTATTGAAAGCACCTTCTACGTCTAGGAAGGTAGCAAGAGTATTATATTGATTTGTCTTCTCAATGGTACGCACTACCATTAGCAGGTCCTTCTAAGTAGACTTGCCTTTCAGATGTAAGTGCTGAGATTCTTCTAGCTGACATTTGTCGAGAATGTCCCTGATATGGGTATCTAGGATGCGTTCCAGAGTTTTAAGCGCAAAAGAGGTCAAGTTAATATACCGAAAACCCTTCCACTTTCGGGATAAAAGTACCTTAACCTTTCTCCGGCACATGATTGAGATAAAAGCATAATTTGATCTCCAGTCATGTTTTTCACAAATACTACAAAATTAAGTTAGTTTCAAAATGGCGGTGTGAAGCGCTTTTGCGATAACCTGTCCTTTGTTTAGAGGAAGTTTTGAGTTGTAGTAAAACATGCAAAGTATTGGATTAACAAGACTTTTAGCTATGATTCGATTGCCAAATTTTAAATTATGTAATTTTTGTAACTAGCCTCCTGGTGTTGAGACACTTAAAAACAAAGACTTAAACACGGTGTTAGAAAGTAACACCGGTTCACGAAATTACGTTTCTTTTTCCGTCACACAAACAAACAATAGTTTTTTTTTAAGTGTTAAGTTCTATTGAATTCGAATCTCGCCTTAAAAATTTTTTATCATTTAAGAATATGCTAGAGACAACCAAAAACGGTTTTTTAAGGCTTAAGTAAGACACAAAATATTATCATTTATTATCATTTATATTTTAGGAAAAGCTTAAATCAATTTACTATCTTACTCAGTTTCTGGAAATTCTCGTTAATTAAGTTTTGAGAAATTTTGAATTTAACGCTTCCCTGGTTTTGAAAAGAACCTTTTGGATTTTATGTTTATTTCTGATTTCGAATATAAACTACGATTATAGTTTTGTAATATTCACAGCTGTTTAAAATTATAGGGAATGGGCATGTTCAGACGACATAAGAACTTATAAGTAAGGCAAGTTTCTAATATCTAATATTAGGCAGGTGCCTAAAAATTACCTTCCAATTAAGACAACTTTGATGGAAAGTTGACTGGAAAGTAAGTCAAGAAAAATCTCCCTAACTATCAAGTCAAGTCATACTTCTGTCGAAATTCATCATATTTTTGACCATATTTTTTCATTCAACTGAAAGCTGAACTTTATTACTCTATGATTTATTTATTTTCTGCACAAAATTCATTTATTGCTGTTTGCAAATTAGAAAAGAAACAAGTAATATTTCTTTACAAAACAAAATACAAATCTTGATGGACTTGTAGCTTGCCTGAGGAGTGTATTGTAAACAGTATGTGTTTTTGGTAGTTTTTGTACTATGAACTGAAGGTAGAGGTTTGTGAAGTAAGGTAATGAATTTTAAATTCATGACACTTGAAAAACTAACTGCTTTTGTCAAAATTTACGTTTAAAGAATACAGTTGACTGCAAAATAAGTCCTTTATGTTGTCTGAACCTGCCCATTCTGTGATGGGACAAAAAAAACCTATAAAGGCCTGACTGCGGAAAATTGTTAGGCAACAGTAAAACACTGAGGCGGTAGCAACATAACGTGTTGTTGCCTTTCATGAAAAAGAAAACTTAAAGTGATATTTTGAAAGCGGTAAAGCTTTCGTATGACGAGGACAATATGTAACTAAGATGTAATTTTAAGCAAGATAACGAACTCAAGCGACGTTCAAATCGTAGACATGTGCATTCAAGAGGACACAAGCGTCCACAGGTTTTTCTCAAAACCAACCTCTGTCTATCAACGCCTACTCTCACCTCCCTGTGGTGAACTTTGGGTGCCTAGTACCTCAACTGGAGATTGGGTTCCAACCCCAGTGGAAAGTTGTTGGGGGCAGCAAACGAGAGAGGGGGGGAGAGGTGCGTCCACTAAGGCACCTCTCCTTATCCAGACGGCAGCGGAGAAATTCCTGAGATGGAATCAACGGTGGCGTCTACAGTTCCAGTAAGGCTGAACTACTTAGTGAACACCTTATAGGGCTTCTACGACTTATTCGGAGCCCAGGCCTATAAGGAGCGGTTTATCCGGCTCCCCGTCCTTGGAGTTATACTAAGGATCTGGCCCTCCAGGTTGTGGTTGTGCCGTCAGGGTGACTTCCTGACCACTTAAAAATCTCATAGTTGCCATCCAGGAAATACGATGGGATGGGCCGGGCAAAAAGAGGATGAAAAACTGCGATATTTACTATGGTGGCTGCTACCAAGAAAACCAACAGCGCTTATTTGGATGCGGCTTTGTCATTGGAGCCAGACTTAGGCAACAAGTCTTGAGCTATAGGAGCTTTAAGACAAAACATACGAGCAGTGTCCTAGCTACGATATTAAAATTGTCCTGGGCGATTTTAATGCCAAGCTAGGAAGGGAAGACATCTTTGGTGGAATAATCGGGAAAAACAGCTTGCACGACAACACTTCCGACAACGGATTCAGGCTCATAGATTTTGCTGCGGGGCGAAACGTCATGGTAGCCAGTACGCGTTTTTCATACCTCAACATCCACAAAGGTACATGGAGATCTCCAGATCAATCTACCGGCAACCAGATTGACCATATTGCGATCGACGCCAGACACGCTTCCAGCATCATGGATGTCCGAACTTTCCGAGGAGCTAACATCGACTCGGACCACTACCTTGTTGTAGCCAAGGTAGCACTTCGGGTTTCCGGGCCCAAGGCAAAACAGGGAGATGCTGGGAGAAGGTACAACGTCGAACGGCAATCGCAAGAGATCGCCAACTCCTTCTCCGACCGGGTTACAACTAACCTCTCTCGAAGTTCTGTGCCGCCAACACAATGTATAGAAAACCAGTGGCAACATTGCCAAGACGCACTCAGAGAAGCCGCCTCTGACGTGCTGGGTTTCAAGCAACCACCAACAAGGAACCCCTGGTTTGATGAGGAATGTCGGCAGGCAAATGCAGCCAAACAACAGGCACGCAAAGCGGCGCTGCATAAAAGGACGAGAGCTGCTTATGAGCTCTATGAGCAGAAGAGGCGAGAGGAACACCGACTTCTCAGAAGGAAAAAGAGAGAGCATGAGAAGCGTGCGGTCGAAGATGTTTAGAGGTTTAAAAGCAGGAATGAAGTTCGAAAGTTTTATGAACAGGTGAAACGAAATTCACAAGTACATAAACCTAGAACCGAAGGCTGCAAAGACGAAAGTGGAAACATAATAGTGGAACCGACTGTATAACGGCGACGACGAACCGAATTCCGCTGTCAGGCAGGATGATCCATTCAATATAGACGACGAAAGACAACAATCCCGTCCTCCCGACTTAGACGAAGTAAAGATTGCTATATCTAAGCTGAAGTCTAACAAAGGCGCAGGAGCGGATGGCTTGAATGCCGAGCTCTTAAAAGCAGCTGGAGATAAGTTGGTTAGGAGCATGCACCAACTTATCTGTAAGATATGGTCGGAAGAAAGCATGCCCGATCAATGGAACCTCAGTATTGTTTGCCCGATCCTGAAAAAGGAGACCCTCTAAACTGCACCAATTATAGAGGAATCAGTCTACTTAACATCGCTTATAAAATCTTCTCTGCCGTAATATGTGAACGTCTAAAGCCCATCTACAACAACCTGATAGGTCCTTATCAGTGTGGTTTTAGACCAGGAAAGTCCACAGTCAATGAAATATTCACATTACGGCAGATCCTGGAAAAAACCCAAGAACACCAAATCGACACCCACCATCTTTTCATCGATTTCAAGGCCGCATATGACAGTATCTACAGGTACGAACTGTATAGAGCCATGTCTAGTTTTGGCATCCCTGCCAAACTCGTCCGTTTGTGCAGGATGACCATGGAGAATTCACGCTGCTCCATATAGGTTGGAAACAACTTAACAGAACCTTTCGATGTCAAAAAAGGTTTTAGACAAGGTGATGCGCTGTCATGTGATTTTTTTAACATCGTACTTGAAAGAATAGTGCAAAGCTCACACGTCAACACTAGAGGCACTATCTTTCAAAAGTCTGTCCAATTACTAGCATATGCTGATGACATTGACATAATCGGAAGAACTCAGCGTGATGTCAATGGGGCTTTTGTGAGTATTGAGGCAGAGGCGGCAAAAATGGGTTTAACGGTTAATGAGGGCAAAACAAAGTACATGCTGTCATCAAGAAAGGACCTACAACACCGACGTCTTGGTCAAAACGTCACCATCGACAGACGTAACTTTGAGGTAGTCAAGGACTTCGTCTACCTAGGCTCCGCTGTAAACGCAGAAAACAACACCAGCGCTGAGATCAAACGAAGAATAACTCTTGCTAACCGCTGTTTCTTTGGGTTAAGAAAGCAATTGAGTGGAAAAATCCTCTCTCGAAGGACCAAAGTGTCGCTATATAAGACCCTTATCGTCCTCGTCCTGTTATACGGTGCAGAAGCATGGACTATGACAAAAGCGGATGAAAGCACCTTGGGTCGTTTCGAGAGAAAGATTCTTCGTGTGATCTACGGTCCCGTATGCATCGAAGGGGAGTGGAGGAGAAGATGGAACGACGAGCTGTACGGGCTGTACAGCGACGTAGACTTAGCCAGAAGGGTAAAAGTCCAACGACTAAGATGGCTGGGTCACGTAGAGCGCATGGAAACCAATGCTCCGGCCCGGAAAGTCTTCGAATCCATACCCATAGGACAGCGCAGTAGAGCAAGACCGCGAATCAGGTGGCGCGCACAAGTGGAAGGTGACCTCACCCAACTCGGAGCGCGAAACTGGAGACATCTAGCTAGGGACCGAGCTAGATGGAGAAGTTTGTTGGGTGAGGCCCTAGTTCACACAGGACTGTAGCGCCACCTTAAGTAAGTAAGTAAGTAACGAACTCAAGCACTCTTTAAAAATGGTGAGCGTGCTTGGATTCGCGATCAACGAATCTCTGTGCTACTCTGGTTTTCTCACTCCTTCGATCTCAACCCGATTAAGAATTTGTGAGCGGATCTAGGAAAATCTTAAGCTAACAAGGTTTTCAACAATAAACACCAACTATGTTTTGAAATACAAAAACAATAGAACTCCACTCTGGTCAGTAGATGCCAAAAATGTGTCGAGTCCATGACACTTCAAAGGAAACCATTCTAGCTATTGAAAAAACTATAAAACTGTTTTTATTTCAAAACTGACTTCTACTTAATTAAATCTGACCAATAAACACACTTAGTTTGATATTTTCGTATTTTTGTACTGTAATTTGTATTTTTATTGTTAAATGAATGATAATGCAACATACAAAACAATACCTAACAAACAAAGCCATTAGTTGTATTATCACAGAATTGTAGTTTTCATTCCTCCGGGTGTAAATTTTGAATCTATTTTTTCATAATACTTCTTTATCTTGATTTCAATAATTCGTAATTCAAGCAATATTTGAATGTTTCTATGACATCTAGCCTCTCAGTATACTGAAATACAATAATAAAAAACGTCTTAAAAAATTTTAGATCAAAAAAGTTCATTCTACATTAGCTTTTACGAATTTTTAAGTAAACCAATACTACTGTAACACAATAAGCAAAGCAGGTGTTTTTTACATTTTTAAATTCAGTTTCATCTCAACTACTTTTAAAGTGATCAAGCTTAAAAAAAAACTTTCTTATCCAAAGTTGATTCTTCAAGTTTGTAGCTAAGATAGTAAGTTAGGATTTCATTTACCAGGTTTCAGAGGAGAGGGATAGAACATCATCTTGCGGTGTCCCTCTGCTAACAAATCTTCTCGAAGAAGAGTTGCCCAGTTTTGAGTTAATTATTCTGCTAGTCTCTACGTTCAGAGATGTTAGTGCAAATGGACCTTTCTATGATGGAGGGAGTAGTCGATGGTGCGTACAAATTTGTGTACCGTCGTATCCGACGATTTGCCTATACAGTAGACATGTTGAGACATAGACATAAGCCTTGTATCAATACTTGCCCTTAAATAGGTACCGATCAATCTTTCTAAGGTCATCAGAAGAAATGATGATAGACTTATAGGTAGTAGATCTTTCAAAAACTTTCACTTCTCTTTACGCCGAGGAAATATGGATCAGATATAGACAATTGTTAAACATTTGCTCAAGCATTGGTACGGTTATGTCTGAGGCTTTTTGTAGTTCGGCTGGTATTATACCATCTGGTCCTTCAGATTTAAATGATTCGAATCTGTTGAGAGCCCATTGTAGCTTGTCCCTCGTGATCAGACCTTGTGAATATGTTAAATTGGTACTTCAACGTATTTGATTGTTACAAGTTGCTGTTAGAGAGCTACCAGGAAAGTGAGTAGAAAGTAGCAGCAAGTTCAGCAATTCTTCACTTCATATTGTTTAGGAGCCATTCGCATTTTTTAAACAGCTTGACATCGCTGGACTAGTTGAAGGAATTGTTTTTAGCCTACAGGCCTCGGAAGTTTCTTCTATTGTACAGCAGAAGGACCGCCAGGAAGATCGCTAGCCTTGTGGCTTTGGCTCGATTAAAAAGTTTCCTACACATTAAGTTCCCTGAGCGCAATGCCGAAAAATCAATATATTTTTATATTACAAAAAAGACGTTTCAATTGTTATGATTACATATACAAGCAAACACTAATATGGGGTTGAAAATTCAAGACAAATCACATTTTTTAACTATGTATATTTGAAGTAAATACTTCAAAGTAAATACTAAAAATAAATAAACAAGTTAAGCTAAAAAAAATTAATCAGAATGATAACAAAAATAAAAACAATGACAAATTAAAAAAATGTTTAATACTTTCAACTTACAATGCGTCTAGAATTAAATTAAAAAGAATAAATGCGAAACAAATGATACAATATGAAATAAAAACACAAAAACACACAAAAGCAATTACATAATGATATTAATGAAACTGAAGTGATAAATCATATCATAAAATTAAGCTATAAAGATACTGCCTAACGCGACGACAAGCATGTGACCTGAGCAGTGAGATTACTGGGAATTGAGGATCACCTTCGTAGAGTAATTCCACATCATATTCAATAGACGAATCACTTACTTTGAAACCACGATGAAGTCGATCCTTCATGATTGCAATAAATTCCTTATAAGACAGAAGACCATCACCATCTTCATCGAAAATAGCAAAAACGGTGTCGATTAAATGGCTTGTTAGTTGGTAGCCAGTACATATCATTACCGCCCTTGAAAATTCATCTACGAAAAATAAACAAAATTCTCAATACAAATTTAAAAAATGTGAATATGAAATTTTGTATTTTTTACCTTTTGAAATTGAACGATCAGCCAAAGTGTACATTCGCATGGCAATGGCAAAATCATCTAAATTATTCAAAAAACGACAGAAATCTTTGAACTCATGAAACATAATTCCTTTTTCATCCTTAACTCGATCTAGTAACCTCTCTAAGAACATATCATATTCGTCAGTATCCAAATATGTATAACGTAGAAGAATTTTGGCAAAGTCCACTTCAGTGATAGCTAGATTTCCTTTCGAGAATTCACTAAACTCAAGTTCGAGAACTTCAGTTTGTAAATTGTCCATGAATTTATAAAATCCATCATAGTTCAGATCTTGATTGCCTTTTCGACCAAAGAAATGCACTTGAAGAGTCGTATCGACTTTATGTCTGCGCTGTAAACCCTCTTCGTCATCAATGTAACTGTCTCGCTAAATAGAGAAGTATATTAATTAGAGTTATTTTTCGATAAGTCTGAGTAATAAGTTATATTTTCACTGCGTATGAGGCAGTAGAAGGTGATTTTTGAGTTTGAAATTCTATAAAAATTGATCATGGACTGTTCATAAAATGCACTATAAGAATAAGTCTGGAAAGCCTTTAAAAGCATATAGGAATAGCATTTTGGTAAGAGTTTAAATTTGAATAAGATATTTGTACTGCAAATTTTTATAGAAAACATGAAAAAAACAATTATATTTTATGTTTTTTAACTTTATTTCCAAAATTATCAAAATTACCCATTATTGCAACATTGGTGATTTGGTTTATCAATAGCTGAGTCAAAAGCTGGTGTCAAAAAATTATATCAGCTTTGTACCGTTGTACTTTTACTTTATAAATTCTAAACAGTATTTGTAAGTTAGGTCATATTAATAATGGGCAGGTTCAGACGACATAAGGGACTTGATAGTAAGGCAAGTTTCAAGCATTTGATTGGTCAGCTGCCAAAAAATTGCTTTCCAATTAAGGCAACTTTATTGGAAAGTTGACTGGAAAGTTAGTCAAGAAAAATCTCCCTAACTATCAAGTCAACTTATGTCAAAATGACAATTGATCATGTTTTTTCATTCAACGGAAAGCTGAACTTTATGACTCTATGATTTATTTATTTTCTGCACAACTTTATTTCATGCTTTCTGAAAAAAGGTTCCTTGTAAATTTAAAAAAGAAATAAGTAATATTTATTTACAATACAAAATACAAATTGTGGTGGACTTGTAGCTTGCCTGAGGAGTGTTCTGTAGACAAAAATAATTTTAGTACTTTTTGTACTATGAACTTAAAGTGTAGGTTTGTGAAGTAAAGTTCTGAATTTGAAATTTATGACACTTAAAATACTAACTCGTTGCCTTGGTCAAAATGTACGTTCAAAGAATGAAGTTGACTACAAATGAAGTCCCTTATGTTGTCTGAACCTGCCCAATCTCAACTAGCAAGTTATCTAATAAAAAACACTAAGATATGTATGTACCACATCATTGAAAAATTACAGAAGTTATTGTCCTAAACAAGGTAGGCTAACCGACAGAAGTAACATCTTACAGACCAATATCGCTTATACCAATCAGGGCAAAAGTTTAAAAGGAAAACTGCTACTTAAAAGGCTTAGCAAAATAATAAAAGAGAGAAGACTAATTCCGAACCATCAGTTTGGATTTAGAAATAAACATTCCGCGATAACCCATCGAATTACGAAAGTGGTAGAAAGTAGATGTTGCTCAAGCGTTTGACAAGGATTAGCTTTGGGACTTCGATATAAACTGCATAGGGACCTCTCAAGCAGTACTACGAAATACTGAATAACATTATGTTACGAACCGATTCTTTAGATTACGGCACGACTAAAATAACTAACTATCAAGTCAAGTCTACTTCTTTCAAAATAACAGCTGATCAAGTTTTTTCATTCAACTAAAAGCTGAACTTTATTACTCTATGATTTATTTATTTTGCACAACTTCATTTAAAGGGTTCCTTGCCAATTTGGAAAAGAAATAAGTAATATTTCTTTAGAATACAAAATACAAATCGTGATGGACTTGCCTGAGGAGTTTTTTGTAGACAGTTATGTTTTAAGTAGTTTTTGCACGATTGAAAGTAGAGGTTGATAAAGTAAAGTTTCGAATTTGATGTTTATGACACTTAATCAACTAAGTAGTTACCTTGGTCAAAATTTACATTGGGCAGGTTCAGACAACACAAGGGACTTCATTTGCAGTCAACTTCATTCTTTGATCGTAAAATTTGACCAAGGCAACTAGTTAGTTTTTGAAGTGTCATGAATTTCAAATTCAGAACTTTACTTCACAAACCTCTACTTCAAGTTCATATTACAAAAACTACCAAAATTATTATTTTCTACAAAACACTCCTCAGGCAAGCTACAAGACCATCACGATGTGTATTTTGTATTGTAAAGAAATATTACTTATTTCTTTTCCGAATTTACAAGGAACCTTTTTACAGAAAGCATTAAATGAAGTTATGCAGAAAATAAATAAATCATAGCGTAACAAAGTTCAGCTTTTAGTTGAATGAAAAAACATTACTATTATTTTGACAGAAGTAGACTTTGACTTGATAGTTAGGGAGATTTTTCTTTCCAATGAAGTTGCCTTAATTGGAAGGCAAATTTTTGGCAGTTGGCCAATCAGATACTGGAAACTTGCCTTACTTTCAAGTCCCTTATGTCGCCTGAACCTGCCCATTCAAAGAAAGCAGTTCACTGCAAATGAAGTCCCTTATGTTGTGTGAACCTCCCCAATGGGCAGGTGATGGATAATGGATTCATTTGAAAGCTTGCTTGTGGAGTGTTTTGTAGACCATAATGGTCGTTTTTATTAACAGAAGGTAGAATGCAGTTGACTGCAAATGAAGTAACTTATGTTGTCTGAAGCTGCCCATGATTTAGGGAACAAATTTCTGAAAATAGAAATTGAAAGAGGACAGTGAGTGGTTGCAAATAAGTGACACAGTTTATCAACAGGAATCTCATTAGGGCCCGAAGCCCTGATTTACTAATTACTGCCTGATACTGACGACAAATGATGTTCGAACAAAGAAATCGGCTATAGGTTTAAAAATAAATTTTGGATCGCATGATAAGGAATTGATGTATTTTAGCATAGACATGCGACTTTTTTTTTGAATTAATGAATTGGAAAAAGAAACTTGGATTCGAATAAAATCAGATTGAGTTTGGATACGACCACGGAAGCAATCACAGAATATGTAAAAGTCATTAAGTCATCCTTGGACTTCGAGCTTAATGTTTGAAACTGTTGTGTCAAGGGTGGGTCTTTCAGTCGAACTCAAGCGAATCAAAAAAAGCAACTGAGTTAAATTAAGAACTACCTTAGCGCGTGATGTCAACTATGCTCGATTCTAGACAAATTATGTTATATTTTTTATTTGAACTACTAACCTATAATTTTTAAACTGATTTAGTTTGTCCTTACCGATACTTGATTGTATTCATTCGAAGATGGAAATTTACATTGTTTTAATTTTGCATTTCTGGAATTAGGTAGGTAACCAACAACTTTATTTATTTATTTTATTCACATTTAATATCATATATACTGCCAACCACTAGGATGAGGCCACAAATTTTGGGAATCGATGTTCGCTTTTTATAGCAAGTGTAAGTGTTGTACCCATAAACGTTTACTGCCTGTGAATAGGTATGTATTTCACCATTACAAATTCATAAAATTAAAGCGCAAATTAGGAACGAGCGTTGGAATTCCCCAAATTCAAATAATGAACTACTAAAAAAGCGTATATAAAGGTGCGAATAATTCCGTGCAGGAGTTTACGCGTGCGATTTTTTAAAAACTCTTTTATTGAATATCCAAAAAAATGTTGAAAACAAATCTTTTAATTTAATTTGAAACAAACTCTGGAAAGACTTTGAGAGCTACAGAAAGAGCAAAAATTGATGTTTTTAAGGATTTGGGACTCTCAGAACGTGAGACTTAACAGGAGCAAGAAAGTTATGAGCAATCATATTACTGATCCACAAAAATATGGGAAAAGTCAAAAAATGGTACAAGGCAGAAAAAACGGATTGTCTTAAATTCCACTCTAGCAGCGACCAAATAACGACCAATAGCTGTGTATCAGCCAAAATAACAACGGTCGAAGGATAATACAAAAAAGTGATACTATCCAGAAAAGAAAACTAAATAATAAACCTGTTTTGAGGTAAGTACACAAGGAGCATCGGATGAATTGTGCAAGAGAGCATGTTACTTGGGGCAGTGAATGGAAACGCGTTCTTTTCAGGTGAAAAAAGTTTAAACTTGACGGCCCCGTTGGTTACAACTTGTATTTCCATAATCTGAAAAAAAAAATAAGAAAGCTTATTTTGGAAATACATCATACCCGTAGATCAGGTTTAATGGTGTGGGGAGCTTTAACCTACTATAGGACAATCGACTTTTCATTTTTGTCCACAATAATGAAGGGAAAAACCTGCCTAGGATTTTTCAAAAAGGCAATGCACCCATTCACATTTCGAAAGTTGTTAGAAGTAGAATTTAATCAGAAGAAATTTTAACTTTTGCCATGACTCCCATATTCACCACACTTGCACATAATTGAAAACGCTTGGCCATGGCTTTCTCGTAAAGTTGAAGACGAGGACACCTTAATCGAAGCTTTTCGTGATTCCTGGGTCCAAATTTCCTGTGATTATTGAAAAAATGCAATGCTTATATGCCAAACCGTCTTATAGAGGTTATGTCTGAAAATGGCGGACATAATCATTACAAAAAAAAAAAACAACAATATAAATAAATGTTGTTAAATCATACAATGTGAATCTTTCATTCATTTTTTCGTTTTTTTTTTTAAATTTTGCCCCATCCTAGTGACAAACTTTTGTATACCATTTTAAGTTGTTTATTTTTTAATCTTGGGGAATTCCAAGGATATCGGTCCAAATTTATCCTTTATTTTTATAAATTTGTAATGGTGAAATACGTACCAGGTTGTAAACGTTTCCGGGTACAAAACTTTTCCACCAGCTATAAAAAGCGAAAATCGATTTCAAAATGTTTGGCCTCATCCTAGTGGTTTGTAATGTATATTTTTTTATAGGGATTTACAAAACTATGTACTACAGTAGCGTGTTGAAAAAAAAAACAAGGAAATTATCTTGGATTTATAATGGAAGGATTTATAATAATTCTATTAATAGTAATCTTTTCAAACGTTTAAAGGATTTCATACTTACATCATCGCTTTCACTTTCTTTCTCTTCGTTTTCTTCGGTTTCTGTAAGGCCACGTTTGTCTTTCCATGCTCCACTGAAAATTTTCTCCATCTAGGTTTCGTGCATTATAGGTATTATTATGTTAGTTATGACCAAAAAATCTTCATTTCAATTAGGTATTAAAAAAATAAATTGTTAAAAATCGTGCAAATAAAAGCCAAATTGTGAAATAATACACAAATTTTGTCCAACAAAAACAAATTATAAAATTTCAAGGAATTAAATTAAAAACAAATCAAACTGGGTAATTTTAATCATAGTTGGTTAATACTTACAAAACCATAAGTTGATAAGTTGTGTCTTACAACTTCCTTTGACTGTTTAAATTTTGTTTCTAAATTTAGTGACAGTATTTATTTCTTGTCTTCACACAGAGAAGACGACATTATTATGTCGGAGGTAGACAAAGAGAGATAGAGCGATTTAAGCATTTAAAACAATATAAAACAAGATATTCAAGCGATCCGTACTTTTGGACGTTAATGTTGTTTTCTTATTGTAAACTGTATCAATGATGTATTGTATTTTTATGTTTTAAGCAAAAGGTCTAAAATATCTACAATCAATGGCTGTAATGTTTTTGAAAACTGAAACTTACAAAGCTTTTCTTCTTTTCTGTTTTAACTTTTTTGTTTTCAAATAGGAATTTCGCTTCATCAGGGGAAACCAATCGTCGGAGCTGAATTTTTTAAATTTAAGAAATTATTCAATTATTTGGGAAGTGTTAATAAATTTATAAGAAGCCTTATCAAAAACAATTAAAACAATTGAGGTCGTAAGGGTATTAGTTAAATTAAAATTAAATAAAAAAAGCGTTTATAATTTTAAGGATATATTAATTTAAGTCCGACAACAAAACCTTAATTGTGTTTGTAGAGATTGAAAGTTTCAAATTTGATGAATTTGAGTCTGTGTTCCTTTCAAGATCTTATAATAAATACGAAGGATGCTTTCTATATTTCCAGCGCTATATAAAATGAAGCATTTTAAGTGCTTTTAGATCTTAGAGCTGAAAAGTTTGTTTGAAAATGTATCACTATCGTCAAAGCTTATTGGTATTTAAATGAATAAATAAATAAGGTGGGGCAACTGTCTGTTGAGAACTAGGGTCTAGTGACTTACAACTCTCAACCATTCCTATGTGCGAGAACTGTTGTCAGGGATGGAGGCGATCTACATTTGTAAGCCGAATCCGAATTTAAATAAGCTCTTTTCATGACAAGTTTTCCTCCTCGACGGGTCTTCACCTTGCCGTTGGTGAGGAGGCTTACGCGAGAACTTCTAGTAGGTTAAGTTGCAGATTCAAGCTCTTGAGCAGACTCTCAGCCACCAACTTAGGTTTAAGCAAACTAAGAGAGGCCCACCCCTACGAATATGGAAGAATTACCTAAACAGAAAAAAACCATAGTGGGGATATACGCTATATGGTCGGTAGAAGTCACGGCTACCGGCTTGGGCTTTGTCTCGCGGTCTCAATACCGAGAGGAGAAGTCGCCAGTGACAATTTTTCCAATATATTCTTATATAACACTACTTATAATTGCGAAACTTCTTCTTTTTCTTTTTTCTTTTTCTTTTCTCTTTTTTCTCTTTTCAGTTTCTTCAATTTCGACCAATTATAAGCACTTAAGACATCTCAATATGAGCAATATGAGTACCAAAGATCTCAGCCTGACTGAAGAAGAGGAGAATCTCCTCCTGAACCCCTTCTCGAACATGGATATGGGGGATGGAGCAAGCGTAATCGAGGTCGACGATGACGTCAGCTCGGTCGCTAGCTCCAACCTTTCGACGGTACCCAGGGCATCAAGGAGGTGCAGAATAACCAACAGCAAGATGACGGTTAAGAGGTTAGGTCAGCTAGATTGGGAACAACTAACTGAGCAGGAGAGGAAACGGCTGCATAATGCTCGTGCCTTCCTGGATAGGGAGGGTTTGGGAAAAGACAGGCACACCGCTAGTCAAGCACTGAACCCTCCCTCTTCAGAGAGCCCGAGCGTTAAGATCTTGATGGGACCACCTGCCCCCAACGCTGTTCTAGTACAGCGTAAGGAAGGGTGCTCCCCATCAATGGTAGCGGCAACTCCTCAAGACGTACCAGCAGGACAGATCCAACGGACAGACATTGAGTTGCCAATCTTACCACCTACTGATCCGCATCCGCCACTGATCGCATCGATATCAGTTGGTGTTAGTGAAGCAGGTGTTAGAGCGGCTCTAAATGAGGGGAAAGATGAGATGGCTTGCGAAGACAATGCTATTGACCACAGCCTTAGCGTCAACCTTAACAAGACCACCGAATTCGTACCCGAAAACCGGACGATCAACACGATCGACAGCATTGCGACAGTTATTGAAAGAAGGACGACTACACTCAAAGCTAAGGTTTTGAACGAGAACGTAGTAAGACGACGACAAAGACGAAACGCTGAGAGGATTGTCCGGCGCTTCGCTAACAGGACTCCTGAGTCCTTGACAGCTAAGGAGAAGGCGGCGTTGGACAAGTCTAAACAGCGCCTAAGTAGCACAAAAACGACAACAGGTAGTGACGCAGATTCACAACCACCACTTGAAGCACCTTGTTCCTCTAAAAGGGCAAGGAACGACTCTTCGCCTAACAAGGCAACGAAGAGGTTAAAGATCTCCCGGGCAACCGTGAAGGGGCACCAAGTTGCCATTGCTGATTTCGGCGAACCCTCACGGAAGCTGACCGAGGACGAGTGGCAACTTCTGGAGCTTAGAATCCTAGAAGAAGTAAATGAGGCCATCTACAAAAACAGGCCCCCTTCACTTTTCGGAAATTTAACGACCATCCATGGGTTCAAAGTGATGAACTGTGAAAATGACGCCACACTCAAATGGCTTAAAGAATTCACAGATAACACTTCTGCACCATGGCAAAACGCAGATTTTCGCTTTATTGATGTCAAGGAGATCAAAAACATCTCCAGACCAATTGGCATACTTTTGGTCAAAGGCCCAACACTTCCCAATGATCGTCTGGAGAGGTACATCAAATCACTTAACAGCGATCTCCTCAGCCAGGAAGTCATTAAGTGCGAGAAAACTAAGGAAGGCACCGAGGTAATGGTTAGATTAATCCACAAATCTATACCACTACTGAGGAAAGTGGATTTCAAAGTGCGCGTCGGGATCACCAGATGCAAACTTAGATTGACATCCAATAAAAGAAAACAGGTTAGTAAGGCGATGCACAAATCTTTATTATGTATATGGAACTGAAAATCTTACAAATCAATCTTCAACATAGTAAAGCCGCCAGCGCCAACCTGGTCTACCTCATGCAGAGTAGACAATACGACATGGCCCTGATTCAAGAACCTGGGTAGTAGGTGGCATGATCAAGGGCCTGCACTCCAAAGACCTCATGCTGTATAAGTCAAATCTTGACAGCCAAAATAGTAACCCCAGAACCTGTATATTAGCTGGAAAACGGTTTAATCTTTTTCTTCTAACTTCTTACAGCAACATCGACCAGACCGCGGTCATTTTTAAACGCAAGGAGCACCAACGCTCATAATAACCTCCACATATATGCCCTACGATGGAGTTGAAGGACCACCAGCGGATATAACAAATGAAGTAGTAATATTCGCAAGTAAGAAAAATTTCAATATTATCCTAGGGTGCGACTCCAATGCACATCATGTACAATGGGAAAACACCGATACAAATACTAGAGGTGAATCCCTTTTTCAATTCATCGTAGATAACAATCTATGTATGGCTAACCGAGGTAATACACCCACCTTTGTCACAAAAAATCGGAAAGAGGTGCTAGATAATACCCTCTCAAATAATTCTGACTCCTGTCAAATTGATCATTGGAGGGTTTTAGAAGAACCTTCCTTTTCTGACCATCGTCTCATAGAATTTAAAATCCCTAACGTTGATAGACAGCACAAACACTTTAGAAATAACAGGCGCACAGACTGGCTTATCTTCAAAAGGGAAATTAGTAATAACATCAAGCACGTTAACACCAACGCCATTCTGGGACCAGACAGTCTAGAGAAGGCAACAGAGGATCTCACAGAGACTCTGCGTAAGGCGTTCGAAACCAGTTGTCCAATCAAAACAACTGTGAAGAAAAACAGTAAACCCCCCTGGTGGACAACAGAACTAACCAACATTAGAAAAGAAACAAGAAAGCCTTTCAATGCTGCTAAAAGAACAAGACTCGAAAGTGACTGGGACTGTTATAAGACTATTATATGACTATTATAAGACTGTTATAAGACTAGTCAAAGAAAATTCAAAACAGAAACCCAACGAGCCAAACGGAGCTCGTGGAAAAATTTCTGCAGCAATATCGAGTGCACCAACGAGTCAGCTAGGCTCAGGAAAATCCTTTCGAAAACCTTCACTTCTGTTGGTTCTCTAAGGAAACCCGACAATGACTGGACTGAATCAGGTCGCGAAAGTCTAGAACTCCTGGTTGAAACACACTTCCCAGGTAGCAAACCTAGCCCTGAACGCAAACCAGAAAACTCTTCAATCTTCGAGTATGAAATCCCTACGGATTTTATAACGGAAGAAAAGCTAAACTGGACTATTAACTCTTTCTCCCCTTATAAATCTCCAGGCCTAGACGGCATTTTCCCAATGATGCTGCAAAAGAGCACTGAATTTATCACTCCACACCTGATAAACATCTTTCAAAGTAGCATTAAATGGGGGTATGTTCCCAAGACATGGCGTGAGGTAAAAGTCGTCTTAATACCAAAAGCCGGCAAACCCAGCCATATTGAACCTAAGGACTTCAGACCTATAAGTCTCACGTCTTTTGTACTTAAAACACTAGAAAGGCTTATCGACATATACATCCGCAGTAATTTAAAACCGGAGACCATATAACCCTTTCAACACGCCTACACAAAAGGTAGAAGTGTAGAAACGGCACTACACTGCGTAGTTAGAACTATAGAAAAATCACTTGACGTTAAGGAATACACTCTTGCTTCATTCCTGGACATTGAATGCAATCGAGAAAGCACTTAATGATCAACGTATAGAAGAAGTAGTTATCAAATGGATCATGAGTATGCTGAAAAACAGACAAATACATAGCGATCTTGGTAACGCACATTTAGAGATGTACGCATCTAGAGGAACCCCGCAAGGTGGAATTCTCTCACCATTATTATGGATCTTAGTGATGAACGAGATCCTAATAAAACTTAGGAATTACGGTATAGTAGTGGTAGCCTACGCTGATGACTTAGCGCTTTTGGCGACGGGTAAATACCTTACCACTATTAGCGAACAATTACAAAGCGCATTATCAAGGGTCAGTAACTGGACCAAGAAATGCGGTCTTAAGGTAAACCCCCTTAAAACAGAACTGTTTTTTTTACAAACAGGAGGAAAATCCCTCCGTTTGAAATACCAAAAATAGATAATACAACACTAAAAATCTCCGACCGAGCTAGATACCTCGGAGTTATGTTGGATAAAAAACTCAATTGGGGTCCAAATATCCAAGAAAGATATAAGAAGGCCACAATCGCACTATACTCATGTAATAAGATTCTGGGTAGAAATTGGGGACCGAACCCCAAAATAGTCATGTGGATGTACACCGCCATTGTCAGACCGATTCTAACTTATGGCGGCTTGGTTTGGTGGAAAGCGCTGGAGAAATCCACGAATCTAAAAACACTTACCAAAGTACAGAGAATGGCTTGTATCTGTACTAGTGGTGTGATGAGGACTACCCCAACTGCGGGTTTAGAAACGATCCTCAATCTCCCCCCAATAGATCTATTCGTCCAAGAATCAGCAGCAAACAGCGCCCTCAGGCTCAGTCAAACTAACATCTGGAAAACTAGCCAGAGTGGCCACGCAGCTATTCTTACGAAATACGTAGACAACAATATCTGCACAGATTATATGACCCCTTATTTAGATTTCAACAAATCTTTTAGTACTAGGTTCCCCAATAGACTAGATTGGGAAAATAGTGTGCCCTACACCAACGACTCAACCATTACCATCTACACCGATGGCTCTAAAATGGATACTAGAGTAGGTGCAGGCTTTTACTCTGAAAGCCTCAATCTTGCCAAAGCATTCAGGCTCCCCGACCATAGCAGCGTCTTCCAAGCTGAGATCTTGGCAGTGAAAAACGCTGCTAAACATATATCCATGATGGCGATATCACACGCGGACATCACTTTTTTCATTGATAGCCAAGCAGCAATAAAAGCTATCTCTGCCACCCAAATCAAGTCGAAGCTTGTCTCTTGCTGTCGCGAAGAGCTAAAGGTTCTTGGCACACAGCATAACGTAAGACTCTGCTGGGTTCCTGGCCACAGTGATGTACCAGGCAACGAAAAGGCGGATGAACTTGCTAGGGAGGGCTCCACACTGGAACCCTCTCTGATAGACCATCATATAGGATACCGTTATGTGAACTGAAACATAAAGTCAGTAAAACCATCATTCAAAAATCCAATGACAGATGGAATCTCCTAGAAACCTGTGTTAACACCAGGAAGCTATGGCCTAGATACGATAAGAAAAGATCCGATTGGATCTTAACTCTTAATAAACCCTCCCTAAGATCCCTTATCGGCATTATTACAGGACACAACCTACTCGGCTACCATAAGAAGAAGATGGGGCTCAGTACTGATGACCTTTGTAGAGGCTGTGGTGATGAAAACGAGCATGAAGACACTGCTCACTTTCTCTGCCACTGTCCTTCGCTCTGTCTTGCTAGGAAGAAAACTCTAGGCAACTTCTTCTTTAATGAACTAGAGGAACTATCAGAACTGCCAGGCAAAAGCTTACTAAACTTTGTCAAGACCTCCAAATGGTTAAACGAACCACATGATTCATAGGTTATTATACCTTTTCAGGAAGTTACAACACTTCGGGGTACCACAATGGATCTACATTGATCTAAGTGTGATGGTAACAACATCAACTATCAGCCCGTTCAACCTAACCTATGACAAGTTTTACTCTTAGAGGATTTGTCAATTCCTCGCAAGAGGCAATAACTTTAGATGGCACTGGCATGACAGTCCAACGCACTAACAATCATGCCACGGGTACTACTATTGGTATTTGGCTAACATTAAGTTAAAAGTTTTGTCTTCATAAAAGAATAAACAGAGCTTCTTTCCGCAAAGTGATTTTTTACGAATTGAATCATTTTTGAAGATTTGACATCTTGACATCGGCCTTTTCTTGTTCTCGAACATCAAATATAAATTGGACATTTAAAACTGTTTCTTCCAAAAATGCATCGATCGTCAAAATTCGTTATGGAGTATACAGTGTGCAGCATAGGCAAAATAGTATATTTCAAAAAAAAAAATGTTTAAATATCGATTTAATCCAAAATAAATTCAATACTTTTATTTTTGTTTAAACTAATAACAAAAAAGGGAAAAAGGTGTAATTTTTGTTCCACAAAAGTTCGCGGACAGATAATAAAAATGTCTAATTACACCCTGTGCAAAAAACGGTACAATTTGATCGCATTACGTTGTTGTTCAAACTGATAATCAATTTGCATGTGAAACACAGAAGAAAAATAAACTTAAAGAAGTCGATCAACAATCCAGGGAACCATAGATCGCTTTAGGAAATCAAGACAAGTAGATTCTAAGGCAAGATCCGGCCGACCATCGAAGCTCTCAGTAAGAGATAAGCGGGTGCGTGTGATGAATAAAACCAATTTTAAAATACCTAGAATGATCAGCTCGGAACTAGAAACGCATCACAACACTAAAGTGCACACAGAAACGGTTGAACGAGCCCAAATATAACAATTTTGAGTCTGATGGTCGCTTTAGGCCTCGGCCACGCAGTAAGCGGCTGAGCGGCTAAGCAGCTGAGCGGCAAGCGGCTGAGCGGCAAGCGGCTGAGCGGCAACTCTAAGCGACGTATGGCCAGGCACTGAGCGACTGCTTTTGAGCGATTAGTAGTTAAAGTCGAGATTGCACACACGAAATTAACAACTCAATGTTTACTTTGACCATCTTTACTTCTTGCCGCTCAGAAAATTAAAACAGGTTTGGTTGCTGAGCGGCGCCGTTTAGCCGCTCAGAACTTTGTTTCGCCGCTCGCTCATTGCGTGGCCGCTTCTATGTGATTTCATATGTTTTATATTTTTTTTTCCGCTCAGCCGCTTACTGCGTGGCCGCGGCCTTAGGGTGTGGAGAATGCCCAATGATGGCATTAATACAAAATGAACTGTAAAGATTGTAAAGCATGGTGGTGGAGGTCTTATGGTGTGGTTGTATGGCGTTCATTCATACTGGAGCTGTATTTCTCTTTTTCCTTATTCAATCATTATACGCAAACTTTTGTGTAGCACTGTACGTATGTATCCCTATATTACTCTTGCAGAAATACCAAAATAACCATTTGATGGTGATAAAATGAGAATTGAATGTGACTTGGATTATTTAATTATGGGGGCAAACCAATGTTCAAGAATAAGAAGGAAATGATTGTGAGTGTTCACACAATATAGCTCTTGCCTTTTTATTTTTCACGATAATAGTTAAGTAAGTTGCTTGAGAGAGTGCTACTCAAAAATTATCTGCGCAATCTGTTTTTTTTTTATCCTTTAACTCTATTAAATAAGTTTCCTTTCATAAAAATGCCTTTTGAAATAAAAAAAAAATAAACAGGGCATTTGATATTAATTGAATGAAATTTCAATTGGAAGAATAATATACATTGATCCTAAACCCTTTCGTCTATTTCTTAATTATATAAAAAACAAAAATAAATTATAAAATAATCTTACAACTCTACGCGTTTCTTCATCTATTTGATGTTTTTGCAATGAACCTCCCAAAATTGTTTGAATCTAAATAAAAAATAATAATGTAAAAAATAATGTTAAATAAAATTTAAATTAAAAAATAATAAGTATTGAAACAAAAATAATAAAATAATAATAATAATTAACACAGTATGGCATGGACTTTAATCTTACCACTAAAAATTCATTTTTATCAACTCGTTGATTGCCATCCGTGTCAAACATGTTGAAGGCAATTCGGAATCCTGATTGCGGCTCTGGCAATGGTACGTATAAGGACATTAAGATCGATAGCTAATTATGCAAATCTTAATATAAATGACTACTTACTTGTTAGAATTGAAAGGAGAAATAAATATTCCGTGTAAGATATTATACCTAGAAAGATAAAATTTTCGATATAAACATTTTTTTTATACATATATACAGTTTATACTTTGAATCTCATAGATTTAGCTTTTCAGCCGTGATTAAGTTTGAATATGGTATTAGTATTACTAACAGTAAGGCAATACGTATAACTTCAGTAAAACTCAATTTTACGAAAATATCACCACTGGAAAAAGTATCTCAAACTGATAAAAGTGTTCAAAGTATTCTGTCTAGATTATTCTGGGTGACTTTTATCGAAAAGCATATCGTTTTTCGTCATATAGCAAACTGAACCGGCTCGAATTTAAATATAAAATTGAACAGGTTCAGGCAACATAAGGGACTTCATTTGCAGTCAACTGCATTCTTTGAAGGTAAATTTTTTCCAAGGCAACTAGTTAGTTGTTGAAGTGTCATATATTTTAAACTGGGAACCTAACTTCAGAAACATATACCTTCTGTTGATCGTGAAAAAACTACCAAAAACGTTATTGTCTACAAAACACTCCTCAGGCAAGCTACAAGTCCAACACAATTTGTTTTTTGTATTGTAAAGATAAAATACTTATTTCTTTTCCAATTGACAAGAATTGCTTTTTTACAAAACATCAAATAGAGTTGTGCAGAAAATAAATGAATTACACAGTAATAAAGTTCAACTTTCAGTTGAATGAAAAAATATGATCAATTGTCATTTTGACATAAGTGGACTTGACTTGATAGTTGGGAACATTTTTCTTGACTTACTTTAAAGTCAACTTTCCAATAAAGTTGCCTTAATTGAAGCCAATATTTTGAAAGCTGGCCAATCAGATACTAGAAGCTTTCCTTACTTTCAAGTCCCTTATGTCGCCTGAACCTGTCCATCTCAGGGTAATAATCGGCGGTAAATACAGCTCTCACAGTGGTTCACTAATGATACTAAAGATACTGGCTACTAAATTATTCTGATATCGTTCAGATCTCTACCCAGTAATATTGACTACATTCCCCCTTACACTTGCTCAATGATTTTGTTGCAGGGCGAAACGTCCTGGTACTCAGTACGCCTTTTTCAAACCTCAACATCCACAAAGGAACTAGGAGTTCTCCAGATCAATCAACCGTCAACCAGGTTGACCATATTTCAATCGACGCTAGACACGTCTCCAGCATCATTGATCCCGAACTTTTCGAGAAGCAAATAAAGACTCGGACCTCGTTATAGCAAAGGCAGCACTTCAGGTTTCCAGACCTAAAGTAAAACAGGGAGATACTAAGAAAATATAAAACGATCGCAAGAGATCTCCAAATCCTTCTCTGATCGAGTCACAAGTAACCTCTTTCGAAGTTCCCTGCCGCCAACACAATATATCAAGAACGACGAAAGTGGAAACATCATAGTAGAACCGCAGTCAAAGTTGAGGATATGGGAGGACCACTTCTGCAGACTGTGTAACAGCGACGACGAACCAAGTTCCGAAGTTAGGCAGGATGATCCATTCAACATAGATGACGGAAACAGCCAACAGAAGGTGAGTGGAACAGATGGCTTAAACGCCGAACTCTTCAAACCAGCTAGAGATAATTTTGTTAGGAGTAAGCACCAACTTATCTGTAAAATATGGTCCGAAGAAAATATGGTTGATAAATGGAACCTCAGTATTGTTTGGCCGATACTGAAAAAAAGTGACCCTCTAAACTGCGACAAGAACGCGCTGCTCCATAAAGGTTGGAAACAACTTAACCGAACCTGTCGATGTCAAAAAAGTACCTAGACAAGGTGATGCACTGTAATGGGGTAGATCTCCAACATCAACACTAAAGGTACTTTTTTTCAAATATCTGTCCCATTACTGGCATATGCTGATGACATTGACAGAATCAGAATCAGACAAGATGGAACGAAGAGCTGTATGGGCTTTACAGCAACGTAGTCTTAACTAGTTAAGCGCATGGAAACCAATGCTTCGGCTCGGAAAGTCTTCAATTCCACGCTGACACGACAGCGCAATAGAGGAAAGTTTCGGATCAGGTGGCTCACACAAATGGAATGTGATCTCACCCAATTTGGACTGCTAACTGGAGATATCAAGCTAGGGACCGAGCTAAATGGAGAAGTTTGTTGTTAGTTAAATATCATTTTCAAACCATATAACTGCCTTTAATTTTGTGTTATACTGTTACTTTAATATGCTAACATTGAATCAAAATGTTACCTTTGTCTCTTAGGCCTCTGAACATATTAACTGAACCTTTCTTCAAAGCTGGTGTAGCGTCCTTAATTTTTTCGATATCACTATCCGTTAATGATCTCCTTTTCAACCGGGCTAGAATAAAAAAAATACAAATATAATATTCATCTTCTTTTTTTAGAGTATCATAATATAGATTGTAACTTACGTCGAGGCTCCTGTTCGACAACAGAATCCAGAAAATCTAAGGGTGTCATGTAAAGTTGTCCATTGTATTCCACTGAAGAAAACTTTATAAATCTTCGTTCCCGAGCTGTAAGTTTAACATAGTTTTCGTCTTCCTTAAAATTAGAAAAAAAAATGAAAATATTTTGTTGGCCATGATAGTTGGACTTTAAAAGTGATACCTAATACTGTTTTTAGTTTTTTTTAAATAAATAAATTAGGTGGAGCAACAGCTCTTAGAGAACCCCATTCATTCCTGTGTGCGAGTAATCTCAAGAAATTTGGGTTTGGTCTTACAAAACGTATGGAATGCTCAAAAATTGTTACCTTTATCCACGATTTTTTTTTTTAAGTAAAACCATAATTGTTCCAGTGCTCCTATATGGTTTATTTAATATTGTGATTGTGAAATGAAATGAAGTACCATTTAACAACACCCTTCGTTTTAAATTTATAAGCTTAATGTTAGTATTGTTGACGAGCCAACTCGAATTCCTGACGTTGCAGGTCAATCCGCCAACACCCTTGTTTCTTACCTCTGACCCTAATAAATACACAGTCATTGTATTACCGCCTCTAGGCACATCAGACCATTATTCTATAGGTCTCTTTCCGAGTGGATGAAAAACAGCATTTCTCCAGGATTTCCCTAAAAAAGGCAAATCCTTCTCACCCTCTAACTATCGTCCAATTACACTCACGTCCTTTCTTTACAAGCTCATGGAAACGCTGATCAATTATTAGCTTAAGAAATATCTCGAAGAACGAAAGTTTCTTAATGACCGGCAGTGTGGCTTTCTTAGCAATAGGTCTACTGGTGATCTCATGGTCTATCTCACCAAACAGTAGAACAAATCTTTACATCGTTTTGGTTAAAATGAGATTATTCCACTTGATATTTCAAAGGCATTTCATAGAGTTTGGCACGAAGCTCTCTTATCGAAAATGCGTGCTTTTGGTATTGATGAGTCTCTTCTCCGTTAGATTAGAAACTACCTTTCGAACCGTTCAATACAAGTTGTATTGGATGGTTTCAAATCTGAAACTCATAAAATAAATGCTGGTGTCAACCAGGGCTCCGTTTTGTCTCCGACTCTCTTCTTCATATTCGTATATGATCTCTTGTATGCCACTTCTAATCCTTTAAACTGTTATGATGATGACAGTACCCTCAGCTTTTCATATTCTATTCTAGTTTCACATCCTTGTCCTTCGGATGTGGAACTTCAAAGGCAGCGTATGATAAGCTCATTAAATTCCGATCTCCGCAGCATTTTCCAATAGGGAATTAAGAACCATGTAGAATTTAATGATTCTAAAACTCAATTCTGTCTCCTGTCGTTAAAGTGTAGCCCACCTTCGATGCTGCTATCCATAAGCGGCACTTGCATCCAGGAAACTAATTAACTTTTAGGACTCGGTATGTGTATCAAAGATCACCTCTTAATGAATTATCACATATTCGACATTGCCAAAAATGCTGCTAGCTGCTGGGGATTTCTCCGACGTACGGTGCAGAAATTTGTTACCACTTCTGATCTGGCTGTAGTTTACAAAGCCTTCATTTATCTAAAACTTGAATATAAGTTTAAGTCTTTTAGATAGGAACTAAAAAAGAGCTTTGAAAATGGTAGGCTATAACCGAAACATTAACATCACTCGAACACAGCCGCAATGTTTCATGCCTTTCGTTGTTTTACAGATATATTTTCAAACAATGTTCTGTCGAATCAGTCAGTTGCTTTCCCCCTCTCATACAATTCAGCCATAATACTCACACTTCCAGGAAGGAATGCTCACCAGTTTACCCTTGAGCTCAATTTCGTACGTACTATTAAGTATAGAGATTCTATTTTGTATCCACTCGTCGAGAATGTGGAATGCTTTACCGAACTCTGTTTTTTCCACTCATTTTATTATTCAAAATCTTAAATCCTTTCCAATTTTCTTAACACTCGCACTGTGTAAACATGTTAAGGGTATTAATAACGCCAGTGCATTATACAAACAAAAATTGCTCAAGTTTTAAAAATACCCGTTTTCAACATTATATTTATATATTTTTTAATATACATATGTACATACATACATATATCAAAAACTTGATATAATAGAACTGTTTAGACAACTGATTCGTTACAAGAACCAAACTTATTTTCAAACCGTTTTGCCTTTTTCTGCTGAAATCTATTTAACCAATAATGCTTCAGCGTTTCTTTTAAATTGTTGTAAGACAGCTGAAATCTTTCAACTTTTGAAGTTTTTTTCGAATATTATATAAAATAATATAAATATTTCAACTTAATATTGAAGAAAAGGATTGAAGAAACGGATTTTATTAGAAAAAAGCTGATTCATAAATTTAGATTGTCTCAAAAAGCCTTATATATGTACATACATACGTGTTTTTTTTTGGAATTTAAAAAGTGATATTTAAAAAACCTGATATGATGCATTAATTTAGAAGTCTGAATTGAATTAAGGCCACCATTGGAACCTATTGGAAAAGTGCAATTTTAATGCCTGTAAGAAAAACTTGTCGACCAATGTCATATAAGTTCAATTGTTCGAAGTTTCATCTCAATGCAGCCAAATTGAAATGTTTAAATAAGCAATATTAAAACCTTGACGGAGTCAAGAAGCCCCAGAAGATTTTTATTTAAAAAAAAAATCCCTATATAACTACAAAAATCCAACTACATTATATTTAAAATAATTCAAGTGCTGACGGTTTAATCACGACAACGAAAACATTCTAGGTCTATTTAAACTGCAACAAAGTAAATTAAGCTTTAGATAAGTTGATATGATAAACATAAGCGGTTTATCATCGATCGGGCTGACACTATATTGACAGGTCACTTGGGAACCATCCCCATCTCTTCTATAAATAGTCATTGTCAGAGTAAGGCATATTTATCCAGTTACCTACTTAGTCATATTTTAAGGACAACACAATACCAATTCCAGTTTAAGCGCCTTTTTAAACCTCCCTACGTTACGGACGGAATCCCTACACATTGTATGAAGATTAATAGACTTTTCTGTATGTGGCCACTAATTGGAGTTGGTTGACAATAAAGTTCACAATCTCAGTCTCCGTCTCCTCTCAGGTATATGCGTCTGAATGACGACAACATAAGGTGAGGCATGAGGTATTCATTACAATGCGCTATAGAGAAACCTTGAATCCCACGTGCGGTAATGAAACCTTTAAAGCGATTAAAATAGGATTTGGAATTTCATTTTGTATTTTAACCTTACAAATTCCCTCTTATGGCTCTTGGCTCCTGGGACTTGGATGATTATCCTTTTGATGGAACTATTAAGTAGAATTTTTCAATTTTTTTTCCGTGAGGTTTCCTTGAATGATGAATGTCTTTTTGATTTAATTTCTTTCTTTTTTGTTGTTGTTGGTTAATATCATGTGCGTAGGTGTGATCATTGGGTCTTATGACTAATTCATCATAGTGACACAACATAATTTTGGAATTCTGTGGTGTAATTTGATCTTGTTCATGAATCACGATCAAAGGTCAATGAAATAAAAAAAGAAGAGGGTTTTTATTTGTCGAATAAGGTATGTGGTGTGCTCTTGTGTTATATCTGTTATCAGCAGTTAAACATCGATATTGGGATAGGAAGAAGACGAGCTCTTGCTGGTTTGAATAGGGTGGACAATTGAACATAGGCATAAAAGAAGATTCTTTAGGATTATGGTTTCGTGGGAGATAAAGAACTTTTAGGTGAGGTGCTTCAATATTGGAATTCCCGTGAAGATTTAAATGAATAAATCACTTATCTTATGCATCGTCTGAAGATGAAAATACATTTTTTTGTTGTTGTTTGTTGTTGGAGGAAATTCGAGAGAACCTCGATAAGATTCGATTATGATTGGGATAACACATTGTTGAATAATAAAATTAATTAAACAAACATGATATGCCAGCACATAATGTGATTGAATTTAAAGAGTCTAAGTATTATTATTATTGATTATTTATGGTCATGAGTTAATTTTTTGTAAAATTTATTTCATATCTAAACAATAAAATTTAATAACAATTTAATACAATAACAACAACGACAAACTCGTGAGAGCCTAACATAACAAATACTAATGGCGTTTTCCATGGGTAAATTCAGATTTTTATCAAACATTGATTTTTTTGGTGGCACATGGAACATGATTGGAATTGTTTTGTTTTGTTAAATTCCCATAGGGAGTTATTGTTATCAGTCCGGTTTGATGAATTAAACATTTTGACATTTTTCGACGTTTTAAGGTCCTTAGAGTCTAAATAAAAGATTTTTAGTACGTTTAAACATTTTTAATAACCCAGAATATCTCATGAACCAATTGAATTAAATTTTATATTATATATTGTGTTGTTTTTCCAAATTGACATACATACATATGGGTGATTATACAAAAGTTGGGTAACTTTTGAGGATATTTTGTTTACGATAGTTTTTAAATCAAACTTCTATAAATTCGGGTGTATATGATAGCTAATCTAATTAATATATTGTTCCTAATCGGGCCAGTCACTTTTTTGAGTACATTGTAAGATATTTAAAAATTTCAGAATTTGACTGCCAGAGGACTGACGAGTATACACAGTTTTGAAAGTATTATAATGAAATTTAATACAAATTAGTAAAAATCTCCTAAGATTTAAAAGTGATCACTTAAAATCACTTAGTAACAATTAAAAATAATTATCAATATGTAATACTAGGAGAAAATACTACATCAGTTTTCAAAACAGACTTTTGACATTTAA
Source organism: Eupeodes latifasciatus (assembly GCA_920104205.1). Lineage (NCBI taxonomy): Eukaryota > Metazoa > Arthropoda > Insecta > Diptera > Syrphidae > Eupeodes > Eupeodes latifasciatus. The sequence goes on along the minus strand of OV049924.1, from coordinate 171,603,082 downwards.
CGTAACGTTATTCACTTATCTTTTACTACTTTCACATAGTTTTACTAAATATTTCAAAGTAATCAACAAAAAAAATCTAACAATATTCATCTTAAAAGTGCTAATGATCAAGAAATGAAGAACAATAACAATTTACCTGACACAGAACTGACGCCACACTACTGACGAAAAAGACGAAATTTGAGATTATAATCTGGACTAATGTTTTTTTTTGCAATTTCAAATATCAACAAACTACATTTTAACAAATCAAAGTCTAATACGAATAAATAAAAATAAACTTTAGATTAACAAAAAAATAACGACTCACCATAAAACTGACGTGTTGACTGGCTAAGCACGTGTATAGACAACAAACATAACCCAAACTCTGGTACAGTTATGGTGGCCGTCAAATTGTGCGACCCGCAACTAACTTTATTACCAACATTAAAATTCAAAGTGGGATTTGACGTTGAGTCGGCGATATTTCGCACGAATTTTAAATTTAAATAACACACAAGAAACTGACGAATAAAACTGAACACAAAATTTCTTATTTTTTTAAATAAAGTGGAGAACACTGCATTATGAAAGTTGTAGTATATATTAAACTATATACATCGCAGATTGTATTAATTTAATAAGTTTTCTCAAATCAATGATAATGTTTAATAGACAGTCATTTAATGGTTGGTTTTCAGGGTTGTGACATGCCAGAGGACTGACGTTTTAAGCACTAATTGTGTTTTTATAATAACTTGTATTTAAAATGAAGAACTGAAATTGGGTGACTAAATAAAGGTCTTTCCATTGTTTTAAAATAAATTGCAATCTCAATAAAATATAATCAGACTTTGTATATGTATATTGGTTGATGACATCGAGTTACCCAACTTTTGTATAATCACCCATATACATATGTACATAATGTACATAATTTTGAAAAAAAAAAAAAATAAATTAACGTTTTGTTTTAATAAATCAAAAAAACTGAAAAAAAAAATAATTGTCACCTCAAATATGTTACGCACAAGAAACATTTTTATCTCCAAAATAATTTTATGCAACGAACAATAACGTTTTTGACATCTGGTAACATTTTTAGAAAAAATCGAATACCTATACAGTTTTTTTTACAAAAAATAAAAATCTAAAAAAAACATTTTTAAAAGTTGGTTGAAATGAATTTCGCTAATTCTTTTGCTTTAATCAAAATAGATTTTTCAAGTTGGTCGTATGTACATTTCATGTTTAGAAACCGCTTGACTTTTTAACGATCAAAGAAACTCCTTCATCTTTATTATTCACCGAGAATCGAGGATAATCAATATACATAATTGTTTTAATGAAGACGAAAATGAATCAGGTTTCTCATTGTATCTATGAAATACATAAATATTTACGATTTTTTATTTTTGTTTAAATAAATACAAAATGCATAGTGCAAGCCTCAAATATAATACAAAATTGTTTTATTTATATGATTAAGAAGACAGACAAAAGTTGAAAACTTAAAAAATAAATAAAAACGAATCTAAGTCCTTTCCTAGTATTAATGAACCTTTAAGTTCTAAAAGCCAATCACAGTAGCTATCATGTTTTCCTAGAATTATCTCCCCCAATCGGTCAACCAAACAGAGTTAGAATAATCATTCCAAAGAAATCAAACCCGCAATCGTTAGCTCTTTATTCATTTAATAACCCCTAAATGTTAAAGAAAAAACTAATCACCTTGTCCCAAGCTGTCACCGCACCGCCTCTTTAAATCTTCAAATTCAGGCGATGCATTTTATCTTTAAGTTAAATCAGATCTTAAAACGAACATTGTGCAATATTTGCCAATTCCTGCTGTGTGCCACCACCAACGATTTTCAAACAAAGGACATGGCTCCCAATCAATTATGAAATCCTCATGGTGCCAATAAAACTAAAAGACAAATAAATAAACGAAATAAAATACAAAAACAAAACAAACAAACACAAAACATCAGCAATGTGAAAAGCATGAGTTGCTACAGTAGCCTCTGATCGTGCGTCCGTCGCGTCCGTCGTCGGGGTGATCTTCATGTACATATATATCTCCTGCAAGGAACAGTGTGAACAGGTATTTTCGAAAAATCGCCAGCACACGTTCGAATTCTTTTTCATACGTAAATGCAACGGCGCGCGGCGGCCGGCGCAGCGCGAGATTCCTGCTGGGAGAGTTCTTTTATTTTCTTTCTTCTTCTTTTGCGCCTTTGATGCCAAATTCTATACTCTAACATGTATTTGGATTTAAACTGTTGAAAAATATTGTCACACGAAGAAACAAATGTCGCAAATCAAATTATGTAATAAATTTAATTATCGCATCGTAAATTAGAGAATGTGATGCATTTGGGATGCGCAAGGAAATGATTTAGCATTGAAAGTTTGGGTTTCGTTATCAAGATTATTGAGAGTTGAACATGATGTGAAAAATTTCCGGAGTCCAATGACGAAATATTGCCGGCCCTAACCAAAGGACAAAACCAAAGAGCAGAAAAAGGTCTAAGCAAAGGAAGAATTTACGAAAGAATTCCCCAAAAAAGAAAAGAAGCATATCTTATCAGATGCAACGATCGATTGGAATGGGATTGGAGATTTATAGGGTCAGTAGTTGTTTTTTTTTCTGTCTTGTTGTTAAAGTTGCAAAGAAGTTAGGAAACTGCCAGTTGTAGTTGGAGTTTTATTTTTTTTTGTGGTAAGGAAAATATGTGGTGAATAATTGTTTTCATCACATTGGCTTGCTTAACAAGACTTTGAAGAACTTACCGAAAGACCTTTTGAATGAAGTATGGATATTGTTAAAAAAATAAACAAGATAGAAGAAACAATTGGCGAGGAAACGAAGTGTCCCTAAATGGCTGGTGGTTACGTAAGAACTAAAAATACAAAAATTACAACTTTGACTTGGTGTAACCACGAATCTAGTGTTTGGGTGTAATTTGCGGAATGACGACCTAAACGATTGAACCTCAACTGGAATCCATATTATGGGAAACTATTATCTTCTTGGAATCTTTTTAAAATTTAGACTTTACCCAAATGTAAGAACCTATAACCTCAGTTTAAGAAAACATAGATAAAATGTTTTGGCCTCTTATCCATAATAAATTAATGGGTGATTTTTTTGAGGTTAGGATTTTCATGCATTAGTATTTGACAGATCACGCGGGATTTCAGACATGGTGTCAAAGAGAAAGATGTTCAGTATGCTTTGACATTTCATCATGAATAGACTTACTAACGAGCAACGCTTGCAAATCATTGAATTTTATTACCAAAATCAGTGTTCGGTTCGAAATGTGTTTCGCGCTTTACGCAAATTTTATGCGTTTTTTTTAAAAAAAAAGTTCTCAAGCTCTTAAAAAATCAAAAATTCTTTTGCATTTAAATAAGCTGGATTTAAGAAAAATTAATTTACCCTAGGTATATCTTATCGATTATTACTATCAAAATAAGACTACGTTAATACTTAAGCAAGGAAAAAGTAATTTAATTAAAATATTTTGTTTTGGTAATTTTCAATTTTCTCAAGAACTAGAAGACATCATCTAGTCATCTAGTTTTCAGTTTTTGATCAAAAACAAATAAGAGCAATGAATTATATAAAAAAAATAGTAGATAATCTGAAAGTTTTGAAAAATTACACTTTAAACCTTTTTTTTAACTTTTTTTTTGCACAAATTTTGACTTTAAAACAATAGTTTTGACTTGATTTAAAAACAAGCTAATAGACAAAAGTGTTGGCTTTAAAAAAAGGTATAATACTTAATTATATGTATTACCGTTATTTTTTAATTATTTTTTTTCCATTTAATGTACATATTTTTTTAAACTGCCCCTACCGCCTAAACGGGGGGAGATAGACCCCCCCTCCCATAGTAAAAAATGATTGTTTTTAACTGTTCTATACAAATCCGTCATTGAACTTTGTCGCCAAAGTTATCGTACTCTCCCCTATAATTCCTTTAGTTTGTCCTCTTATATGTACATATGTATATGTATATGAATATGCATATAAAGGGTGAGTTTTTAAAAGCTTTAGGAAAGTTATTACAAAAAAAAAACACATACAATTCATGAAATATTTATTTGAATCGATAATACGGTCCATACAATTTATTGTTTGAAGATTATTTCATGCAAATGTTGACCTTGACTGCGCCTCAAATGGTCCATCCGATTAGTCCAATTTTGGCACAAAAAATAGCCTAAAGGCTAAATCGCATGATCTAGGCGCCCAATTGACCGGTCCCGAACGTAAAATAAAATGTTCACCGAACTCGCCTCTCAATAAGTTCATTGTTGCGCGTGCTGTGTGGCATGTGGCACCGTCTTGTTGAAACCACATGTCATGCTTTTTTACGTACCCATTGAGCCAAAAATGAGCTTCGTCGCTTGATGGAAGAAGCGCGATTTAACTTTTTCTTGAGCGAAATAAGTTTTTTAAAACAAAATCATACCGATCAAAATAAAACACGTCTTGTTTCTTGTGACGATTACAATCAACTCAACTCTTTATTCTTACAATTATTTTCATTTGAATTATATTCTTAATATGCTTATCAGCAAAACCAAGAAAAACAAAAGCTTTTTATTACACTGTCTGCTCCGTGAAGGAATGTGTAGATTGTTGCATGGCATGTGAAAGCATGGTCATGTTAATGTTGTAAGCAAGAAAATCTTGAAACAAGGTGCAAACTCGGCATACAATGCTCTAACAATTATGTTTGAATCTTTAACAAGAAAAGACCTCAAAAGATTAAAACCGAAAAAAGTAAAATGTTCTGGACTATATGAATCGAAGAGTCTCACAGAAGCAATTAATGCTATCATAATGATATATCCTCAGATGTGAAACAGGAAGAATTGAGACAAGCGCTGGAGAAAATTAAATGGGACATTATACGACTATCAGAAACAAGATTACTAGGACAAAAAATAATAAATAATGAACATGATATCTTTTGCTACGTAGGAGAAACAAAAGGCCTCTACGGTGTTGGATTCCTTATTAAAAGAGAACTTAAAGCAAAAATAACTGACATCAAGCTACATAATGAAAGAATGTGCAGCATACAATTGAATATAAAAAACACGAAAATGACAATAATTCAAGTATATGCACCAACAAAAAAAGCTGATGACGAAGAGATGCTAAGGTTCTACAACAACTTAGAGGAAATATATAGAAATAACAAATCAGAAGTAATGTATGTGATTGGAAACTTTAACGCTAAGCTTGGAAAGAGACAAAACGAAGAAGAAAAGAAAACAACAGGACCTTACGGATATGGAGAAAGAAACGAAAGAGGAGAAAGGGTAATACGATGGATCGAAGAGATGAATTTGAAATTTGGTAACTCATTTTTCAAGAAAAAGGACAACACAAAATGGACGTGGATATCATCGAATGGTAAAATAAAAAATGAAATAGACCTGATTCTGACAAACAAAATTGAGACAGTCAAAGACGCATATCCGTGCTCAACAACGTAAAGTACGACAGTGACCACAGATTAGTAAGAACAGAAATCATTATAAGTCATAAGACACTGAAAAGAAACCGAAAAGTCCATTTCATCCCAAACATGATTCCCGACCAAAAAAAATAGTAGATTATAACCAAACATTGACAGCAAAGATAAATCAATTATCAACCTCAAATCGTGACATACAAAACACATATGACGAATTAGAAAAAATCATAAAAAACTCTGCAAAACTATCAATTATGGACACCAAAACATCAAAAGATAAATTATCTAACAGTACAAAAATCTTAATCTCAAGAAGAGATACTCTACGAACCAAGCAACAATTACTTAACCAAGAAAAAACTGAACTAAAAGAATTAAGAAAAACTATCAAACTAGAAATAAGGAAAGATATCAACAAGTTTAACGAAACAATCACCCCTATTACCGATGTCGTAAACGACAGCAAAATATACGACACGACACAATCTGCATTCCATAAGTCGTTTTCAACTTTTGTCACTCGTTTTGTTGTCGTGTGTTGAACGCTTTAATTCAGCATTCTGTAAGACGAAACGAAACGACGACAATGAAAAAAAACGACGGTATCTCTCGTTTGAAAATTTGCTCACGACGAAGAAATGGAAGTTCGCAAAACTGTAAGTTTCCTTGTTAAATAATTTATTTTATGGAATTTATTAGTACTTTATTTGCAATAAATAAAAAATAAATATTTTTGCACATTTTCAGTTAAAATTAACAAACCAAAACCAATTCGAGGAGCTTGTCCAGCTGATGGAAAGCAACGAGCAGTTGGCTAGGGGATTTTTGAAATGTTTCATAAGCCGATTTTAAAAAAGAATGGAATGTAATAGCTGATAAACTCAACAGCAAGGTTATGTTAGGTTATAGTGGCTGTCCAAGATGGAAACGGACACACTTAGGCCAGTTTAATGGCCCATTGTGATACCACATGAATCTTGAGGTTTCTTCCTAAGTTCAATGGAACCAGTTTGAGTCTCTTACGAAACGTGAGAGGCTGATTATGCCGATATGATTTAGATCGTTTAGATCGTTAAAGAAGAATTCTCCTAGGTAATTCTTGCGTTTTCAAGCCAGAGCAGGGCATGTGCAGAGAAGATGAAGAACTGTTTCTTCCTCTTCCTCGTCCATACAGCTTCTGCAAAAATCATTTGAGAATACGCCTAATCTCGTGGCGTGCTTTCCTATTAGACAGTGTCCGGTTATGACACCTATTATCGAGCTTATATGCGATCTGCTTAAAGAGAGCAAGCACCTTGAATGTTTTAAATCCAGTGTTGGCCAGATGTTTTTTGTGACTTGACACGTGGTGATGTTGTTCCACCTGGTGCCTGCCCTCCTCACAGCGTCTAACTCAACAGCAAAGGTCCTCCAATAAGAGATGGTGATGGTTGGCAAAAGGTTTGAATCAGTTTATTCTATTTACATTAACTTATTTTTAATATTTGCTTGTTCAGGTTTGGCCTGATTTTAAATTTAAAGTAAAAAAAAAATTGTTCAGAACAACAAAAAAGAAGTGAAAGGAAATGGAGGAGGGCCAAACCAATTGCACATCCTATCTGCGCTTGAGGATGCTGTTGCAAATCTACTTAAATATAAACAGATGGTTAAGCCCGAGTGAAAATGCAATTGGTGTATCGCAGCTCCCAACCACTTCAACGTCCTCATCATCCGGACATACATAAGTCAAAGCAAATTCAGGCTACAAATGCAGATGCCGACGCTTCACTGTCCTATTTGTACAATTAATTGTGCCTTTGCAATATTTCGCTCTCTACCTTCTTCATCATTATCACTATCGCTGCTTGTGTTGTAATACATTTCAACACTTATCATTTTAATAATTTAATAAAAACACATTTGTTATATATCGAGTAATGAAATGATTTAGAATTTGACTTCAGTTTGACAGATCTGTGATACATTTTCATCGTTTAAAAATCTGCTACAAAATAGTCGCGTCGAAAAAGTTATAGAATGCCACTTAAAAAACGACACGACAAAGAAAACGAGAGTCGTCGAAAAAACGAGACGACATCGGTAATAGGCGTGAATAGCTAGAGATACGATTAGACAAACAAAATCAATAACGAAAACAAAATCATTACTTAACAGTCAACAGGAATGGATTATTAGCTTAAAAAGCCAAAATGCAAGCAAAATAACAAATAGAAAAGAGTTAAACGAAAATGCTGCTAAGTTCTTCGAAAAACTATTCTCCTCGACCAAGCATAGAACTGAAGAAGAAAACATTGAAAACATAGATATCAATCTCCTAACAACGCAAACTCCCATGTTAAGCAAAGAAAATATTGAAAGGACCATAGACGATTTGAAAAAGGACAAATGCACTGGAAATGATGGAATCTCTGCAGAAATGATAATATACGGGAAAGAATCGCTTTCCGAAATCTTAATCTTAAGAACTCAGCAAATCCCTAAGCAATGGAGAGAAACAACCATTACACTTATACATAAAAAAGGAAAAAAAGACGATTTGAACAACTATAGACCTATAAGTAACATTTCGACTATTTTTAAGCTGTTTTTAAAAACAATCTACAGGAACATCAAACAAGATTTTAACAATAAACAACCTAGGGAACAAGCTGGATTCAGAGAAGGTTTCTCAACAACAGACCACCTACAGACGATGAATCAACTAATAGAAAAGTGCAATGAATTTTAACAACCAATATACTTTCTATTCATAGACTTCAGTAAAGCATTTGACAGCGTTGAACACGAAACAATATGGACATCTCTATAAAATCAAAATATGGACCCAAACGTTATTAAGGACTATCAAAAACATATACAAAAATAATGTAGCACAAATAAAGAGAGTACAGGACGTACATTTAAAATAACAAGAGGCGTCAGACAAGGAGACCCGCTTTCACCACCACTATTTAGTGCAGTCTTCGAGGATATTTTTCAAAGGATGAACTGGAAGACAAAATATGGTACTCGAATAATTGACGTGATAGATAGAACTAAAAGACAAAAATGGAGTTGGGCAGGACACATTTCAAGACTACAGGATCAAAGATGGACAAAGTTGGCAACAAAATGGAGACCGGAAAGCAAGAGACGAACAGGCCGACCGAACAAGAGATGGAGCGACGATCTTTGCCAAATAAACGAAAATTGTACAGTGAGGCGAAAAATCGAGACCTATGGGCCGCTTTGGAGGAGGCTTACGCCAAAAACTAATAATAAAAAATTGAAAAAATAAATAACCAAACTTTTAAATATCAAATTATCTTACTTTTCCATTATCTAATTAATAATTCTATATTTGTAATTTGTATCATTATATCAAATAATTTGTAAAATTCTAATTGGAAAATTTAAAAAATTGTATCTATAGATGTATTTAAAATGATAAGGCAGTAAAAGCTTATATAATAATAATAATAATAATGATATCTCCACACAAGAAACACTTCCATTCTGTCCAAATTACTACCATGTCATCATAATACCTCATATATTAAGCTCATACCTTTCCAATTGAGGCGCATTGCCACTTGTAAGGTTAATTTTTCAACGTAGTTTTATATTATATTATATTTATTTATTTATGTTTTATACGAAAATTAAAAATTCAATGCAGTACATCCTGTTAAGCCGTTAAAAAAACAAAAAATCTATAATAATTTTGCGTGGGTGAATAAAGTGCATGAAATTGATATCGATTGGCGACGACGCACAGTGGGGCATATTGTATGGGGGAGCGGACAAAACTCTATAAAATCTAAACTAATGAACCGATTTGAATGAAATTTTCAGGAATGATAGCCAATAGCAAGACAAATCTACACCAGAAAATTCCGCCCATTTCCACGCCCACTAAAAGAGAAAATGGCTTTTTTCGGAAAACATATCTGAAAACAAAGATTTGTTTACCGAATTTAAGGTATATTGCGAATATAATAATAAATAGCGAAAAAAGAATTTTAAAAGCATTGTAAATTATTAAAAGTTCAGTTTTAATATGCTTAAAGGTGAATGGTTGTGAGTAAAAAACATGTTTAGGTTTATTTTGTTTGCAGTTGTAAGGATAACACATTGGATTCATAATGACATAGATAGTTGGTGTTTTCAAAGCTTACCGTTTGATTTGTTTTAAATGTAATATAAAATAAATTTAAATAATAAATAAAAAAATAATTCAAGTAGGTAAATAAAAAAAAATAATTCAAGTAAATAAAAAAAAAAAATCATTTAATCTTAATAAGCTTATTCAAAATAATTCAAATAAACTTAATTTGATATATGCAAATCTATGAAGTTTCAATTTAAGGCATTTCTGATGGACATTTAATTCTTACATCCCTGGTATTATTAAAACTTGTTCAACGAGATAATGAAGAAAAATCTTCGACCATCCTCAACCCATCATTCACCAGCTCTTCAATTTTTCTTTTCGAAAGAAACTCTGCAAGAAGTTAGAAAAGAAAAAGACCGTGTAGAAGCTGAAATTTTGAATCTCCTATTACGAGGCACTTTCATTTTCAATTTCAGAAAATCGGAGTACTTTCTAGGAAACTTGTTGATATACTAAGTGCTGGGTTAATTAAGATTTTTTTTACATAAGCGTCTTTTACTGTTTACCATATAAGATCGTCAGAACTGGTGGGGAGAGTACGATAACTTTGGCGACAAAGTTTAATGACGGATTTGTATAGAACAGTTAAAAACAAGCATTTTTTACTATAGGAGGAAGGTCTATCTCCCCCCGTTTAGGCGGTAGGGGCAATTTAAAAAAATTAGTATTTAAATTAGTTTTCTCAAAAACTAAAAGACATAAAATCATCTAGTTTTCAGTTTTTGATCAAAAACAAATAAGAGAAATAAATTCTGAAATAAAAACAATGGTAGATAATCTTGAAGTATTGAAAAATTACACTTTAAACCTTTTTTTTAACTTTTTTTACTCAAATTTTGAGTTTAAAATTATTTTTTTCAAAAACTACGCACAGTTTTGACTTGAATTAAAAACTGGCTAATAAAACAGAATGTTGGCTTTTAAAAAAATGTATACAACTTAATTGTAAGTATTACCGTTATTTTTTAATTATTTGTTTCCATTTTAAATACTAATTTTTTTAAACTGCCCCTATCGCCTAAACGGGGAGAGATAGACCCCCCTGCCATAGTTAAAAGTGCTTGTATTAAGCCCCTCTACCAAAAACCGTTATTATATCTTGGCGCCAAAGTTGTCGTACTCGTGCCGAACTGGTTAAAAGGCATAAATATCGATTTTTTATATGACTTCCCAACTTAAAATTGCTCTAAAAACCGCATCCGGACGTATCCGGATGAGATTTTTACTGCAAAATGTTGCTGAGACCCTAAACTATCTATTGGGAATAGTTTGCTAACAGAGGCAAACAGAGGCAGTAGTTAAAACCTTATGCGAACTAAAAAAATCACATAAATAGAGTGTTTCTTCGTCAAAAAATACCTTATCCAATTTTTTTTCAATAAAATAACATACTGTACTGTTTATCTATTTATTTCAATCATGTAAGCAGACAAAATTGTTTAAAACTTTCAAATTTCACAATATACTGATCATTTAAGGAATACCAATATTTTATCAGTTTTCACGATACTTGAACTTTGAGCGAAAATCTATTGGTCTACAATTTTTTTTTTGAAAAACGGTTTTCATTTTCTGATTCTACAACCAATTAACTATAAGAAACACTTTCAGTTTAAAAAAAAATCCTACTTTCAGAAAAATAGGTTTTGTCCGCATTTTCCCCACTGTGCGCCGGTCTACGGTTTTTCGCCTGACGTGGTAGATAAGCGGTACTGCCAATCTATCCTGTATCATGCCGCACTGGTCTAGATAGAGGAATGCCTCTGGTGGGATAAAGCCGCTCAAGCGTGCATTGTCGAAGTAGTTGTCGTTCGGATAGAACGGACCGAAAATCAAATTGTTGGTCGAAGTCATAGCCCTCGCAATGTGACCCCGAACAAGTTTTATCACGAAATTGTCAATTCTATTGATTCGAGCCTCGTTGTATAGAACCTCGTTTGAATAATAATGCAGATAAGAAGATTCCGGTGTCCGATACAAACCGAGACAGCGCCGAAGACACTGTCTCTCGAACACCCGAAACTTCTCCATTTGGGAAGGGGCAATGTTGAACCACACTGGACAACCAAAAACAATCATTGGCCGTATGAGGGCCATGTAGCAAATTACCTTCACTCTGGGGTCAAGCCGACTGCTGTAAAACAGCCGTTTCGTCAGAGCGAAGGCCTTAGTCAGAGCAGCATCCATATGTCTGTCGAAATATAGATACTGGTCCAACCAGATACCGAGGTACTTCACTACACTTTTGCTCGTCAATGCCTGTCCGTGCGGGTCAACAATGACCATCTTGCGCCAATTCTTACACGTATCTCGCGAGGCTTTAGCCAACGGAGTCCGGAACAAGATTGTCTCCGACTTTTGGACATTTATTTTCAGTTTCCAATCGTCGCAGTATCGCTGAATCTTCTCGAAGTCACGCTGCAAGAGAATTCTAATAACTTCAACCTTTCGAGCCGTTCTGTACGCAATCAGGTCGTCGGCATACGCAATTGCGTTAGTTAAGCTACCTATCAGATCGCTGGTGTTAATACTGAAGAGGATCGGCGAGTTCACCGCTCCCTGTTGAAGACCGTTTTTAATTTCAAAGGTGGTGGTAGAAGTTACATTGCCACTCTTGACAACAAACTTTCTACCGTTGAGCATATCATAAAGCATATACAATAATGGTTTACTGATGCCTAGTCTGGTGAGTTTGAGGTACAACCCTTCTAACCATACGGTGTCGAAGGCCTTCTCTAAATCAACCAGAACAGCACCCGTGCATTGTTTCTTGGACTTGTTCCATTGGATATCAGAAACGAGCTTAGACGCGGCATGAATAGTGTCATGTCCTGCCTTGAACCCGAACTGATTATCCGGAATTATACTGTTGTCTGCAGCCCACTCAGCCAGAGCCCTATTGATTACCTTTTCAAATACCTTGCTGATGCTTGGAAGAAGACTTATTGACCGGAGATTTGAAGGATTGGAGTTGTCCTTTCCCTTTTTCGGGAGAGGATGAACCACTGCTGTCTTCCAACGCACTGGATAATATGCATTATTCAGCGCGTTGTTGAACAGAGTGGTGTAGATGTCTATTGCTTCAATCGGTAGGTGTCTTAGTACAATATTGGATATACCGTCGACACCTGCTGACTTCTTATTCCTTATTGAATCGAAGATGAGCTGGAGTTCTACCTTCGTGATGAGCAAGGGACTTGGGCTCGTTCGATCGGCGATTATAGCGTTTGCTAAAAAGTCGTCATCAAACCGGGTAAAACCACGGTTCTCGGATCGCCATCTGCCTCAATACTCACAAAAGCCCCATTGACATCACGCTGAGTTCTTCCGATTATGTCAATGTCATCAGCATATGCTAGTAATTGGACAGACTTTTGAAAGATAGTGCCTCTAGTGTTGACGTGTGAGCTTTGCACTATTCTTTCAAGTACGATGTTAAAAAAATCACATGACAGCGCATCACCTTGTCTAAAACATTTTTTGACATCGAAAGGTTCTGTTAAGTTGTTTCCAACCTTTATGGAGCAGCGTGAATTCTCCATGGTCATCCTGCACAAACGGACGAGTTTGGCAGGGATGCCAAAACTAGACATGGCTCTATACAGTTCGTACCTGTAGATACTGTCATATGCGGCCTTGAAATCGATGAAAAGATGGTGGGTGTCGATTTGGTGTTCTTGGGTTTTATCCAGGATCTGCCATAATGTGAATATTTGATCGACTGTGGACTTTCCTGGTCTAAAACCACACTGATAAGGACCTATCAGGTTGTTGTAGATGGGCTTTAGACGTTCACATATTACGGCAGAGAAGATTTTATAAGCGATGTTAAGTAGACTGATTCCTCTATAATTGGTGCAGTTTAGAGGGTCTCCTTTTTCAGGATCGGGCAAACAATACTGAGGTTCCATTGATCGGGCATGCTTTCTTCCGACCATATCTTACAGATAAGTTGGTGCATGCTCCTAACCAACTTATCTCCAGCTGCTTTAAAGAGCTCGGCATTCAAGCCATCCGCTCCAGCGGCTTTGTTAGACTTCAGCTTAGATATAGCAATCTTTACTTCGTCTAAGTCGGGAGGACGGGATTGTTGTCTTTCGTCGTCTATGTTGAATGGATCATCCTGCCTGACAGCGGAATTCGGTTCGTCGTCGCCGTTATACAGTCTGCAGAAGTGGTCCTTCCATATCCTCAGCATTGACTGCGGTTCCACTATGATGTTTCCACTTTCGTCTTTGCAGCCTTCGGTTCTAGGTTTATGTACTTGTGAATTTCGTTTCACCTGTTCATAAAACTTTCGAACTTCATTCCTGCTTTTAAACCTCTCAACATCTTCGACCGCACGCTTCTCATGCTCTCTCTTTTTCCTTCTAAGAAGTCGGTGTCCTCTCGCCTCTTCTGCTCATAGAGCTCATGAGCAGCTCTCGTCCTTTTATGCAACACCGCTTTGCGTGCCTGTTGTTTGGCTGCATTTGCCTGCCGACATTCCTCATCAAACCAGGGGTTCCTTGTTGGTGGTTGCTTGAAACCCAGTACGTCAGAGGCGGCTTCTCTGAGTGCGTCTTGGCAATGTTGCCAATGGTTTTCTATACATTGTGTTGGCGGCACAGAACTTCGAGAGAGGTTACTTGTAACTCGGTCGGAGAAGGAGTTGGCGATCTCTTGCGATTGTAGCCGTTCGACGTTGTACCTTCTCCCAGCATCTCCCTGTTTTGCCTTGGGCCTGGAAACCCGAAGTGCTACCTTGGCTACAACAAGGTAGTGGTCCGAGTCGATGTTAGCTTCTCGGAAACTTCGGACATCCATGATGCTGGAAGCGTGTCTGGCGTCGATTGATCTGGAGATCTCCAAGTTCCTTTGTGGATGTTGAGGTGTGGAAAACGCGTACTGGCTGCCATGACGTTTCGCCGGTGACGTGAAATAGTGCCAAATGAAATAACACCAAATTTCAAATTTGGCCTTTTTCGTTGTTCAAAACGAAATAAAACCAATTTGGCTTTATTTCGATGTATAAAAAGAAATAAGGCCAAAAAATAATGGAAACAACGCCGAATATTTTAAAATTCAAAAGTTAATACAAAATTTTTAAAGTTCACTTTTTTACATACAAAACACGCAAAAATGGTTGATTTATTGTCTAGAATAGCTACTTTAGCTAAAAAGTTTTTTTGAATTGATAGCACGGCGTACTAACAGCTAGGTATGTAAGGGGGGGAATGCTGCCCCCCTGCAACCCCCCTGCTTGGGATCACTATAGGATTTGGGGTGGGTGCGAGTTTGGGTATATGCAAAGAACTTTTGCATTTGAGCACTAAAATCAAAGAAATTCCCAAATTTAAAAAGCAAGTATGGCTCACAGTTATGAAAGAATCACAACGCATTCGTGTTCTTTGCAAGTATCTGTCATTTTTCAACTTTTTTGATTAATAACAAAAAAAATTGTTGCAAAATTGCACTTCCCCCGATTTTTTATTAAAGTTTACGAAAAAATACACCGATTTGGTTATTTTCCGATTTTTTTTTCTATGTTTTTAGCAAAAGTAGCTATTCTAGACAATTACTGAATTTTGTAATTCTTAAAATTGAATAAAGAATTTAATTTAGCATAGAGAGAAAACAAAAGATAATTTTACTTTAAGTTTTTTTCTAATTCTGTAAAGTTTTAATTCGAAACAATGCCAAATTGCTATTATTTCGTTTTCTAAAGCGAAATAAACCCAAATTGAAAATTTGATGAAAATTTTTTGAATTTGGCTTTATTTCATTTGGCGTTATTTCACGTCACCCGTTTCGCCCCACAGCAAAATCTATGAGCCTGAATCCGTTGTCGGAAGTGTTGTCGTGCAGGCTGTTTTTTCCGATTATTCCACCAAAGATGTCTTCCCTTCCTAGCTTGGCATTAAAATCGCCCAGGACAATTTTAATATCGTAGATAGGACACTGCTCGTATGTTTTGTCTAAAAGCTCGAAGAACATATCTTTGGTGTTGTCATCCTTCTCATCTGTGGGGGCGTGCGCGCATATCAGGCTAATGTTGCCGAATTTAGCCTTGATGCGGATGGTCATGAGGCGCTCGTTGATGCATCTATAGCTCAAGACTTGTTGCCTAAGTCTGGCTCCAATGACAAAGCCGCATCCAAATAAGCGCTGTTGGTTTTCTTTGTAGCAGTCACCATAGTAAATATCGCAGTTTTTCATCCTCTTTTTGCCCGGTCCATCCCATCGTATTTCCTGGATGGCGGTGATGTCTGCTTTATAGCAGTCTAGGGCCTCCGCTAATTCTTCGGCTGCACGTGCATATCCGAAGTTCGTTGTCCTTAATTCGTTTGCTTAGGTTGTCAACAGTAAATCCGTCCGTATCCGAGGCTTGTTGGTGCTTCGCAACTATGAGATTTATAAGTGGTCAGGAAGTCACCCTGACGGCACAACCCCCAACCTGGAGGGCCAGATCCTTAGTATAACTCCAAGCACGGGGAGCCGGATAAACCGCTCCTTATAGGCCTGGGCTCCGAATAAGTCGTAGAAGCCCTATAAGGTGTTCACTAAGTAGTTCAGCCTTACTGGAAATGTAGACGCCACCGTTGATTCCATCTCGGGAATTCCTCCGCTGCCGTCTGGATAAGGAGAGGTGCCTTAGTGGACGCACCTCTCCCCCTCTTGAATGCAAATGTCTACCATTTGAACATCGATGGTTCGACTAGTGGGAAGTAATTCTATAGATTCATTTGGTATCACAATGGGCCTTTTCTTCTGGCCTAAGTGTGTGGTTTTTGTACCCGCAGCCACTTTAACCTAACCTAACCTAACCTTCTCGTCTAACTTCGTTCTATCTTCTATTTGTTTGACAATTTAAAACTTCGAATATGAGTCTATACATGTTAAAAATTTTAATTTTTGGGCGAAAAAAATATCTAAATGTAATTGTTCCCCCTCTTTCTTAGCAATTGGAGCCTCTCCAATTGGAGCCTTAAAAGGATGTCTTTCGTATTTGTTGC
The DNA here is from genome assembly GCA_920104205.1 of Eupeodes latifasciatus. Taxonomy (NCBI): domain Eukaryota; kingdom Metazoa; phylum Arthropoda; class Insecta; order Diptera; family Syrphidae; genus Eupeodes; species Eupeodes latifasciatus. The sequence continues at coordinate 171,586,448 of OV049924.1, read as the reverse complement.
GGTTACAAATTTCGCAGTTTCTTACAAATTCTTTAAATTGTTTGGTCATGTTTGGCCAATAATATGCTGTGTAAATTTGTTTTAAATTTTCTTGATAGCTACGGTGAGCTCTTACATGTGTTTGTTGTATAATAATTTGTTGGTCTTATTCGTTTGTAATGTCTATAGGAAAATTTCTAGTGTAAAGAAAGTTATTATTAAATGTTTCTTTTAATATTTGTTTAATGTTATATAAGTCTTCAGGAGTGCAATGAATTGCGACAGTTCCAGGCTGTAAATATTGTTTTAAAATAATAATTAAATTGTCAGGCGTGTAATACTCAGTTAAATGTCTTGTTCTGTTAAAATTACGTATTTGTTCATGTGCAGTGAATCGTCCTTGGGTTAAAAGGATTTGCTGCCTAAATTGGTTAAGAGGTTTTGTCGTTTCTTTTATATCAATATTGTCGCTGCTCTCGGCAGAGTGCTGTGTAGCAGTACTAAAGGGTGTCCCAAAATTAACGCAAGATTTGAATTAAATAGAAAACGCCGTTTTTAGTCTTTTGATAGTTATATTTTTATTGACTCGTAAAGTACATAGGATAGGGTTATGTATGGAATAACACATCGGACAAATGGCCTCCATGGCTTTGCATGCACATGCGCACTCTTTTGTTGAAATTTTCCATGACCATTCTGCATAAATGTGGCTGAATTTCGTTGATGCAGCGTTGAATCTCCTCCTTTAATGCACGGGTGGTTGTGGGCTTGTTGACATAGACTTGTGATTTCAAATAACCCCATAAAAAGAAGTCTAATGGTGTTAAATCACACGATCTAGGAGGCCAATTTTGATCACCGAAACGAGAGAGTACACGACCTGGAAATGTCTCATGCAGTAATTGAATTGTTTCAAGGGCTGTATGACATGTGGCACCGTCTTGTTGAAACCACATATTGGACACATCAATATCATCCAATTTTGGCAGAAAGAACTGTGGAATCATGTCGCGATATCGAGCACCAGTAACAGTCACTGCTTGACCAGCATCATTTTCAAAAAAATATGGCCCAATTATGCCTCCAGCCCAAAATCCACACCATACAGTCACGCGTTGTGGATGCATTTGTTTTTCGACAATCACATGTGGGTTCTCCGAACCCCAAATGCGGCAATTTTGGCGATTGACAAAGCCATCAAGATAAAAATGTGCTTCATCGCTTAGGATGATTTTGCTCGAAAAATCAGCCGCTAAGCTTTCACTATTTTTGAAATATTCTTTAATAATGAAGACACGTTGTTCTATCGTGTAACGCTCCATTTTTAATAACCCTATACTGTTAGCTGTCAAATTGCTTTTTTTTCAGGGTTGCCAACACTTCACTGCACAAATGGCGGCAAATTCAAATCTTGCGTTAATTTTGGGACACCCTTTAGAAGTCTTCATCCGAAATGTGGTTAAAATATTGCCTTGAAAGAGCATCAGCAACTACATTTGTAATGCCTGGCTTATAAATTATTTTAGGAGCGAATTCCTCAATAAATGAGTGCCATCGTTTCATTTTGGCATTAGGATTACGTACAGATACTGCAAACGTAAGCGGTTGGTGATCCGTATGGATCTCAAGATTTGTAACTCCGTAAAGGTAATTTCTTAAATTTTTTAATGACCACACTATTGCGTACAATTCTTTTTCATTAGTGGCGTAATTTTGTTCAGTTGTGTTTAACGTTTTCGAAATGAAGGTTATTGGTTTTCCTTCCTGACCTAAAACTCCTGCTATTGCATTATTAGAAGCGTCAGTTGTCAGTATAAATGTTTTATTAAAATCTGGTTGAACCAGTTCAATTTGGTTAATTAATTGATTTTTTAAAGTCTTACAAGCTGAAATAGCTTGCTCGTCTAAAGTTATATTCGTCTTTTTAGATAAATTTTTAGATATTCTGCCGTTTTCTCCGGCTAAGTATTTAGTTAAGGGCTTTGTCATTAAAGCGTAGTTTTTAATAAATTTACGGTAATAACCTGTCATACCTTAAAAACTTCTTAATTGTCTTAGAGTATTTGGTAAAGGAAATTCTTGTATAGTTTCGATTTTTTTCGGATCAGTTTTTATAATATTATGGGCAACTATATACCCTGTTTCTTTTTTGTAGAATTTAGATTTCTCCAAAGAAATCTTCATGTTAGCATTTTTTAAAATATTTATAATTTCATTGAGATGCATTGTATGCTCCCTCAAACTTTTGGAATAAATAATTATGTCATCCATATAGACATGACAAATTTTTCCAATATAATCCCGTAGGATATCATCCATTGCTCTTTAAAAAATACTCGGAGCATTCTTCAAACCGAAAGGCATTCTTAAAAATTCATATTTTCCGTTATTTATACTAAAGGCTGTTTTTTCAATATCTGATTCTTTCATCAGTATTTGATGGAAGCCTGATTCTAGATCTATTGTAGAGAAATATTCAGCTTTCCCTAAGTTTGACAATACTACGCTACTTTCTGGTATTGGATATTTATCCGATATTGTCTTTTCATTTATTTTTTTATAATCGATAACCTTTCTTAATTTTGGGCTACCGTCTTCATTTAATCCTTTTTTTGGTACAACCCAAATCGGAGAGTTGTACGGACTTTTACTTTGGCGTATTATACCATTTTCTAATAAATTTTTTATTTCCTTATTAACAAATGTGTTAACTGACAGTGGGTAAGGATATTGTTTACTCCATGCAGAAGTTTCGACTGTTGTCCTAATATCTGCCTTTACATCCGTTCTAAGTAATAAATTCAAATCTATATTTGAATGAATTTTTTCAATTTTTTTTAATTATTTCATCTTTTAATTTTTCAATATTCGCATTATTGAAGATATTCTCAGAATCTTTTAATTCCTTTGTATTATTTATAATATATTTATTTTTTTCTGATTTACTTTCATTTTTATCTACAGATAAGAATATTTTCTCTCTCCTATTATTATAGATTAGGACACCATTTTCAAAGTCCAATTTTATGGAAGCTTCTTTTAGTAATCTGTAACCTATTAATAAATCACTTTCTAGATTTTGTATGTCGTAGAAAACAACATCTCTATCAAAAATATAAACTATATAATAATGTGTTATTATTGAATCCACATTGACGGTACGGATTCTTTTATTCATCGATAATTTTTTTCTTTATTGTAGAACATTGGGTCTACAATAGCAACTTGTTGCTCCCGTGTCAATTAAAATTTTTAGTTGCCTACCTGATAGGTTTCTGTAAATGAAGGGCAATTGACACGGCGGCGACTGTCTAAAAAAGCCTCTTCATTGATATTGTTTACTCTCTGATTTTTAATGGGTGGTTGAGCACTGTTTTGTGCACTATGTGGCCTCTTATCCACGTATGTGTTTCTATTATTATTTGTTTTAAACGGGTTATTTCTATTTTGATTGTTATTTAAATTAGAATTATGAGGTTTCCAATAGTTATTATAATTTTGCCTTTGATTTGGCATTCTAGTATTATCACTACCTTGCACCATTGGCTGGGGTTGATAGTTTTGAGGGCGAATATTATTTTTATTCGGTTCCCAAACCGATCTTTTTGGAAATCTTAAATTGTTACTATTTATATTATTATTATTACTATTATTTGAGTAATTATTGTTAGTGATTTGCAGAAGTATTTCTATTGAAATGAAGTGCGAATTGAGCCCTTTGATTATTGGATTCTAGTTCTTGGGCCTTAGCTAAAGCACTTGGGAGGTCACTAGGATTAAGTGAAAATAATATACTACTTAAGGAACCGTTCAGGCCCGTTATAAATATCCTAATATCATTTCTCCTATGATCTTCATTTAGCTCTTTTGTTAAGCTTTCTTGACCATGGGTCATAATTGTTTTGTTTATCAGTAGTGTCAACTTTTTGTTGACTATATTATAGTATTCTATCAGGGATGAAGATCCCTGTCTAAAGACACTTAACTCCTGTTCGATCATGTGTATTGGACGTTTGTCCGCATAGGCAAAATTGAGACGACTCAAAATTGCATCAAAATTTAAAACTGTTCCATGATTCGTTAGACTATCATTAGCATTTTTAACAATTTTTTTCCGCAAAATTGTCAATGCTGCGAAATATCTCCTACTACCTCTCGTTTAAAGAGTCATTGAATTGTTAGCAGCTTCTCGCCAACTAACATACGAATTTTCGTCACCTGCGAATTCAGGCAAGGATTTGATAACGTCGAGTGACTCGACACAGTTTATGTTATCGTTTATTGTTTCCGGTTTATGTTTCGTCACATTGGAATTTGTCGTAAGACAGAAAGTTGATTTCTCAAACTTTCGATTTCATCCCGCAAAGAAGTCGTAGCTTCGACTCCAATTCGAGAGATTAATTCTTCGTTATGTGTCGCCATTGTGCTGAATTTTAAAATTATTTCTTCCAGGTTTTTATTTTTTTTTTGTTATTTTTTCACAGTACTTATTATTTGTATTCACAAATTATTTTTATTTTTCACTTAATAATTTTAAATAAAATTTAGTTTTCAACTTTTTTTTCTTTTTAATTTTTAATATAATATAAAAAATGTTAATTATGTTTTTCTTACTCTTGAAAATAAAAATATACTGCTTCTGTTGTTGTTCGTTGATCTGCTTGTCTATATACTGCTTGTAGATCGTATGTTTTCACCCTTTCATGTTTTCGTTATTGTCTTTTTTTCCTTTGATAAAATAGTTATTTTTCACCCTTTTTTTTCTCTGCTACAGTTAATAATTTTTTTTTGTAATTTATTTTGTTGTTGTTTTTCTTTTTTTTTCTTTTAATATATTTAACACTCCTTTTTGTTTTAATCCTGCTACAGTTAATATTTTTCTTTTGATTATATTTATTGATTCAATTGTTTTAACTTTTATGTTTTCTTCTTTAAAAATTTGTATACAATTTTTTATATCATGAATTTATGTGTATCATTTTTTTGTAATTTTCGTGCACTTATCCACATTTACTTCACTCGTTTCTTTTTTTTTAATAAACTTTCGATTTTCGCACAATTACCGTGCCTAGTTTTTACAACTGTTTTGAGTTTTTTTATAACCATGCCCCACGTTGGGCGCCAATTAATATATTTATGTACCGGGAGATGTTTTTAAAATAAACTTTTAATTTAATAAAACAATTCTTTTGTTGTAATCTCAAACGGTTTTATTTAGGAACTGATGTGTTCCTGATGGGTAATGGTTAAAAACTAAACTTAGAAATATTGATCTTACAAATATTCATCTTAAAATAATTGCATTATTGGATCTTATCTATAATAATTTTGCGTGGGTGAATAAAGTGCATGAAGTGCATGAAATTGATATCGATTGGCGACGACGCGACACGGTGGCTCGACGGATGGATATCTATGTGCTGGATGTATCGATAGATACTTTCTGTTGAAATATATTATATGATGAATGCTCACTTTTGAGTGGCATTTTAAATGCAATGCGGATATGTTAACATACATAGCTACAAACATATGTATTTGTAAATGCCAAATATGGCAACATCTCATTTTTCACAAAAATTGAAAATTTAAAATCAAACGAGAATTTTTAAATTCAAAATACCTACAACATTAAAGTATATATACATAACATAGCTACAAACATATGTATGCATATGCATATGCACATCTCCTCTACATTCACACGTGAAAGCAAAATAAATGTAAACAAATATTATTCCTTCTTGGTTTGACATTTGTATTTTACTTTTCTCATTCTTTCTTTAGTAATTTTCTCCTCATTCTTAATTCCGGGGAGTACGATAACTTTGGCGACAAAGTTTAACGACGGATTTGTATAGAACAGTTAAAAACAAGCATTTTTTACTATGGGAGGGGGGGTCTATCTCCCCCCGTTTAGGCGGTAGGGGCAGTTTAAAAAAATATGTACATTAAATGGAAAAAAAAATAATTAAAAAATAACGGTAATACTCTATTAGCTTGTTTTTAAATCAAGTCAAAACTATGCATAGTTTTTGAAAAAAATTGTTTTAAAGTCAAAATTTGTGCAAAAAAAAGTTAAAAAAAAGGTTTAAAGTGTAATTTTTCAAAACTTTCAAATTATCTACTATTTTTTTTTATAATTCATTGCTCTTATTTGTTTTTGATCAAAAACTGAAAACTAGATGACTTGATGTCTTCTAGTTCTTGAGAAAATTGAAAATTACCAAAACAAAATATTTTAATTAAATTACTTTTTCCTTGCTTAAGTATTAACGTAGTCTTATTTTGATAGTAATAATCGAATATGGATTAAGATATACCTAGGGAAAATAAATTTTTTCTTAAATCCAGCTTATTTAAATGCAAAAGAAACTTTGCATGCACCCCATCTTGCACCCACCGCCCAAGCAGGGGGGTTGCAGGGGGGCAGCATGCCCCCCTTATAGATGCCACTGTTGCATACACCCAAACTCGCGCACACCTTACTGTTGCATACACCCAAACACGCATTACGCATACGCAAATACCATTATTACTATCAAAATAAGACCACTCAAGCAAAAAAAAAAAGAATTAAATTAAAATATTAGTTGTGGTTATTTTCAATTTTCTCAAAAACTAAAGTAGCATTCACATGAGCGCGACCAACGAACGACGAATGAATTACAAAATGTGAGTTTATATACGTTTGAAGACATATTTCCACACAAATTCTTAACAAAACGATAGCAATGGAGTTTCTATTTGATTTATTGTGCATACTTTTACTTTTCAATATCATATATTAATAAATTTAAGAAAACAAATTTATTCGTCGCGAACAAAATTCTAGTTGATACGAACTGTCAAACTTTATTCGCGTCCCACATACCATCCACACTGCAACGAATAAATTGATCGCGTTCCACATACCATCCACACTGCAACGAATAAATTGTTCGCGCGCTACATAACCTAAAACATCATTCTTGTGTTTTGATTTCGATGGTGAATGGTGTTCGGCTGTGGATGCACATGAAATCTTTTCCTTGTTTTGTTTATTAACCAATAATTTTTTTTTAACAAATATAGCTTCGACCGCATTTTCTTAATCGGTTGTTTTCAAACAAAACACAATAATGATAAACAAAAAAAAAAAAACAATTGTCAAACTTCATTCGCGACGAATTAAAAACTCTCATGTGAAAGAAATGTCAAAATCGACGAATATTCGTTCATTCGTTGGTCGTTGGTCGTTGGTCGTGCTCATGTGAATAATGCTTAAAAGACATAAAATCATCTAGTTTTCAGTTTTTGATCAAAAACAAATAAGAGCAATAAATTCTGAAATAAAAACAATGGTAGATAATCTTGAAGTATTGAAAAAGTTACACTTTAAACATTTTTTTAACTTTTATTACTCAAATTTTGAGTTTAAAATTAAATTTTTATTTTCAATTTTCTCAAAAACTAAAAGACATAAAATCATCTAGTTTTCAGTTTTTGATCAAAAACAAATAAGAGCAATAAATTCTGAAATAAAAACAATGGTAGATAATCTTGAAGTATTGAAAAAGTTACACTTTAAACCTTTTTTTAACTTTTTTTACTCAAATTTTGAGTTTAAAATTAAATTTTTCAAAAACTACGCATAGTTTTGACTTGATTTAAAAACTGGCTAATAGAACAGAATGTTGGCTTTAAAAAAATGTATACAACTTAATTGTAAGTATCACCGTTATTTTTTAATTATTTTTTTCCATTTTAAATAATAACTTTTTTAAATTGCCCCTCCCGCCTAAACGGGGGGAGATAGACCCCCCTCCCATAGTAAAAAATGCTTGTATTAAGACCCTCTACCAAAAACCGTTATTATATCTTGGCGCCAAAGTTATCGTACTCGTGCCTTAATTTCCTACCAAGTACTTTGATACACGCAGCGCCCTCAATAGTTGTAGAGATGAAATAAAAAATTTCGTAAATAACTATAATATATGCAATGACTAATCGTCGGTATGCTGCAAAAAGAGCTCAAGTCCACTTTTTTGTGATTTTGACTTAATGATGCAAAAATGTCCCAAAGTTCATAGTCTATGCTGTGTAAAAAATCGCATGTCTATTTACATTAGTTTCGTAGTTATTGTATACAAACAATTCAGTCTATGTCCAAAACATCCAAACGTGTGGTGCAAAAAGATCTCAAGTGGACCTGGGTTTTTCTTACACAATTTTTTTTTCTATTATCTATATTTTTACTGCAAAAAAAGCTCATGTCTTATGTCTACAAATTCAAATATTCCAGCAGACAAAATATTTCATAGCCTACTTCAAAAATAGTTATGAGAGGGGTTTCCCAAATGCCTTTTAAATGATTTCCTTTGAATTTACATGTAAGGAAATGTTCATTATTGAATGTTCTCAGTGTGAAAAGGTTGAACTTTTAACTTTACGTACAAAAAAATTAATTCTTTAAGTCGAAGTGCTGTTCTACTACAGCTTGCATTGAAAGGTGGTCATTTTTTTCAGAATAGTATTTTTTTTTAATTTAAAGCCAAAATACCTTTAGGGCATTCTGATGAAAACCGTGATAAAAATTTGTGCATGCCCAGTACTTCAAAAGCAAATTCCACAGAATCAAATGGTACTTCTTGACCTTTTAAAACCTTTGATGATGAAGATCTTAATTTCACACTATTCAAGACTGGCTTACAAAATATATTCTGACTCGCACGCTCCAAAAGGCTTAAGAGCAAAGGAAGTCCGTATAATATAACCCAAATGAAGTATACTGATTTTCTGGACTCATCAAAACTATCGGAGATTATACCAAATACAAATTTTAACGAAGGTGGAGAAAAAGTTAATTAGTTGAAGGTAAATTTTAGGTACCAAAAAATTAAACCTAGTGTGATTGAATACAAGTACGATCACAATGAAACCTATAAGCAAATTAGGATTTTCGGTAAAGGTAGGCACATAAATCTAAAAGAAGTTAACATCCATAAAGTTTATAAAAGCAGCCTTCCTATAAGCATTCAAAAGAAAAAAGACTTAATCAATTTGTGTAAATCAGGTGCCATCCCAGATGAGTTCATCATTGGTATAAAAGCTTAAAAACAAGCAAAGCTATCAAAAATCGAGCTCCGGAACCCGATATTAATGATGATACTGAATCAGATCAAGATTAATAAATTTAAAAAAAAAATAAGAAAAAAACCCATGTCCATAAATAAATACTTTTTTATGCAAAAAAAGCACATGTCCAAGACATATTTTTCTTTTTTATAAAAAAATTTAAATAAACTAAAATAAATACAACTTTTTGGTTTCATCTTATTCATAAATGATTTAACTACCGGATTGCAATATCCATTTTCGAATTCAACGATTTAATGATTTTTCCAGCTGCCATAAACTTTGAAATGTCAATAACTCAGAAACACAATTATGTGACTTGAGTTGTTTTTGCAGCATACCGACGTAATGTCTTTCGACGTTTTTTTTTTGTATATTTTTCTGTTACCATGATTTATCTACTTAGAACTAAACCCTGAAAATATAAAATAAGAATGTAAGCCGGCTAAGGCTTAAGACCCCATCCCGACTTCCCACTATCAAGTGCCGATTAAAGCCACCAAAATTGGTTCTCCTGCGTCACCCTATCCATTCGGTTCCGTTCGGACACAGCCCTACTGAACCGAAGGAGCTTTGCTCCACCTTGTGCCATGACATCCCGATTGTAAAGGTGTCGCCTATCCACGGTTTTTCGTCTGACGTGGTATATTAGCAGAACTGTCAATCTATGCTGTATCAGACCGCATCTATCTAAAAAGAGGAATGCCTCTTGTCATCGAGTCTTATTTTAAAAAATAAAACTTTTGAATGGCAAGGGCAATATTCTAATTGTCATGACATAAGAATAATTGTTTCCCTTTCTAACGAAAGAGTAAAACAAGTAAAGACATTTGGCGCGCATGATCTCTAGGACAATTTTTAAGGTTATATTTCAAAAAAGAATTTGGTTAAGTTGCTAAGAGCAAGATGGAATTTGGTTTTTTGTTAATCGCGTGACCAATTGTATGTAACTTAATATTATTAAGAAATATTTCTTACGTTATATTTTTTAGAAAATAAAATCGAGTCGAATTATACAGATTTGAGTTTTTTCGATATTTATATTTGGCTGAGATTCCAGATTTCGTGCTTTGCAGCAACACCTCTGGTGGAATGAAGCCGCCTAAGCGTGCACTTTCAAAATACCCCAAAAATTAAATTGTTGGTTGAAGACTTAACTCCCGCAATGTGACCGCCAACAAGTTTTATCACGAACTTTTCAATTCTGTTAATTCGAGCCCCTTTGTATAGGAACTCGTTGGAATATTAATGAACGCAAGAAGATTCGGCTGTTCGATGTAAGCCGGTGCAGCGTCATAAAAACTGCCGCTCGAACACTCGAAACTTCTCCATCTCGGAAAGGGTAATTTTGAACCACGCAGAACAACCATAAACGATCATTGGCGGTATGAGGGCCATGTAGCAAATTGCCAAGCCGACTGCTGCAAAATAGCCGTTTCGTCAGACTGAAGGCTCCTTAGGCCCTGATCAGAGCAGCATTTATATGTCTGTCGAAATAAAAATACTAATCTAACTAGATACCGAGATATTTCACTACACTTTTGCTCGTTAATCCCTGCCCGTGTAGATCAACGATGACCACCTCGCACCAATTCTTGCACGTATCCTTCGATTTTTGTTACCTCATATTATTCCGCTATTTACATACATATTAGATATTATTAAAAGGATGCCACAAATATAGACTATGCAAAAACGGCTAGAAACTTAAAAGCTCTTTGTTGTCATAAGTTTGTATAATTTTTTTTAACTTTTTTCACAAAAAGCTTTAACATTAAATAACATTTATTGGGAAAACAATTAGTTTATCACTATAAAACTTTCAATTTAAGGACATTTATTTCTGTTTCTAATCAAATTTATAGTTTCACTTCACATAAAACAAACTCAATAATTGTTTATTTATACATTTTGTAATTGATGCCAAGACTTTTTATTTTTTGATATTATTGATTTTTTTTAAAGTATAATCCTGGGGAGCTATTCATAAGTTTAGAGGAAATTTATATTTTGTAAGTTCGAATAAAAGGCACTTAAACTTAGGAAAGTAATTGATATAGGCGCTTGCCTGGCGACTATTCATTATCCTAATGGACAAACGAAGTTGCATGAGCGTGACAGAAGGCACAAAAAAGGGATTTTAAATCCTTGTGTCAGGACACAAGGTGAAGTTATGTTAAAAGTTAAAAAAAAAATTGATATAGGCGCCTGACTGGCGGTTGTCCACACCATTGGCGGTGCAACGAAGCTGCGACATTTTTAGAGATTTTTCAATGATAATTGGAAGTTTCCGACGACATAAAGGACTTGAAAGTAAGGCAAGTTTCTGGTATCTGATTTGTCAGCTGCCAAAAAATTGCCTTTCAATTAATGCAACTTTGCTGGAAAATTAGTCCACAAAAATCTTCCTTATTTTCAAGTCAAGTGTATTTATGCCAAAATGTCAGCTTATCATGTTTTTTTCGTTACAATACGAGTACAATACACAACTTATTTTGGACTTGATAAAAATTCAAAGTTTCGAATTAATTACATCTAGTTGTCTTGCTTAAGAATTTTAATAACAATTAATGAGATAAATAATAAAACATTTCCGGCATCGAATACTTAGTTTTTTAGAGATATTTTTTCAAAGAGAGCAATCAACGAAAAACATTGGGTCATTGTGTAAGGAAAATTTGTGGTTCGATTTAGATGACGAACGGCTTTAAAATTGTTTTTTACCGACAAAAAAAATATCTACTTGTTTCATAGTTCAACATATCAACTCAGCTCCCGAGCTAAGTTTTGGATTGTTACATTTTTACATTTACATTAATAAGACCTTTTGTTTAATATTTACAAGGTCTTATAAAGTTTGTATATATGTACTTAACTATGAATGAAAATTTATTTGCTAACCTAGAATTAGACTAGCTTCTCCTTGTGTGTAGTGTTTATAAAGTTTGAGAGTAGATAACTTTAAATTTAGTCAGACATACATATGTATGTATATACAGTGGATCTCTTGGATAATTGGACCCAAAATTTAAATTTTTGCAGTTAATCATCATTTAGGAACATATTTAAGCTCAAATTAAGAGTAAATAAACATAAACTATATTTAAATTTATTAATTCAAAAAATCAATCCTTAATTTAACCCCTCAGATAATCGGACACTAGCTGTTTTTGCACTGTAGTAACTCTGAAACGGTATTTTTCCCGTTAAATGACAGTTTTATTATTAACCTTGTATATTACGGAAGACTATTACTTAAATTTAAGGTAGTTTCTTGTTCCAAGTCAATATGACACCAAATGGAAAACAAATATCTTTGGAAATTCGAAAATTAGTTTTGTTGCATAGCCAGAACGTTAAATCAGTACGAGAAATAGCAAACATTTTTCATCGGAGCCCTTCCACAGTTCATTACAGAATTTCAAATGGGATTCAAAATGTGAGCAGGAAAGAACCCTCAAGAAGAATGGCAAAAAAAAGTCCTGACGTATGCTAAAAACTTGGCTCTTCAATACCTCGACGACTTGAGAAAGCCATTACGTCGAAAGGATACGCAACTAACTACTAAATTTTAAGTGTCCAATTATGTGTGAGGTGTTAAACTATAGTGTTGCTTTTGTTTTAAATATTAATTTGCTGTTTGAGAGCGTTAATTGTTATTTTTGCTAATTTGAAACAAAAATATGTTTAAAGGTCATATAAAATGGTTATAAAGTTTTACACTCTCCATAAATATTCTTGAAGAAAATGTATTTAGAAAATGTATATTTCATGTGTCCGATTAGTTGTAGGAGCCACTGTATACATAAGTGTTGCTCAAAGGCACTTTACATGAGTGTCGACTGTAATTATTTGACACTTCAGTGATGAGTTAATTAACGATGTGATATCGTTAAGAAACGACAATAGTTAACGGTTAGTAAGAATATGTTTGTAGAGTTGGCAGGCACAAGCAGGCCTTGCTGCGTAACTCAATTACCGCTGGAAAACGCCGTTTTAGTACCATAAACTCGTTGGACCTATGTATTAAAAATTAAAAAATTCTGTCAGAAAAATTTTGGCCTTCATAGCTTAAGAGAAATATTTAAATTTTCCGCAAGTGAGCTATGAAGGGCCGATCCTTGCGGGCCAACTCAGCAGTCCTTTCATTTCCATCAATGCCACTATAAACTGGAACCCAAATAAAATTGACACGGAGGTTTAAGTTGAGGCTGAATAGTTTATCCCAACATTGTTGGACCAGTATAGAGGATGTTGTGGCGGAATTGATACCCATACTAGCCGCCTGGCTGTCAGAGCAGATAGCTGTGTTTCTATTTTGGTTTAAGTTTGATTTGAGTATTTTGCGTGCCTCTCTGATTCCTAGTAATTCCACTTGAAATACACGGGCACAATCAAGTAGCCGAAAAGACTTAAAGAATTTAAGAACTTAGAAAAGATTCCCGACCCCACTCCACACTCCATCTTTGACCCGTCAGTAAAGATAATGGTATCGTAGTCTTTCTTCACCATGCCATCCTCCCAATCCTTTCAAGCAGTTAAGATGACTTTAAAATCTTTACTGAGGTTCAAGGCGGTGCAGTAATCGGTGTCTGTCGCAAAAATATCCTATGGAATCTCTTTGATTTTGCCATGCCCATAGGGTCTGGAAAACTAAAAGTTTGATAATAAATATTTAATGTGTAGATCTAGGGGTAGGAGGTGTAGAATAACATTTATGGCATCTGTTGGGCAGGGTCGAAGGGCCCCTCTAGTGCCGCCACTTCGATGTTTCAATAAGAGCGGGGTGTTCTTCTACTCACATGTTTGCAAGAGATTGCGTTATCTAACGAAGTTCGAATCCATCTTTCACTCAGCATAGAAATTATTCATTCTTGAATAAAAATCTTTACCCCAGACACGTTCCAGAGTTTTAAGCGCAAAAGAGGTCAAGCTATTTGGCCGAAAGTCCTTCGCGTATTCATGGTCGGGCCTGTTTAATTTGTTATTAACCTATTTTTCTGGGCCTACATAATAATAACCCACGTCTAATTGCAGTAAAATTGAAGTTATTCACATTAAATTCAGCCAAAAACTTAGGTTCTATTGTTATTGTTTTTAAAAAATTGCACAAAAATATCCTTGGAAACTAATGCGTAAATCAATGACAAACTAAATTTACAACAAGCTTCAAATGACGTAACCAAAAGAGCTGAGAAATGTTGATAAACCTGTTATCAAGCGAAAAAGATAAAACATTGTGTTGTTATCACATGACAACAAAAAATTATCTCATCCAAAAACTTTCACATTGAACTTGAACTGATATTAGCTAACAAGTATTACTTTAATTTAAAGACAAAAAATCTAATTTTGTTTGCCGGTTACTGTTTTCCGAAAATTATTTGTTTTGGTTTTGTTGTTTTGTTCAGCAGCATCAGCTTAAAATTTGACAGAAGCTACCGCAATGTAAATAAACAACATTGTAAAGAGATATTTATATTAAAGTTACAAATAAGAGAATTCGATTTAAAAATAAAATACACACCCACTCGAAATTCTCTTTTTTCCATTTTTAGCAAAAATTATACACACACTCGCATACACATACACACCTTTGGTTTGAATTTTCTAAGATTCATCGCTTTTACTTGATTTGATTTCACTAAATTTGTACACGCAAATGCGACGATTCCACCACCAATTATGCAAAAAGTACGAATATACGTTTTCGAAGAAGTTTTAACATTGCGAAAATTACAGAAATTTCGATTAAATTGTGAAAAGTTTTGCGAAAATTGCAAAGAACGAGGAGTCAATCGACTTGCAAACGCCATAGTTGAATTTGAACTGAAAATTTAAGAGAATATTGAAGATGAACGTGTCGTTAACAAATGTCATTTGCTGCTGCTCTGCGTCGCTCTCATGGAATAAATATGAATAACGTAACGTAATTGTAGAGCGGAGTTGCCATAATATAATATTTTTCTATAAATTAATAGTAGTGGTATCAGGAGTTATCAGGTCGACATTTTAGGGTTTTACGGTTGTTTATTGTCGTTGTAAATTTATTTTAATTTTCCGATTATCCGCGTCATTTAAAATTCCAATTCTTCTTAGAACTCACTTCCGATGTTTTTCATCAAATAAAATTAAGGGGGTCAAAAAAAAGGGCTTTTTGGGAATTTTTTTTTTCAGAAAAACTAAAGAATATGTCGGGATTTCAGAAATGGATTTATATAAAACATATCATTGACTGCTTTAAATAATTTGGTTTAAGACAATTAATTTAAACATGGCGACTGTGTAGGGTTTTTGAGTTAATGATTTATTGTTTGATATTACACATACACATCAAATGCCAGAAAATTACATATTGGTTTTGAATTCTTGAATATTGCAATGACTGGGAAAGATAAAATGTGGTAAGGCATTCCACATTCGCGAAGTATGGTTAAAGAACAAACCTCTGTACTTGACAGTACGACCGAAGTTGGATTTTGAATACTTATGAGTATTCCTAAAAGCACGAGTATTGCGGCTGAACTGCAATGTAGATGGTAATTTCTCTAGAGCAATAACCGTTTAAATAATGGTAAGAAAAGGTGATACAAGAAACTTAAGACGTAAATGATCCGATTATGGTATTATCACCAATCCATATAAACGCTCTACGTTCAATACTGTCCAAGAGGCTTAAATAAGTTGCAGGAGCCCCAGTCCAGAAATGGGAGTTATACTCAAACTTTAGACGTATATAAGTCATGTAGATAACAGCCGGATCAGAGAGGAAGAACAACTTTTTGCATCGCTTTGGAAAACCCAAACATTTTGCTACATTTTTGGCGACATAGAGTATGTGATCGTTCCAAAAGAGGTGGTTGGTGATAACATACCGAGAACATGG
Organism: Eupeodes latifasciatus; assembly: GCA_920104205.1. NCBI lineage: Eukaryota > Metazoa > Arthropoda > Insecta > Diptera > Syrphidae > Eupeodes > Eupeodes latifasciatus. The sequence continues at coordinate 171,570,466 of OV049924.1, read as the reverse complement.
AGATGTTCAATCTCTTTGATACAAGTGCCATCCATTGATAATGGAAAGGGGTACATATATCTCGCTTTAAAAATACAAGGCAGCATTGTGTTTTCGAAGCATTAAATTAAATCCTGTTTAGGTCGGAATTTGATGAGTTAATCATATTTTGTCGTTGCAGTTCCAAATCCGAGGAAGAGGGATGTGAGTTTGAAAACGAATATGAAAAGCCAAGAGTATTATCGTCAGCGAAACAATGGATGGAAAACCGCATTTGTCCAGCCTATTCCCAAAAAAGGCGAATCTTCCTCACCCTCTAATTACCGACCGATTGCACTTTCGTCCCTTCTTTCCAAAGTCATGGAAACGCTGATTAATTATCAGCTTAAGAAATATCTTGAGGAACGGAAGCTTCTTAATGACCGGCAATACGGCTTTCGTAGCAATAGGTCCACTGGTGATCTCATGGTTCATCTCACCGAACAGTGGAATAAATCTTTACATCGTTTTGGAGAAAGTAAGATTATTGCACTTGATATTTCAAAGGCATTTGATAAAGTCTGGCATATTGCTCTCTTATCGAAAATGCGTGCTTTCGGTATCGACGAATCTCTTCTTCGTTGGATTAGAAATGTTCTTTCGAACCGTTCAATACAAGTTGTTTTGGACGGATTCAAGTCTGAAACCCATAAAATAAATGCTGGTGTGCCCCAGGGCTCCGTTTTGTCTCCTCTCCTCACCCTCTTCCTCATTTTTATAATTGATCTCCTGCCTGCTACTTCTAATCCAATACATTGTTTCGCTGACGATAGCACTCTTAGCTTTTCATATTCATTTCCAGACTCAACCCTCCTCTTCGGATGTGGAACTGCAACGACAAAATATGATTAGCTCATTAAATTCCGACCTACACAGCATTGTACAATGGGGAATAAAAAAATCGTGTGGAATTTAATGCTTCGAAAACGCAATGCTGTCTTGCATCGTTAAAGCGAGATAAACCCTCTTTGCCACTATCTATGAGTGGCACTTGCATCAACGAAACGGAAAATCTCGACTTCCTCCGAATGTGCATCAGCAAACACCTTTTGTCGAGCGATCACATACGCGATGTTGCCAAAAATGCCGCAAGATGTCTAGGTTTTTTTAGACGTTGCAAGAAATTTTTCTCTCCGTCTGATCTGGCTACAATCTACAAAACCTATATACGTCCGAAACTTGAATATAACCCTCATCTCTGGGCTGGTGTTCCAGTAACTCTTGGACAGTATACAAAGAAGAGCTTTTGAAATGATTGGTGACATTAACATCATCAACTCGATTACGTCACTCGAACATCGACGCAAGGTTTCTTGTCTCACCCTTTTTTACCGTTATTTTAACGGACTATGCTCTAGTGAAATAGCCAGTTGCATTCCTCCCCTTAAACAATTTAACCGTAATACCCGCGCTTCTAGGAATGCCCATCAGTTTACCCTTGAGCCCAATTTCGGCCGTACTATGAAGTACAGAGATTCATTTTTTTGCCGTACTACGCGAATGTGGAACGCCTTGCCACGCTCTATTCAAAATCAATGTACACCGACACCTCCTATCCAACCCTTCTTTCTTTTCATAATGCTCACACTGTGTCTTTGGCATTAAAGGTATAAAAAAAACCCTTTTAGTGTTCGCTGATTATAAAAAAAACTTGTATTAAATGATCTGAAAGGTAACCAAATCACTAATCCAATTAAGGAGAAATTCATGAAAACCGAAAGCACGGATTTTCGATAAGAGAGGCTGATGCCCGGTTCGGGATAAAAGTTTTTAATCCCAGGATTATTAGTCTTTGTGATCATATCAGCGCTGGATTTAACGTCAATATCGAGGAAGAATAGTAACCAGTTAAAATAAATGTATGTACTGTACATATATATATAATTTGTTTTAAAATTACAAGTTAAAATTATCTGAAAATTAATTAACTCAAAAATTAATTGTTATTACAATTATCTTAATTAAAATTCAAAATCTACATTTGTTATTTTTAAAAATATTTATAAACAATTTATAAAAACATTTATATTCTGCAGGTTTTACTCTGAAGGAAAGTGTGCCTTAAGTTAAGTTTTAAAACACTTCAATGTTCTAATTACCTTTATTGTTTGTAAGAGATTATTTCTTAGCCTCCCTGTTGCATAGACGTTAGACACGCGAAACAAGATTGTAAGATTTGTTGAGACGTCATCCGTATTTTGGAGAAAATGTATAAAGGCTGGTAAGTGAGCATAGTGTGAAAAAACGATAGGTTGTGTATAGGGATTTAGTGACATAGGGGTTAGAGAATTGTTTAGACTAACGTTTGATGAAGCCAATGGATGAGTTGGCCTTGTCAATACTATAATCAAAATTTAACTGAGTGTCGCAAATAACTCCTAGGTCGCGAATAGAATAGACAGATTGAATGGTTACACCGTGCAGGCTGTAGTTTCGGCAGGGAAGATGTGGTCGCTTACGGGTGAATTGGCATCTAGCTACATTGAGTTCTAAGAAATTCTGTCGCACCAAGTCTGAAATGTGTCAAGATTATTTTGGAGTAAGACAATTCAGATGAAGTAGAAATAATCTTTGTTATTTTCATGTCATCAGCGTAAACAGAGACAGTGGAATTATCACATTAATAACGTGGTTGAAAGTTAAAACAAATAATAAAGGACCAAGGTGGCTCCCTTGAGGGACTCCGGAGTTTGCATAAATGGGATCGGTGATTAAGAACCTGAAAACAACTCCATACCGGTGGTTCTCAAGGTACAATCTGAGCCGCATGAAAAAAAGGTGGTAAAACAATGGCTTCAAGTTTAAGATAATTTGGTGACTGATTTTATTAAAGGCTTTACTAAAGTCTGTACTGAAAACGTCCACTTCATTCCCCTTCTCTGATTCGTTTAGAGTTCGTTTAGAAATTCAGTAAGATTGGTTATAGTGGATCTGCTTTTTAAGAAGCCATGTTATTTTTGAAGAAAAAAATAGGTCCACAATGAAAATAGAGAGAGTCGTGGACAATGCTATCGAAGAGCTTGGGAATTGAAGAAAGCGCATGCCTGTAGTTCACAACATCATTTTTTGCTCCTTTCTTATGAATAGGAAAAATAAAGGAATCTTTCTAAAGCTTTTGGAAGATAGCTTAGAAATGGAAAGACGAAACAGTACTGAAAGACGTTAGTAGAAGAGGGTTGCACACTTTTTTAATAATATTGCAGGCAAACCATCGGGACCAGAAGAGAAATCATCTTAAGGTAGACTTAGATCTCGTAAATCTTTATTATACCAGGAAGGGGACATATGGTAAGGATTGAACGAGACATTAAGTGCGTTTTTTTGGTATTCCATATATAGTACAGTGAGAAGTTGCCAAAAAACGATCCGCAGTAGTCCGGTTTTTATATTTGAAAGTTGATACAATTGAATATTTGCCAGAATAATTTATCAAACAATTCCAAAACAAAATAGCGAAATTCAGACCAGGGGTAAAATCGTGCAAGCTGATTTTTGATAGTTGACTATCAAAATGAAGAAAATACGTCTGTGTAATGTGATAGTTGATTTCAAAGTTTTAACCAAACAATTTGACATAAAATAAAAACTTCAAGAAGGGGGTTTGTTCGTAGACTACTACATTAACATGTTGTGTTGAAGCGAGCTTGAAGCTCGCCTAAATTCTTTATATACCTGAATCAATTGAAATGAGCTTGATTGGCCTCGATTCCGGTCGGGGATCGGAGTCGAGTCAAAATTTGTGAAGAAAAACCTGTGTGGAGGAGTTGGTTTTACAGATAATGCGTTATGGTCTATTCATTTGCATGTTTGTTAACAAAAAATATAGTTTTGATTTAATCAAATTAAGAAAAAAATTCCAGAAGGAGTAGGTAGCATATTCTTATATGGTGCTGAAATATTCAGTTTTTCATTGTTTAACACGAATCAAACATCGAAACACTATTTTAGAAAGTGCTGTCAAACTTAATCATTTTAACATCTTCGTTTGCGGTGGAAACACCAAAAAGATTTATTTATTCTAAACTGAGATAAACCTTTGGTGGAAACATATCAAAACATAAATATCTTTTCTATTGTTTTTTCTTGCAAAATAAGCCCAGTTAGTCCATTTTCACTAACAAAACTAAATAATATCAACAGTAATAGATTGATTTTTCCCCAATGGAAAACACACATGATTCCAAATGCACAACTACTCAACTACCACAGCCATCGAGATACAAATGCAATATCAATCGTACCAACATTTGAGAACGAAATCACATAAGATCCATTCGAGACTCGTATAAATGTCAAAAAGAAAAACCCATCCATAGTAAGATTCTACTCTAAATTTTATCGGTAGTGTTCATACTATGGATATTTTTTTTGTTATTCGTGTAAAATCCTACTATACTATGGATCGATTTCCAACAAAACACGGGAATTCTTAAAAGACAAATAGAAAAATTCCGGGCGATATTTTTTGAGGGGAAGCAGAGTTACATATGTGTAAAACAGTTAATTATTTTATAGGAGAAGCGAAATAAAAACACGTCTTTACTCGACAACGGCTAGTTGACAAAATTGGAGCTGCAATGCTGTCAAGTTTCAAAAAACTGGGATCGCCAGAAACAGTCGAATCAAGTTTAACTTATTCCGTTTAACAAAAATGTCATATGTAGTTGTGAGATATTTCACATTTCAGGTTTTGCTAAGCACTTTTTAATAAACAAGTCATTGAAGCGGTTTATACAGTCTGTATCTCTCAATGCGTTTATGTCTAGAGTTTCCACTGAATTAAAATTGAATGTTTGGGTTTTCAGTATAACACCGCTCTCGTTTTTTTTTTTTAAATTTCATTGATTCAAACATATGTAGATTTCCTAAATATGAAATTCTTACTGCATGATCGCAAAATACATGGTAGTGTTTTCAAAACGTGTATATTAGCGAAAATAAATTTTAAATATTCATTTCATGCACCAAAAAGTAACATTGCACTCCTTTGCATAAACTCATTCTAATATTGTCATAAAACATTTTTCAATCGCCATTAATGTCAGGACATATTATGATTATTCAATGAATCAAAAAATCTGTTCGCAAATAACACAATCACGCCCAGACAAAGGCGCGACACAACATAATATTCGAAAAGCATGCATATAGGAGTTGCAATACCTTTCTAACTCTATGGTGGTTTTCAAAATTCATTCCACAAAATTTCAATTGGTTTTCGGTTCTTTCTTATTTCTTTGGGTAATTTGTGTCAGAAAAAAATTAATAATTACATGTGAAACATTCCGATCATGTTAATTCGAATCGTGATTTATTGTCCCATCTCACATATGGATATTTGATATGGTTAATTTTCGATAAAGATCTGTGAGTAGAATAATTTATTGATAAAATCAATAATCGACAGTGCATTGAATTTCTATTTTGATTTTAGCAACATCAAACTACGAATTGCGATCATCAGTTAAGTTCATCACATTTTGCACCTCTTTTCGAATAATGAATAATAAGTGTTTATAAATTTATAAAGGTGTATAGAGTATCCGACTCAGTTTCAGACTCTATGTCGTGCGAAAACTATAATTGAACTTGAACGAAGGATAATTGTAAATTATGCGTATTTAGAAGGTGTAATATCTGCGCACTTAGAGATATGCAATCAAGATTGGAAAAAAGATTGTTAAATTATTTATCGGGGAGATATCTTGTCCGATAGGATGGAAAAACATTCTGTACACCTAACACATGTCCGTTGATGGCACAGCACAGAGATGCACACGACGACGGTTACCGCTATGGTGGGCTAAGCATTCAAGCTGAAAAACACATCTATTTTTGATGCCGATTTGCTGGGTGCTGGCTCTCCGAAAAATAATATTTGACATTATGTTCCTTGTTTTCTTTTTGTACTGATTAAGTGGCAAGTTATAGCTATCATTGAAACCAAATATCGACATTTTTTAGCTATCATTGAAAAATGTCTGTCATTGGGCGAAAATTTCCTGATAGGAAGCAAGCTTTTCCTAATTGGAATAAAGCATTTGGGGTTAGAGTTGATCATTGAAAGTAAAATTGAGGCACCAACAATCAACTGTTCATTGAAAACGATTTCATCATTGAAAAATTAAAAAACCTTTTTCGAAATTAAAATCAACTGATAGAAAAGTTCTGGAAAAATAATGTATTTTTTTAGTACAAAAAAAACTACAACGGACCATCTCCATTTGGACACCAACCATTCGAAACTTGACTCTCATAATCGCTTTTAAATCTCGAAACAAAATATTTAATAATGACAACCAATGATAATAATTTTACCCCCAGGAAATTTTGTTTCAATGTTAGCTATCAAAAATTTTAATGTTTAGTTTCAATGATGAAAACCAATTTTGACCTATAACTGGCCCTTAATTCAGTACTTCTTGTTCCCGTACTTATTTCTTGTACCTATAATTTTCAAGTATTTTGTTCCAAGTAAGAAGTATTTAACCGTACCCTTTTACAATACTTAGTTCTTCAAATTAATTACTTACTTACTTAAGGTGACGCTACAGTCATGTGTGAACCAGGGCCTCACCCAAAAGACCATTTAGCTCGGTTCCTAGCTAGATGTCTATATACATAGTTGGGCACTCCAATTTGGGTGAGGTCACTTTCCACTTGTACGCGCAACCTGATCCGTGGTTTTCCTCTACTGCCCTGTCCTGTGAGCATGGATTCGAAGACTTTCCGGGCCGGAGCATTAGTTTCTATGCGCTCTACGTGAACCAGCCATCTCAGTGGTTGGGCTTTTATCCTTTTAACTAAGTCTACGTCGATGTACAGCCCGTACTGCGTACAGTTTGTCGTTCAATCTTCTCCTCCATTCACCTTCTATGCATATCGCTCATTAACCTCTAAACTCATTTTTACCGCCTCTGTCTCAATACTCACAAACGCCCCATTTACATTACGCTAAGTTCTTCCGATTATGTCAATGTCATCAGCATATCCTGGTAATATGACATACCTTTAAAAGATAGTGCCTCTAGTGTTAACTAGTGAGTTCTGCGTCCGCACTATTCTTTCAAGTACGATGTTAAAGAAATCGCATGACAGTGCATCACCATGTCTAAAGCCAAAACTAGACATGACTCTATACAGCTCGTCCCTGTAGATGCTGTCATAAATGCGGCCTTGAAATCGATAAAGAGATAGTGGGTCCCGATTTGATGTTCTTGGGTTTTTTTCCAGAATCTAACACCACAGTGATAAGGACCTATCAGGTTGTTGACGATGGGCATTAGACGTTCACACATTACGGCTGAGAAGATTTTGTAAGCAATGTTAAGTAGACTGATTCCTCTATAGTTGGTGCAGTTTTTTTTTAAGTATGGGGCAAACAATAATGAGGTTCCATTCATCGGGCATGCTTTATTCCGACCATATCTTACAAATAAGCTGGTGCATGCTCCTAACCAAAGAATCTCCAGCTCGAAATTCCAGCTTTACTCCGTCTAAGTCGGGAAGACGGGATTGTTGGCTTTCGTCGTCTATATTCATTGGATCTTCTTCAATATTATTTGCATTTATTTCTCAATACTTTATAGCCCATCGCATTCCTGGATTGATCGATTTCGTTGCGGTTCAATAATTCTACTGAACAACCCCCAAATGAAACACATAAATTAAGCCATACAAAAACTACTAGAATATTAAATTGCTGACAAAATCGTCCATGCTCATTTCGAAAAAATGAGTCTGAAAAATATTATAAAATTGTTGCAAAAATATTGCTATTTGAATTATTTTTCTAGTGGTAACCGTGATGTTGATGAGAAATTTGAATTTGATACACGGTCTACGAACATGCTTTTTTATAGGACAAATTGGTCTGTTAGCCGGCAGGGTGGACGCTATTGAGAAGAATTATGCGTTTTGAGTTAAATTGACCTAAGTGTTGTGGCAAAAGATAAGTATCTACAAGTTGGGCCACTCGAACTTCAGTTGGATATTCAATTCATATAAAAAGAAACATTTGAATGTACCTAATAAATGTTATTGGTAATGGTAGTGCATATTTAACACAGCATTTAAGAGTGCGTTTCTACTGTTAGAAGGCTTGGAGATATTGAAAAGGTATTCTGTAAGTAGAGAACGAAGTTCTAGTTGATTCATTCTAAACGCTAAAACAGATAATTCTTAAAACTAGTTTAAGATTTTTTATACCGATGCTAAAGGCTACGTGGAAGATTAGAAAAGCATTTGAGATGTTAACTAAGATCTCAAAGATATTTGTATAAGAAAGTGGCGCTATCAAATTAAGTTATGTATTAAAAAGAGTAATTATTTTGTATGAATATATATTTGTAGTAGGATCTCAGGAAGCCCCTGTGGAAAAATTTTACAATTAATTAGGATAATGTGGATGAAAATAGTTAAAACTTGAACTAGATTAGAGATTTGTTTTGGTAAAAGCGTTTTCATGTTACGAAAGACCACAATATTATTAGTCTTGTTAACGGAACTGTTCGACAAATAACTTTTATCAGATTAAATTTAGACACACCCTCTCAAACATATTATTATCACTCTTATACAAAATAAAGATATTGGAATAAGATATGACTGGATCGGGAATAGAAAGCGAACTCATGGAAAAAGAGATTTAATCAAAACTATAAAAGTTGATTGCCTTGTAAAAATGCAGTTTTAGTGATGTTAACAGAAATCTATTTTACAATTTTAACACATTTGTGCAGTTATCACCGTATTTCATGTTTATTTTTACACTTTTTTAGATATTAGATATAGTGACATGATCTTGAAGATAAGTTGTGAATATAAGACGTTGTCAAATTAAAAACAGGTTGGGGTGCGACCCACACTAATAACTTCCCATTCCGTCTGTCGATTTGTATTGCTTAAAAGTTTAACAAAATATTCGTAACAATTTTTTGTGTGAGATAAATAATTTGAAGTCAATATCTTTCTTTGTTCTCCTAATATTAGGTTTTCTTGTTTTGTTAAAAAAGTTGTAAGTGGAATTTTTCTAAAAGATTAACTAAAAATTATCAAAATTATTTGCATATTATGATGAAATAGTTTAATTTCAAAATCTATTTTTTATAACGAGATTTTTAGTGGAAAACTAATTTTTACCAATTTTATTAACATGTCTTAAAAGTTTTTATTTCTTACTAGCGGCCCGTCCCGGCTTCGCACGGGTAGACATAAATAGGTACAGATATTTAAGTTATAAGCATGCTAATTAAAGCATCTTGCACATGAGCTACGAACTGCGAACTGTGGATGTTCGCATATTTTGACTTTCTTTCACATGAGCTTTATTTCTATTCGCAGACAGCGACGAATTGTCAATTTATAATTACCCTTTTCAACAAACAAAACAAGAGTGGTATAATTTTGAGGTTAAGTTGAGCGCGAACAATTTATTCGTTGCAGTGTGGATGGTGTGTGGAACGCGAATAGAGTTTGACAGTTCGTAGCAACCACACTGCATTTCGTTACTACCAAACTGTTTTTACAAAATTTTCCTGTTTTAATGAACAAAATGCAAATGTTATTATCCTAACATTAGTGTCAATTAGTTTCTTATAATTTAATTGTGCTTTTGTTTGAAATTGGCTTTTTGAAATGTGTAAAATCACGTTTGTTCGTCCATTCGTTGTTCGCTCTCATGTGCAAGGCCCTTAAAACGACCATGAATCACTAAATTAGAAAACATTTTTTTATCCTATCATTAATACTCTTCGAAGCGTATGCGATGAAAGACATTTTATGACTAATTTTTTTACACTTTCGGTTGGTTTTAATAGGAATTTCTAAAGATTTCTATAGTAATGTAGTACTAAATATAGCCTATGTTACTCAGTGATAATGTAGCTTTTTAATGAAAAAAGAATTATTAAAATCGGTCCAGTACTTTTTGAGTTTATTCGTTACATACAAAAATACAAATCTTTCTTCTTTATAATATTAGTGTAGATATAAACAAATATAGATTAGATTTTTCTAAAAACAATATCTAACGTTAACAACAAAACTTGGCACAGAATGAAATCATTTTGAAGTCAATACCTTCATTTATTCACGAGGTGCCGAGAATCGAGAATATCAATTTTTACCAATTTTGCGTTATATTTTTTGTAGATTTTAATTTTTATGAAAAAAACTGACTGTTGTATTTTTATACACATTTTACTGAATGTCGGAAACAATATTTTCTAAAAATATTTACATAAGTTGAAAATCAATTTTTACCAACTTTTAGTAATGTTTCTTTTAGGTTTTAATGTTTTGTAAAAAAACTGTCAATTCGATCTATCCCAAAATTTTAATAGGTGTCTTAAATGTTATTCATCGTTGCAAACAATCATTTTGGAAATAAAATCATTTTTTGTTCGTAAATTATTCGATGTGACAATTATTTTTTTTAGCTTTTTGATTTATAAAAAAATTGAGTTTTACTTTACCTGAAGTTAACCTAATGTTTCCATTCCAAGAAAGTGTTGTATTAAATCCTAAACCAATATTTTGTGCGGATTTAACATACGGTTGTTCAGGTGTAATTGAGGAAAATACGAGGTATCAGCAGATGTTTTTGAAATGACCTAAAACTTTGATTTAGTTGGATTCAAACATTAGCCATAAGTTCGCGATCAGTTCGAAATTCTTTTTAAATCTTCATCGTTATCTATTTATTGGCTTAGGTCTTTAACGACATTTATAAGAGCAGTTTCGTAACTGTGTTTAGGGTTTCCAAAAAGTTAATTGTTACGCTTAAGATGTTCTTTTATCTGGGAATTCAAAATTTGTTCAAGTACGTTGGAAAAAAATGGTAATATCAATATGTCAATCCGTCTAAATTCACTCTGATTCTTGGGAATTGGGATAATGTTTACACTTTTCCATGTAGGGAACACTCCAGTCAAGCTAATAGTATTGAACAGGTGAGTTATTGCTTTTAAAATACAGGGAAGGATGGCTTTGGCGAAGACAGGGTGTATTTAATCAAAGTGAAATGCAACTTTCTAAAATATCCATATACTTAGCACCAATGAAGCTTAAACCGTTATCACCAGAGTTTTAAATATTACGTTGACACTGCGTAGAGATTTCTCCATTATTTTGGATAGGGCAGGGGGTGAACTAAATATGTTATGGAGTTCAAAAACGATGTAAGATTCATATCTAAAGAGTTTTGGTGAATATTTTAAAAATCTCGAATGTGAAAAAGTTATCTAGATTTTATACATTTCTTTTTATCGTCCCTTGGAAAAATATTCCCAATTACTAAATGTTGCACATCGATAACTTAAATTTTACGCATCAATAATACACGAAACATTTATGGAATTTTTATCTCAACTAATAGCACCAAACCATACAATCAGAGTTAGTCATACTGAAGTAATTAGAAGTACTTAACATCCCTTGTTGACGTTATTTCTAAACAAAAAGACATTTTTACCAAAGCCAAACTCCTGACACGTGCGCCACTTAGTTTATGCGTCAGTTGGTTTTTCTTTTTAAACCCCTAATAAGATTTTACATACTTTTTCACTGCATTATTTTTGTTTCCAAATGGAACAACTTTCTGCCTTTATACTTCACTACCTAAAGTGATTATTAGCCATTAGCACCTTAAGTCAATTAATTACATACATGCCATAGAGCCATTGAACTTGTCAGTTTCCAATCAATGTCTGCGAGTCGAATTAATTTTGCCTTTAGACTATTTGGAGAGGGGTAAGATCCAATAAATCAGTAAACCTATGTATGTTGTTAAACGCAACCAAATCAGTGGAAAATTGGTACATTGCATTGTTTTGTTTTAGTTTTCAGTATTATTGATTGCAAAAAGGTGCCCGAACGAAGCCACTATGCACAATGTTTTACAAGCACAACGGTCGGTGGTGTTTTAGTTTCTAGAAAACAGCCTACGCAAGATTCAGAGTTTAAATTAGAACGTGATCTCTATGTTCCTATACTATATTACTGTGAGCGAGTTGCGCATGTTGCCAAGGTCTGAGTGGGTGGGAGATTGAACTTAACCTAGTCAAACAAATTATTTAATTTGGTGAGCAATAACCTTTAGCTGTTTTGAGTTTTAGTTGTTATAGTAAAGTTTTCTTCTAGATAGCTTTTGAGAAAAGAAGTAATTTAATCAGTTTCAATATCAAATAGATATTGTAAGAAAGAGGCTTCTTGTCCGTTGCCAAGATGTAGACCTCAAACATTCAACTGTGTGTCAACTTTATGTAAGATGAATGTGGTGTAAAAAGTCTAAGTAGGTACGTACTTCTTAATTTCCCAATTCCACCAACTCACCACCGGATGCTGATTGATGAAAAAAATATAGCTAAGCCGGTAGATATCAAGTTTTCTAATAGGATCTTGACAACTTTGAATTTAATTTATGAACGTTCTCTTTCAATTTCACTTTAGCTCAATGGGTTCGTAAATAAGCACAATATTCTTTGGGGTCATGTCGACATTTTCTTCATGAATCATCCACAAAAAATAACTGTTTGGTGAAGTTTGCAGTTGGCAGAGTTATTGGGCCATATTTTTTCATCAACGATCTTCACGTTACTGTGAATAGCCAGGGTTATTATTTTTAGCCCGAATCGGAAGATATGGATTTCGACGACATACATGTGGATTCAACAGGATGGCGCAACAAGCCATACAGCACACCTTACAATTGATTTGTTCAAGAGTAAATTTGATGAGCGTGTTATAAATAGAAATGGTCTCCTTGTTCGTACGGTTAAAAGCCTCTAGACCATTTCCGTTGGGGCTACGTTAAGTCATTGGTTTATATTTAAAAGCGATTAGAAAATTTACCTTTGTTATTTTTGGAATCAAGATGAATATAATGAGCTGTAGAATTTTTTAAGTAAAAAAATACATAATTTAACTTACTTTCGCCAATAACTAAAAGTGTTCAAATGGTAGACATGTGCATTCAAGAGGACACAAGCGTCCACAGGTTTTTTGTCAAAACCCACCTCAAACGAGAGAGAGAGGGGAGAAAGGTGTATTCACTAAAGCACCTCTCCTTATTCGGCTTCTACAGTTTTAGTTAGGTTGAATTACTTAGTGAACACCTTATAGGGCTTCTACGACATATTTGGAGCCCAGGCCTATAAGAAGCGGGAGCATGAGAAGCGCTCGATCGAGGAGATAGAGGGATGTCACCAAAGGAATGATGTTCGTAAATTTTAAGAAAAGGTAAAAAAAAACCTTCCTAGGGTACCAGCCACGAACCCAAGCCTGTAAGGACGATCAGGGAAACATCGTATTAGAACCGCAGTCTATGTTGAGAATATGGAAAGACCACTTCTCCAAATTATACAACGGCGAATTCTGCTGTAAGGGAGATGGAACCTCTCAATCTAGGCGACAACAACAATTCCATCTATCCGACCTCGATGAAGTGAAGATAGTAATATTGAAACTAAAGCCCAATAAAGCTGCTGGAGTTGACGGCATAGCTGCCAAATAATTTAAAGCAACAGGCGATGACTTGATAGTGAGGATGCACCAAGTCATCTGGTCGGAAGAAAGTATGCCCGATGAGTGGAATCTCAGCATAGTTTGCCGAATACTCAAGAAAGGAGACACTCTGAATTGCGCCAACTACAGAGGTATCAGTCTCCTGAACATCGCATATAAGATCCCTTCTGACGTATTATGTGAACGTCTGAAGACGTTCGTCAAAAAACCTGATAGGTCCTTATCAGTGTGGCTTCATACGAGGAAAATCCACCATTGCCCAAATATTCACATTACGGCATGTCTTTGAAAAAACCCAGGAACTTCAAATCGATACCCACTATCTCTTTATCGATTTTAAAGCCGCGTATGACAATATCTATAGGTAAGAACTTTACAGAGCAATGTCTAGTTTTGACATCCCTGTCAAACTCGTCCGTTTGTGCAGAATGACATTGGAGAATGCACGCTGCTCTATCAAGGTTAGAAAGGATCTCAGCGATGCTTTTGGTGTCAAAAAAGGTTTTACACAAGGCGATACACTGTCATGCGACTGTCCCGTCTGCATAGATGGAGAGTTGAGGAGAAGATTCAACGACAAACTGTACGGCCTCTACAGCGACACTAACCTGGTTAAGAGAATAAAAGTCCAACGAGTTAGATGGCTGGGTCATGTAAAGCGAATTGACATCAATGCTCCAGCCCAAAAGGTCTTCGAATCCAATCTCGAGGGACAGTGCATTAGAGGAAGACTTCGACTCAAATGGCTCATCAAGGTGGAATAGGACCTCAACCAACTTGGTGTGTGAAACTGAAGACAGCTAGCTAGGGACCGAGTTGGCTGAAGACACATGTTGGTTGAGGCTCAGGTTCGTCCCGGACTGTAGCGCCACCTTAAGTAAGTAAGTAAGTAGTAAAAGAAACACCTACTCAGCTTTTGTGAGTGCTTGGCAGCCGGAATTGACGTTTTAAGAAGTACCTCAGTTTTTTCGGCAGTTTCAAATTGACGCTAGCCCCTGGATTCTGCAGCGTATAGCATTGTTGCTTTGGAAGTTGCGAGAAATACTCCATGTTTTGGGCTAAATGAGAGATCCTTGTTTCCATTCACATTGTTCCAAACAGTCCCAATCGTATTCTTCGGAGCAGATATGTAGTTTCTTAAAAAGGTATCTTTCCATATTGATGTTGCTTGTAATGGTGAAACGTAAGTATTGGTTTAGATTCACCGTAAGGTTTAATTTCAAAAAATAATACCGCGTCATAAGTTGAAGCGACTCGGGGGATGAAAAAAGCGTAGAGTTGTTTCCGTCTACGTAGATATGTCTCAGCAATATTAGTCAGACTGAATATATGGCCTACTGTGGAGCAACCCTTTCTGAATCCGATTTGGAATTCGTTAAGGAGATGGTTATTCTCGATCCATATGGTGAGACGACATCTTAGGATTTCCCTGAAAATTTTGAGTGCTGTGTTGAGAAATGCAATTCCGCGGTAGTTTGCTGGATCATTTCGATCTCCTTTTCCAAATATAGGGTATATTATTGATTTTCTAAAGTGCTCGGGAGCTTCACCTGAACTGAATAAATCATTGAAGGCTAATGTAAGATTTTCTAGGATATTAGTTGTGGCGTTCTTGAAAAATTCATTTGAGATCCGATCAACACCAGGTGCTTTGCTGTTATTCAATTTCATTATAACTGATTTCACTCCAAAAAGTGATGTTTCACTATCCAAAAAGTGATTTTTGAAGTTTGGTTGAGCGTATTGTATGTGGGTTCAAAAGTTCAACGTTCTTCTGTCCCTGAAAGTGATCACTATGTGTAGATGTATTTAAATGAGGATTTGACGTCGCAAAGGAGTTGCAGGATATTAAGCTTTCTGCTTGTTGTTTTCTGAAAAATTACTTTTTAAATTTGCATAGTCTTGTTTTATCGATTAACAGTTAAAACTTTGGTATAATCTTATAAACGCAAAAAAGTTTTTCCTCACATTTCTTATCGTACCAATCTGAATGGATCTTTTATATAGACAGTTTTATGTGATAGTAGACTATTGATTCTTTTATAATTTCCCGCAAAAGTTCTATAGTTGGACTTAGGGATGCTAGATTTGAAAAATTTCTGCGCGGGACAAACAAATATTTAAGTGAATGAAAAACAAAATTGTTCTTTAGTTTTAAAACATATTTTATTTCAACATATATTGATTTACTTCCTTAGTGTAATTAAATAAATAAATAAAAACTTAACATTCTTCAGAAAAAAAACAGTTATACGTAAAACTATAAAATATAACAAAACAATTTAAACATATTTTTGGGCTGATGTAATTTTAGAAATTATTTCATTTAAGCCGTATTTCGTTAAACAGAATTCTTTAAATTCTTTACAAGACATATCGAAATTTTGTTTTATCATAAGCTCTGCTTCTAACACAGACATTGAAATTTTATTTCTTTCTTCCCGCCAAGAATTTTTCATTAAACTGAAAATTCTTTCAGAACTTGCGTTAGAAATAGGCAAAGAAAAGACAAAATCAATAATTTTTTCAAAATTTGGGGCCGGATTTTTCAATACTATTAACATCATTATCATATTCATTTTCATAAAAATTTTCTAGACTTACGAATTCCTGAAAAAGCAAATCAACGTCTATATTTTTCAGTTTAAAGCAGTCAACAATTTTTAAGTAATTATCAAAATCGTGTTTGTTTTTAAAACTTAACCCTGACAAACATTTTATATTATAACTAAAATCAAATTTATTCTCTAAATATTCGATAGCGTTCTCATAAAATGCATCAATTTCTTTGACAAATTGTCTTACAATTTGATCATTGTTGCATTTCAGTAACACAGAGCGAGCTAACGTTCCAAAAAACTTATGTTCTCTTTCTTTTTTTAGTAAATTTCTTAGATCATTCATTATCTCATATAAATTAACAATAGATGTGTCTTCGCTCTCAAGAACTATTATTGCACTATTAAAAATTCCACCAACATGGGATAAAAAAGCTAAATAAGCTTCGGCTATTTCGAATTCAAAAAACTTCTTTAAATATGGTCGAACTTTTTTTTGTGAAAGAAAATAACATTTTACTGAACTGTAATGTTTAAGAAGCCTGTCGACGGCAGGAACTAACGACAACCAACGAGTAGAAACATGTCTCAAAAGCTCGGACCATTCTTCATTGCACCATTCCATAAACTCTTTAAGTTCGGAAACGTTTTTGCTTGAACTAAATTCATTATAAACCATTATAATAATGGATTCGGTATCGAATCTTAACATGGTCTGAGCTTTCTTTAAAGTGTTATTCAAAATATGACAATTACATCCCATTGGAATAATAAAACTATTTTCTTTTTTGAATTCCGTGAAAACGGATTGATTTTTGCCAAAATTTACATTTGCGTTATCAGCTGAAAATGCTGTTATATTTTGAACACATAAACTGGATGATATAATTGCTCTTTTGAGAGATTCTGCGATATCTTTTGATTTTTCAGAATCCAAATTATAAAAGTTTAATAACTTGGTGCAGACACCATGACTACTTTTAAAATATCTTACAACTAACGGAAATGTTTTAATGTTTCCTTTATTGGACGCATCAGTGCCAATCGAAAATGGTTTATTTGAGTCTTTCGTCAAATCCAAAATAATCATCTTTTTGGAAGCAGGAGCCAAGATATTTTGTGCAATTTTAGTACATTTTGTCCTCCCGCACGATATTTGCAATGCTACCTTGGAATCGCTGAATAAACACGGCATAAGTTTGAAGGTACAATCGGCCGATTTGTAGCTGTGTGAGTGTTTTACTGTGTGGTATACTAACGTTGCCTCAACTACACTTGCATCCCTTTTTTCTTTAGTATCTTTGCAAAAAAAATTTGAGACAAAGTTTGTTTTGGGGGTTGCACTCATTAAAATCGAATTTTTATGGCGTTGCGTTTGTTGATGTCGCTTAACGTCATTCTCTCCTCCATGAGATATGGTGAATTTACAAATACAAACCTTGCACTCTGCAAATTGTGCGGAACTTTTGTTTTTGCATATCCCAGTCGTATTTGTTTTCCCAGTCGTATTTGTTTTCCCATTTATTGTTGTAATTCACTTTTCTCCTGAATTTTTTTCTTGGTGCTTTCTTGATCTTGTCTTTTACACTGGCTTTTGCAACAGATTCTGATTCTGGACTATCTGGACAAATCTTGTCGTCATTAGAAATACTATCCACATCCACAATGCTTTCGGATTCTGAAGAACTCATTTTATTTATCTAAAAGTATACATTAAGCAAATAGAAATACGCATTTCCAGGGGCGTCTTTGAACTTTTGGGGGCCCTGGGTCCAATAGGATTTGGGGGCCAAAAAAAGTAGGTATAATATATTTTCTATTAATTCTTTAGGTTAAAAAATCATTTTAAAATTAATTTGTTTTTTTTTACATATTTTTATTTTTCAAAAAGAACTAAAAAAAAAAACATAAAACAGATATTTATTTATACTTTTATAATTTTTTTTAATTTACCTTCAATAGTTAAACATTTTTCTTTATAGTTGATTTTTGATAATTTTTATTGTTTTTTGGTTGATTTCTAATGTTTTTATATTTTTTTTTTAATTTTATGTAAGTTTATTTCTTTGTATTTGTTTTGATTCGTTTTTTTTTTAGATATATGTACATATATGTAAGTTGAGGAAACAATAAAATATTATTGAAGGCATACTTTTCTGACTTTGTCAGTTGCAAAATCATGAATTAAGTCATCAAATTCAATTTCCTGCAGTAATTCATTTTCAATTTATAAAATTGACAAGCTGTTTAGTCTATCTTGTAGAATTGTGCTTCGAAGTTCATTTTTTATCCGGTTCAATTTCGAAAATGAACGCTCTCCACTGCAGTTTAAAACCATCAAAGATAAAAAAATTCTACAGGCAGTTTCTACATTTGGAAATTTATTCCCAATTTCATCCACTGTAATTAGACTGTACAATTTTGATATTGTAATAAGATCTTTATTTACATCTTCATTGAATTCTTTTAAATACTGTACGAGGTGCAAGCATTCTATCTCAAGTTTTTCTGCATTACCATCTCTATGGTATTTTTTTGAAAACTTTTCGCAAGAATTTTGCAACTCAACTGAAGTCAAATATTGCAATCGACAAAAAAAGCCAAACAATGCATTAATTTCTTGATAGCAATTGGATCGTATTTTTAATTGCAAAGTAATAGTGTCAATAATTGGAAAAAATTGATATTTTAGACTTTTCTTTCCGAATTAGCTGGACGGATGATGCAGTACCATCAAAATATGTGGTAAGCGAACTTCGTACTATTTAACGTTGCAATAAGTCTTTAAAATTAGCATCCGGATTCTGAATTTTGGCAAACGCTTCAACTGGAGCTTGCTCTGGATCTCTAGAGATAGATGTCAAGGCTTCAGTAATTTGCTTATAACCATGATGGATCGCGTTAGCTGCATCAGCTCGTGCAGACCATCTTGTTTCAGAAAGACTATTAAGAACTCTATGTGAACCTAAACATATGTACATTCAGTTTATTCCAGCGATGGGTGGAAGCAGAAAAAAAGTTGTACGTTTTTTGAACCACTTGAAAGAAACTTGTTGCCTCCTGCACACAACCAGCCGCATGAAGGCCTACTAAGTTAAGAGAATGTGCTGCACAAGGTACAAAGGTAGCAAATTCGCACTTCTCCTTTAATCTTGCTTGCAAACCAGAATATTTTCCCGACATATTAGACGCATTATCATAGCTTTGTCCTCTACAATCCTCTATTGAAATATCATGATTTTACAGAAATGTCAAGATTCAGATTTATGCTCTTGAATTGGTATACATTTTAAGAACCATTGGGAACATAATTTTTAACATATCGAATTACAAAAGTCAACTGGTCGATATGAGAAAGGTCGGGTGTACTGTCAACACTTAGGGAAAAATATTTTGCCGATCTAATTTCACCTACAATTTTCATTAGGACTTGTTTTCCCATTATATCAATGAATTCATTGCAAATATTTGCTGATAAATATGAAGTGTATCCCTTTCCTGAGTCCTCAAATTTTTTTAAAATGATCTGCGAAAAATGAATCATCATGGGACAACTTTGTGTTTGTTTATGGAGTGAGTTGAAAAGTCAACATGTGTGCAGAACTGTAGAGTAGAACGAAAGCAGAGTTGTTAAAATAATGTTGACAGCGTGTGGAGGTGTATGATTAAAGATTCATGTTGCCAGAAGTTTAAGATGTTGAGGAGGAGAATTTCAACGGAACGGAGAGTAAAATGAAACTTGTTTTTCTGTTACTGTCTACTAACCTTATTTCGTTTTCTATATAATTATTGTATAGATTCATTCATTTTGATTTGGTGGATTTGGGGGCCAAATAATTTCGGGGCCCTGGGCCCTGGCCCACCGGGCCCATGCCTAAAGACGCCACTGCGCATTTAGTGATTCATAATTTAAATTGCAAGAACCTTTTTATCACAGCCAACAAATTATAAAAAGAACACGACAACCAACGCGACAAGCTGACGAAAGAAAAACTTGAAACTGTAAACAAAAACAATGGAAAAGTAAACGACGAAAAATATTCGCTGTCTCTCTCACTAAGAATTTCGACTCTCGAATATCGAACAATAGTTGCGTTCAGTGAACCGAATGAGAAAAGGTTCGACTTTATGAAAAATTAAAGGTCATGTTGCACGCACTCCAAATGAAAAAGAAAAGTATTGAACAGCAAAAAATTAAGGGTATTTTCGCGGGATTTCCGGGACATTTATCTTCTCGGCGGGACAAAACTTTGCCGCGGAACACTTGCGGGACAAAGACGGTTTTCCGGGACAGTCCCGCACGTAGCGGGACGTCTGGCATCCCTAGTTGGACTTTTATCAAATGGTAGACGGTTTGACAATTTTTTATTTATGTTCGTTTGGTACAATTTAATTTTAGGAGAATTTTCAGATTGCTGTTCTACTACTTCATTAAAAAATTGATTTCACTGACGATTAAGTCTTTTGTTTTTAACGCTTCCTGCATCAAAACAAGCAATTACCTAGAGAGTTTGTCATATAGAGTTTAATGAATCTTTTATTTTGATCAATTTTTAACTTAACAAGACAGCAGCGTTTTCCTTCAAGGTAAAAGTAATTTATCAACTTCTACCATACCCAGAGAACACATTACAAGAAGCATCTTAGAAATATACCTACTGGGCCTTAAAGCTGCCAACAAAACAGGTTACATATCATGCTCAAGAAATGGCACTATATATTCCAAAATCATTATACCATAATTTGCAAATCATTACCATATTGACAGCCGACTTCATGGGGGTTCAAGTTAGCCGCCTGCCTCCAGTGACTAACAGGACAAAATCGCTATTGCCTGACTTAGCCGTCTGTCTTGATATGAGTATAAAGGAGTGAAATATGTATAACAAAAGCCAGCGAAGACCATGTACGAGAAATGTTGTCATCACACGTTTGACATCAAGAGCTTGGCTTGCCATGTTAAGGGAGATAGGAGAGGAAGTGAGTAGTGAGGTGCATATCTGCCAGATGCCATAATAAAGTATCTCCACATACATATGTATATGTAAATATAATTGAATATTATTTTCTCAAATTTACGCCCCACCATAATTATGCCAATTTAGATAGAACGAACCTTAGACGCGTCATCATCTTGCGTCGCAAGGTTGCTTCATTGTGGGTTGGTGCATCAGTGGTTATATACTTTCACGCTGCCCGGCCCGTATTCCCGATCCGATCCGATCGGCAGTGGTGGCTGAGAATTTCGACGTTATGCCAGAACAGAATGTGGGACGTGGAGGAGATAAATGACGATGTTCAACCAGGAAATTCATTGATTGATGCAGATTAGGGGAATCATGTTAGAAGTGGACGCTTCTGCTGCTGGTTAGTTGATTTCGCTATGGCAACTGTTTTTTTCAATTCCTATCCAAGATCAATTATCAACTTCAACATAAGTAGGTGCTAAGGAATGAACGACAAATTTGTTGAACTTCTTCTTCATACTGGCATAGCTTAGAGTAGATGTATATTACCAATTTTTAATGAAGTGTCTATCAAATTTGATAAGCATATATGTACGTATTCCTAGTTTAACTAAATATATGGGGCAGAGAATGGTTAAGGCGGTTTCTTTTTTTTGTAAAGCCGTTATAGCAATCAATGCCACCGAACTACAAGTGTCAACAAAAAGATGGTTTATTTAGATGAAGATGGAGATAGAGTATTGGATTTGTGATGAATGGCTTTAATGTCAGAAAATGTGTTTTAAGTAGCCATTCAAAGCATGAATCTAGGTTTGCATTAATCTTGGTTTTTTATCGTGGAAGGCGTACGCGTGGTAGGCAACAGGTGCAGCTATAGTCATTAAAAGATAAACTGTTATTCATTTTTCAGATTACGTCACGTAAAACTGACAGTTGAACAAAAAAATCAACCTAAGGCGGTGAGAAACTCGATTATAAAAAAAAACTGTAAAACCTAATCCAGATCTTTGCCTCGAGGTTAAGATGCGTGGAGTTTCCCATGGACAAAGAAATTTACTTTTTCGTGGCGAATGAAAAACGAATAAACATATTTTTTTGACTTTGAATTAGAAGGAAAGTCAATCTTTCAAAAAAATTAGATTAAAAATAGAAATACAAAACATCGTTTAAAAACTTTCCGATAAGATTTCTGTTGTTCATTGTTCAGTTGTCATAATAATTCTAACTAATGTGCAACATAGTAGTAGTAGTACCCGTAGCATAATAGTTAGTGCGTTGGACTGTCATGCCAGAGGTCTTGGGTTCGATCCCTGCCTATGCCATCTAAAGTTTTTTTCACGGGTACTGCCTCTTGCGAGGAATTGACAAATCCTCCAAGAGTAATTCTTGTCATTAAAAGTGCTTTCTCAAATTAGCCGTTCGGATTCGGCTTAAAACTGTAGGTCCCCTCCATCCCTGACAACAGTACTCACACATAGGAATGGTTGAGTGTTGTGAGTTACTAGGCCCTAGTTCTCAACGGACTGTTGCGCCACTCAATTCAATTTTTTAATGTGCAACATTGATGCAAGACCACTGAAACAGCCAATTTAAATGTTTGACATAATTTTGTTTACAATTTTTGTTTTTTAATGAAATGCAAACCATTTCAGATGTTTCAAAAACTTTATTATTGAGTTGAAGTACAATCAAAACATTTATGTTTTTCGATGAATCGGCATTTCGGCCACTATTTCGTGTTCAATGTTTTCTCAGAGCTCTTCCAACGTTCGTCGGCTTGTTGGCATACGCCAATGACTAAACTTAGCTCCAAAGAAAATAGTCTATAGGCGTTAAATCGCACGAACAAGACGCCAACTCGACTAGGCCATTTCTTAAAACAAGACGCTCATCAAACTAACTCTTCAATAAATCAATTGTAAGGCGCGGTAAAGCTTTCCTTTCACGGTAACGTCAACGTTATCGTATGGCCTAATAAAGTCACTGGCATGCAATTCGCACTAACTTACTTACTTAAGGTAGGGGATTCACAAAACAAACTTCTCTATCTAGCTTTCCATATTCTACTTGTGCGCGCCACCTGATCCGCGGTCTTCCTCTACTGCGCTGTCCTGCAGGCGTAGATTCGTATACTTTTCGGGCTGGAGCATTGGTTTCCATGTGGTCTACGTGACCCAGCCATCTCAGTCGTTGGACTTTTATATTTCTGGCTAAGTCTACCTTGCTGTACAGGCCGAACAGCTCTCGGGACCGCAGATCACGCAAGGAACTTTTCTCTCGAAACGACTCAAGGTGCTTTCGTCCGCTTTTGTCATAGCCCATGCTTCTGCACAGTATAGCAGGACGGGTATGATGAGGGTCTTATATAGCGACATTTTGGTTACTCGAGATAGGACTTGATTTCTAAATTGCTTTCTTAGCCCAAAGTGGTTAGCAAGAGTAATTCTTTGTTTGATCTCAGCGCTGGTGTTGTTTTCTGTATTCATAGCATCCTATGCAGACAACCGCTAAGCCCATTTTGTCCGCTTCTGTCTCAATACTAACAAAATTTTGACAGGGCATAACCTCGTCTAAAGCCTTTTTTGACAGCGTAAGGTTCGGTTGAATTTTTTCCAACTATCGCCACCAAACGGACGAGTTTGGAGATAATGCCAAAATTAGACGTGGCCCTATACAGCGCGTCCCTGTAGATGCTGTCATATGCGGCCTTCAAATCGATGAAGAGATGGTGGGTTTCGATTTGATGTTATTGGGTACTAAGCTTATATCAATATGTTAAAAATCTCAAATACATATTATGTATGTTACTCGAAAAAAAAATTTGTTTATTCTAGAATACACAAATCTCGTGGCCGTCTCGTTGAGGGCCCATTTACCGAACGTGCAACGTGCTTGATGGCGCATTGGTTTTTGTAAACCCGCAAAATGTTGGATAGGTATAGCTCCAATTGTTGAGCGCGATGGCGTATATGGACTCATTCGGGGATTCCTTGACAGCATCACTAGTTTATTTGGTTCGTTTATGCTTATGCAATATGTTTTCTCAAAACAACAAGCACAGTTTACTTTATAGAATGCTATAGAATTCACAACCTATCCCTAGCATGATTCATTAATAGATATCACACAAGCACAACGTTTAGCGCCACATTGTTTATTTTCTTGGCCAAGCGACCTGCATCTGAATAAATTAACTACATCTGTGTTGGGCATTGAGGGGCAAATCAATTCAAACACGAATCTTTTCACACCTCAGTATCAACATATGTACATATAGTTGACGATAAAATTTTCCCATCCTATCTACTTGAGCAGGAATGAAGAATTCCACAATATACGATGTTCTGTCAATTCATCACAATTCACAACAAATCGGTTTGATTGTCATTCTTACCGATCCGACAAATTGGCCACATTTTTAGAATGCATTTAATTATTTTTGTTCTTTGTAGAAAATACACCTTATTTTTCTTTTTTCTTTTGCACAATTGATTTCAATCAACACTGATGCTGTAATGAGATTCCAATTGCATGCATCTCTCCCTTGATTGTTGTTGTCTGTCTGGTTGACTGACATCGACTCGACACAATATGACATTTCCCGCTTTTTATTTAAGGTTGCAAATTGAAAAGCTGCGACACTAATTGCTTTGGATAGTCTGATGAAAATGCTTCTTCATTTCATACATCAAAACCAATCCATAGTACGGGTGGGCGGAGGCGTCTCACTGCGCCACAAGTTGAAAAGAGGACCTTGGCTATTAATCAATTAAACAATCGAATAAAATCAAGATTTATTGCAAAACTGACGTAGTGGCGCCGTCGCGCCACTCCACGCCACGCTGCGCTGCGCTGTGCTGCACTATGGCGATCTACTCAGCCAACGCAAATTCTGCCAAAAGCATCCCTCTTTAGAGCTACTTTGTGTAACCTGAAGGCAGCCGTCTTGATGTCGTAAAATACATTTGCCACCGCCACAACCGTGCCCGTGCCCGCGTCACCACTGAGTTTAGTGAATTAAAACAAATAATTCACTGCCTCAGAAATGAAATCAATTTCTTAAAATACCATCAAAAGAAAAAAAAAACAATCAACAAGGTGGAGTCTTCTATAAAATCATAATCGTAGAGCCAAGGATGAGGAAGGATAGACCTCTATAGAACGCATAGTTATAATGTTGGAGAACAAGAATAAGCAATGATTCGCGCGCGGGTGCGGCATAGTTCATAAATCGTATACCAATTCTTGTAGAAGTTCGCTTCTTAATCAAAATAATATTTCATTTCGCAAATTTAGAAACTTTGCAGCCATCACTTGGTCAGCACGAAACCAATCTCCACACGCTGGCCATGGCGGGCGCTGGAATGATTTATGTAACCATCAGACTAAAGCCAGACTTTAAGTATATGAATGTAGGTGCAAGTCTATCCCTAGATCGAAAGGACTATATCTTCCTCCAACTCACTCTTATTCTACCATCAGTAAAAAGTCCAAAAAATAATCCAATTTGGAAGCCAATTCTTCTTGTTCTCCCATAAACTGATGTTGTCTGTAAGCTCTATATAAAAATGACTCAATCAGTGGTGCATAAATTGCACAGTATCAGGGCGGAAAAGGTCCTTAATTAGTGGCTTTCATAATTGACAAAGTAAATCAAAGTCCCTTGGTTCACGCGTCTATTATTAAGACATTCAATAGCTAAAGTATTATCGTGCTAAGGAAGAAATAGGTATGTACCTTATCTTTTACAGGGAGGTATTCCGAATCTTGTTTTGTTATATCTACAAAAATATGTATATGTAGATTCTACATATACATATTTTTGTTATATACCGCGGGGGCTTAGGGTATAATAAATTCTGTGCATTCATTTTTATACGAAGCGCCAATGTGATGATGATGATGCAACGCCGACGACGACCGCGACGCTGCAGGAAAGTGTTGGGCTATTCTCAGAAATCAAAAGGAGCGAGGTAGATTCCTTCCTGAGCACTGTTTGGCTGAATGATTTATCAGGAGCATCCCATCGATTGTGGAATGGTTGGCAGACGCTACGCTTTTGGGCGTTCTTGCACCTTGTTGCAAGGTTTAACAACATAAATATAAATATGTTCAACGTTGCTTCCTTATAAGATAACCGTTGAGACGGACTCAAGTGTAAATTTTGTTGATAGAAATGTTTTGCACTCAAGCACCTAAACATCAACAAAACAAGTAGGTTTTTGAAAAAAAAAAAGAATTATGAAATGAATATATTTTTGAATCTAGAGTTAAAACCACACGGATATTAACTGAATGAACAAAATAGACTTGTAGAAGACCGACTTGACTAGCTTTCATTTATTTAAATTCTGTATGTCACGGTTACGTCTGTGTTCCTATTGTATTAAACATTGACTAGATTAATTCTGATAATCAAATGAAAAAAATTGAAGTTTTTTCGTCGTCCATAGCTCAAGAACCAGCGGTGATATCGACTTTAAATAAATGTTGTTATACAGAAAAAAACTCAGAAAGATGCAGAAATGACTCTCAAAAAAATTGAGTTGGTGGTTTTTTACCAAAGCAATTTAAAATAAAGGTTAAAATTTTGGTTTACCAAAATATCTCACGAACCAATAACGCTAGCGACTCGAATTAAGTTTTGTAATATATATTGTAACGTGATACCAAACAAGTATATTTTTGGAAAACAATCCAACTAACGGTTTTTTTATAAATCAAAAAAACTGAAAAAAAAAATGATTGTGACCTCGAATATTTTACGAACAAAAATTGATTAACCCTCAAAAAAATTGTATGCAACGAAGAATAACGTTTTTGATATCTGGAAAAATTTTGAGAAAAATCGAATTAACAGTTTTTTTTACAAAAAATAAAACATAAAAAAAACATTAGGTATTAAAACTTGGTAAAAATTTACTTTCGACTCAAATATCTTTTCAAAAACTAAAAATATTGGCTTCAAACTAATTTTAAAGTACATTTTTTATAAAAATCTAACAGTCAATTTTTTTTTCAGAAAAAAAAATAAAGCTACTAGAATTGGTAAAAATTGGTTTTGACTTAAAATCTCGTTAACAAAAATAGATTTTGAAATCAAACTATTTCATCATATGCCAAATGTTGTTGGTAATTTTAAATTTTTTTAGAATAATTCAACTGAAAAGTTTTTTAACAAAACACGAAACCTACAAACCTTTAAGGCAAGATAAATCGGCAGACGGGATGGGAAGTTATCAGTGTAAAACTATAAAACAGGCATGTATGCCGGCCAAAAACCCATCCCGACTACCCACTATCAAGTGCCGATTGAAGCCACTACAACGAAATTGTCAATTCTGCTGATTCGAGCCATGTTTAATAGGACCTTGTTTGAATAGTAATGAACGTAAGAAGAATCTGCTCGATGTAAGCCGGTACAGCGTCGTAAACATTGCCGTTCGAACACCCGAAACTTCTCCATCTGGGAAGGGGCAACGTTGAACCACACACTTCACTACACTTTTGCTGGTTAATCGCAGCTCGTAAAGATCAACGATGACCATCTTGCGCCAATTCAGATCGCTGGCGTAAATGCTGAAGAAAATCGGCGAATTCACCACAGTGAGTGGTGAAGACCATTTTTAAATTGGAATATTGTGGTAGAAGTTACATTGCCACTTTTGACAGCAAACTTTTTACCGCTAAGCATATTAAAGAGCCTATACAACAATGGTTTACTTATGCCAAACCTGCTCAGTTTTAGATAAAGAACCTTTAACCCTTTCAAATCAACCAGAACAGCACCTGTGCACCTGAATATCGGAAACAAGATTAGACGCAGCATGAATTGTGTTATGATACGCCTTGAAACCGAACTGTTTATCTGGAATTATTTTGGTGACCGAGCCCATTTAGTCAAAGCCCTATATTGATGATATTCTCGAAAACTTTGCTGATGCTCGGAAGAAGACTAATCGACCGAAGATATTATGATGGGTTGGAATTGTCCTAGTACAACGTTGAATATACTGTGGACACCTGCTGATTTTTTGTTTTTCATTGAGTTGAAGATGAACAAGAGCTCAATCTTCGTTAATAACAAGGTCACGTTTGCTCGGCGATTATGGCATTTGCAAAATCGCTATTGTGTCATTTTATTTCGAATGTAAAAGTAAGGAAGTAAGGATCTCTTATTCAGTTCGTGGTTGTGGCGAATGCTAACATTCGCCTTGTACACTTGCTGGAAAGCAGCTCCCACTGCCTCCACTTATTCCATCGGATCTTCTTTTGTGTAAAAGTCACCGTCAAAGATGGCTTCTTCAGGATCTATTTGCGCTGTCAAAAGTTCGTCCCTGTTCTCTTAAACTCTTAGAAGTTTCAGACATGGAATGTCATTATCATTCTTTTTCCTGAATTTAAGACATACTTGGGTCACTGGAATTAATAATAATTATAATTTTTATTGACGACTTCAGTGTCCTAATCTCCAAGTTGTGCGGGTCTGTGAATCGTCTGTACAAGTTTTTGAGTCTTGTCAGTAAACCACTCTTGCGTCTATAGTCGCATTTCTGTAGGCGTCCATTTGGTCCTGGGGCCTGATTATGAGGTTCGCGGCGAATAGTTTTGCTAGCGAGTTTGCCATTTTTCAATTATTGCTTTCGCTTTCTCCTTCTTCGTTTTGAATTCGACCAATTTACGAATTCGAAGGCGAGTTTGAAATGTCATAATGTTTGTTGGCGAGTTGAATCCGATAGCTTTTTTTTGGCGGATTCACAGGCGAAAGAGTGTTTATTATTATTCAGTGTTCGATTTCGTGGATTATTTCTTTATTTTAATTTAAAAATGTGAGTTAGCTTTATTTTAATTTTCTTATAATTTATCCACAATAAAATATAAAATTTTAAAATTCATTCAAGGAACGATGTTCCTGTTCATTCATTTTAAAATTTATCATTTTTGGGCACAACTTTCTCTCAAGAATTTTAAGAGTTTCAGACAAAACGTTTGAGACTGTTGGTTGTGCCATTCCAAGGAGTACGTCTTGTCCAACTCCTTTTTGGTACGATCCCTCAACAAGAAATCTCATAGTAGCGGCAAGCTTTAAAATTGAAGGAATGCCGTTGCTGTTCTGATCCTTGAATTCCTCAGTGATCTCTTGCAAAATGAAGACAAAAGCTTCTTTCGAAAGTCGAAATAGTTTGATAAATCTATTAAGACAAAGTGTGTAGATTGATTGATTAATTTGATTTAAACTAAAAGGAAACAATACTTACTCAGTTGAAGGGAGATCCAGAGGAGAAGATTTGCTTCTTAGTAGTCTCATGGACACCCGTAATCTTGAGGATTCCTGGGATTCCTCAAATTCCTCCCTTTCAGAATAAATACACACCATAATTGATTCTATTTTTTAATTTTAATATTGTTTATTACCTAAATTTAGAATTTATCTCACAACTCATGTTTCAGCTCAAATGAAAAGGGCTTGTTTATTAAATAAATCACCGCAAATTTCACAAATTCAATCAAAACAAAACAAAATTTGTGGAAAGCTGTCAAACCGAAAGTGTTAAATCACTGGAATATAGAGAGGAAAAGTCAAACCAAAGTGTCAAATCACTGGAATATAGGAAGAACTACTTTCGCTTCGCCGCGAGTTCGTTAATAAGGAAATACGAAGCGAGTCGAATTTGAAAGGTCGAATTGAAAACGATCCGCCGCGAACCTCATAATCAGGCCCCTGTTCTTGTACTTAGGTATTGTCCGTTCAATTGTTTGTTTTATTGTTTCGTCCATCTGTTGTAAGTGTTGATCAGTTTCTGTGTTTGTGAGGTTTCTATTGTTTGGTGGGGAAATTCAATTCAATTAATTTACTTTAAACAAAATTGCTGTTTTGTTTTTTCAAAACGAAATTGAACCAGTATAGTACATTGTATAGGTTTCAGTGTAATTAGGTGTGTTAAGTAACACAAAAACACCCGACCATAATATCACACCTACATTTTAAATAAATGCTGACACGATGGGAAATTATGCCTTTATCATTTCCCATACACTATTTTTAATTCTATTTTTGTTATCCAAATTTTTACCTTTCCCACAACCCATATTCCACCCAACTCCCTCAGCAGCGTGAGGCCAGACGAAATATGATCTTCAATAAAAGTTCAATGTTTTGCCTCACGCGCTGATATTTGATATTTAATATTTATGTAGACTGACCACTTTTTAGTTTGCCTTTTGCAAACCTTTGGTCAGTCTAATCACTCATCATTGTTATTCCCAAGTGAACACTTGTGTATTTAATTTATTTAATAAAAATTATTACCTATTTGTTACCATAATTATTTTGTGTTTTAAAGACTTTATTTGTGTTAACAATTGGCGACCGTGACAGGACATACTAAAAGAAGTTTAGTGGCCTGTAGTAAATTAAACAAATAATTGTGCTAATAAAAAGTGAAGTGAGTCGATAAAAGTGAAAAATAAAAACAATTTCATTTTAATTTGAATAAACGCAGCTAAAAATAAATAAAAGTTTAAAATGTCTTCCATCAACGAATTAACCAACAATCAAGAGTTGGTAGGAACGGAGATTTGCAATCTCGCCCGCAATTACAGAAAAGATGGCCCGGGTAGAAAGACGACGCAGTATTTAAATGCACGTTGGGCTAAACTAAATGAATTGTGGGAATCTTTTGATGGAGTGGACAGCGAGATAAGAGATAATTATCCGCAAGCAACAGAGCATGAATACTTCACCAAAGGATATTATGACGAGGTGAAAAAGGTTTATGAGACAACAAGAGATGACATAATAAAGAGGTTTAGTGATGCGGAGTCTAAAAAATCTGATGAGGCTGAAGAAGAGACCACAGCAGTCAACCCTCAGCCCAAGCAGACAAAAGGGGATCTAGAGACCACAGCAGTCAATCCTCAGCCCAAGCAGCTAAAAGGGGATCTAGGACCAACAGCAGTCAATCCTCAGCCCAAGCAGCTAAAAGAGGACCTAGGACCAACCGCAGTCAGGCCCCTTGCAGGGCCTTCAAAGCAACACTTCACCGTATCACCAGATTCAAATATCCCAACAGGGCTAAAAGTAAACCCTACCTCCGAATCTAACAGGATGACAATGGAGAGAAAATTCCGACTGCTTGGTAAAATCTTCCAAGCATCATTAAACAAATGCCCAGTGAATTTAAAAGAAACTTCACCGCAGCAGTTTCATCAAAAAATTAAAACACTCATATTAAACTGGGAGGACATAACCTCGGCATATAAAAGACTTGGAGACGATGCAGCTGTAGCCGACATAGAGCTTTATTTTGAGCTTCAGGACGAATTGGACTTGAGGATTAGCTGTTTACCCAACAACAGCTTGATTAACGAAACCACCAGCCAACCGCCTCAAGTGAAGTCAACCGCAATAAAGCTACCCAAAATTGAGATTCCGAAGTTCGACGGTAGTTATCTCAATTGGCCTCAGTTCTTCGGCTTGTATCAGCAAATGGTACACAATCAACCAATCGCGCCGGCACAAAAACTGTATTTCCTGAAAACCAACGTCACTGGCGATGCCCATAATCTGATTCAACATTTCCATGCAACGGATAGTAATTATGAGCTAGCATGGAATACACTAGTTGACAGATTCAACAACAAGAGATTGCTGTTAAGTGCACAGTTAAATCGATTGTTTCAACACAACATCATCGCCGACAACGTGAAAAGCCTTAAAAGACTTCATGATACAACTAAAGAAGTCATACAAGCCATAAACAACCTTGGGTTCGACACCAGTGGATGGGATCCAGTAGTTGTTCACCTCTTGCTGGACAGGATGGACAAGGATACCCGAATGCTATTCGAAGAATCATTACAATCACCGAGAAGCAGTCCAACGCTAACGCAGCTACTTCATTTTGTGGAGTGCAGATTCCAAGCCCTGGAAGCGGTGAAGCCAGAAGAAAGGAAGAAAGTTGTAACCACAGCTTCCGACAATTCTAGGGAAGTTTCTTGCCAATTTTGTAAATCGAATAGTCATAAAATCTTTAGTTGTAAAAAATTCATCTCTCTTTCAGTTGAAGATCGCAATCAGAAGGTGCGGAAACTTCAATTATGCACCAACTGTTTGCAAGGGCATCATTCTTCATCGTGTCAGCAGCAAAGCAGGTGCAAAAAGTGCAACGGGAGACACAACACCTTACTGCATTATCCGGCCAAGAAGGAAATAAAAAACTCAGCTTCCGGTAAGTGTGATAATCATATTGGTCGGGTGGGTGAGGCTCCTTCAGGGTCATTTGTTAATACATCGTTAGGAGTCGTATTGAAAGGTCGTGAGGTTTATCTGGCCACTGCAATAGTTAACATTCTATGTTCAAACGGTACGCGTATCCCTTGTCGTGCTATGTTGGACTCAGGTTCACAACTAAATTTCATTACTACCTCTTTAGCTCAGCAATTAGGTTACCCAAAACGAAGAAAGGACATTCCAATTAGCGGAATCGGAGGCAAAGAAAGTCAGGCTAATTATGTTATGAATATTTCATTTGAATCCAGAACCTCTTCATTCAAAAGGACAATCGAGGCCAGTATAATGCCAAAAATAAGTGACTATCTGGCAGCTGCACCTATGGACATTCAAACTTGGAATTTGCCATCCAACATTCTCCTAGCTGATCCTAATTCCATTAATTCTCGCCGAATAGACCTTTAAATCGAGCTTCTTTTACCAGGAGAATTTAAAGTTTCAAGCAACCTTCCATTATTAAGAAATACAAGGTTAGGTTGGGTTTTAGCAGGAAGCAGCATAGATTCTAATCACAATTCTTTCTGTCATTCGGTCTCAAAACCTAGTCTGAGCTCTCTAGATAAATTAGTTCGATCTTTTTGGGAAATTGAAAATGTCGAAGGTGAATCAAAGGTGTACAGTGAGGAAGAATTTAAGTGTGAAGAACACTTTAATAAGCACGTGGAAAGAACACGTCGTGGCCAGTACATAGTACGACTCCCCTTTAAAAGGGTACCAAATGAAACATTGGGAAGTTCGATAGAAATGGCAAAAAAGCGTTTTTATTCATTGGAAAGGAAGCTTGGGAAGAACTTAGAGTTGAAAGAAAGCTATACAAGTTTCATGGAGGAATATGAACGTCTAGGTCATATGACTCCGCTTCCCGAGAAGTGCATACCAAAATCGAACTATGTCCTTCCACATCATTGCGTTTTTAAACCTGAGAGTTCATCAACGAAGCTCCGGGTAGTTTTCGATGCGTCTGCAAAGACGACATCTGGGTATTCACTTAATGATACCCTCATGGTTGGTCCAACCGTCCAAGCAGACTTATTTTCAATAATTGCTAACTTTAGACTTTACAAATATGTTTTCACTGGCGATATAAGCAAAATGTATCGTCAAATACTAATTCATCCCAAGGATAGAGCGTATCAGCTTATTCTATGGAGGTCAGATCCCATGAGCACGTTAAGAACATACCAGCTGAACACAGTTACGTATGGAACGGCTTCTGCTTCCTATTTATCGACTAGATGCTTAGTGAAATTAGCAAACGACTTTCAGCATATATACCCTAATGCATCAAAAATCATAACAAAAAACATATATGTGGATGACTGCCTTACCGGGGCAGATAATCTTGATGAAGCCAAGTCTCTTCTTGATGAAACCATAAAATTGCTAAGAGAAGGAAACTTTGATTTAACAAAATTCTGCTCAAATGATCCACGCGTTCTTGAAAATATTCCTATTGAAAATCGAGAGAAAATGTTGACTATATATCAATCTGAAGTGATTAAAACATTTGGTTTAGTTTGGGACCCAACCCAAGACACGTTTAAATTTTGCTACGATTATATAGCACCCAGTAATGTACAGGTAACAAAGCGAAGCGTTCTTGCTGACTTCGCAAAATTCTTTGATCCTTTGGGGCTTATAGGGCCAGTAACATTATTGGGAAAAATATTTCTCCAAGAACTTTGGAAAACCAAAATTGCTTGGGATGAAAACCTGCCTCCGCAGCAGGCTTCTACGTGGCTAAACTATTTGTCGGAATTTTCTTCTTTGCAGGAAATTAATATACCCCGCTTTGTTTTAATAAATTCAGCAACGAAATTAGAATTGCATGCATTTTCCGATAGCAGTGAAAATGCCTATGGCGCATGCATTTACTTAAAATCTATTGACAATGAAGGAAAGGTTTTTGTTCAATTGTTGTGTTCAAAATCTCGTGTCGTTCCCTTAAAGGCGACAACCATAGCTCGACTAGAACTTCAGGCGGCTGTTTTATTGGTGGATTTGGTACAAAAAATACTCCCAATAATATGTCGAACAATTTCATCCGTTAGTTATTATACAGATTCTACAACTGTTTTGGCATGGATAAAGGCACCGTCCTATACATGGGAGACATACATTGCAAATCGTGTAGCTAAAATTCAATCGAATTCTGATTTGAATCATTGGAATTATGTTAGAGGAGAATTAAATCCTGCGTGGATTAGGAATGCGAGATCTAATCAGATCGAGCATTTGGTTTGATGGTCCTGATTTTTTAAGACAAACTGACACGTCAAGCAATAAAATGGAGTATTTAATACCAGAACAAATTCCTGGGCGTCGAAAGCAAAAGACGGTGCTGACTGTGTCGGTCCAAGATGATTTACTTTCCTCAGTTAATCATAAAAATTCATTTTTTACGCTACAAAAAATCTTTGCATATTGTTGTAGATTCATAATGAGTTTTAAATTTCGTTGCGAAGAAAACAAAAGAACTGGTCCCTTAACTTTGGAAGACATCCAGAAGGGAACAATTCTTTTGTGGAGGAGCGTACAGATAAGTGGTTTTCCCGAAGAATATAAAGCACTTCAGGCAGGAAAACCTCTCCACAATAATTCCAAAATATTATCACTAAGCCCATACTTTGATAAATCAACAATGTTGATACATGTAGGCGGAAGGCTTAAGAATGCTGAAATTCCTTCCCAATCAAAGAACCAAATATTGCTCCCAAAAAATAACATTGTAACAACACTACTTTTAGAGCATTTACACGAAAAACATCTACACGTTTCCCATAGAACACTTATATCTATCTCGAGGCAACAGTTTTGGATTTTAAGTGTAGGAAGAGAAACACGCAAGGTACTTTCTAAATGTATGCAATGTTTCCGTGCCAAACCCAGTTCCATCGATCAGTTAATGGGAAACCTACCTAAAGAAAGAATCGTTCCTTCTCGACCATTCCATTATTCAGGAGTAGATTTTTGTGGACCAATACGGACACATTATAAAGTCCGAGGAAAAACTCCAACCAAATCATATCTTGCAGTATTTGTATGCTTTTCTACCAAAGCTGTGCATATTGAAGTGGTTAGCAACCTTACCACTGAAGCCTTTATAAACTGCTTGAAGCGGTTTGTAGGAAGACGGGGTGTATGCCATACCATATTCTGTGACAATGCCACAAATTTTGTTGGGGCAAGAAATCAATTGAAAGATTTCCAAGAGTTTCTTGATTCACCCGAAACTCAAACATCAATCAATTCAAATTGTCTGAAAATGGGAATCAATTGGAAACATACTCCACCACGCTCTCCTCACTTTGGAGGACTTTGGGAGGCCGCTGTTAAATCCGCAAAAATATTATTATTAAAATATTTAGGAGAAGCTTCTTTAACTTATGAAGAGCTTTCAACAGTTGTGGTTCAAATCGAAGCCATATTAAATTCACGCCCACTCACACCCAACTCCTCCGATCCTAATGACTTACAGGCATTAACTCCAGGTCATTTTCTAATTGGCGCTCCATTAACTTCTCTTCCAGAGCCTAACATTTCTGATCAAAAAATCTCAAGATTAGACAAATTTCGTCAGGTTCAGCACATTCAACAGCATTTTTGGCAAAGATGGTCAAACGAATATCTCCATCTTCTCCAACAGAAGTTGAAATGGAAAGCGCAGTCCCAAAATTTAGAACCTGGAACAATGGTTGTTTTAAAAGATTCACAACAGCCTCCAATGAAATGGAAGCTTGGACGTGTAATCGAAGTCGTGAAGGGAACGGATGGTTTAGTGCGTGTAGCGCATGTTAAAACAGATACAGGAACATACCAAAGAGCCATCCATAACCTTTGTCCTTTACCTATTGATTATAAAGGGCAGCAAGAGGAGGCTTTAAAAGCACCAACAAAAACCCAACCCTCAATGAGATTAAGAAGTGGAAGATTCATCGGCAATTCTTTGGTAACGTTATTATGTTTTATGTTGCTATTGTTTCCATTAACAATCGCCGCAGATACTGAACCCATAAAGATGACTAAATTCGACAATCCAACAGGCATATATTTTGAGGATATTGGTACTGCTAGCACAGTTAATAGTTTTTGGAATATTTAATTTAATTTATTTAATCATCATATTGGGCAGAGCTAGGAGAAGTAAAAACGTATTTAGACAGAATGGATAAAATCTGCTTGGATGAATTAAAAACTAATCCCTACTGTTTGCCCACAATAACCGCATTGAAACATAGGGTAGTCATAATTGAATCAAACAATGACCTTGTCCATAACTATCATACCTCTTATAACAAACGGGTTAGGATTGCTAGATCTCCTTTCGACTTTGTCGGAAATGTTGCACACAGTCTATTCGGGGTATTGGATCAGGATGATGCTAAGGACATACAGCAGCAAATCTCTTTGGTCCAACAAGATGAACAGTACCTAGTACATCTCTTAAAAAAGCAGAGCTCGATCGCAGATTCAACGGTGAATTTGCTTAAACGAAACAATTTGCAGCTCACAGAGAAATATAAAGGCCTTAAGACTATGTTCGAATTATCATTAAACAACATTGAAAGGCATCAAGAAATAATTGATGTCAGCCAGAGTTTTTCAGCGTTAACATCATATTTGATTTTATCAATTACGAACCTCGAGAGGGTCCAAGACACATTACTTGACGTTCTCCTAAGTCTTAATAATGTAAAAATGAATCCTCATTTCATTTCGCCATCACAATTTGTCAAACAACTCCAAATTATTCGGAACAATATTCCGCCTTATCTTAACATCCCTACAGCATCTGTATTAGATATTTTTAAGCTGTCATCCATTAAAGGACGAAGTCTTAATGACTCAATAGTATTTGAAATGATGATTCCTTTAGTTGATAACCAAGAATTTCAGCTCTTTAATTTGGTTCCGTTTCCACTATTTAAAAATGATTCAAGTTTCATTATAGAATTATCATCCCCGTATTTAGCAGTTACTCCAACGAGAGATAGGTATTTTGAGTTAACAGAAAATCAATTACTGTCCTGCCATTTTCTTTCAACCAAAAATTATATTTGTAACCAACAATTACCAACAATGATCCATCGAGACAGTGATAAAAGTTGTGCAGTTTCATTACTGAACCATATGAGCAGTGCTATAAGTCACTGTTTTTTAACAAAATCCATTCTTCACGATCAATGGATAAGTCTTAGAGGTTCCAATAGTTGGATATTCGCTCTTGAAGATGTTGCAACTGGTTTACTTGTATGTGAAGGCACTACGAAGAGCTTAGCCTTAAGTGGAAGTGGTTTGATAGAATTTTTAAGACCATGTACATTGAAACTCCCACATATAATTATAAATGGCCGAGTTCTAAGCAATACCACTATACAAAATTCATTTGTTCCTTCAATAAGAATTTCCGAGGCAATTAAAACAACGGCATCCACTAAAGATAATAGTGTTATTTCATCTTCGGGTAATGAGACAAATTATATGGAAATACAAATTTTAAAGGACAAAATAAATGAAGTAGCTAAAGATTTAGATAAGGATACCTGGGCAAATGATATAAACACTCATGATTACCATCACTATGGTATAAGCTTCATATTATTTATTGCAATGGTCGGATTCATCATATTTTACTACGTAAAAAATAGAAAACCCAAACCCCTTCCTAGAAGAAGCGCTCCTCGCTTCGAAATAGATACAGAATTTTAGAGTTTTGAGTGATTAGATCCCTCAAAGGGGGGGAGTATGTTAAGTAACACAAAAACACCCGACCATAATATCACACCTACATTTTAAATAAATGCTGACACGATGGGAAATTATGCCTTTATCATTTCCCATACACTATTTTTAATTCTATTTTTGTTATCCAAATTTTTACCTTTCCCACAACCCATATTCCACCCAACTCCCTCAGCAGCGTGAGGCCAGACGAAATATGATCTTCAATAAAAGTTCAATGTTTTGCCTCACGCGCTGATATTTGATATTTAATATTTATGTAGACTGACCACTTTTTAGTTTGCCTTTTGCAAACCTTTGGTCAGTCTAATCACTCATCATTGTTATTCCCAAGTGAACACTTGTGTATTTAATTTATTTAATAAAAATTATTACCTATTTGTTACCATAATTATTTTGTGTTTTAAAGACTTTACTTGTGTAAACAAGGTGATTGACAAGACTAGAATCATTACAAAAACAGTCTGATAAATTCGTTCGGCTGGCAGCTGAAAAGTACAAAGCAAATGAAGAAGAAAAACAGGGCCCGAAACCTTTGAGTTTTCTACATTTAAATTTTAGTAACACACAAACAACACTAAACATAAAAATCCCAAACAAAATTAAAACCCCTTTCTTATAATACACAGTCTTAAAATAATAAAATAATAACTTTACAAAAAAATGCAATCACCAAATACGGCACGAATCGACGAATCCACTAAGTGCATTATTCAAAAGCTTCTTCCTCAGTCGATGACATTAGATATGAGTCTCATTCATGTGCTGTCACATTTAATTGGCGATTTGTCAAGTCTAAAAATTGTCTCTGCACGTAATTCGATCAACTGAACTATTCAAGGTAAACTCATTCAAATCATCGCATCGATTCAACAAATATCGTTCTAGACCTTTAGTTCGAGAGTGTGTTTTTATGAAAATGACAATCGATAACAATTAATAAAAACCCACTAAATCGTCGATTATCATGATCTTCGAATGAAAACAAACATCAACAAAACAACAACAAAAAAATCAATTTCAATTGATTGTCCATGAAGAGGAAAATATACCCTGCAGTGTGCCAGCCACACTCGTCCAGATCCACAGCATGTTCTGTCGCGCGCAGTGTTCTTTTTTCTAGTGTAAAGATACGCGCGCAACTGTGACTTTCAATAGGCAATCCTTCAAGATGAATCTGAAGATAATAGTAACGTTAGCGCTTACCACAAGACCCATTTGGGAGCGCTCTTCCAGCACCCTATTCCCTAACCTGAGCTGTTCGAGGAAAAATAATCTTGATCATTTCTCAAAACAAAAATAGGTGGACCGCTGCTCGTTCTTGATATCCAATCTGGAATTATTGATGCTATGTCCGTTGGAAGATCATTACAGTGTGCGGCGTTATCTTTGTGGTTTACAGAAGAAAATATCAATGACGATAAAAAAGCTTTTGACTTCTTATCAGATCAATGATATCTTCTTTGACGTTTATTATTATATAGGGACTAACCTTGTGCAGCCAGCCATTATGAGAGCTTCTATAAATTCCTCTCCTAAAATAATTAGAATTTGACTTGGATAAACATAACAAAATACATAACCATATACGATTAAGATGGGTCAAGTGGATGCACTCGAGGGCACAAGCTTTTCTAGATAAATCTAATAGTTCTGAGTATAAATTTGTAAGTACTACCGCTTTCAAATTCGGTAAGGAATGTGAGACAAATTAGGAAGTCAACTTATCTATAGTATAAGAATAATGCGTGTATTCTGAGATGCATGATAGTAATATTGAATTCTTTAGAAAATCTTTTAAGTTATCAAATGCCGGTATTCTAAGCGATTTTAATTTATATGATGTTCATTGGAACTATTCTGATGATGATTCCATATAATGTTAAAAAAGATTATGAAATATTGTTTGCTGATTCATTGCTTTCACTAAATCTTATTCAAATCAATACAATGTGTTATTCAATGCAAAGATATTTTTATCTAATATTTTCTTATTATAGTTAAACTGGGAGCGGGTCGAAATGCTGTATTTTAAAATATTGTATGGTCGAAATTCTGTATGATACTGTACGATACTGTATGGTCATAATACTGTATGCTTAATATTCTGTATTTTAAAATACTGTACATTTAAAATACTGTGTCTCAAAATGCTGTATTGTCAAAATACTGTATCTCATAATATTGTATAATACTGGAAGTTTTGACAGATCAATTAGTTTGGTGCAATTGTTGATTATAATTGGAACAATTCATGTAAAAATGTGAGAGAGATACAAATAACTAAGAAGAAGAAAATGAGAAAGAGAAAATATAAAGAAGATACCATTTATATTATTTTTGGTTTTATTATTTCAGAAACTTATGAATTTATCAAAGGTACATACATATGTATGTTATTGATCAAGGGACTATATTAGAATATTATGCTAATGAAAAATTATTATGATGTTTTCTTAAAAAAAGGATTCTGTTTTCAAAATTCTGCATTTCAAAATGCTGTAAACAAGGCTAAAAAATAAAAATCGTTTCGATAATGTAAAAAAGTGCGCACTTTTTTACATTGTCAAAATGATTTTTATTTTTTAGCCTTATTTACAGCATTTTGAAATACAGAATTTTGAAATAGGTACATGATTTTGAAATACAGAATTTTGAAATACAGAATTTTGAGATACAGTTTTTTTTATCATGCAGTATTTTGTACATACAGTATTTTGAAATACAGTATTTTGAGATACAGTATTTTAAATACAGTATTTTGATCCATACAGTATTTCGACCCCAACCCAGTTTAACTTATGATGTTATTGAATCAATTTTTTCCGTTTGTTAGACTGTTTATCACAAAGCTATTTACGTATTTATAATAATTATTATGTAACTCCAGTTCAACTAATCAAATTAAAAATAAATAAATTGGGTGGCGGAACAGTCCGTTGAGAACTAGGGCCTAGTGACTTACAACTCTCAACCATTCCTGTGTGCGAGTACTGTTGTCAGGAATGGAGGGGACCTACAGTTTTAAGCCGAATCCGAACGGCTAATTTGAGAAAGCACTTTTCGAAAAAATTACTTTTGGAGAATTTGTCAATTCCTCGCAAGAGGCAGTATCCGTGAAAAAACTTTAGATGGCATAGGCAGGGATCGAACCTCTGGCATGAGAGTCCAACGCACTAACC
This sequence comes from Eupeodes latifasciatus, assembly GCA_920104205.1. Taxonomy (NCBI): domain Eukaryota; kingdom Metazoa; phylum Arthropoda; class Insecta; order Diptera; family Syrphidae; genus Eupeodes; species Eupeodes latifasciatus. The sequence continues at coordinate 171,529,182 of OV049924.1, read as the reverse complement.
ATCATGCCACGGGTACTAAATTAAAAATATTGATTTCAATCTTTCAAAAGGAGATTATGTTAAGTTAAATGGTTCCTTTTTGACTTTAAACTGGTCGGTAATTCTTTTTGGAATACATTTTGAAAATATTTATAATAATTTCTTAGATCGTTTATTTTACGGATTTTTACAATTTATTCCAAAAACCGATAAGAAATTATGCTCAAAATTACCTTGGGCAAACAAAACAAAAAAAAACAGTTCGGTACGGGCTGACGAATACCACTTTATTTTTTTGGTTAATGTGGCAAGCTTCCCAAAGATGCCAAACAATTTGAAAAAAATTTAAACATTTGACTCATCAGTTCACGAGTTTTTCGGTCACAAGACAACATTTTTTATGAATGAAAAATGAATTTAGCTTTTACGGCAAATGATACAAAAATCAAGAGTGCTTATTTTAAATTAGTTTATTAAACAAAAAATAGTAACATATGATTACAATGACAACTTACAAAATTATAATTCGGTGGTTCCCCAAACCAAAAATCATAAATTGAAATGATGAGACATGAAGATTTTCAATAGATTTCCAGTGTTGTATGAGTTGAAAATTAAACAGCGGTGTGTTCATAAAAATAGTCTTGTGGTAAAATAATTTGGAAGTATTGAAACTATCGATAGTGTGTTCGATAGTTTTTAGAAACTATCGATGTACGCGATAGTTTTTACTATCGATAGACGATCGATGTTTAACCAACACTACAGCACATCCCTGTGCTTATTAACTCGAAAGATCTTTCACACAAAAACAAAACAAGAGTGGTATAATTTTGAGGTTAAGTTGAGCGCGAACAATTTATTCGTTGAAGTGTGGATGTTATGTGGAACGCGAATAGAGTTTGATAGTTCGCAGCAACCACACTGCGATTCGTTACTACCAAATTGTTTTTACAAAATTCTCTTGTTTTAGAGAACAAAATGCAAATTTTATTATCCTAATATTAGTGTCAATTGGTTTCTTCACTCGTACGAAAATAAAGCTACAAGATCGATAAAAGTAGTAGCAAGAGGCCTTCACTCTTCATGTGTTGCCAAAGAAATTGTCGAAGACCTTATACAAAAAGGCTTTCAAGCTCTCGATGCCAATAATCTTATTAAAAATGAGATAGTAAAAGACTCCACTGGGGTATCAACGACAAGAAAGAGATCTCTACCTTTATTTATGCTCACGTTTGAAAATAAATAAAGTCTCGATAAGATTTACAGTATTAAATCAATTATGGGCATAGTTGTCAAAATTGAACCACTGCGAAAGTCGAAAACTGTTCCACAATGTAAGCGCTGTCAAGCCTTTGGGCATACACAAAAATACTGCAATCGCGAGTTTGCTTGTGTTAAATGCGAAGGCAGACATGCAACTAAAAACTGTCCCATGGGCAGAGAACAGAAAGCGAAATGTGTTAATTGTCAAGGCAATCATCCTGCAAGTTACAGAGGATGTCCAGTAGCAAAAAAGTTCCAAGACACAAAAAGAAAAAACAAAACTGGGAACAAGTTTAGAAACTCAACCAACACAAAACCAGTAGTTGAAAGCAAAAAAGTAGCGGTCGATAACATTACTAAAAATCAACCGGGAAAAGCAATTGCACTAAGCAAAAGTGATGAAAATAAATCCTATTCCCAGATTGTAAAAAATGTGCGGAAGAATGAGGAAACTTCTATAAAAGAAATGCTGGAACTCATCCTGAAAAGGATTGACCAACAAGATTTAAACATAAAACAGCTAAGCGAAGAAGTCGCTCTTAAAAAACAATGATGGACAGAACACTCAAAATCGCAACATGGAATGCAAACGGTCTTTTACAGCATGTATCAGAACTAAACATCTTTTTAGACATAGAGCATATAGACATTTGTTTGGTGTCCGAAACCCACCTCGCTATTGAACAAAGTCTTGATAATAAATTACCAAACTATACATGTTATCACGCTCCGCACCCAGCTGACAAAGCTAGGGGAGGATCAGCAATACTTATAAAAAAGTGCTTAACACACTATGAAGAACCAAAATTTACTAAAGAAAACATGCAAGTAACAACAATTAGTATTGGTATAAAAAAGAAAGAATTCAAAATAGCAGCTATATACTGCCCTCCGAGGCGCTCTCCAACTGAAGAAGACTATGCAGAACTCCTACATTTGTTAGGACATAACTTCCTTGTTGGTGGCGACTTCAATGCTAAACACACCCAATGGGGGTCTAGGCTCATAACAACAAAAGGTAAACGGCTATACCAAGCAGGCCGAAAATACAACTGCGAATTTTATTCTTCTGGTTCGCCAACATATTGGCCATCTGATACTAACAAAATACCAGACCTTATAGACTTTTTCGTAGTTAAAGGTATTAAACGAAATCATATAAGTGTCGAAGGTAATTACGATTTATCATCAGATCATACTCCAGTAATTTTATCACTGGGCGAAACAGAAATAATAGAAAAAAGTAATCCCAAGCTCGTGAATAACAGAACAAACGGGAACGAATTCAGAGACAAACTTGAAAATTTTATAAACCTAAGATCCCCTATGCAAACAATTGAACAAATTGATCATGAAGTAGAACAATTTATTGCTGATGTGCAGCAGGCTGCAGAAGAAAGTACTCCAACTATTTCGAATGCGAGAGAAAAAGAAATAAAATATCCTATCGAAATAAAGGAGTTGATATTGGAAAAAAGAAGAGCTAGAAGAAAATGGCAATCCACGAGATTCCCAGATGATAAGGTAGTTTTTAACCGTCTTAACAACGAATTAAAAAAAAGAATCTGTGAGTTTAAAAATGATTCACTAAGTAGATTCGTGAAAAGTCTGACGACGGATGCTTCTACAGAATACTCCTTATGGAAAGCAGCTAAGCGCCTAAAAAGACCTCAGACACAAAACCCGCCGATAAAATCTCAAGATGGTAAATGGATCGGAAACCCGAAACAAAAGGCTGATCTCTTCGCTGAACATCTCGCGAATGTTTTCAAGCCATTCCCAGCAAGCACAGCTACAGATCCCTTACAGTTTGTTGACAGAAACGACGAATGTGAAATACCTTTTGTCACGCTCAAAGAAGTAAGAAGCATGTGTCAACATAAGTTGTCAAACAAAAAATCACCAGGGTACGATCTTATAACTGCTCAGGTTCTGAAAGAAATGCCTCTTATAGCCTTCAAGAAACTCCAATTTATAATAAACGCATGCCTTAAACTAAGATATGTGCCACATCATTGGAAAATTGCAGAAGTCATTGTTATACCTAAACAAGGTAAGCCACCAACAGAAGTTACATCTTACAGACCAATATCGCTTATACCAATCATGGCAAAAGTTTTTGAAAAACTGCTACTGAAAAGGCTTAGCAAAATAATTGAAGAAAGAAGACTAATTCCGAGCCATCAGTTTGGATTTAGAAATAAACATTCCACGATAGACCAAGTGCATCGAATTACGGATGTTGTGGAAAAGGCACTTGAAGAAAAACAAGTATGCTCGTCTGTATTCTTAGATGTTGCTCAAGCTTTTGACAAGGTTTGGCACTTGGGACTTGAGTACAAACTGCATAGGGACTTCCCCAGGCAGTACTACGAAATACTGAAATCCTACGTTACGAACCGACTCTTTAGAGTACGGTACGACCAAAATTACTCGGAACTTAAGAAAATTGAAGCCGGTGTACCACAAGGAAGTGTCCTAGGACCAACCCTGTATCTGTTATATACAAGGGATATTCCAGTGGACATCAACGCTATCATGGCCACCTTTGCTGATGATACTGCAATATTGGTGCCAGATAAATCCGTTACGAAGGCTACACAAAAATTGCAAAATGCAGTCGATAAAGTTAGTGATTGGACGCACAAATGGCGTATCAAATTAAACGAAACAAAATCGACGCATATAAACTTTACAAACAAAAACATAAACAATGTTCCAATTTTTATAAACAGTACAGAAGTACCTTACTCCAATACCGCCAAATACCTTGGAATGAATTTGGATGCAAAGCTTAAATGGAAAGAACACATCAAAAAGAAAAGAGAAGAACTAAACTTGAAGTACAGAAAAATGTACTGGTTAATAGGAAAGAACTCTGACCTATCTATCCAGAACAAACTAATGTTATATAAGCAAGTATTGAAACCCGTTTGGACATATGGCATCCAACTATGGGGCTGTACAAAGAAAACAAATGCTGAACCCATCCAAAAATTCCAAAGCAAGGTCCTTCGTGGAATAATAAATGCCCCTTGGTATATAAGAAATAGCGATCTACATCGTGACCTTCAAATTGAAATGGTTACAGAAGTGGTTAAGAAACACGCTGTATCACACAATCAGCGACTGCAAAGTCATACTAACTCTGAAATGGAGACCGTATTAAATGTACGAGACAATGTTCGGAGATTAAGAAGAACCAAGCCTCATGAGCTGATGGTCTAAAAGCTACGGGAAAGTGTTATAACCTTAAACTTCCCCCAATGCGATTTAAAAATTAAGAAATAAAAATCATTTGTCGATCTTTCATAGATTGGTCCTGATTCACCGGTGGTTTTAGTGCGGTAAGAGTCCCACACTACTCGGTACTGATTCTTACCGAGTGTCTTTTGAAGATTTCCATCGGATAAAAAAAAAAAAAAAAAAAAAAAAATTGGTTTCTTATAATTTAAATGTGTTTTTGTGTGGAATTGACTTTTTGAAATGTGTAAAATCACGTTTGTTCGTCCATTCGCAGTTCGTTGTGCAAGGCACTTAAAAGTTTTATCTGTACCATCTGGTGTTCCGCAAGGAAGCCATCTTGGACTATTAGTTTTTGTTTAAATATATATAAATAAACTGCCATTAATATTGAAAAATACAACCCGTTTATTATTTGCAAATGATTTCAAAATATTTTCAACAGTTAAGATTAAGAACATGAATGATTGTCTTTTAATTCAAAATGATATTAGTGTACATATTAGTTGATTGGTGTAAGCAAAACTTTCTTTCACTTAATATACACAAATGTAATATCTTCTCTTTTTATCGATGTCAAGCTGTTATTCTACATGAATATAGTATTAAATAAAACTTTAGATAGACTATCTGAAATAAAAAGTTAAATTTCTCTTTACACATAGATTCTGTTGTTGCAAAAGCAAATTCAATGCTGGGATTTCTTAAAAGAAATTACTCAGAATTTTCTAATCCTTAGGCAATCAAAGCAATCTTTACTCCACTTGTCCGTCCTTATTTGGAAAATGATTCAGTTGTATGGAACCCGTATTAGGTATATAGTTTCAAAAAATTGAATCGAAACAGTTCAAAAATCTCTGTAGGTATTTGTATTTATTTTGTACGGATGCAAAAGATAATGGCACAAAATTTTAATTACTAAGCAGCAATTTTCAAAATATTTATTAATTTACTAGCGCCTCCAAAATTTTAAAATTTCTGTTCGTTTTGCTAACTAGTAAATTGCTTATTCTCTTTTATTCCAAAAGAGGTACATAGGTATCTGAATATTTTTTTAACAGTGACAGTCTTTGAAAATATACAAAGCAAACAATCTTAAACGGACGATACAATAATTGGAATTTCCAACTGAATACTGCACCTTATTACTACTGCTCTATAGGGAAGACCTTTACAGAGCAATGTCTCCTTTTGGCATCCTGTCAAACTTATCCGATGATGATGGAAAATGCACGCTGCTCTATCAAGATCGGAAAAGATCTTAACTTTGCATTTGATGTCAAAAAAGGTTTTAGACAAGGCGTTGCACTGCCATGCTACTTCTTCAACATTGTTCTGGAAAGAATTGTGCAAAACTCAACCGTCAACACTAGAGGCACAATCTTTAAAAGATCCATTCAATTACTCGGATACGCCGCGCCGATGAACAAATACTTGGAAGATTAAAGCGCGATGTCAGTGGTGCGTTTTTGAGCATTGCGACGGAAGTGGAGAAAATGGGTTTAGTGGTCAGTTAGGGCAAGACCAATTAAATGCTGTCATCAAAAAAGGAAATTGAACGATGACGTCATGGACAAAACGTCACCATGGACAGCTATTACTTTGAGGTAGTTAAGGACTTTGTCAACCTAGGCGCAGCTATAAATTCAGACAATGACACCAACGCTGAAATCAAGCGAAGAATAACTCTTGCAAATCACTGCTTCTTAGGACTTAGAAGGCAAGTGAGTTTTAAAGTTCTCTGTCGAGCGTCTAAAATCATTATCTATAAGACGCTCATCATCCCGGTTCTCATTTATGGCGCTGAGGCTTGGACCCTATCAAAGAAAGATTAGAGCCTCTTAGCATGCTATGAGAAAAAAATTCTTTGAGTGATTTTTGGTCCCGTCTGCATTGATGGAGTGTGGAGGAGAAGATTCAAGGACGAACTGTACCAGCTGTACAACGACACTGACCTGGTTAAAAGAATAAAAGTCCAACGACTTAGATGACTGGGTCATGTAGAGCGAATGTACATCAACGCTTCAGCCCGGAAGGTCTTCGAATCCAATCTCGAGGGACGGCGCACTAGAGGAAGACCGCGACTCAGGTGGCGCACGCAGGTGGGAGAGGGCCTCAACCAACTTGGCGTGCGAAACTGGAGACAGCTAGCCAGAGACCAAGCTGGCTGGAAACGCATGTTGGTTGAGGCCTAGGTCCGCCCGGACTGTAGAGCCACCTTAAGTAAGTAAGTAAGTAATAGCTTAACATTTTACTAATTAAATTAGCAACTTTCAAAATAATTATTAACGACTTCATAAATTATAACGGCATACAGTTTCGTAAGCTTAGTAAATCCGTGAACTACTAACTAAATAAGTAAAAATATTAGTCCAGTCAAATTGTCACCATAAAACCCGAATGATTACATAAATTAGGGTAGTTTCGATTTTTTGATATGTTGTTTGGAACTTTTATTCGTTTGGAAGGGTTCCTCGTTGTTTCGGCTCCCATTGCGGACAGAGTAACATTCAACTACTTCCAATTCCATGTCTTCACACTCTAGTTGTTCATCAACCATCTCAATTGGTGATGGAGCGTCTCCCTCTTCAGACTCGTTGTCTAAAACGACTGGCATCGCATTCTCGCAAGACAGTCCACTGCAAAATTTGCAAAGTACAGAACAATGCAGCCCTGCTTTCCTGCAACCACATGCATTCATGCAACCTTTTTTGCAAGTGCATGAAATACATTGAAGGAGGGACTCTGGTGCAGGATCCTTCTCTGCTTTTTTAGGGAACAGGCCTAATGGTGTGTGCATCCAGCTCCATTTCAAGGGGTCTTTTTCGTTTTCGAGCCACGTTTGCACCTGGTGGTAAGTTCTCATGGCATGCAGTTAAGCAGCATCTGTAGTTGGTGGCAATCTAGCTAGGCTAAATTTAGTTTTAGCTGCAGCTTTAAGAAATGTTTGGTGCCGCAGTTCATCGAGGTTTTGAGTTGCTGGACCCCCTCCCATACAAAGCAACAAGAACATTTTCCCCTGCTTCTGCTTGTTTCTCAATAAATACATTGTTAAAAAAAAATCCTAAAAGCAAAAATATTTAAAAGATTATATCTAAGAGTCTATACGACCTAGCAGAACCAGTTAAGTCTTAAACTTTAGCTATTTACCTCTACTACAAATATTATTACAAACATTGGCGTAGGACTTACCATTTACTTGCTATCAAGCAAAAACCGACTAAAAATCTCTACTTTTCACATTTTTGAGAAAAATTCTCAAAATTCAAAGAGCTCTATCTTGGGAACTATTAGAGCTAGAAATTTGGTTTTGGTCTCGAATTGTAGGTAATTTAATCTAGTTTAAAAATTTGTTTTTCTCAAACCAATACTTTAGTAGATATTTTGAAAATACAGGAAAAGGTCTAAAAATTGAGCAGTTTTTTCAAGATGGCGGCGCCCTCGGTGGTGGGGGGATTTAGAAAACTTGGATTTTTCAACAGCTTACCAACCCAACAACATATCAAAAAATCGAAACTACCCTAATTTATGTAACCATTTATGACAATTTGACTGGACTATTTATATACTTTTTTACGTTTCGAGTCGATGAAGGTAAAGGACCATAATGATCAATGTGTTAGGTCTTGAAAGGCTTGTCACTCTTGGGGATATTATATAATCCTCCTTAAAACGTCTTGGACACTCTTTTTTGTAATCAGGGTATTTTTTCAGATTTTTTGGTGTTTCATGTGGTGGGGAGAGTACGATAACTTTGGCGACAAAGTTTAATGACGGATTTGTATAGAACAGTTAAAAACAAGCATTTTTTACTATGGGAGGGTCCATCTCCCCCGTTTAGGCGGTAGGGGCAATTTAAAAAAATATGTACATTAAATGGAAAAAAATAATTAAAAAATAACGGTAATACTTACAATTAAGTATTATACCTTTTTTTAAAGCCAACATTTTTGTCTATTACCTTGTTTTTAAATTAAGTCAAAACTGTGCATAGTTTTTGAAAAAAATTGTTTTAAACTAAAAATGTATGCAAACAAAATTTAAAAAAAAGGTTTAAAGTGTAGTTTTGCAAAACTTTCAAATTATATCTACTGTTTTTTTTTAGAATTCATTGCTCTTATTTGTTTTTGATCAAAAACTGAAAACTAGATGACTTTATGTCTTCTAGTTCTTGAGAAAATTGAAAATTACAAAAAAAAATATTTTAATTAAATTACTTTTTCCTTGCTTAAGTATTAACGTAGTCTTATTTTGATAGTAATAATCGAATTTGGATTAAGATACACCTAGGGTAAATTAATTTTTCTTAAATCCAGCTTATTTAAATGCAAAAGAAACTTTGCATGCACCCCATCTTGCACCCACCGCACCTTGCACCCACCCACCTTGCACGCACTCCAACTTGCACCCACCCCAAATCCAATAGTGTTCCCAAGCAGGGGGGTTGCAGGGGTGCATCATGCCCCCCTTACAGATCCCACTGTTGCATACACCCAAACTCGCACACACCTTACTGTTGCATACACCCAAACTCGCACCTACCATTGTTACTATCAAAATAAGACCACTCAAGCAAAAAAAAAAGAATTAAATTAAAATAGTAGTTGTGGGTTATTTTCAATTTTCTCAAAAACTAAAAGACATAAAATCATCTAGTTTTCAGTTTTTGACCAAAAACAAATAAGAGCAATAAATTCTTAAATTAAAACAATGGTAGATAATCTTGAAGTATTGAAAAATTACACTTTAAAACTTTTTTTGATTTTTTTTACTCAAATTTTGAGTTTAAATTTAAATTTTTCAAAAACTACGCATAGTTTTGACTTGAATTAAAAATTGGCTAATAAAACAGAATGTTGGCTTTAAAAAAATGTATAAAACTTAATTGTAAGTATCACCGTTATTTTTTAATTATTTTTTTCCATTTTAAATAATATTTTTTTTAAATTACCCCTACCGCCTAAACGGGGGGATATAGCCCCCCCTCCCATAGTAAAAAATGCTTGTATTAAGCCCCTCTACCAAAAACCGTGATTATATCTTGGCGCCAAAGCTATCGTACTCGTGCCCATGTGGTTATTATTTCGACTTCAAAATCAGAGAATTACTATTTTTGACCGCTTTTTTTGCTGCCGGCCATAGGTCTAAAAATGACATTTTTCGGTAAAAAAGTCAGTATATCTTCTCGTTCTTGAGATAAAGCCGAAACAAGAAAGGTATCGCAAACGTACGAATGGAAGTTTTTTGAATTATATCGAAGTCTTGAAAAACATAACGGAACAGCCCTTTCTACATTGTAAAACCTTTGATCATTTTAAATCATTCTATCACTTTCCTGGCAATCATTTTATTAAAGTGAAAGATCTACAAATCTTGTTTTTTGTACTCATAAAACTCTTACATAATAGTATAGGTACCTATCTATTTAACTGTCTGTGGGCGTTTTCGACGTATTATATTTTCCAGCGACAGCATTCAATATATATAAGTATCAATCATCGCTAAGTTTTATGACAACCAAAGCGGGCAATTATCTGTCATTAACAACGATGCAACATTTTTTATGACAACAAAATCGATTTGCTCGGTTAGGAACGCATAAAACATGATGTCGCCTTCAGACCAGCATCAGAGTAACCAGATGATCTGATGATCCCATCCCATAGATTCCATCCAACACTTACCGCCCGCAAAGAGAATGTTAATGATCAAGCAATTGGCAACTACACCAAAAACAACCAGCCAGTCAGCCATCCAAGCCGTATTGTAGCAGTGCTGGTTGTAATCTTACACAGGAGATTACCATCGTGTATAAACCAAAGTCTGTGTAATCCATGCGGTTAGAACCTGAAGCCGATGAACTTGAAAAGAAAGAAAGTCCATCCGGGCTACTATACTACTATAGACCAGGCGTCAAGTCATAAAACTCGCTTCATAACGATCGGGCAGCGGCCGCGTGCATTTTGACACTTTTTCCATTGAAAATCTAATTGCTCACCCGTCGCTTAGCTAGCGCGTTACTTTGAAATACAATTTCTTTTGAGGATTTTAATTTGCACGCGTCGCGTCCGTCGTGCCCGTTGTCTCAGACAGGTATGTATATTCTGGAACTTGGATAAGAAACTATTCCTGGATGGTATAGGACGGTCAGCATCAGTTGTGTAGGGAAACTAAATCCCCAGACTGTAACTTGTAGTTTAACGACTTTTGCACAGCATGAGGAGGTGGAAGGATGCCACTATGACGACGACGAAAACGACGACAAGACGCTTAGTTTCTTGCGACCTGCAAGAGACACACACAGTGATCATTCCCTGAGTAAATGAATTGAAAGTCGACACCTAAAAATATGTAGATTGGGACACATTTTCTTGTTTTTTTTTCGTTTATCTTTCAAAAAACAAAGATCTTTTATGGTGTTGAGGTCATAAAAATATCCTTCGGCGAAAACAGCCAGAAGCGGACACACATTCATATGAATGTTAACAACCTGCTCCTACTTCTAGTACGACTGGCTGAGTTGGAAAGCTGTAAACTTGTGAACGCAACGCACCATATTGCAATTTGATATGTTTAAGTCAATGTCAATGTGAGTGTTTTTGTGTTAGTATTCCAATAAAGTAAGATTAATGACTTTTGAAATGATTTTCCGTTTTATGATTGGCGGTTTTGGATGTATTAAAGTATTTTGGCTCGCGTCACACTAAGAAACACATAGCTGAAAAAGCTCAAGAGACTTCAATGCCATTGATACTGTAGAACTACTTTTAAATATGTTTCATTTATTCGCAGACATATTTTAAGTCCGTACATTTGCTGGGCTTTTGGAGAAGCTGAACATGGATTGCCATGTGTTGAACTAGCTCGATAAACTTATTTAAAAATATTTGTAGCCCAAAATCGGAGCAGAAAATCAGCCCAAATAATAAAGCAATTTGAATACAAAACAAGTTAGCTGAAATTAGAATTAATTCTTATTCAAAAAAAGAAAAAAAAAAAAAAAAAAAAACGGCTAAACTTATAGCTCAGATATGATTTGGCTGTCTTTCTGGGTTATTAAAGCAAAAATATGGGCTGCTTATAGGAAAATTTTGATTGGGCTGTCTTTTTGAGTAACTTTTAGCCCAATTATTGTTTTGCTGTCATACTACATTTTTTACTTCAGTTTTAGAAAAAAGTAGCCCAATTTCCCATTAATAGCTCAATCTGGCAAGCCTCACGCACAAAACAATTTTTATGAATTCCAAAAGAACTTTTCCAAACTTTGTATATTGAACCTACATTATTAACTATCACTTTTGAATATATTTGAGAATTAAACAACTAATTTCAATATCTAAGTTATAGACAGTCGATCAAATTTTTATTAAATATAAATAAGATATTTTTAAGAGGAAAAAAAGTGTAGAAGATCCGAGGCTTCGTTAAAGAAGAAAGCTTCAGGTATCACCATCAAAAGAATTCAAGTCTATATGAGGACCATAAAACGCGTATTGATAGTAGGTAAGATTCTTACTCAATAGCACCATCTCCTCCTCTCGATTGCAACTGATTTAAATAAGATACAGTTTTCATTTAATTACGTGCTCTTTGTTCCGCTGGACCTTTTAATATAAAACGTATGCAAAAAAACATCGTAATGAAATTGATACTGACTTCTTCTTTATGATAGTCAACAACAATCGAACAATACATTTGTATACTTTTGCTTTCTAGATACAAATGTGTTATGCAAAATTAAAACGAACAAAACACGTGCAACATAAAAACATTTATCTGTCAAATAATACATCACATAAAGCGAAAGGATTCGTGTATGGCATTACTTAAAAAACCTAAAAGTAGATACCCACTAAATTCTGGTGGGATCACTGCCGATTACGTCCACGCATTGTCATCTGTCACAAATAGTTATATCCTTCTCCTGCTTTTTCCTTATTGTTAAACATACAGTGTGGTGCCAATATAAGATACTCAAAACAACTGTTATATTTTTAAGAAGGTTAGGTTAAGTTGAAGTTAGGTTAAGTTGAAGTTAGGTTAAAATGGCTCTCCGTGATGGAGTAGGACACACTTAGGTCAGTTTAATGCCCATTGTGATAACACATGACTCTTGAGGATTTCTTCTAAGCTCAATAAGTCCTTTACGAAACGTGAAAGACTGATTATTGTAATATGATTGAGATCGTTTAGATCGTTTTAGAAGAATTATCCTAGGTTATTCTTGCGTTTTTGAGCTAGAGCAAGGCATGTATAGGAGGTGAAGAACTGTTTTCTCCTCTTCCTCATTCATACAGCTTCTTTAAGTCATTTGAGAATAGGCATAGCCTATTAGTGGCGTGCTTTCTAATTAAACAGTGCCCGGTTATGACATCGATTATCGAGCTTATATGCGTTCTGCTTAGAGATAGCAAGCACATTGAGCACTTTTAATCTAGTGTATGCCTGCATTAGCCAAACGTGATAGAATAAGTTCATCTGCCTTACAATTTCCTGGAATGTTTCTATGGCCCGGCACCCAGCCAAGGTGAATATTAAACTGTTGTGCCATCTCCATTAGAGATGATTGACAGTTACGACTGTTATATAGTTTGTAGAGATAGAGTCCCGAGATTTGATAGCGCCCTGACTATCTGAGAAACTACCGGTATAAGATGTTAATATCACGTTTTCTTTAAGCCAGGACAAGACTTCTACTAGCGCCAAAAGTTCCGCCTGGAACACGCTGCAATGATTCGGAAGGCGAAATGAGACACTAAATTTCAATCATTCAGAGTAGACACCTCCACCAACCCCTTCATTTCTTTTTGATTCATCTCACCTTCCAGGAATGCCCTATCCTCCTAGAACCTAGAAAGATCTGGAAGGTATAGAAATCTGAAAGTTTTTATCGAAATGCAGTTGGGGGATGGTGTAGTCTTCGTGCTTTGGAATTGATTCTAAATACTTGAGAATTACGGAGTGGCCAATGTTGTTGTTAACCGACTGCTATGTGTGGATTGATACCCAGTACACACCGATCAGTATTAGTTTCTCTAAGGCGTTTTGTAAGAGTTATTTTAGGGTGTTAAGGTGCTTTCCTAAGACCGCTATAGCAGCATCATACGCATAGGCAATCACAACTCTTTTTAAGAAGTGTTTTTGCTGGTTTACTAAACAAGCATATTTGATGCCTCCTTTTCTACAAATCTGTCAAAATAAAGGATAGAAAAGACAAAGATATTTTCTAGAAAACGTAATTTTATTTTCTGAAGAAAATTGATATAGAGTACAAATTGGAATATTTCATTTATTGGATTTAATTATTGAAACCAAACATTGGAATTATATTGACAGGTTGTTTATAGCTATCATTGGACATTTTTTTCGTTGAGAAACATTTCTTAATTGAAATCCACCGTTTAATTTTTAACTTCCCACAGGAAGTTATTGAAGTTATTGTAATCGGTCCGATTTGTCGTATTCCACATTTTGAAACTTCTCGACGACGCACGTTTCAAATAAAAAACATTCTTAAAACTTGGTAAACATTTATTTTCGACTCAAATATCTTTTTAAAAAACTTTCAAGAAATGCACTTAAATTGGTAAACATTAGTTTTTAACTAAGAATATTGTTATGAATATTTTGTTGACGGGATGAAAAGTTATCAGAGTGGATCGCATTCCAGCCAGGAAATCTACCATTGAAATATGGTATGGTATGGTATGAAATTGAAACTCAAATCAGTGGAACGATTAGTTTCATTTTTGAACTTACGGTAATCAGCTATTCAGGAAAATGAATTTTCGTTCTAGTCGTCTCATAAATTCTGCTACAAAACTTCAAGGTCTTGTTGCTCAAGACATCCATTTGATATAAAGTGGTTAACTTATAATTTTAAATATTTACATTAGTACGCATTGAACAAATGAATGACAATTCAGATTTAGTGTCGTTTGTTTTATAATTGTCCTGCCGAAATTTTCTTGTTTTAAAAACCACCGAAAACGCAATAATGTTCGGGGATCAAATTATCCACCAGTGTGCTATGTGAATAGTTGAAAACCACTTTATGGAGTCGACCATTCGCTTTCCACATTTGTACTCTTATGAAAGCAGTACGGGAACGAATACTAAGACCCCTTCGAAACAGAAAAATAATGTCTAGAGAATTGGATATATTCATCAGATATATTTCAATGCTGGTTAGGGAGCATCTACACATAAAGGACTATTGGGGCTCTACAGATCAGTTGTTAATACCTCGAAGAGTCAAAACGTTTTTACTGTGACACGCGAGAAATCTGAATGAAATAATTCTTTTTTTTTTCGAATGAGAAGATTTTTACCGTTGAAGAAGTTTATAACATAGAAAACGATACAATTTATGACACATAATTATATCAAACTAAAACCGTTGTTCTAAAAGGTCAAACGCAAACATCACCACGCTTCTGTAATGGTTTGATTAAAAGTCTCACTCCAAAGTGTACCATCTTGCCATTTTTGGGAACGAATGGGAAAAGTTGTACTATAGAGATTTGGTATAGGGTTTTGGAAAGGGTTTCGGTAAGACAACCAAACCCAAGATAACAAAAAAGTATGTTAGGGTCAACATCGTAGGTCAAAGGAAAGCTTAAGATTGGCTATCGGGGACTCCATACTTTATTCCTTAAGAATATTTTTTGTGGTTAAGGTTGTAGAGCGTACCTGAAAGACTTATCACAAAAATGTTTAAATTCATCAGATATATGTATGTAGGTACCTGAAGCAGTCAAAAATATCATTAGGAACAGTGCGTGAAACAGGTCGATGGCCACAACGTTTAAGGGCTGAGATTGAAGTCGAGGCCGGTCATTTTGAGTAAAACTATTTTTTTAATTAAACCAATATTATGGCTAAATAAATGAAACAACAATGAATACAAAATATTATTGTTTTATGTTTGTAAAATAACTTATTGCACGACTAAGTGGAAAAATAAATTTTTAGCGAAAAATAACTGGGCAATTAATCTTTTTCACTGGTTCCTTAAAGCATCTTGCACATGAGCTACGAACTACGAACTGCGAACTGTGGATGTTCGCATATTTTGACTTTTCTTTCACATGGGCTTTATTTCTATTCAGACAGCGACGAACTGAATTACCCTTTTCTCCATATTTTCCTCAGCCATGATCTTTCACACAAAAACAAAACAAGAGTGGTATAATTTTGAGGTTATGTTGCGCTCGAACAATTTATTCGTTGCAGTGTGGATGGTATTTGGAACGCGAATAGAGTTTGACAATTCGTAGCAACCTCAGTGCAATTCGTTACTACCAAATTGTTTTTACAAAATTTTCTTATTTTAGAGAACAAAATACAAATTTTATTATCCTAACATTAGTGCCAATTGGTTTCTTATAATTTAAATGTTTTTTTGCTTGAAATTGACTTTTTAAAATTTGTAAAATCACGTTTGTTCGTCCATTCGTTCATTCGTTATTCGCTCTCATGTGCAAGGCCCTTAAGGGCTTGAGTAATATGAAATATTGAACGGCATAAATTTTAACTTGAACGTTCTATAAATGACACTATTTGTGTTTCAAGAATCAACCCTACAAAGAGATCATTATATCCTCTTAATGTAATTAATTTGTATCTTTTCACGTTTATATGTATGTACAGTCATGTATCTATGTACATAATTTCATGAATTAGAAGGAATAAGAAGGAGTCAGTTCTCTTTCAACGCCCGAAGATGGACATATAGTCCGAAACGCGTCGCGTATACATAAACCAAATTAAAACAAATATTATGACACTAAAGTAAACAAATAGATAATAAATAAAAATACAAAATTAATAGAAATTTTGTTCGTTTTTGTTTTTATTTTATTCAATTAATATAAAATAACCTGTTTGTTTTTTAAAAATGGTTAACAGAGGTTTTCTGATATTTGGAGAATACTGTTCACATATAAATAAATATTTATCGCTTTGGGTGGCTTTATGAAAATTGTTTCTGCCAATAAAACAAGCTATAAATATCACCTACTCGCGTGTAGGTTACTATAAACATTTTTATTTTAAATTGATGTCCACTCCAGTCTAGCGCTGTCAATGAAACAAACGAATCAAAAGGACATACTTGCTCCCACATTGATAAACAATTAAATAAGGAGCAATAAAATCCATTCAATATAAATTAATCAGAATGCATAGTGCGCCGCGCGCCCCCGCCGCGCCAACATTTTATACTCATGTAGGCCTTGTAAAATAGTTAAAAATAAATTAATGGTGGTCTACATAAAGCCAGGGGTACATCAGCGATTGTGACACCAATATTATGTGACATTGACACAAAAAGACAAACAAAAAAATCTCTTTCGGGTTCAACCGACCAGACCACCCGTGTGAGGTCTCCTGATGTGGTCATCGAGGTGTCTGTCGTCCGACGGCAATAAAATTGTTCAACATTCCTTGAATTGATCTTTATACCTCTCCGATGAACTTTGGTGTGAACAATGAACTGTGAAAATGTTTTTTACGCCTCTTGGTGGTGTAAATTAAACGACTGATAAATGTGTTGAGCCTTAATGGTAGTTGGCGCTTGGACTAGCGATAAGGAAAGATAACACATGTTGAGTTGATGGCTTAGGCCAATGTCAGAGCCTTCCATCCAATTTCAATCCAAGTAGGTACGCATTAGGATTATATTACACTTATCTTCTTACTAATGGAAAACATTTGTATCTTTCTTCTTTTTTCCTTATATTAAGTTGTTGGTCGCTACAGGATTTTGTATGAGAATTCCTATCAATCAACGATCAGTAAGTGGTGAGCATTAGTTTTAATAGCTAAAGCAGCTAATGGTGTTCAAGCATCAACGTGTGTTTTATACCTACAATAAAATTTTCCCTCGCCTTGAAATATTGAATAAGTATCGATGAAGCTGATGAGACAGTTTGTCAAGTGTAAATACACAGAAAAACAATAAAAGTTATATTCAAAAAACGTGACTTAAAACTCAATAGGTACACACATTACATTACACTTTACACTACTCAGCACATAAATGTACAGAGTAGAGAACACAGCACCTTGAGCGACTAGACTATATAAGGTGATAACAAAACAAGACATTAGTACAAGACAGAAGGACAGAGGAGAAAGAACAACATACAGAAAGAACACATGACAACAGCACGCGGTAGGTTTCGAGACGGTCCCCCATCTTTCTACTAACCACGCTCACTGATGCTTGATTTCGGTGATCGATGGGAACCGAAGCTTTATCAGTGACTAGGCCGTTGCCTTACGTACACACAAATATTGGGTTTTTAGTAGGCACTTGGCAACTTGGAATTTAATTTATGTACACACCCTTTCATTTTTCTCATGGTAAAGTACACGAATGAGCCATGTCTGTAAATTATAAAAATGTTCTACTGAAGTTTGAAGTCAGTGACAGCAATTTTAACAGCGTTTATTTTTGTCTGAATGGGTTTGTCAATTAGCAAAATATTCCTTAAATCCTTAATCAACATTTTCTTCATAAACCACTATTTCATCCACAGAAAATATCTGTTTGATGCAATTTGCTGAGGATATGGAAGAACCACTTCTGTAGACTGTGTAACGGCGACGAAGAACCGAATTCCGCTATCAGGCAGAATGATCCATTATAGATCCAATTAAGACGACAAAAGCCAACAACTCCGTCTTCCCGACGAAGTAAAGATTGCCATATCTAAGCTGAAGTCCAACAAAGCCGCTGGAGCAGATGGCTGAATGCCTAGCTCTTCAAATCAGCTGGAGATAATTTGGTTGGGAGCATGGACCAACTTATCTGTAAAATATGGTTGGAAAAAGCATGTCCGATGTATAGACCCTCAGTATTGTTTTCCATGTACTGAAAAAAGGAGATTCTCTAAACTGCACCAACTATAGAGTCATCACTCTACTTAACATCGCTTATAAAATCTTCTCTGCTGTAATATGTGAACGGCTAAAGCCGTGGTAGATCGTTATAGGTGTAATTAAACCAGGAAAGTCCACAGTCGATCAAATATTCACATTACTTCAGATCCTATAAAAAAAACCAAGAACATCAAATCGACACTCACCATCTTTTCATCGATTTCAAGGCCGCAAATGACAGCATCTACAGGGACGAGCTGCATAGAGCCATGTCTAGTTTTGGCATTCCTGCCAAACTCGTCCGTTTGTGCAGAATGACCATGGAGAATTCGCTCTGATCCATAAAGGTTGGAACCAACTTAACACAACCTTTCGATAACAAAAAAGGTTTTAAACAAGTTGATGTCCTGTCATGCGATTTCTTTCACATCTTACTTGAAAGAATAGTGCAGAGCTCCCACTTCAACAATAAGGCACTATATTTCAAAAGTCTATCCAATTACTGGCATGTGCTGATGACATTGAAATAATCGGAGGACTCAGCGTGATGTTAACGGGACTTTTGCTTGTATTGAAGACAAAACGAAGTAAATGCTGTCAGCAAGAAAAGACCTCCAACACATAGTTTTTAAGTTTATTTAACTAAGATACAAATTGTTAGACTTTAAGGGAACACAAATAGGAAATTAACAAAAAAAAAAACGACGTCTCGGTCAAAACATCACCATTGCCAGACGTAACTTTGGCTTATAGGCTCCGCTATGAACGCTGAAAACAACACCAGCTGAGATCAAACGAAGAATTACTCCTGCTAACTGTGGTAAAGCCCTCTCTCGAGCTACCAAAGTGTCGCTGTATAAGACTCTCATCATCTCCGTCCTGCTATACGATGCAGAAGCATGGACTATGAGAAAAGCGGATGAAATCACCTTTGGTCGTTTTGAGAGAATAGATCTTCGTGTGGTCTACGGTCACGTATGCATAGAAGGTGATTGGGGAGAAGATGGTACGACGAATTGGGAGTGCGCAACTGAAGGCATTTAGCTAGGGACCGAACTAGATGGAGAAGTTTGTTTGGTTAGGCCCTAGTTGACATAAGACTGTAGCGCCACCTTAAGTAAATAAGTAAGCTTTAAACAAACTCAAAGGAAAATCATCATTTTTTCCTTTCAATGTTTTGCAATTATTATGACTGGCAGATCATTTCGCGCAATAATTAATAGGAAGAAAATATTTTATTGCTCCTAATCACGGCACCCGCACTTAACTTCATGTATTCTAATTTGCTCATTAGTTCCATATAAATACATCATTCCCTCAACAACAAGCTCACAATATATACATACATAAGGTAGGCACTTCTCCCAAGTATACTTCAGTTCAGTAGTATAAAATAATGTCAATGAAATTAGTTACACTTGTCATCAAAACACAAACTATTGGCCACATAGAGCAACCGACATTTTGAATCAATTAGCCAATGATTTATAATGTCACTGAAAGTGCTGGAATTTACACCGCCTACTGCCATTGTCAGTGTCACTGCCACAGTCATCCAGATTTAAAAATCGTCGGCGTTGTCGTCGTCGTCGTAGTTTCAGTCGCCGTCGTCATCGCGTCGTCGTCGTGGAGAAAAACAACAAACTAATGTCACACAGTCTTGCGATCGTGATCCCATGGAGTGTGATCGATAGTCATCAACTTAATTGCAACTAGTTACGAATAAATAAGAATCAAATAGATAAAAAAAAAAAGAAATCAAACAGAACTTGAATTGATTGTTTGGCCATGATTATGTGACTATTTGACAAGTTCTGTTTTACATGCATCGTTATGAGCTTAGGTAAGTGTATGGGGGGAACGAACACCCCACCTCACATCTGGTTAGCGAAATAAAAATCTATTCGAAATTAGCATTCAAATAAAATCACTGTTAAATCAGTAGTATACCCTGTGGGTGGGATGATTAGCATAATTTTTCAATAATCTTAATTGCTATAACTATTTTTTTTGAATTTTAAAATTAATAAACAAAAATTAGAAATTAAAATGTATAATAATGATGTATTTATGACTTTTTTTATTAGCTTATTTATCCACACGTAGAGAATTGGTAATTGCAAAAGAGTTATTAAAAAAAATTAAATCAATACTTTCAGGACCTATCAATTATGTTTTACAATAAATTTTGCCCGGAGTGAGGGAGTGCTACCATAAATATGTTATTAAACAATTTAAAAGTGTGAAGTAGACATTTTTATGGTAATCTCTTGATGTCCATAATCACATGAGGTGAAACCAAGAAAATTAATATGCTAATTGGCACGAGGAAGTAATACCATATATTATAATACTAGCTGTCAGAATTAGTTTTGCGAAAAGTCTCATATTTTAATAACTTGTTGGCATTTAGTTTATACGTTCTTTAAATCCCGGATTAAAAATGCTTTTGAAATAATTGTTTTATTAAAACAATTAAAAGGCGCCATGGTTGGTTTGGATTGAAAGATGTAAGTCATACACAGAGTAATTTTTAAGTACAGAAATAGAAAAAATGGAAAAGGTAATTATTTCTTTCAAAACAATCTGAAATTTGTAATTTTACTCCTAAAAGAAAGTATACATACATTTGTCTATTTGTTTAAATTGTCAAAGGTAACAAATTGATATACATTCGATTAGACCCTTTTAGTTTAGTTTTTATATTTAGATCCACTTTATGTGGAGAATTTACGACACTTGTTATTGCTGCATAAAGCATCATTCACATGAGCGCGACCAACGAACGATGAATGAATTACAAAATGTGAGTTTATATACGTTTGAAGACATATTTCCACACAAATTCTTAACAAAACGATAGCAATATAGTTTCTATTTGATTTATGATGCATACTTTTACTTTTCAATATCATATATTAATATTATTCGTCGCGAAAAAATTGTAGTTGATACGAACTGTCAAACTTTATTCGCGTTCCACATTATCCACACTCGCATCGAATAAAAAAAATCGCGCGTACTTAACCTAAAAAAATCATTCTTGTTTTGGTTTCGGTGGTTAATGTCAAACTTCATTCGCGATGAATTAAAAACTTTCATGTGAAAGAAATGTCAAAATCGACGAATATTCTTTCATTCGTTGGTCGTTGGTCGTGCTCATGTGAATATTGCTTAACTTAATTAATTGGAAACCTCTTTTTTTAATTTCTTTTAAATTTGTATTCATCTTTAATTCCTGACACGAATCCATAAGCAATCAAATTTTTCACAACTGATTTCATATTGATAGTTCATTCGCTGCATAGGGATTTGACAACTTTGAATTTAATTTTCGAACTCATCCTTTTACTAATCGTTGAATTGTCATCATCAAATTATTAGGTAAACTCAACTCAACTTAACTCAACTCAACAAAAAAGTGTTTTCATTCAGATTCGGTGAACGCACACTCAAAAAAATATTTCGTAAATTCACTACAAAATATATTCGTACATTGATTTTTCGTTCAAAATACGAAAGTTTTAAAAGGTCCGTTCGCGTACTTTCTGCACCAAAATTCGTAAAAAGAGATATTTTAAAGAGTGGGGGTAAAATTCTCTCACCAAAAAAAAAACTACAAAAAAGTAAGCGAACGGGAAAACAACAAATTTTACACACAATATTACTGTCTTGTTGCTGTTCTTTGAAAATTTGTTTTTAAATTTTATAACTGACAGCAAAAGCGAGTCAGCCCAAAGAAATTTCTTGGGCTAAAATTCGTAGGTTGGGGAAATATTCTACTCTCTCGTGAGCACTCTCTTTTACGAAAAACTAAGAAATTTTTGAGTACGCGAACAGGATTTGGTTAAATTTCGTATTTTTTCGTAAAATTGGACTGTTTTAGGAGGGTACGCGAATGGACCTAAAATAAACCTACTTTTCATAGTCAACATGGAGGTCAAAGAATTCAGAATTACGAACAATTTTTTAAATTTATGAAAGCACATTTGTAACTCTTTTTCATACAAATATTTAGTGATGTGTACAAAAAAATTGGTTAATTCTACTCAATACAAACATACGAGTACATAACATATATCTTTTTCCAGAGGTGAATAAGTAATACGCATTTTGCGAATATTTTTACTTGTGATTTTGAAAAACTACACTGTCATCCAGATTTAAAAAGATTTAGTTTTCGTAAAATGCACAAATGATTTAAATTTAATTTCATGCATGCGACTTAATATTTTGTAGAACCCACAGTTGCAGCTGCGTCTAGTCATTTACTCGGAACTTGCTTTTTGAACGCCACGCCGCGCCGCCGCCGCGCGCCGGCCGCCACCGCGTGCCGTCGTAGTAAAATTATAAAAAGAAGTTAAACAAATTATTAAAAATGAAAAAGAGGCTGGGATGCGATATATTATAATCAGTTTTTTTTTTGTTTTTGTAGGTGTTCGTGTTTTTTTAAAAAAAAGTTTTCACATTTGAATTTTTCTAAAAGATTAACTGAAAATGACCAACGATATTTTGCAAATAATGAAATAGTTTGACTTCAAAATCTATTTTTTTGCTAAAGACATTTTTAGTCGAAAACCAATATTCACCAATTTAAGTAGTTTGTTTTTGAAAATTTGTATTTCTTATATAAACAAATACAGATTAGATTTGTCTAAGAACAATATCTTAAGTTAACAACAAAAGAGATATCGAGAATCGAATATTTGTTGTAGATTTTAATTGTTATATAAGAATATTGACTTTTGGATTTTTATAAAAAATTTACAGAATGTCGGAGACAATATTTTCTATAAATAAAATTAATTTGGAGCCAATTTTCTTAAATTTTTGAAAAGATATTTGAGTCAAAAATCAATTTTTACCAAGTATTAGTAATGTTATTGTAGGTTTTTATTTTTTGTAAAAAAAACTGTCAATTCGAATTTTTCTCAAAATATGACTGAATGTTGAAAACAATATTTTTTATAAAATGAAATTAAATTTATGTCAATTAATTTTTGAAAAGATATTTCAGTTGATAATCAATTTTTAATAACTTTTACTGTCGATTTTTCTCAAAATTTTACCAAATGTCAAAAACGTTATTCTTCGTTGCATAACATTATTTTGGAGATAAGATTGTTTTTTGTTCGTAAAATATTCGAGGTGACAATTATTTGTTTTGTTTTATAGTTTTATTAATTTTGTATCCCGTCACAATGTATTTATAATATAAAATTTTATTCAAGTCGCTACCGGTATTTATTTGTGAGATATTTTGGGTGAACCAAAATTTTCACTTTGTTTTTGATTCCTATGGTAAAAAAACCAACCACTCAATTTTTCGAGAGTCTTTTCTGCATCATTATCTGTATAACATTTATTTTAAGTCGATATCTCAAATGGTTCTTAAGATAAAGATGGCGAAAAAAACTTCCGGAACGTATAGACGTACGAACGTATGTACAGACATCTCTCTCTCTTTTATTTAGACCCTATAGGGACCTTGAAACGTCGAGAAATGACAAAATTTTCAATTCGACAAATCGGAACGACTACAATAATTTCCTATGGGAATAATAAATAATTCTGTGGTTTAATTTAATAATTTTGCCAAAATTCGAAAGATTTATGCACTTTGCAATGTTAAAAAATTAATATTTTCAACAAAAAAAATAAGAATTTCTTAGACCAAACGACATTAATTTAAATGCAGTACGAGTACATTTCTATAGTTCACAAAATTTGTTTGTGTAATGTACGAAATATTCGTGATTAACAATCATGAACATTTTTAAAATGAATGATCTAATTGTAAAGTATTAACAAAAGCATTTTTAAAATTTAAAAACATTTGTGATTTAAGATTCTTTATTTTTGTAGAATATACGATTGTGTTCTTATAAATTACGCATTCAATTAAATTGAAATACAAATAAATTCGTTGTATGTAGGAACAGTATCGTGTATTATACAAATCTATAAAATCTTAAATTACGAATACTTCATAAGTCATACAAACGTATTCGTTAAGACACTATGGCCAGATTGTTCCTTCGACAATATTATTTTTGTACAGAATTTTTTTTTTCATATTTTTGAGGGATATGAAAATTTTGCAAAATGTACGAATATTTTCGCAGTATCGAAAAAATTTTGAGTTCTATTTATCATTTTCGTTGGTTGCGACTTTAAGAGCGTCAACTCCAATTTTCTGTTGTAATTCTTGCCATCAAGGGGTTCTTCGATAAGAAAAATATGCGTTATAAGTCAGGTAAAAATAAACATTTGTTTCATGAATAATAATAATGATTCAAATAACTCAATCTCTATCAAAGCTGTCTCGAAACCAAAAATTATTTTTATATCTCGTCTGGACCCAGTTACAACGCCAGAAGATATAACTTCCCACTTAGTGTCTACCAAGAGCATACCTTGCAGCTCATCCATAAGGTGTACTAAGATCAGTACACCAAATAGCTTTGTTTCTTCTTTTAAATTAATAACGAATCCCACGTTCTTCGATTCTATTTGCAACACAAATATATGGCCCGCAGAGACTTTAGTCAAAGAATTTACACAAGGTCAAAAACAAGGTGTTTCTTTGAAAACCAAGTCAAAAAACTTAACAGGCTTGCGCTTTTCTACCAAAACGTAAGGGGACTTCGTAGCAAGACTGCTGACATTTTCCTTAACTCCCAATCATTTCCACACGACGTATTCGTTTTGACAGAAACGTGGCTTAATTCAAGCTTTTCCGACACAGAACTTTTCAGTCAAGAGTTCGAAGTTTACATGAACGATCGTCATGTTGGTAATGCAAAGGATTTAGGTGGAGGTGTTCTCATAGCGGTAAAAAATACATATTTCTCTTCTTCTATATCTTTTCCATTTGAATTATCAATTGAACTGGTATGTGTAAAGATAATGGTACAGACTAAGACTATTTTCATTTTAAACGTCTACATTCCTCCAAAGAGTTTGGAGTCTGTTTATAACGATCTCTCCTTGGCATTAGACTTTCTTATAAATTTGTCCAGCTCTGACAACAATATTTTATTTCTAGGTGATTTTAATTTACCACACATTGACTGGATTCCATCCGAAGACGAATCCTGCCTTGAAGCCTCTCCTTCTTCTTCACAATTGGAACTATCTCTTCTCGATAAAGTCCTTCTTACTGACTTACAGCAAACAAGCTGTATTAAAAACTCAAAAAATCGAATTCTCGATTTAGTCTTTTCTTCTGACGCTATTAGTACTCTTGTTCTAGAATCTAGATCAGGAATTACTAATATTGATAAATATCACCCCCCTTTGGACATTTTTTTTGACTTAAGTAATCACCTTACTGAACACAGTAATTCCTTTGATTGCATATATAATTTTGACTTCAGAAGAGCTAATTTCCAGCTGTTGTCTGAAGATTTAACCATTTCTGGAATTGCTGATACATTAGCATTTTCTAACATTGACGAAGCAGTTTCAACTTTTTATAAGATCCTTAATTATTGTTTGGAAAAAAATGTACCTTTAAAGAAATCAAAAAATACAAACTTTAGCCACCCTTGGTACACGAAAGAATTGCGTTTACTGCGTAACAATAGAAATAAGGCATGGAAAATGTATCTCAAAACTCTGTCTCCAACCAACTTCTCTTTCTATGTTGAACTCTTTAACCAATTTAAGTCTCTTTCTAATTTTTTATATGCTAGCTATGTTACTGATATGGGCACATCTTTGAAAGAGAATCCTAAAAAATTTTGGAAACTTGTAAACCTAAAGAAAAAATCAGATGGCTTTCCAGTTAACTTCACTTACAAGAACCTTTCATTAAATAAAACTGTTGATATCTGTAACGCTTTCGCAACAAATTTCCGTGAGTCATTTGTTAATAGCCCTCAAGAAGTTGATGAAGTATATTTTCATAATCCTCACTCCTTTTCACAAACTAGCTGTAGTCACATCCCTGTGCTACAGAGTACGGTCCTTGATCTTTTATCCGCGTTGAATGATGACTGCTCAGCCGGCCCCGATGGTATTCCCCCGATAGTATTAAAAAAGTGTAGTAATGCTTAAGTTGAACCCCTTACGTTCTTATTCAAACTTTCTCTAAAATCAGGTAAATTTCTCAATATATGGAAGGAGTCATTTCTAACACCAATTTTCAAGAAAGGTAACAAGGCGGATATTAGCAACTACAGGCCCATTGCAAAGCTTTCTTGCATTCCTAAAGTGTTTGAACAAGTTGTATGTGAAAGTGTAGCATTTTTTAGTAAGAATCTCATTTGCGAACAGCAACATGGTTTTGTGAAAAAAAGATCAACCGTTACTAATCTCCTCACATTCTCAAACATATGTTCAAACGCTTTAGAACAAGGTTATGAAGTTGACTGTGTATACACTGACTTTTCCAAAGCTTTTGACCAACTTAGCCACGGAATTATTTTATTTAAACTTAAAGCTCTTGGTTTTCCACCAATTTTCTTAGCTTGGATCAAATCATACCTTGAAAACAGATCCTATGAGGTAAAATTTAGAAATTGTCTTTCTGAACCTTTTGTTGCTCAATCTGGTGTTCCCCAGGGAAGCCATCTTGGCCCTTTTCTGTTCATCCTGTCTATTAACGATGTATCGTCATGTCTACGCTCAAGTGAAGTACTCATTTTTGCTGACGATATGAAGATTTTTAAAATAATAAAGTCCATCAATGATCGTATTCTTTTACAAGCCGACATTGATAGTTTCACATTTTGGTGTGAGAAAAATAGCCTTGCCCTCAACCATTTAAAATGCCAGACGATAACTTTTACTAAAAAACGAATCGTTAGTGTATTTGATTATTGTATATCACAGCAAAAACTCTGTCGCGTCTCCACAATTAAAGATTTAGGTGTTAATTTTTGTTCCAACTTAGAATTTACATATCACATTAATTTGATTGTTAATAAAGCAAGTTCTATGCTTGGTTTTATAAAACGCTGGGCAAAGGAGTTCAATGATCCCTATGTAACTCTTTCTTTGTATAATTGCCATGTTCGTCCTCATCTTGAATATGCTTCGCAGGTGTGGACTCCCTATTACGAAATTCATAAGAAACGTATTGAATCAATTCAACATAATTTCATTCGCTTTGCCCTAAAGGGTCTTCCTTGGGATGATCCTTATGATCTGCCTCCCTATGAGCATCGTATTCAGCTTCTTCAAATGCAATCTCTCCATCAAAGGCGTGTTAATAATAACTAAGTATTTTTTCATCAACTCATTAATGGTGAAATTGATGCACCTTATTTACTATCTTGTGTACATTTGAATTACCGAAGCGGAACTCATCACCTGCGTACATTTGATTTTATACATATTGACTTCCATAGAACTAACTATGGGAAGAATAAAGCATTAAGTCGAATGAGCATTTTATATAACTTAAACTGTTCATCGATAGATTTAAATTTAAATAAGGTGGGATTAAAATCATTGTTTAGAACCAGTGCTCCACTATCGTAAACGTCTTCATTTTATTTTTTGTACTGTAATAATTCCTGTTAAATGTTAATAATTATTATGTTTTGTATTTTGTGCGTGTGTTAGGCTATAATTGTATTATTTTCTTACTAACAACTAACACATGCACTTATGATGAGCCTCTGATCGTAGTTTGACGCTTGCTATAAGCTTACTACTTTCTGAAAATTCTGAAGTGTAAAAAAAAAAAAAAAAAAAAAACAATAACAACTTTATCCACTGTTTGGTAAGGTCTCCATGCCGGTGGCGTTATTAGGCCTTATTTTTTGTCAACCATAACGATCGTCACGTTACTGTGAATGGTCAGCATTATCGGGCTATGATTACCGGATATTTTTGGACCGAATTGGAAGATATGAAATTGGACAACATGTGGTTGGATGAATTTCTTGTCTCGAAAACACTTAGATTTCTTGTAGCTACATTCATGTGCATAATCCTTTGAACTTACGAGACTTTATATTTTAATGAAGATGGATTCTAAAACGACGAATTAATTAAAGTATTTGTAAATGAATAGGGAATATGAATATTTTATGTTTTTTATTCATACAGTGGTTGCCAAAATAATAAGAGCGAAATTCTGCTACTACAATTTTATCACAAGTCTTTATTTTTTGAAAAAAAATATTAAAATGATCACATGTATTGTAAGTTAATATAACTTCCAATTGTTTACTAGAAATTTAATAAAAAAAAAAAACGAAGTATAAAACCCAAAATATTGATAAAACTATTTGCATGTGTCTTTTTTCTGGCCAAAAAAATAGGAGGGAATCAGATTGTTTCTAAGGATATCACCTACACCTACACCTTCTTGGAATAAAGTCAATTAGTATTTGACATGTTTCCACAGGTGGATTCATCTTGGATTTCTTTTCATTTTGCCTCCGTATTTGGATGCCACATCCTACTGGAATGTGCACACTAATGGCAGATTATCTTCTGCAAATGGAAACATAACTTTTTCCAATATTTGGAGGTACGTTCCTTTGGTCATGATATTTTTGATCCAAAAGTTAGGTCCTACTCCATTATGGGAAAAACACCCCCAAATGTATATACTACCGCCTCCATGCTTTACCGTATTTATGTTGTTTCTAAGATTTAGTTCTTTATTCTTTTTCCATCTTAAATAAATCCGGCCTTCAGATCCAAACAAATTGGTTGAAGTTTGCGAATTCAATTTAGTTTCAAAGCTAAAAATTTCAGTTAACTGGATATTAAAAAAGAAGAGCCAAACATTATTTCCCAGAAATATTGCAAAGTTATTATTTTGACCGCTGAAAAATGAGTTTCGTAAATAAAAATAACGGTACATTGATAAGTAATTATGTAAATTTGTCAGTGACTCTAAAAAATTTTGTCAGCAAATCCATAAATAATTGTACATTTAAAAACAAAGAAATTTGGAAGGTTATGACGATAGAATTTACGAAGTGAGGAAAATTTATAGATTCACTATTATTATTTTGGCCGCCACTGGTATGTAAATAAAACAATTTTTAAACGCATATAAATTCTAATATGTCAAACAAACTTTCGGGACAAATGTTCTGGTATGACAACCTGTTAAATTAAAAAATCTAGGAAATAGAAATCAAACAGCAGAGCTGTCAAAATCATACAAAGTATTAGTGATCCTGATCATGTTTCAAGATTTGTTTGAAACACTTGGCCTAGTTTTTCACGATCTGGCATAACTCTAATCTTTATTAATTAATTTTACAAGTTCTAAAGGACCTTCAAGGTTCCAGCGTCCATAACTTCATAAAAACGTGTACCTACATAGTTACTTTTCACTATTTTCTATTTAAAACCAACGTCAGGTGTTCGTAGTTTTATTAAATTTCTAAATTATTCATAGCTCCAGGTTAATACTGTCTGATAAAGGCTTAGACACTTAGAAACAAATCTGTATACAATCCAATATCTAATTTGGTCTTGAATTTCTGATAGCTAGCGTGTAGATTTGCAGGTAATGCAACAAACTGTGGTCCAGGTTATTGCAATTGCACCGCATGATGCGATGGTTAATTACTCGTCTGTCAAAACTGTTAGTACAGCAAATTGCCGCCAACCAGCCGACACTTCATGGTGCCCATCAAATGAAAATTTATTGGTGGTAATTTGTTGTGTGAATCCGCAAAAATATATCATTTGATAAAACTGACTGTCATGACTGACAGATCTGTCATGGTGTTTACGGATGTAAAGTGTACTAATTCCTTTCAAATACAAACATATGTTTATACATTATATGAAAATAAAAGATCGGTATTTTTGAATTAAATGTTTTGATCTTGAGAGAACACTCATGGGGGTCAAATAAAAAACCAAAAAACCTTACCAATCACCTTTATCAACGTCATTTTATTTCAAAAACATACCTGTGGCCAGTCAGCCATTCAGCCACCCAGCCAAGCCAGACAGGTGAATTGTCAATTTTATTAATTTTATTTTCAACGATCCTTTGAATTCAGAGTTCATTAATTAATTATCTTTTATTCAAACATCTTAATCGAAATTGAAAATTTATTTTGGTTAACCTTTTGAGTCTTTTTTTTATTATTATTAATGCACCCTATTTTCTGTCTACACCACATAATTTCATTGTGGAGTAGGAGAATTCGGCGGCGGCGGCGGCGGTATGCATTTCGATGATAAATGGAAACAACAGGGAGCTGACAGATAATTTACAAATTAATTTGTAACTTTTGGTTTTCTAACGAAAGATTTCTTAGTTGGGGGAGCGTGGACAAAACCACTTCATCGGAAAAAAATATTTGTATTCATTTTACTATTTGAAGGTGGATTTTTGAACAATGACATCATCAGAAAAGAAAGAAGGGACATGATTTCCATAAAATCCTTTCAGGGCAAAACTTTTAAAGTGGTGTCTATAAAAGAATTCTAATTCAGTAGGTATCACTGAGCAGTTTTCAAAATCATATTTTTACATTTCTGTATTGTGAATTGAAATTAGTGGTGGATTTTTGATCCAAAGATAATAAAAGATTTGTAGAACAAGTGTTTAAACAACTTAAGATATAAATATTAAAATATATCATACAAAAAATATTTATTGTAATAAATCCAATTAACTATTCATTAAAATGTCTTAATAAGCACAAAATGTAAAAGCGCTATTTTAAAAATCAATAAAATAAGAACAATTTTCAGCCTTATTTCTTTTTTTTATCCATTTGGTATTCCAGGCCCTGCAACTGTTGTTAAAGGATGTTTTTTTTATAGGTAAACAAAGATGATTTTTGAATGTTTTTGAACAACAACAACAACTTAAAGGTGCTACCACTCATTGTTTTTGGCTGGAGATATAGCTATTTCGTGCTTTGCCACTTTTGCACTCATCAGCCTCCTTTTTTGTGGTGCTGAGCTTTAATCCAATTTTATTTGAAAAACTTTTTATGCACAACATAGGAAAGGAGCTTATAAAAAGGTTGATGCTTCAAATGCATTTGATAAACAATTAGCACATCTCGACCTGTGACGTCAGTGGTCTAAAGTAGTGGAGTGCGTAGTGCACACGACTTCTAAGACTGAGCAAATCTGATATGCGTGGGTTCGAATCAGCGTTGCCGCGAAGAAAAAAATGTTAAGGGCCATTTTGAGGGCCATTTCCAAAATGTGCGGGCCACTAGCCCACTACCCTAGAAACAATTTCTTTAAGAAAATAATAAAAAATGTCTTTTCTAAATTAACTTATTATATTTCAGTTCTTTGTGTTTAACGGTATTAGTTATCATTACTTATCATTACTTATCATACTTGTACAAATTCAGTTCGTAAAATAATAAATAAATAATATAATTATGCAGGTTATAAGAAAATATATGATATGCGGGCCATTTCATGTTGGCCCCGTGCTACGGGCCAAAATAAAAAACGTAGTGCCAAATGGCCCGATCGGGCACATTATGGCAACGCTGGTTCGAATCCTATGTTGTGCATAAAAGAATAAAGATGCTAGTGGAGAAAATCTTTTTAAAGAATTGGCAAAGTTCGCTATTTCGATATTGGTATTGCCAATATCAAACGCTGAGGGAGGACGAATTTTTAGCCAATTAAACTTGGTCAAAATTAAGCAAAGAAACAGCTTGCATTTAATTTCTAAAAATGCTATTTTATTTATAAGAAACAATTTGCGAGGGGTAAAATATTGCCATAGTTTCATTATTCCAAATGAGGCTACGAACAAAATTGGAACAAATGTTATTTACCAAAATATTGATACGGAAAACAATACCTGGAGTTCCGATTCGAAATAAGTATATTCGCATATTTTAATTACCTGAAAAGAATTATTCTTACTATCATAAATTTAGTAACATGAGTAGATTATACGCTGTGAATTATAGAAAATAAGTTATTTTTTGTTAATTTTTCTATTATAGTTTTTGTTATAAAACAGAATAAAATATGTTATTTGTTTGTAAAAATGTTTTTAATTATTATTTGACTGGATTTTTGAATGTTTTTTGTTTTTAATTATGTTTAACTGTTTTTTTTTACTGGATTTAAATAATCAAAATCCAGTCAACAAGTCAGATCTGACTAGATTCCCAATTTCGAGCTGGCAACACTGGTTCTTATAGTATGCTGAATGAGATGGATGTCTCCAAATTGTATAACTATTGCAAAGTTGCGTTACGATATACATATGTAGATCCAGAATAATGAGTAAAGACTTCTGATGTGTTAATATTGTTAGTCATTTTTTTTGTTGGTCTTTTTTAAATTAGCTTTTTTAAATGTTTTTTCGTTTGTAATCAAACCTAAACGTGATAGCTTATTACAGTAATTTAATTTATTTAAGTGTCAATCTGGCAGACGGCTATGCCATGCTATTATGATTTTTGTGATATAAATATTTACAAATCATATAATTTATCTATCTAGTGTTACCAACTTAAAGCCTCTAAAAAACACCCGTAAGTTAACTATTGTAATGTAGACATTTTAAGCGTTAAGCAAAAGCTTTATAAGTATACTGGTCCACACAATTATTTGTGTTGAATCCAATTAATTTCTAATTTGAATTCATATTAAATCGAAAGTTCTTATGAGCCTGAAAGCAAGTTCTAAAAATTACACCTAACCATGTTAACATTGTTTGTTTTACTGTTGCTCGAAATTAATTAATAATGACCCATTTCTAAAACACTCGGCTCTTTATATGGTTAAAAAACAAACTTCATATAAAGGGTGTCCCAAAATTAACGCAATATTTGAATTTGCCGCCATTTGTGCAGTGAAGTGTTGGCAACCCTGAAAAAAAAGCAATTTGACAGCTAACAGTATAGGGTTATTAAAAATGGAGCGTTACACGAGAGAACAACGTGTCTTCATTATTAAAGAATATTTCAAAAATAGTGAAAGCTTGGCGGCTGCAGTTCGAAAATTTCATACAAAATATGGTCGGAATAGTGTTTTGACTTCGTCAACTGTGAAGAGATTAATTGAAAAATTCATGGAGACTGGATCCGTTGGAGACGCCAAACACACTGGTCGTCCAAAAACAAGCCGTTCAAATGTGAATGTCGAAGCAGTGCGTGAGAGTGTTGCTGACAATCCAGGAACCTCAATTCGACGTCGTGGACAAGAATTGCAAATTTCAAGAACCTCTCTACAGCGTATACTCACCAAAGATCTGTGTCTTCATGCTTACAAAATTCAATTAACACAACAATTTAAGCCTAATGACCATGGACAGAGAAGAGAGTTCGTTGAATGGATTATTGAACCACCCGTGCATTAAAGGAGGAGATTTAACGCTGCATCAACGAAATTCAGCCACATTTATGCAGAATGGTCATGGAAAATTTCAACAAAAGAGTGCGCATGTGCATGCAAAGCCGTGGAGGCCATTTGTCCGATGTGTTATTCCATACATAACCCTATCCTATGTACTTTACGAGTCAATAAAAATATAACTATCAAAAGACTAAAAACGGCGTTTTCTATTTAATTCAAATCTTGCGTTAATTTTGGGACACCCTTTAGAAACTGATTAGCAGTTCTCAACGAAGCAGCATAATATGTTTCGCGGCTGTAAATTGACAGTAGCAGCCATAATTTATAAACGTCAAACGTTTTGAAATGAAAGCATCATCTACTGCAGGTGTGGTCAATAAGCTACTTAGGTATACGAGTATATGTACATCAGCAAAGGAACATATAGGCACACACGCCATGCACTCTGTCCATCTGCGTCTAGTTATCCAGAACATGGATTTAATATTAATATTAATCGTCGGCAGCATGGCAAATGTGCGTCTCCGACAAAGATTAACATTCCCCAGACTAAACTGGCACCTAATTTCATTACTTCCATATACTGTATCCGATTGCTATATGCTACCACAACATGGTCCGTCCGCGTTGCGTCGCGTCGCGTCGAGTTGAGTCGGTCGTACGTCTATCAATTCCTTCTGCAGATTTTCTAGCGCGAGCGCTAGAGCACGCGCAGTGCGTTTGGTTTTCGATGCCGTTGCACCTTCTACTGCAAATCTACACAGCAGACTAACACGATTCAAATCAGGTGGACAGGATCTGATGTCCGTGCATGATTCCAATTCACTGAGTCGAACCTTATGCGGTGCAAAGTCACACTTGATGTGTGCGGTGCTGTTGTAGCTCCTTCAGCCACATGTCAATCTAATGCCGAAGTAGAAAGACGTTCACTTTATCTATCGTTGGAGCTAATTAAGTGCCGGTGCCCTCGACTCGACTCTATTTGTCGGCACTGGTTCTCTATTGGCGTATCCTTTGATAGAGTTACATGTTTTTTTTTCGTATGCATAAGTTGCACTCTACGGGCTCGATGCCCTGTTCGTTTGATTAATCATGCGCCAATTCAACCTTTGGTTTCATCTTCACTGTGCATTCGGTCTAATCAGACAAGGAATTCAATGTCAAAGTCGCATAACCAGCACCACCTCTTTCTTCACGGTGTAGTTTAAACCAGTCCGAGGCAAACAACTTGGGCTTACATCCTGGCCCTATACCTACGTACGATGTTGGCTGGGGCACTCTGTTTCCCTTTCTTTTACCGATACCTTAATGAGTCTTCCTGATTCTTGGGCGATTACCAGACCCCCTCGTATGGTGATGCAACTTTCACGGCACATATAAGGTTACATAAGTCCAGTGTCATCGTTGTCCACTTGGAAACATGATGTAACGCCTGGCAGGCGGCATTGGTGGTGGTGGTGGTGGTGGCGGGTGGACTGTGGATTGTGGCTCTGGCGGTTAAAGCTCTGTGTTCCGACAGAATCTTATCGATAAAATTTCGCCATGAAATGATGCACCGCACAGGAAGATGACTTGTTTGGTTAAAAGAGAAAAGAACGAGCACCAACAATATATCAATACACTGCTTGTGGACGACCGAACGACGCGATGCATGACGGCAGTGACAGTTCGAGTCTTCTATTTTGACTCGAGAATTTTCACTTACGGTCAGCCTCAGCAATGTGGTCTCATCATGGAATGTGCGGTTTGGAACGCATGTCGCGCTAGTGTGTCATAAATCTTTTCCGCATTATTGCGCGAGCGAAAACCAAACACATCTCTATGAACTGCGCATGATGCTTTTACCTTTGCTTGTAGAGCTAAGGAATGAAGGATGTCCCCAGGGCACACAACAACTGTATGAACTTATACCATCACTATTATACTACTCCAGGTTTGTTCTGGTACCTACGCTACAACTTATGTACAAGGGGCTTTGGAATTTAATTAAAATTTATCGGACAACAGACATAATGTGGACATGATAAGTGAATCATGATTTAGAAACGATTCATCTGTGAATAGAGAACCTATCAAGGATCTAAGGTTTGGAATATTGTGCGATGATGTCGTGCAAATGTAACTGTTGATCTGGTTACGAATTGCTTTAGGGAGCGGGAGTGAAACGATTTGGATTTGCGTGATGCCAAGTGTAGGAAGTGCTTTTATTATGATGGATGAGGTGTTGCAAATGTGTTCTGCAATATAAAATTGTTTAATGGTTTCTTATACAATTGGACCTTTAGGACATAAGTGCTTTATAACAAGAACCTATATCTAACTTCCTTGTCCGGAAGCAGGGCCGCAGTAATATCAAGACAAAATAATAAACAGCTTCGTTAAGGGGGCGCTCGCTCAATGGCTATCAAGAAAAAGTACAATACCTACGTATTTACTGAAGTTTTAATTTTTTTTCAAAAACTATTTCGCCACAAACAATAATTTGGAGAAGCTATTTTGACTTTGTACTTTGGTTTGGACTATACCATTTCTGGCGAGTTCATCTGCCTAACAAATTCCTGAAATGTCTCTATGGCCCGGCCGGCACCCAGCAAAGGAAAATGTTAAACTAACTGTTGTGTCTTCTCCATTAGAGATGATCGACTGATGTGTATGGACTGTTATAGAGTTTGTAGAGACAGAGTCCAGAGATTTGATAGCGGCCTGACTATTTGAGAAATCACTAATAACAGATGTTCACAAAGCTGTTTGCAGTTGTTTCGAAAGTATGCGTGGCAATAGTTTACCTGTAAGCGGTCCAATCTTAAAAAAGAAAGCGTTGGAATTTGCAGATAGCTAAGGATTTTCTAATTTCAAGGCAAGTGATGGTTGGCTAACCGTATTTAAAACCTGGCATAGCATCCTTACCAAATTTTTGTCTAGTGAAAGTGCTCTTGTTGATATTAATAAGGCCAAGGAATCAAAACAACAGATTTCAGAAGTTGACCGAGGATTTAAACCGGACGACATTTTTAATGTCGATGAAACTGTATTTTTTTTTTACCTACACGTACCTTGGCTTTGAAAGGGACAAATATTTTGGAGGGAAGCACAGTGAAGAAAGAATAACACGCCGTGTGGAGTCCAACATGACAGGTTCTAAAAAGCTTAAGCTCTTACTCATCGGTAGAGCAAAAATCCTTGCTGTTTTAATAAAAATTAAATCTTTGCCAGTTGATTATGTAGCCAACCAACCTTCTTGGATGGCAGCAGATCTTTACTCTATGTAAAGTTTGGACGATCAAAGCGCAAGGTATTGTTCTTTATCGATAACTGTTCTGCCCACACAAAACAAGTCAAAGACAAGTTAAAGGTTATAAAACTTGAGTATTTCCCCCACAACATAACCTCAATAGTTCAACCGATGGACATGGTCATTATACAAGATATTAAGTGTTTGGGTACCAAAAAAGAGAACTATAAGATAATACTACTAGACTAAAATGTAACTCCTTTCAAGAACGAGACTTGGGATGGTTAAGATGATATTCCGCTTAACTAACCGATATTATACATTTTTGATAGTTTATATTGTGTAACGGGTTATCCATTTTTCGGTTTCAAAAGTATAGGGCTGGAATTCAACATCTGTCAAACTAAGTTGTTTTAACATTTTTTTTCAGTTGAAAGTCATATCGTGCTTACGGTTCACATAATCGTCAAACTACGCAAGCAATTGGCAAAATTGAGAAGAAATTTGAAGAGACTGGATTGGTTACAGATATTGTAGGGTCTGTGCATCATCGTTTCGCTCGTACCACTAAAAATATCGTTGCCGAAGGCCCGAATGTATCGATTCCTCGTCGTTCTCAGGAATTAAGACTGTCTTACGGCACATTATGGAGTATTTTGCATTTGAATCTACACTTACATCCATAAAAAGTCCAGCTTACACAACAACTGAAGCCAGCTGACAATTCACAACGTCGTAGATTCGTCGAATGGGTGCAACAACAGACAGTGGACTGCGGTTTTTCGAACAAAATTTTCTTCAGCGCCGAAACACATTTCTCACACGGTGGGTATGTTAATAATTAAAATGTTCATATTTGGGGTTTTGAGAATCCTCGATTAATTTAAGAGAGGCCATTACATCCATAAAAAGTGGTCAAGAGGTGTGTTTGGACCTTACTTCTTCCAAAACGACGATGGAACGACTGTCTCCGTCAATTCGGAGTGTTATGGTCACATCATAAACCACTTTTTTTGCCTGATATTGAAGAATATGAATTGGAGAATATTTGGTTTCAACAAGACGGTGCCACATGCCACACAACTCGAGCGAATATGGCTTTATTGCAAGAGACATTTCCTGGCCGCATAATTTTTCGTCGTGGGATATCAACTGGCCAAAGTCAAAAAGTGGTCGAAAATTACCCCAAAAGAATCGATGCTTGAAGCAATTCGCGTGGTGGTCATTTAAATGATATAGTGTTTCACACATAATGTCAACGTTCAAACTTTATATATATATAAAAAAGAATAATAATGAAACAAATTATTTTGTATTCGTTTTATTAACGTTTACTTTTGAAACCGCAAAATGGATAACCCTGTATAACTCATCTTCCGAAGGCATAGAAGGGAAAAGACTTTAATTTGGTTTTTTGGATATATTTTTCTTTCTGTACTGAATAACTTGTAAATCCTTATTATATCATGTTCA
This sequence comes from Eupeodes latifasciatus, assembly GCA_920104205.1. Taxonomy (NCBI): domain Eukaryota; kingdom Metazoa; phylum Arthropoda; class Insecta; order Diptera; family Syrphidae; genus Eupeodes; species Eupeodes latifasciatus. The sequence continues at coordinate 171,490,820 of OV049924.1, read as the reverse complement.
TGTTTTTGAGCTGTCTGGAACAGACAATTTTTGGAATATTATTTTAAAGTGAGGCAACCTTTAGAAAACAAACATTAAGGCAGTAGTCATAATTTTGTGGCACACAAGAATCAAAGTGTCAGTAATGTCTGTGAGATCGATCAAAACTTTTTTCAAATTTTTTATTAAACCACTTTTATATGTCATGGGCAGTTCTACCGCTATGAATTTCACTCCAAATTGCACAATAAGTAGTTTTTAGCGTTTTTGAGGAACAGATCGTTGTCGTCAACTTCCTTTTGATGATGATGCTTTTCCTTTAGGAAGTGTAAAAACGTCTGGAGATCAAAACATATTATTAAGTTTTTCGGGTCTAAATTCTTCTGTGCAGTTATCTCTCAGCTTTCATGAATATTTTTTGATCCGTATGCATATTAAACTTAGCAATTTCAGAATTTGTTGGATTCACTTTTGCTTTGAAAAAAGACAGAGATCGCATTGATCTTTTTTGGGCTTATAAAATGACAAATTGACAACGTTATTAATTTCCTTCCGGTATATATTTTCTTTAAGCGGGTCGTTTGGAAGCTCCCTATATAAGTTGTACATTTTGGTGATATTCGTGTGGCTCCCTAATGTTTTCGGCCCGAAATCGCCATCCTGTAATAATGCGAGTCTACTGTTGGGAAGCTTTTGATGTGGTCAAGTTTTTGTAAGGATTCCGACTACCGTTTTCATTCAAATTACTAAAGGAATAATAAATTCTTTTCCAATTATATGTACTTAGCGTATTTAAGAAAAATTTTGTGCAAACTTGATAAATTCGCTCACCAATTTGAATATCAAAATGGAAAGTTTTTCTGTCGAATCATTTACACGCCTCGCAAGTTGCATTTGAGTGATAAGTCCTTACGAAAGAGATTTGAGTAATAAGTCCTTACGAAAGAAGTTCCGCATTCTTATCGGGCCTGTAGAATTCATTTAAAGTGATAGTGAAGCACGTCCTTCTTCACAAAGGTTAGCAGACTGTACTGACAAATATTTTTGGTGGGCTGTAATATATACTTTTTAATCGACACAGCTAGACTTGTATTTATATACCTAGGTTAGGTTAGGTTAAAGTGGCTGTTGGTTGGGACGTCCAACACACTTAGACCAAAGTATGGTCCGTTGTGATACCACATGGATCAGTTAATCAGCTTAACTCGTTGAACCAATTGGAGCTTCGAATGAAGCGTAGGAGACAAGTGATGTCTGAATTCTTTAGATCACTGGTATCGTTAAAGTAGTAGTCTCCAAGGTGGATTCTACGTCTTTGTGATAAGGCAGGGCATGTGCACAGAAGATGAGAGATTGTCTTCTTCTTCGGCCATGCAACTCCTATACAAAAATCATTTGCAGGGGCTCCGAGTCGAATAGCATGCCTTCCTATTAAGCAGTGCCCAGTCAGGACACCTATAACGTAGCTAATGTGCAATCTACTCAGAGAGATTAATTGTTTTGAGCGCCTGGCGCTAAGAATAGGCCAAATTAGTTTAGTTGCGACACAAGTGGTGGTGTTATTCCACCTGGAGTTTGTTTTCTCTATGGTATCTTGCTTTAGCATGAGCTTACATGTAGCTAAGGGGATACCTATGCTAGCATTGTGAGCCAGCAGAGGTAAAGTTGTTCCGCTTTTTGCAAGTTCGTCAGCTTTGCAATTTCCTGGAATGTCTCTATGGCCCGGCACCCAGAAAAGGTGAATGTTGAACTGTGTAGCCATTTCCGTAAGAGATGATCGACAATTTAGGGCTGTTAATGAATTTGTGGAGACCGAGTCTAGGGACTTTAACTTCTTTATATACCTACGGCAAATATAAAATAAAATATTTTTCAAGATTTTGGAGTTTGTATATACGATTTTTAAGTATTTTTTACACTTCAGAATTTTCAGAAAGTAGTTAGCTTACAGCAAGCGTCACACTACGATCAGAGGCTCATCATTAGTGCATGTGTTAGTTGTTAGCAAGATCATAATACAATTAAAGCCTAACACACGCACAAAATACAAAACATAATTAACATGAAACATGAAATATTACAGAACAACAAAAAATATAATAAAGACGATTACGATAGTGGAGCACTGGTTCTAAACAATGATTTTAATCCCACCTTATTTAAATTTAAATCTATCGATGAACAGTTTAAGTTATATAAAATGCTCATTCGACTTAAGGCTTCATTCTTTCCATAGTTAGTTCTATGGAAGTCAATATGTATAAAGTCAAAAGTACGTAGGTGATGAGTTCCCCCTCGGTAATTTAAATGTATACAAGACAGCAAATAAGGTGCATCAATTTCACCATTAATAAGTTGATGAAAAAATATTAAATCATTATTAACACGCCTTTGATGGAGAGTTTGCAATTGAAGAAGCTGAATACGATGTTCATAGGGAGGCAGATTATAAGGATCTTCCCACGGAAGACCCTTTAAGGCGAAGCGAATGAAATTATGTTGAATTGATTCAATACGTTTCTTATGAATTTCGTAATAGGGAGTCCATACCTGCGAAGCATATTCAAGATGAGGACGAACATGACAATTGTACAAAGAAAGAGTAACATAGGGATCATTGAACTCCTTTGCCCAGCGTTTTATAAAACCAAGCATAGAACTTGCTTTATTAACAATAAAATTAATGTGATGTGTAAATTCTAAGTTTGAACAGAAATGAACACCTAAATCTTTAAATGTTGAGACGCGACAGAGTTTTTGCTGAGATATACAATAATCAAATACACTACCGATTCGTTTTTTAGTAAAAGTTATCGTCTGGCATTTTAAAGGGTTGAGTGAAAGGCTATTTTTCCCACACCAGAATGTGAAACTATCAATGTCGGCTTGTAAAAGGATGCGATCTTGGGTGGACTTTATTATCTTAAAAATTTTCATGTCATCAGCAAAAATAAGAACATCACTTGAGCGTAGACAAGACGATACGTCGTTTATAGACAGGATGAATAGAAAAGGGCCAAGATGGCTTCCCTGGGGAACACCAGATTGAGCAACAAAAGGTTCAGAATGACAATTTCTAAATTTTACCTCATAAGATCTGTTTTCAAGGTATGATTTGATCCAAGCTAAAAAAAATGGTGGAAAACCAAGAGCTTTAAGTTTAAATAAAATAATTCCGTGGCTAAGTTGGTCAAAAGCTTTGGAAAAGTCAGTGTATATACAGTCAACTTCATAACCTTGTTCTAAAGCGTTTGAACATATGTTTGAGAATGTGAGGAGATTAGTAACGGTTGATCTTTTTTTCACAAAACCATGTTGCTGTTCGCAAATGAGATTTTTACTAAAAAATGCTACACTTTCACAAACAACTTGTTCAAACAATTTAGGTATGCAAGAAAGCTTTGCAATGGGCCTGTAGTTTGTTATATCCGCCTTGTTACCCTTCTTGAAAATTGGTGTAAGAAAAGACTTCTTCCATATACTGGGAAATTTGCCTGTTTTTAGAGAAAGTTTGAATAAGAACGTAAGAGGTTCAATACATTGCACTTTGTATGCATATACATACGTCAAGTCAATACTGAACGAGCATTTGATTTCTGATAACTTTCGTTGCAAGACGTACGACAAAACGATTCTCAAACAAATTGACGTCAATGCCAAAATTTGGCGATTACGTCAAAGCAATACGTAAACTTAGTGATTTTGATGGATATACGTCAAAACAATTCTGAATATCTCAAGAACAAAAATAGATAGACAAAAACGGATACACAATTTGAAAAAAGCGCTCCCGGAAACATAAGACTTTAAAAAAATACAATTTGGCGTATACGGCACTTCAAAACTACGACGACGGTGACGCTATGTCTCGAAAAAAGAATTTAATTTGTTGATTTGCAGCTGCAAAGTGAACGAATTGTCAGCTAGAAAAACTAAGTCGTCTGCGTAAAGTTAAACTTTAACTTGGATATCAGCGAAGAGTATTCCTCCTGGAAGTACATCACAAGTATCGCCAATAAACAAAGCAAACATTATTGGGCTTAAAATGCAGCCCTGGGGAACACCTGCTATCGTTTCAAACCAGTCTGAAAACTCTGATCCATCCAAAACCAAGGCGCCAGATGACAATAGAAATTCGAAATACATTTACAAGAATTTCCGGGAGACTCCTAGTGATAAAAGTTTATACTCAGAGTCTGTCAAAAGCTGCTTTGAAATCTACAAGACCGGCGTATACCTACATATTTCTTTTTCTCAATAGAGATCCTGGCAATACTAGTCAGTGCAAAAATATGATCTATCGTTAAGATTCCCGACAGAAATCCTGCTTGAAACTTTCCAAGAATATTAGTATTCTCATTCTCAATCCACTTGGTTAGCCTTACGTACAGATTTTTTTTTATAATTAGCGAACACTAAAAGGGTTTTGTATGCTTTTAATATGCCAAAGACACAGTGTGAGCATTAGGAAAAGAGGGAAGGGTTGGATAGGAGGTGTCGGTGTACATTGATTTTGAATTGCTGAACATTGCAATGATAGGGAAAGATAGAGCGTGGCAAGGCATTCCACATTCGCGTAGTACGGCTAAAAAATGAATCTCTGTACTTCATAGTACGGCCAAAGTTGGGCTCAAGGGTAAACTGATGGGCATTCCTAGAAGCGCGGGAATTACGGTTAAATTGTTTAAGGGGAGGAATGCAACTGGCTTGAAGTAAGAATCTTTAGTAAAGTAGGTACTAAGAAGAGAAATCCCTCTGTAGTTGTCAGGAGGACTTGAAGAGATTTAATATTTGTACTCCTAATTTCAGATTGCAAAATGTTATAATTTTGTTTACTCTAAAACTGAACGCACTGCTCACTTTAGAAAAAGAAAGCAAAATATTCAAAACTTATTTTTTTTAATTCAACTATTGAAATTTAGGTCTCTCTCGCTTTCTTTTTCTCCCTACACTCTCCTCCTTATAAAATATGTTTTCGTTTTTAACTACCTGCAATAAAAAATGAAAATCGAGAAAAGCGAATACAAAAAAGGTGATAATGACTATTGATCAGCGGTCAAAGGACTTGCTCCGACACAGTGTCCTCCTTTTCGAATTTGAGGATTCCAACAAAAAAATTCCTTCACATTCTTACAACGATGCGACTGCAGTATTATGTTTCTTGTACTTTTAACACAATGTGGATGGAACCAAAAAAAGACACAACTTCTTCTAGGAATTTCAAAACAATTTCATCCAGTTTAGTCCTAATGAAGTGTAATTTTTAATTTATTCTAATCGTTATTTTTTTCAATCGGGCGTCAAATTAATTCAAAATATTGGGCCTCCTTTTTGTTATAGTGCGACCAGTGAGTGGTCAACTTAATTAGATGTGCTCGAAGTCCCGTCGCGTCTCCGAGCACCTGTAGCCCTTAAATCAGAAAGCATCCTTTGGAAAGTTGAATTCCTACTAAGCATAAATATTTTTTGAATACTCCACAATTAATTAGAATATTCGTATATGTTGTTTTTGTATATTCATTTTCCATTATTAAAGTCCAGTAACCTATTTCTCCGTTTCTGTTTTAATTTATGTAAACTCGTATGTTTGTGTTTTTTGATTATCACAGGACCTATGTATGTACATAATATGGGACAATAATCCTTTTTCCTGGAACAGCAAACACCAGTGGTAGCCCCGATTTGAGGTAACCCACATTCACTGATTATTTGCTAACACAAACTCTTACCGCAGGACAACTGAGACGAACGTGACACAAAATGGGTCACACATTGGGCTCTTTGCCAGTGGACTTCGTGTTTATTTGATCGACCAGTAGTAAATACGGTTGCAGTAAAATTCTTTGAAACTCTGTGTGAAGTCAAGAGTACGATTAAATGAAGAAAAATATAAGAATTCAGGAGGTTTTCATATCCGAAAACTATAACAATAACTTAAATACAATTATGTTACTTTACATATACATTCATATGTTATGTATAGTATAAAAAGAGCTCTATAGTTGTTTAATTACACAGCATAGACAGGGATTTAAAAAGAATGTAAATACTTTTTAAAAATGATATTGATATCATTTTGAAAATACAATAATTAAAAGAGCTACTTTTTGTATAGCAAGATGTTTTAAGAGCTCAGTCCAAGAAATGGATTTACCACGAAAAAAGTCAAAATATTCCTATCTCTGATTTGACCAAAAACTTAGGTTTGGACCGCTATAATTTAACATCGTGTTGACGAGCAGACACCTTTAATCTGCCATCTTATATATAATTGCATTGCTTAAATGACACACAGTTTGGACTATTGGTTATAATTTAATAAAGATTTTCTGGAAGCTATTTTAAGCAAACGAAAGTCCTTAAATCCTTATAGAAACAAGATTTTATTCAGAATGAAAAAATAATAGAAAATTTGTGGGTTGGGTCTGAAAGTGATTGAGATAGTTCAGAAGTTGGACCAGCCAAAATGCTTCCTTACACGTTTCAGATAAAGCTATGAACTCCGCTTCAGTTATTGAAAGAGATACGCAAGTTTGTTTTCTGCAACACCAACTTATAGCTCCTCCGTTCATAAAGAATATATATCCTGAGTTCGACTTTCGATTTATTTTGTCTGCTGCCAAATTCGCATCAGCATATCCAATGAGTTCTTGTTCTGTCTTGTTATCTTAACTGAGACTTAATTTTAAATTTGATGTTCCTTTTAGATATTTTAGAACGCGTTTAAGTTCAATCCAGTCTACTTGACTTAGAGATGCAGTTTTTGTTGCCAATATCGATACACTTGCTGCAATATATATAATAAGCTTCCGATTAGTTTTTGGTATTTTTTATTATCAAGTAATGGTCCAGTTTCAGTTGATGACCTGTCGTATTCAGGTTCTATTGGGACATTTGAATTCTTTGCGTCTTGAAGCCCAAAGTCATTTACAAGTCTTTCAATGTATTGCTTTTGCCTTAAGCTGAAGTTTGATCGACTATCTCTAGAGACTTCTATACCTAAGTAATGACGAATTTCTCTCAAATTGTTGATTTCAAAATGACTTGTAAGCAACTCTTCTATATTCTTTATAAGAGATTCATCTGTACTTGCCACGATAATGTCATCTACATATACTAATATGTAACAGGTTAGACCTCCGGTTGATCTACTATAAAGGCATACATCTGCTTTACTCTGTATGAAACCTTCATCAATAAATGCTTTATTTATAGTTGCGTTCCATACGTGTGCGGCCTGCTTCAAACCGTATAGACTTTTCTTAAGTCGACAAACAAGATCTTCTCCAATTTAAAATCCAGGCGGTTGTCTAATGTAAATTTCTTCCTTCAGTTGTCCGTTTAAAAAAGCAGATTTTACGTCCATATGTTTTACTTTCATTTTGTATTTACCGGCTATAGATAAAAGAAGTCTAAAAGTTGTCTGTCTTACCACTGGCGCAAAAGTTTGATCATAGTCAAGTCCGTATTTTTGACTGTACCCCTGGGCGACAAGTCTAGCTTTGAATCTTTGGACACGCCCGTTGACATCACGCTTTACCTTATAGGTCCACCTGTAACCGACTATATTTGCATTCTTCGGTGGAACTACCAATTCCCAAGTTTTATTTTTATCAAGACCTTGAAACTCTTCTTCCATGGTTTTTTTCCACTGTTTGCTGCATTTGCATGTTATAGATTCTTTATAGTTTCTGGGCTCCTCTATAAGATCCTTTTGTACAACATTTTTGCCCCGTTAATGAAACGTTTTGGTGGTATTCCTTTATTTATTCTTGTTGACTATCTTAAAATTGGAATAATGTCTTTTAATTGTTGTTGGTTTTCCTCGACATCACGGTTATGTTCGTCAGGTTCACGAGTTTTTATATAAGTAAGTAAGTAAGTAAGTAATTAACAAATTCATTTATTTATATTCTTATATATACAGATTTACAAGTTTATGAATTGATAAGATATGGCTTAGCCGTCAGCCTGGTTAGCAAATTTTATAAATAAATTACATGTTTTGTTAATTCACATTTTTCAATCTTAAATTGGTATAAAAATCAAACATATTCTGTCATTAGTAAGAATCTATACTTAAATATGGCTTTTAAAAAGTTGCTTAAGGTCTTCCAATGATATTCGTTCAAAATTTGGAGTGTTTCTTGCATGGTTAATGTATTTTTACCAAAAAACACTAACCTCTGTTGGTAAAATATTGGACATACACTTATGAAGTGATAACAATTCTCCTTTGATTTTAAATTGCATAACGTACAAAATTGATTGAAGCTGCCGTTATAGAGTCTAACATTTAAACTTATAAGTTCACATCTTGCTTTAAAAATGAAAGAAATGTCCTTGTAGCTAAGTCCATCATGGAAGTAGTTTCGTTGGTTTAGATTAGAGCTGAGAGTATAGTACTCTTCTATCTGATTCGCGAGCTTTATTAATAAAGGATTCTCGAACTATGTCTTCATTCTTCTGTATAATCCTGTAAATTTGCTCCTTTAAGTTGTTTAAATTGTTGAAATCTATATACAGTATCTCTCCACAAGTATTACCGATATCTTGAAATGTTTTCATCCACCAATCTTTATTCCTCAGTTCGTACAAAAGCATTTTTTTCGATAGTCTATTCTCCTGGTATGTACAAGTTTTAATAATATAATCAGCCTGTGCCTTGAGTGTGTTCGTGAGAAGTTTCGGTATTCCGGTTTCTAAATGCATTGCATAAATCGGTGTATTTTGCGGTAAGTTGAAGAGTTTTCTCAACAAATTCCTTTGAAATTTTTCTATCACTTCGTACTCATCTGCACCCCGGAGCTGAGAAGCGTTGCAGAGAGTTCACAACGGCATCAAATATTTTATATTTGGCTGAAAGGATTATTCTGTCGTTTGAAAAAACATTTTTAAATGATAAATTCAACAAGCTTTGAGAGGTGCTGGCTTTTTCCATAAGGTGTTTGTCGAAATTTAGGGTTGAATTTAGCTTTACACCTAAATATTTAATTTCTTTGGATATTTCTAAAAGATTTCCATTAAAGTACCATCTATTTCCGCTAAGGTTTCGTGAGAATCGTGAGAAGATCATTATTTTTGACTTGTCTGTATTAATAGATAATCCCCACCTATCACAGTAATCTGCTAAGCGATTTATCATCAACTGTAGGTTTTCTGGTGATTCCGACAACAGGACAAGGTCATCAGCGTACAGTAGCAAATTTATAACAGAATCAGATATTTGTATTCCTCCAGGTAAGGCTTCCTCTATGTCATTTATGAACAGCGAAAACAACAAGGCACTGAGTGGACAACCTTGTTTTACTCCGGTACATGTTTCGAACCATTCTGAAAATATCTTCCCATCCCAGACTGCTGCATTAGTTCCAGTATACATCGCTTTAACTACTTTCAAAAACCTCGAAGATAGACCCAATTGTGAAAGTTTATATAAGAGCGCGCTTCTGTTTACAAGGTCAAAAAGCCACTTTGAAGTCCACAAAGAAAGAATATACTTTTTTGTTCCTTGCTTGAAAAGCTTTTATGATTGATGAAAGAGTGAAGATCTCGTCTATTGTTGAAAAGTTTTTTCTAAATCCGGCTTGGAGATCCGACAGAATGTTTTTCCTTTCGACCCATTTTTCAAGTCTCCCTACTAGTATACCGCAGAATATTTTTGTTAACACATTCAAAAACGATATACCTCGGTAATTTTCAGCGATGTCTAAGGGACCCTTTTTGTGTATTGGATAAATTACCGTCTTCTTGAAAGAGGAGGGGATGTCAGCATTTGAAAAGATTTTGTTGAAGAGTTCCCTTGTTTTAGCAATGCATGTGTGAGGAGAATTTATATAGAACTCATACGGAATCCCATCTTCACCTGGTGCCTTTCCATTTTTCGCTTTTTCCAGTACAGCTTTTATTTCTTCTATTGTTATCTCACCATCAAACGTTTCATCAAGAATATAAAGTTCCGCATAGCAGTAATATTGGCTTGGGTTATTGCCTAGAAGTCCTTTAAAGTGTGCAGCCAGACTTTTCTGTAGATAACCCTGTGCCAATTTTATGAGTAATTCCGTTAATTTTTCTAGCTATCTTCCAGAATTCTTTCGAGTTTTTGGTTTGACCTAGTGAAAGTGCTTGCTTATTTTCATATTCGATTTTCTTTTTGTGACATATATCTTTGTAAAGAGCATTTGCTTCAAGGTACCATTTTGTTAAACCACAATTTCGCGAATTTCGTGCAATTTTTAAAAGAGAAAAGGATTTTTGGCGCGCTTTCCAACATTCCTTATCGAACCATTTTTGTTTAAACTTTGGACAAGTGCTGTTTAAAATTTTATTCGATGTCGAGCATCTAATATAACCTATTAGTTGGTTTAATATTTCTTCTGTAGATTCTATTAGCATACCGTTGTTTGTAATTAAACTATCTAGATTGTGTTGAAATAGAACAGCTTCTTAATTTTTCCATTTAAGTCGTGGTGGCAGATTTATATTTGTGAACTGGCAATTAGGTACATTTCTAAATTCTACTACAATAGGCATATGATCTGAAAATATTTTGTATTGTACTTCAAACTTTTTTATTCGATCAATTCATTCATTGTTTACGGCACAGTAGTCGATGACAGATTTCCCCTGTCCTTCTTTGAAAGTGTAGTCTCCTTCATTGTCACCATCAGTACAACCATTTAAAATAATAGAATCATACATCTGCAGCATCTCAAGCATATCAGATCCATTTTTATTGCAAATATTGTCTCTTGATTTACGATTGGAATGAGAGATCGACGAATTTGTTATATCTTGAACTGAAGTAATTTGTGAGTCACTGACCCTTGCATTCCAATCACCAATTAGTAAAATACTTTTATTTGAGTTGCATTGCGTTTCTTAAATTTTCAAAATCCTGTGTCCATCTGTTACAATTTATATAGCAGGGTAAAATGCACATATTAAAATAGTCAAGGAGTTTTACTATCGTGATTCCTTTAAGTTCATCAAACTCGAACGTATTTAATAATGTAGTTTTTATACCGAAAAGATTTCCTCCACTAGCACGACCTTTAACAGAATTTTTAATTGCTTCTCCCCATATAAGCTTAAAGCCAGTAAAATAATTTTTAAATTTACTTACATCTCTTTTGTGACATGTGTTTCGAATAAAAAGAATATTTCAAAGTTTTTAACATAACTAAAGAAATCTACAAATAAGAGTTTATTGCTTAGACCTGAAATATTGTAAGCTAAGATTTTATAAGATATAAATTTACTTTGGCTGACGGCATCTAAATTTCAATTTTTCATAAATCTACTACAATTCGGGTTTTCATGTGCCATCCCTGGTGTATCTGCTACATCTGATCTACTCCATCCACTTTGACGTTTACTTGACATTGCTGTCATTCCATCACTGACATTTCCAAAGTTTAGATCGCCAAACATATTTTGTAATTCAGCTTCTCCGCTTTTGTTTTTATATTTTAAGATGTTATTGTTATTTAAATAAAATATTTTATCTCCAATTAATAAAGTGTTGTTTTTAATCCAGACAGCTTCTGTTGTTTTTTTTTGTTTTGATCGCTTTGCGATAACCAAGAAGAATCCTGCGTTTTAGTTGTGATAGTTTACTTAGATCGCGTTGGATGTATGCACCTGTGCCTTTCAACTTAGAGGCATTCCTTAACATTTGTGTTGTAATTTCGTTTGATCCTGTGTTGAGTTTGAGTTTGATCATGTTGTTGTTTTCACTTAATTTTCTCGCCTGTGGCATTTGTGGTGATTGGTTGTCCAACAAGAGCTTGGATATATCTTGAACTCGATCTTGGGGCTCACTACCATCCTTTGGGATCGTGAAAATTATGTTTTTGCCTTTAATTTCGCGACTTTGTAGCTCCAGTTCATCTTCAAGCAATCTACAGCGATTCAAAGTGTTGACCCTATCCGCCAACTCTAGATTCTGCTGCCGGAGATGACTCAACTCTTTATTTATGTTGTTGATATCATCCTTTGTTGCCGAGTTGATAACAGCTTAAGTAAGCTCTTTGTGAAGTGATTCATCAATTATAGATTTAATTTGTTGGAAATCAGATTGAGAAATAGACATTGTTTTGTTATATTTAAAAACCTTCGATGTTTTGTTGTTTTTAGAGAGTGGGTGTATATTTTCTTCGGGCGAAGTTTGGCCAACTTTTCTTTTGTTGCCAGTCATGTGACAAAAAGTACGGCTTCCGAATTATTTGTTCGGCTTAAAAGCTAATTACCTGGTTTTAATTTTTAACTTTTCTGGTGTCTTTAGGTAAATAATCACTAATCACATGTACCACTTTTAGCATTTATTATTAAGTTTTAAATATTTGAAATTGAAAATTAGCAAGAGCGATACGTAAAGTGAACTTATTCAAATTAGAGCAGAGTTGCCAACCATATGGATTGATATATTAACTTCAGATTCTTCATTTTGTTCATTATCCCCCTTATGAAAATCGAAAGTAGTATCAAGAAATTTTACATCTCTGCTTATCGTTATTTTCTTTGTGCTTTTGTCAACTAAACGATACCCTTTTGAATGTTCGTCGTTGCCTACAAAAATTCTTAGCTTAGTTCTATCATCTAATTTTCTTCGTGTATAAACATAAGCTTTAGATTCGAACATATGAAGATTATCTGTATTGGGTTTCTTTCCAGTCCATCTTTCGTAAGGAGTTGTTGGGATAACGCTTGAAGGTAATTTATTTTAAAGGAAGTTTGCCGTCATAATTGCTTCTCCCCAGAATTCATATCCTAAATTCGCTTCTAATAGCATACACCGAGCCATCTCAATCAGAGACCTATTTTTCCGCTCGGCTTTCCCATTCTGCTGAGGAGTATAAGGTGTGGTATGCTGGTACTGTATGCCTTCCTTCGCAAAAAATCGTAAGACCTTAACCGCTGTATATTCACCTCCATTGTCCGATCGTATTATCTTAGGCTTCATTGAAAACATATTTTTCATGGTTTCAATATACTCAGTAAGACGTTCAAATACATCGGATTTATCTTTAAGGAGGTATACCACTGTATATCTACTGAAATAATTAATGAATGTTAAAAAATATTTATTTCCACTTGGGGTAGTCGTCTGCATTGGACCACACATATCACTATGTATTAAATCCATTGGTGCATGACTCTCACTAGATGACTTCGTAAATGGTAAACGGGTCATTTTACATTGTGTACATATATGGCATTCTTTACTGTGTTTACAATCTACAATTCGAAAATCACTCACCAGTTTCTTAGTTTCTAATCTCTTGATGGCTTCAGTATTTCGGTGACCAAACAAACGATGCCAATGATCAAGACAAGGTACCTGGTAGGCTTTGTTTTCAACTTGTAAAACCTCTCGATTGCTTGATTTCAGTCTAAGTTTGTATAGACTACCAGTCAAGTCCGCTAAAGCTACCTCTTCTCCATCCTTACTATTGATCGTACACAATGGGGCATATTCATAGATGTTTACTAAACTCTTGCTAAGTTGTTACTAAGCAAGTCCAGAGTTTAGGCTATTTATAAATAAATTTAAACCTAAGTTTAGGGCTAAGCCTGTGATTTAACTATAAACATAGAAAATGCTGTGTTTAAGTAGTTATTATCACAGCCAAATGTCATATTTATTTATTTATTTATTTATTTATTATTATATTCCAATTCACAGTAAGAGTACACTTATAAATTTGTGAAAATTAAAAATATTTAAATTACAAAGCTTTACAATATAACAAAAAATAATTAAAAGATAACAAAATAAAAAAATAAATAAAACATAAAACAAATTAGTCATAGTAACATTACGTTATTCCAAGCATAAAAAAGTTAAAAGTTAAAGTTGAAGTTGCTTGATAAGGGTAAATGGGAGCGGGTTTGGGTGAAAGTTAGCTAGTTGCTTTGGTTAATAAAATACAGTCTTAACTCGTCACTAAATTGTTGCTTGTCACTTAGTTCTCTCAAGTTACGCGGAATTGTATTCCAAAGGCGTATAGCTGAGATAAAGAATTGTTTCTCAGATGTAAGGCAGGTGAAATGTGGTAAAATCAAACAAGCAGATCTGTTGGATGTCGAAAGCCGGATTTTATCAAAAAGATATGACGGCTGCATAGTTTTTAGAATGGAGAATAACAAACACATGGTACGAAACTTCATATAATTAAAAAATGACATGCCTAATAAATTTTTTTCCAAATGTGAAATATGGTCGAATCTCCTCAGATTGTAAATATAGCGCAGAGCACTATTGAATGCTACTTGAAGTTTTCTTTTGCTTTCAGTATCACAGTTATAAAATATTTCACAACCATACACAACCATATTTTATTTTTATTTGTAAATTGAAAAAAACTTGCTGTCCAGAAAAATGTCGATTGATACCGCAATTGAAGACCAGTTTTCCTGCCGTTCGCCTTTTATATTTTCCTTGTTGTTCATCTAAAATATTATAAAACGTTGTTTTTTGCTTTTTTTATATTTTTTATTAATTAGTTTTGTTTTACTTACTTTTTTCGACATCCAATTTGAGGAATGACAGCACAAAATAAAAATATTGAAAATATAACAGTATTTTTTTGCTTTGACCTGTAATTTGAAGCATAATTGTAGTAGAATACAACCTTAACCTGGGGTTTTATTAAACACAGCAGAACAATTGACTATGAATAAGAGCTGTGTTTATTTAACCAACAAGCCTTAAACTGTAGATCAAGAAATCACGACTTTAGTAATTCTCAAGAGATCAAAAGTTCCAGTTAGACAACGATCACCTTTCATTTCAAGAGGTCTCTCTTGAATTCTGTCCAAGAGACTCAAGTGGGTTATTGATGCACCTGCCCAGATATGGGAATTGTACTCGAGTTTCGGACGAATATAGGCTTTATAAATTATAACCAGTTGCCCTCCAATGTAACTCGATTCTACTTTCAAATGGTACTATCTATGAAAGTAGAATCGAATGCCGGTAATGCTAAACAGGTACGAAACCCTTATACGTAGCAACTCTAAACACACTAACTCTCCAATCAAAAGAAAAATTTGTTGAACTAGAAAACGCGCTTAATAAGATACACTGGGATATAATCGGTTTAGCAGAAGTAAGGCGACAAGGCGAAAGCATACAAGAACTCAACAACGGAAATATATTTGCTTACTTCGGAACTAAACAAGGTCTTTATGGCGTCGGTTTCCTTATAAACAAAGATTTAAAAAAGAATATTCAAGAAATTAATTTAATGATAGGATAATAGGAATGAAAGTCAAAGTAGAGAATTGTAACATATCCATCATACAAGTCTATGCACCAACTGAGAAAGCAACTGATGACGAGATGAATCGCTTTTACAAGACACTGGAAATAGCGACAGCACACTTTAAAACAGAGATTTTACTGATAATCGGTGATTTCAATGCTAAATTAGGTTTCAGAAAAAATGGCGAAGAAACCATTATGGGAGAATATGGCTACGGTAATCGAAATGAAAGAGGTAGTCGTCTTATCCAATATATCTGGCAACAAAAACTTATAGTTGGAAACTCGTTATTTAAAAAGAAACCGCAAAATCAATGGACCTGGAATTCATCAGGCCAAAAGTACAAAAACCAAATAGATTTTTATTCTTTGCAATAAAAGATCAATCCTTAAAGATGTGTCCGTACTTAATAACTTTCAATTCGAATCAGATCATCGGATAGTACGCGCGGAGTTGTTAATCAACCATAAAACTAGACAACTTCATAAAACTACAAGAAAAGTATTAACAAAATCGATAAGTACAGATATCATCAAAAGTTATAATGCTGATCTTCAACAACGATATAACATTATATCAAGGTTAAATGAACCTACTCAAATAGGATATAACAAAATGGAAAAAACTATAAAAGAATCTACAGACAGGTATATTCTTACTGCTGTATCTCAAAAACCGCAAAAAATATCGAGTGAAACTCTAAATATGATAGCACTTCGTGATAGTATTCGAAAAAAGACCAATCTGAATGCCCAAGAAAAACAGGATCTGAAAAATATACGGAAGAACATCAAGAAACGTTGTCAAGAAGACATCCAAAAATTCAATGACAACCTCTTAAAGACAGTAATCGAAGAAACGAGATCAATTAAAAAGGTTAAGAATGCAATCCAAGATTATAAAGAATGGATAACAGCAATGGCGGATAATGGTAAAAGAATTCACGAAAGGAAGAATATTAACCAAATAGCTACAAACTTCTACATTGATCTATACAAAACACGCATAGTAGACACTGATGATATATTTCTAGAGCGACAAAACCAGGAAGAAGATTTTCCACCATTTCTTAAAAGTGAAATAGAGCGAACAATAAATAGTTTAAAGAATGAAAAAAGCAAAGGAAACGATGGGATATTAGCTGAATACCTAAAGTTGGGCAACTTTTCACTGGCCAACTGATGGTTGACTACTATTTTCAATCAGGTTTTGGTCACCGAGGAAGTCCCAGACCAATGGACGAAATCGGAAATAATTCTCATACATAAAAAAGGGAACAGGGACGATATCAACAATTATCGCCCGATAAGCATAATATCATCGATATACAAGGTTTTTGCGAAGTGTTTATTTGAGAGAATGAAAACCACTCTTAATTTAAATCAACCTTTTGAACAAGCCGGTTTTAGATCAGGTTTTTCGACAATAGATCATCTACAAACCGTTAATCAAATAATAGAAAAATGCAAAGAGTATAACATCACAATATACTTTGCCTTCATCGATTTTGCAAAAGCGTTTGACACAGTAGAGCAGAGATTTATTTGGAAGGCGCTTCTCAATCAAGGTGTAGACGAAAAAATAGTTCGAATCCTAAAGAAAATGTATGACAGGAGCACATCCCACATAAAAACGGAATGCATCGGACTAGATTTTAAAATATCGCGAGGTGTAAGGCAAGGAGATCAAATTTCACCAGCACTCTTTTCCGCAGCCTTAGAAGGAGTATTTAGAAAGCTAGACTGGGAAGACAAAGGATTGAAGATAAATGGCAAATGTCTCTCAAACCTCCGATTTGCCGATGACATTATAACTATCGCAAACAGCAGTGAAGAACTTCAAACGATGCTGAACGAACTGTGCTCGGAATGCGGAAATATTGGGTTGTCAACAAATCAACAGAAAACTAAAATTATGACAAATGGTGCTTCTGATCCAGTTAGTGTTAATAACAATATATTAGAATACGTTGAAGACTACACATACCTTGGTCAGATTATCTCATTCAAAGACAAAGAAAAAAAGGATATAGAGCAGCGAATGACGAACGCTTGGAGGCAGTTCTGGAACGTTAAGCATCTTCTTACATTGAATATTTCGAATAAAACAAGGAAATATGTGTTTGACTCAACAGTTCTTCCATTCCTCACCTATGGGTGCCAAACTTGGCAAGTCACGAAAAACACTGAAATGAAATTCCAATCATGTCATAGAGCAATGGAGAGAGCTATTTTGAACGTTCATATTGCCCAGCAAATTAACCATCCGAATATAAGAAGTCAAACTAATTTTGAAGACGTTAGACACAGGCTTAAGAAACGCAAATGGGAATGGGCAGGACACGTAATACGTACACCTGATAATCGATGGACAAAATTAGTAACCGAATGGATACCCTTAGAAAGCAAAAGAAGCGTAGGTGGACAACATAAACGCTGGAAGGATGACATCCGAAAAATATGCCCACTTTATTGGAGAGAATCACTAGATAGAAGAAGATGGAGAAGTCTGGGGGAGGCTTATGCTCAGATAACCTAAAATTATACCTCTCTTTTCAAATAATGTATATGTATATTTAAATTAATTTAAAACCTTGATTGAATTATTTGTTTCTTGTAATTTAATTAATTTTACGTACACATACTTGTTTAAATGTAATGTAAATATGTATATTCAATCAAATGGTATTATAAAATTATTGTAAATTTTAAAGTATCAATGAGTGAATAAAGCTTGGAATAAAAATAATAATAATAATGCTAAACTATTTGCCAACAAAAATTTGCAATTTTCTAACGAGTCTCTCATGATGACATAAACCAAGTCAAAAAAAAAAAAAAAAAACAATAGCTAGTTGATTTGGCGACCGAATATATCGAATTAAAAAGCTAGGATGCGACCCACACTGATAACTTCCCATCCCGACAGTCGATTTTTCTTGCTTTAAACTTTAACAAAACATATGTTGTTGTTGAATGGGCTTCAGGTCAAATGAAACAAATATTTTATTTTTGTCACAACGTTTCGTCCATGTATATGGACATCATCAGGTGAAGCACTGGCATCACATTGCATAGCTTTCAAGCACAGCCCCAACCACGATAACGTCAAAATAATGCAGCGAGAAGAACACCAAAACAAAAGGATGATTATGGAAACATTACATATAATCAATGCTGATAACACAATGAACAGACGAACCGATATGGAAGACGTCAGCCCACACTACAAACACTTGGTGGAGAAAAGGAAAAGAAAAAGCTCTGCAATATGATTTCGATGCGCTTTATGTTTATATAATTTTTCATTTCTTGTATTGTTGGACAGTTACGTGTCAGTTTAACTTTTTTACTGTGTAGAAGAAATTAACTATAAGTAATTTACTGTAAGTAAGTACTTACTGTAATGTGAATATTTTGTAAACAATTTTTTAACATATTTATCAATGCTAATACAGAAACCATTGTTCACCTGATGATGTCCATATACATGGACGAAACGTTGTGACAAAAATAAAATATTTGTTTCATTTGACCTGAAGCCCATTCAACAACAGCATATAGTATCAAAAGGTCACTAACATCAAAAGATATACTTTAACAAAACATTCATGTCAATATTTTGGACGAGATAAATAATTTGAAGTCAATATTTTTCTTTGTTTTCCTAATACTTGAGTCGAAAACCATTTCTTATCAGTTTTTAGTTATTTTTGTAGGTTTTCGTGTTTTTTTTTTAAGTTGTAAATTGGATTAAAAAAAAACTAAAAATTACCAACAATATTTTGCATACGATGAAATAGTTTGATTTCAAAATCTATTTTTGTTATTTTTAGTTGAAAACCAATTTTTAACAATTTTAGTAGCAATTCTTGAAAATTTGTATTTGCTACACTTGAATGAGCAGGTGAAACGAAATTTGTCAGGCAGGATGATCCATTCAATATATACGACGAAAGCCAACAATGCCTTCTTCTCGACTTAGACGAAGTAAGGATTGCCATATCTTAGTATCTGGATATAATTGGGTTGGACTTGGTCGGAAGAAAACATGCCCGATCAATGAAACCTCAGTATTGTTTGCAACATCGTACTTGAAAGAATAGTGCAGAGCTCAAACGTCAACACTAAAGGCGCTATACATATGTCAAAAGTCTGCCAAATTACTGCCATATACTAAGGCAAAAATGAGTTAAGCGGTTAATTAGAACAAAACGAAGTACATGCTGTCATGGAGAAAGGACCTACAACACCGACGCACGTCTCGGTCAAAACGTCCCCGTCGATAGACGTAACTTTGAGGTAGTTAAGCACTTTGTCTACCTAGGCTTCGCTAAGAATACAGAAAACAACACCAGCGCTGAGATCAAACGAAGAAATACTCTTGACAACCACTGTTTCTTTGGGTAAGAAAGCAATTGAGTAGCAAAGCCCTCTCTCAAGTGACCAAAGTGTTGCTAAATAAAACCCTTGTCATCCCCGTCCTGAATATATGGTGCAAAAGCATGGACTATGACAAAAGCGGATGAAAGCACCTTAGGTCGTTTCCAGAGGAAAGTTCTTCGCGTGATCTACGGTCCCTTATGCATAGAAGGGGAGTGGAGGAAAGATGGAACGACGAGCTGTACAGCGACGATAAAAGTCCAACGACTGAGATGGCTGGATCACGTAGAGCGAGACCGAGCTAGATTGAGAAGTTTGTTGGGCGAGACCCTAGTTCTAACAGGACGGTACCGCCATCTTAAGTAACAGGACTACTCACTAACCATAGTAAATTGAACATCTTTAGCCTTATAGTTATATGAAGTTGTAGATTTTGTAACACCCATGAGCAAATATCTGACCACATATTAAGTAAATGTGAACATTTAGGACATTCAAAAATCGAAGAGAACAACCTTCCCTCCTTGACGGTACTGAAAATCCTCAAGTTTCTGAAAGGGATAAACTTAGAGAAACAACTATGAACATTGAGAGTCTTATCCATTTATAAAAGATCTTCAGTTTGTGATTGGAGGTTTGAAATTATATTCATAACTATATTTTCTTCTTTTCGAAACGAACTTCAACAAAAGTGACAAGTCGAACAGCGATATAACGGTATATTTTGACAGCTTAATCTGACACATTGCCATCTTCCTTCAGCTGCTTCTACTCAATCGAATGAAATGTTTCTTTAATTATGTATATGTACATACAAATATTTATTGAACATTATGTTGGTATCATTTGAAGTCTTAAACGATATAAAGTTCATTCAAGTCATGAGAGTTTCGTTTTGTTTTTCAAGTTGTCTCATAAAAAAGTTCATAATTGAATTATCTCAAGATGTTTTGTTTTTTCTTTTTATTTAGGGTAAAAACATTTATGTATGTAAGCAGCTCATTAGTTTGAGTGTTGTAATTGCTCATTAAATTCAAAGTTCAAAGAAACCGAGAAAGGGTTGTATTCCATTTAATATCAAAAATGGAAACACCAATTAAACACCGTTAAAAACCTATAAAATCCAAAAAATATAAAATTGTTTATTTGAAAATATTTTCCCCAGGGATCTTTGTCCCTCCTTCATCTATTTGTCTAAAGTGTTTCTGTGCGCATTTTAAAAAGACATAAAAACACCACAATGTTATAAATGTAATATTGCACAAATGTAAATTCCCAATGGTGCGTGTAGCGTGTGGAAAAGCGGAAAACTATCACGCGGAAAACTAACGATCTCCGTGAGTAGCAAACGATGTACTTTTCCCATTAGCGTATTTGGGCACAATTTATATGACATTTTTGATCTGGCATCGGCAAGGGAAGATACACCGTCTGCCAGGTGGTGCTTTGGCTTAGAAGCATTAGCGAAGGAGATTTCTTTGTCTTTGTTATTCTTGGACTCAAAGAAACTTTAAGAAACTTATAGTTTAGTAGGTAGGAGGTAAGTGTATGGAATTGGAATTGGCTTAATGTCTTTTTTGTATTTATATTTATTCTATTTTAATTGTTGTTGTATTTTTACGATATTTATGTGGGTCGATAGTTTATGGTGCCTTTGCTGGTTTTTCAAATCAAAGGAATTGAAAGAATAAAATTCATTGTGACGATCGATTTTAGAATATGCGGATGCAATGAAAAGTCGCTTATGTGGTAAACTCTGAGCATTTAAGTATGGAAATGATTCTAAATTTATTTTCGAACGTTTTTCTGTCTTGAAGGGAGAAAAAGTAGATTCAAAATTTAGTTTATGAACACAATCAATTCAAGATTCAAGAAGAGATAGAAATAATTTCGAGTAAAATTCATTTGAACAAAATTATTTTGATGAAATTTTTGATGAATTCTAGAAAATAAACTAGGTTTGTTTTAAAAAATTAGGTATGACACAGTGGGCTGATGATTAATAATAATAAAGACAGTTTGTCGAAAATATAGCAATTTTTAATTTCCAATTGAAAATTATCGTTTTCGGTGTTATTTGTAGATTAAAAATTATGTTAGAAATTATATATTTTACGACGTTTCAAGGCTCCCTAAATCTAAATGCATGGTTTTTGGATTTTTAATAATTTAATATAATTTAATAATAATTAATTTAATAATTTAATTTAATTAAATTTGTTTTTTTTTTATTTATAATTTACAGGTACTCAATGGTTGTTAGTACCCTTTATATGTTTATATTTAACACTGGAGTGCACGCGTGGCCTACCGCTACTACTACTACTCGTACCGAAGATGGGGCGAGTTGGCAGATGCGCTGAAATATTTTTTATTTCTTTAGAATCCAACTTAAAATTTATAAATTACGGTTAATAAATGTTTAAGGCTAAATGAATATTAAGTAAAAATATTTGTTTCATTTATATGTTTTCAAAATAAAAAATTATAAACATTATTAAATGGTCTACCATAGTAGGCCACGCGTGCATTGGTGTACAAAAATAGGGCGCGTGTACTCCAGTGTTAAACACAGTGAGAGGGTTAGGAAAATGAAAAGGATTTAAGAGTAGATACCGGTGCACATTGGTCTTAAAATTCTGAACATCAAAATGGGAGAGAAAAACAGAGTTGGCCAAAGCATTCCACATTCTCAATGTGCGGTTTAAGAAAGAATCTCTATACTTGACAGTTCGCCCGAATTGACCTCAAGGGTAAACTGATGAGCATTCCTGGAAGTGCGAGTGTTGCGGCTGAATTTTTTTAGGGGGAGAATGCAATTGACTAATTCGACAAAACATTATTGGTAAATACATCGGTAAAACAAGGAAAGGCATGAAACATTGCTTCGGTGTTTGAGTGAAGCAATTGTTTCGGTTACAGTTCTATCGCCTATCATTTTGAATGCACTTTTTTTAATTCTATCCAAGAGATTTAAAAGAGATTTGGGGTACCTGTTCAGATATGCGAGTTATATTCAAGCTTTGGACGAATGAAAGCATTGTAAATTACATCCAGATCAGAAGAATTGACAAATTTCTTACTCCGCCCTAGGAGAAATCCTAAACACCTACCTGCATTTTTGGCAATGTCGAATATGTGATCATTCCATACGAGAAAATCTGTGATACACATACCGAGCACTGAAAGCTGATTAGTTTCCTGGATGCATGTGCCACTCATGGATAGTTGCATATTGGGTGAGTTATTCTTTAACGACAGGAGACAGCATTGAATTTTTGTCGCATTAAATTCTACATGGTTAATAGTTCCTCATTGGACAATTTTGTCAAGATTGGAATTCAATGAGCGTAACAAAAGCTGCCTTTGAAGTTCCACATGCGAAGGACGAGGATGTGAATCTAGAAACGAATATGAATATCTGAGAAAAATGTCGTCAGCGAAACAGTTTAATGGATTAGAAGTGGCAGACAAGAGATCATTTATGAATATAAGGAAGAGGGTCGGAGACAAAATGTTTTTATTTTATGAATTTCAGACTTGAAATCATCCATTACAACTTTTTTTGAACGGTTTTTGAAGAGATTCATCAAAACCAAAAACACGCATTTTCGATAAGAGAGCTTGGTGCCAAACTCTATGAAATGCTTTGAAATATGAAAGAAGCTTCCGTTCTTCGAGATATTTCTTAAGCTCGAAAATAATCAGAGTTTCAATGGCCTTGGAAAGAAGGGACGTTAGTGCTATTGGACAATAGTTAGGGGGAGGATTCACCCCTTTTAGTTACAAGCTAAACAACTGCTGTTTTCATTCCGCTCAGAAAAAGACCTGAGGAAAGATGGAAAAGCTTACTCAGTGGTTTAGCCAGCGTTGAAGAACACCTCTTTGGAACAGTAGGGGGAATATATTCGGGCCAGTGGAATTGTGTATGTCAAGGTCTTTCAATACTCTTGCATTTCGTCCCATAAAATCGTTTACGCTCTCTTTGGTAGCGCCAAATTGACAGCAAACTGTGCTGCAAGCAAATTAGCTTTATCAATCGAGCGTTGGAACCGAGGATGACGTGATGTTTCATACGTTTTTTACAAATGACCAGACATTTATACTATACCTTTGGGACATTGTAGTACTTGTTGGTCATGATTCGTGGAATTCGACCGTTGCAGGTCTTTCAAGCTTGTTTGAACTTAGGTATTTCGGTTTTCCTCAGAGGGGTTGACTCCAATTTTGGGTCGTGATTCTCAATGGCTAAATGGATTCGCTAATATGCAAAATATACGTTTTTCGTCGGTCAAAAATCCACATTTGCTTCATGAATCAACACTTCATCTACAAAAAATTACTGTTTGGTGAGACTGAATAATCGAAAACGAATCGACTAATGCAAACGTGACCGTTGTTGCCATATAAACGAAGTCAAGTTTGATTCATAAATGTTTTGATTCTACTTAAAACCGATAAAACGTTTTTTAAATATCTTAAAGGGTTGGCGTTCTAAGAACAACTTTGCGATCAATTACTTTTAACTGACTATTTCCTTGGAAATAAATTATACGAACATAAAATGCGGAACAAATGCAACAGAAAACTTATCCACGCATTGTATTGATTTGAATCGTAAGTATGTTTAATATAATATGTACATTTCTCACGACCTCACAAAATTCTGGAATTCAACAGAAATGTCTAATCCAAAAATTTAACAAGCCCATCATCAGATGGCAATTATCCCAAAGACCACCTTTTATGTCGCGTAGCTCCAAAGTGAACATTTAATAAAATTCTCGTTAAACAGTCAACGTCCAGCTTAACATTGAACAGCCCACAATTAAATTCAATAGGGGGACCTGAATTGTCATGGACTCTCTTTATACTTACAGCCCATATCCGTGGATTTCGACTTGAAACAGAGAAAGCGATTTGGCTCCTTGTGAAAATCGTTCAATCGTTGAATCTTGAATGAACGTCTCGTCTCCTCAAATTTAAATCTACCTATGTTCTTTGGAAATTTATGATGCAATCGCACTAAAATATCTTATCGCACAAAACTCCGACCCTAACTTTCAAAATCAATAGAAGTGGATAGTTTGACTTAATTTACAGCTCTGTACCACTCAAAAATTGTTAGTCGTCTTAACATACTATACCTACCTATCTTCCTACACTAATCCAAGTCTAGTTCTCCTGTGGCACTAAACGAGAGTCTGGACAAAAATAATTGTAGGTACACACTCGGGGATTCATCGAAAGAGTTTTGAATTCTATTTCTTTGAGAAAAGCAAATACTACTTTGCGGCCTGTCATCTGATTTCAGAACAGAACGAGTCTGTTAAGTTGTGCGCGCTCGCACCTGCTACTTGGATTACAAAAATTAAATTCCAGGTGCAGCATTTGGACGAATATCCAATGGTAGTCGAGCTGTCACTGAATCGTTCTTAAAAGCTTCTAATGTGGAATTATGTAACCACCGCAACCACTGCAATCGATAATTATATAGTGTATAAGTTGTCTTATCACCAGAATAAGATTTCAACAGATTTTGACATCTGATTGAAGCGATGGACGGGTTTGAGTCTGTGGACTATTTACTTGGCAAATTTTTTCATAAAGAAAAAAACTCGAAATAATTTGGGATTTACTCAACTCAACATGATATATGTACATATGTATGTATGTAGACGTCAAAGCCATTGGAAATTTCTAATAAGAAACATTGCGGTTATCATTTGAATGATGATAATTCTATATTTTAAAGCTCGTTTGTTGGAGAACCCTTATTTTTTTTTTCTTTCACACTCACCGTAGATACATAAATACTATTTGATGAACCGTTAAAAGTATTAAACAATCCACGCGCTCTTAGGCTGCTATAGCCGCAGATTTCTTTTTTATCCGATGGAAATCTAATCAGGAACTTCAAATAATCGATACCCATCATCTCCTTATCGATTTTAAGGCCGATTATGACAGTATCTACAGGGAAGGACTTTACAATGTCTAGTTTTGGCATCCCTGTCAAATTTATCCGTTTGTACAGAATGACGATGGAGGTCCACCCAATTACTCGGATACGCCGATGATATTGAAATAATTGGAAGATCAAAGCAAATCCAATCCTGAGGGACGGCGCAGTAGAGGAAGACCGCAACTCAGGTGGCGCACGGAGGTGGGATAGGACTTTAGCCAACTTGGCGTTCGAAACTGGAGACAGCTAGCTAGGGACCGAGGTGGATAGAGACTCACCTTAAGTGAGTAAGTAAGATAGGAAAAAGTGTTTCTAAAAAGTTTCATTATGTATTTGGATTCTGTAAGCCTTAGCTTTTCTATAAAAATGGTATAGAATCGTTATACTCCTATCTCGCCGGCAGTTAAGAAGCGGTATTATATCATCATCTCATTCCTATGCAAAGAAGGGTCCTTCTTGACTCCTTTAATATTGGACATTTTCCTATGAAATGCTTTACATCTTCTCTTGCCGACATATTACACATTGGGAAAATAATCGGCATATCCTCACGATACGGCATGAAGATCAATCGTACTAGTTCGCCTCCCATTTTGAAATCCGCATCCATTGATTGCAATGGATTCTTAAAA
Organism: Eupeodes latifasciatus; assembly: GCA_920104205.1. Lineage (NCBI taxonomy): Eukaryota > Metazoa > Arthropoda > Insecta > Diptera > Syrphidae > Eupeodes > Eupeodes latifasciatus. The sequence continues at coordinate 171,464,593 of OV049924.1, read as the reverse complement.
TCGACCTTGAGGTTGAAATGCCATTTGATTTGTCAGATTCTTCACCATACTTTTTTGACAATCCTTTGCTGTAGAGCTTGTACAACAAGGCTTTTCTATTGATTGTATCGAATGCAGCCTTGAAATCGACAAGAAAAACATAAAGTTTATTTTTCTGCTTCAAAAGAGTACACGCCTATGTAGCATCAGCAAAGATACAAGGCTGATCCTAGGACAATTCCTTTTGTTAAAGTTTTAAGTAAGACAAATTGACTAACGGGATGAGAAGTTATCAGTGTGGGTCCCATCCAAGCCTCTTAAATTACTAAACTATGATCTGATAATAATTCGTAATAACTATCGGCAATTAAATGATTTTTCGATGATTATTTCCGGCTTGCTTGTTATAGCCATTTATTCTTTATCGTTATACATAGCCGCCTATGAAATATTATTGAAACAATCATAACAAAAACTTAAATGTCTGAAATAGGGACCATTTTTTCTAGTTAAACAAATTGTATCTCAATCGTCTAGTCACGTTTTCTAACATTTTTAACAGCATGCAAATATTTCCACAGAATTCCATCGGATTTATCCATAGGATGTACTTCTTCTCATTTATTATTCCGTAATGGAAATTTTATATGGCCAATCTACTCAAATACCTTCCCACACATTTTTTTTTCTAAAGTTCATTTGTCAGCAACAAATTTGACGAAACACATAAATAAGCGACACTAAGCCAAATTTATTAACTCACTTTAACTGACTAATCCATTCCTATGCACAATTATAATTAAAACCAAACAAATTTATTGTGCTAACCCCTTCCGCAGTAACACGGCGCGACCGTGGCGTGACGCGGTCCATAAATAATATTCGAATCTTGTCGTGATCCTATTTTGAGGTAAAAAGAAACACAAACACCAACGGAAACACTGCGATCGCCTACGTATTCGCCTGCTCCAGCTGGAATAATTAATTGTTACAATGCCATCTTAATAAGTCTGATGAAGCTATTTACACGCTTGGATCGTTGTTATCCCGTTGAAAACATTTGGGCGATTAATTTATTACATTGACGCCATTATATATCGAGAGAGTGTGGAAAAAATAAAATTAAAATAAGCCAATTTGCCCGAGGAACCAATTCAGATTCCTTCTACCATAATGATGGTTCTTCATGGGTTAACCAAAAGCGAATAAACCAAAATTAAGTGTATAAGTAAGAACTTAAGAAAAAAGAAACATCTTCAGATGGATGACCTGATTCAACATGACAACCCACAAAAAAGCTGAAGTCAATACTCCAGACATAGCACACATCAGGTACACCTCGAAAGAAATTGTTTAAGTACTGGGAAATGCAGCCTGATGGCAAGTTGACAGGTAACATGTCTGATGTCCCGGAGCATTAATGCATTTAATATTTGAATATGGACGTTATATCTTATCCGATAATCGATCAGATTGAATAAGGATTATGCGCATATGGGGAAGAATTTTTCACATCAAATATTCTTTTTGTTTTTTTTAGCAAATGCCACTGTTGCTTTGTCCTTTGAAGTCACTTCGAGTTTTAAAGAGCACCAAGATAGGTACACCCACAGAAAAAAACTCGAGTAGCTTAAACTTTCAAAGATTTTGGTAGTGAGTCTAATGAAAACGGTGTAAGGCATTCGAAAAACCTCTACGATTATCTATTTAATTCAGTCTCCATTTAATTCTTGATTCATTTCATAAAGTTGTAGCTCTCAAAAATTATCCGCAGACTTCAAAGTTGGTATAGCGAATTTTAAGCGCACTTACAGATATAAGTTGAAGTTATGTTTTCGAATGAAGGTATTCAAAAAATTTCAAAAAAATTTCAAAAACTTAAGTTGAAGGAGGACCTATCAGTGGTCCTATGATAGGTCCTTATCAGTGTGGTTTTAGACCTGGAAAGTCCACAGTCGATAAAATATTCACATTACGGCAGATCCTGGAAAAAATCCAAGAACATCAAATCGACACCCACCACATCTTCATCGATTTCAAGGCATCTACAGGGACGAGCTGTATAGAGCCATGTCTAGTTTTGCCATCCCTGCCAAACTCGTTTGTTTGTGCAGGATGACCATGGAGAATTCGCGCTGCACTATAAAGGTTGGAAACAACTTAACAGAACCTTTCGATATCAAAAAAGGCTTTAGACAAGCTGATGGTCCTCATCATCCCTGTCCTGCTATACGGTGCAGAAGCATGGACAAGTGGAATGTAACCTCACCCAACTTGGAGCGCGCAACAGCTAGGGACCAAGGTAGATGGAGAAGTTTGTTCTGTTAGGCCCTAGTTAACACAAGACTGTAGCGCCACCTTAAGTAAGTGGAAAAAGAGTAATGATCACCTTTACAAATATCTTTTATATCAGAACAGCAATTCTCTACCTTCCCATTAAACAACCAGCATAGAACGTTTGGACGAAAAAATAATAAACGTGATTTAAACCTCAGCTCTGTTTGCTCATAATACCAACACTCATTCCTTTAAGAAAAGACTACTTGAAAAATACAGCAACAAAATTAGCGGAATATAAAAATTCGAAGACAGTTAATGGAAGATTCTTACTTCACTATTCTATAAAAGGCTAACAAATTGGATCGAAGACAGAAACCTTCTAAGCATTTTGCAAGCCGGCTTCGGGCGGTTACCCAAGACTCCATATTAAGTCCATTACTTTTTGCTTTATTTATTGATGAAATTTGTGATGCACTCCCAGAAGGAATACTTTTTGCCGAGATACAAGTGAAATTTTTGCTTTACGCTGATGACTTAAAACTAATGGCTGGCAACTCTTTCACTTTGCAGTTGCAATTGAATAGGCTGAATAACTTTTGCGAGGAGAAAAATGGAGGTTAGTCAATAATACAAGCAAGACAAAAGTGATGATCTTTGAAGCGCGTACCAAGTGAAGGCAGCCCGAAGAATATTGGTCACTGAAAATTTAAATATTGAAGTTTTGCAAGAATTTAAGTACTTGAGAGTTTTAATTACTTATAACCTTAATTTTTCAAAGCACGCTAAAAAATAAGCTGTGAGGCTAAACTAGCTTTGAGCAACATGACTCTTCACAAGAATATCAGTGTAAGACTTTTTGTAAACAAACGGCTCTCCATTCAAGGAATGGAATGAAAAAGCCCATTCCCATGGAATTCATCTTTCACTTATGGAGTCAAACGTTGATGAATGGTAGGGCATATTTGCAGATATCACGGCAAAAATAGATGAGAAGCTATATACTGAGCATCTATCCAAAACAACTTCAACATCGTCCCTTTATACATACAGGATACAGGGACATTTTAATCACCAGTTGTCTTTAGAAACCTATTCCATCAACGAATACTCTGTCGAAGCTATTAGATTTAATTTTAGAGCACGTGTTGAAGTTTTTAATTTAAACTTTATGCCCCATCGAGCTGATTTATCGCAAATCTGTACATTTTTGCAATAGACGGGAAAACGAGGACGTAAGCCATTTTATTGCCAATTGTCCTATACTGCAAGAAATCCGTCTATCTAATCTATGTATCTATCTTATCGTTCTCAAGAAATTGCAACGAAAAACATTAAATATATATCTGATTTGGAATTTTTCACAACTTTATCACTCAGTGTATATTTATTTATTAATTTCATTAAATTCCTGACTCATTTGAATAAAGGAATTTCATAACGCACATCAAATACTTGTTTATCACATTTGACTTTATGAACTGAAGCTTGATGGAAGAAAAAATAATTCCCGAACAATTTGGCTTTTGACCGAAACGTCCCTTATAGGATGTTATGAAATCAGAAGTGTCAATGAAGATTTTCAGTTTTAAATGTAGGGGAGATTGGGTAAAAAAATATCACCAGGCATACATATTTAAAGGATTATTATTACAAGATAAATACATTGGCTCAAAATTTAAACAATTTAGTAAAATTTTAAAGCCATTTTTAGAAATTTACTAAACTAAAAAGATAGAGACATTGCTCTCTCTAGCCCCTCTCGATATATTCGTGAAGGAATTGGGTGTCAAAAGGGCATTACGTCTAATATCTGTCTTTACGGCATCTTTTCATGCTATCCTCGCCTAGAAAGATCAATAAAGCTTCCAAATTACTGCCGTGTCTTTCAAGCAGAAGAACTAGCGGTTTCTGACACCGCTGACGATCTTTCTTCAAACATTTTGGAAGACAAATGCATAGACATATTTATCGACAGCCAAGCAGCAATCAAGGCCATATGTGCTACTGTCACAAAGATAAGACTGGTACAGCAATGCCGTAGGGAGCTTCGCTTACTCAGCAAAACCAACACGGTTACCCTTTGTTAGGTCCCAGGACACTGTGATATGAAAAGGCAGACAAATTGGCCAAAAATAGATCAATGCTCAATCCGAGCCATATTGTATCAATGATGCGGTAGGTAAATGAACAAATAAATCAATGTCGTCCATGCCACCTAGAAACATTATTAAATTTTCCCAGAGATCAGGATGGTAAAAAGGTAAAAATTCAAAAATTGGGTTCTTGGTTGAAAACCTAAACACTTTACACCGATTTTTCTATTGCACAATGTATCTGTTTTTCTAAATTAAAACGGATGTGAAAAGCAATTTGTCGTAGACTTTTTACATGATAAAAAGAAATTGGTCTATTTTATAATTTTTGTTAAGTTCGAATACCAAAATAATTCGTACTAAAAACTTTGAAAAGGCTTTCTAATGAGGACTTGGCAATAACTAAATAAAACGCAAAACATTTGTGATATTTCAAAAGCTTTATTATTGGCTATAAGTACCATCAACAAATTTATTAATGGAACTCGATCCACTTTTCGATTACTAGGCCCCACATTTCGGGCGAAACGGGCGCTATTTCATGTTAAATGTAAGCTCTTAACTCTTCCAACGTCGCGTCGTCGGATGGTTAGCATAGGCAAATGGCTTACGTTGCCTAAAAGACAATAATCTAGAGGCGTTAAATCGCACGAACGGATGAACGGGGAGTCCAATCGAATGGCCCATTTCTTAAGATAACACGCTCATCAAACTTACTCTTCAATACATTGATTTTAAGGTGTGCTGTGTGGTTTGTGGAACCGTGCTATTCTAAAAAAATATGTCGTCCAGGTTCATATCTTTCAACTCGGGCTAAAAAAAAATCGGTAATCATGGGGCGATAACGCTGACCGTACACAGAAACGTAAGGCTTGTTTTGTTATCGTCGATGAAAAATAATTGCCCAATAAGGCAGACGGCATGCAAACCGCACCAAACTGTTATTTTTTGCAGATGAAGTGGTGATTCATGAAGAAAATGTTCCTACTTAAGTCTGTCAAAGCCTTTTAAATCCAGAAACCTTACCATAACTTCTATACAGGACGATGCCAGTACTCATAGATGAATCCGAGACCTGGTTGCTTAGTAAAATGCACTCCGATCCCTTAGGCGCGTTCGAGAGAAAGGTCTTGCGGAGAATTGTCGGTCTTTTATGTGAGGAAGGACAATTCCGGAGACGCTACAATCAAGAACAATATGCAATCTACCTCAAAGCTGAAATTGTGACAAAAGTTAAGCTCGGTAGACTCTGGTGGGCAGGACACCTAGCTAGTATGAGTGAAGAGGAACCGGCTCGGAATGTTCTTTATGGTACATAACACGACACCCGAAGCCTTGGGGTGCGTAACTGGGTAACGGACGTCAGCTCGCGATCGAAATAAATAGAGAGACTTGTTGTATGAGGCCAGGATCGGATCCGGTTCGAGTAGATTACGATGAATAACGAGAATTTTGCTTATTGACGAAACAATTGAGGGAGCCTGTTCACTTAAAAAAAACCGCTCTCAAAGTTGCGGTTGCCAACTCGGAATTTCGGTAGAAAATATTTATAATTCACAGACGTTACTCGTTCGTGTATTTTGCCATGCTGCCTTCACAAATATAGTTTTAAGTTTTCAAGTCCCTATTAGAAAACCCGATACTTTGCACTTCGGACGCGAGCACTTGAGCTCTAGAACTACTTAGTTCCCTTTACACTTAAACTACCTACGCACTAGTTAGTTTCAAAATTACAATTCGTTTCTTTAATAAAAATTATATTACTTTAAATTGTTGAAATCCTTTTTAAGAACCATTTAAAACTTTTACTTTCGATTTTAATTTGAAACTTATTGTCATCGTCGTCATCAACCATCAACATCATCATTTCTCCCAGAATTCGATTACAAGTCCAACCATCCTTATTTTTGTTCTTGGATGAATAGAATGTGCATTTTTAAATTCACCTCCACCTCAGAGAGCAAGAGTTTGTGTTCGCTTTTGAATTTCTCTTTCTGAAAGTTGGAAATGAGGCGAATTAATTTGAATTTGAAAATTTGTATCTTGTTCTTGTATGATGTGATGACGATTGACGATGTGATGTTATGTTTATCAAAGTGGGGAAATAAAGAATGTTCTCATTTTGAGGCGAATTCAAATCAGCTGGGAGCGCGGACTGGGATGTAGAAATGTATAACACTTTGTTTCTCTTCAATAAAATTCAAATTTGTCTCTCTTATTTTGTAAATATTGGCCTACAATAAGACGTTGACGATTTTAAGTAAGATAAATAGTTTATCTTAAACAAACAAAATTTAATTTTAAATTAATAAAACATCTTTACAAAAATATGGTTAATTGTATAAAACAGAGATACCTACATACATACATTATGTACCTAACAATCAATTGATAAATGTTTATGGTGTATTTAATTCATTTAATTTAATCAATAAATCTTAGAGCTATACAAAAATTAGTATAAGAACTTACTTAATGAGCCCATGTAGACACTTTAATTTAAACTATGTAACTTAGCTTATACCTATAACACCTATGCTTATTTTTTTAAATTGTATTAATGGATCACGTATGTATATGTATGTGAAAAACTACCAAAATTATTTTATTTGAAAGTGAATGTTATAATACTTAAAACGAGGTTTAATGCCTCAGTTTGCCTTTTAAGATGCTCAGGCGTATTGTTAGTATGTCATTTTTAGTGCTCGTTTGGACCTTTTCATGAAAAGTCAATTACAAACCAAAATGTTTAAGATATCTTAACCAAATTTTTCATGATTGTTCATACTATCAACAGCTGCTTCAATATTACTTTACCACTAAAACTACCCCTGAAACACTCTGATTTTCATCCCCCCATTTTAAGTTTTTTTTTAAATTAAAAAATAAGTATTTTTGAAATTTTGTTGTTTTTTTAAATTTCCATAGGAAGTAGGAATTGTAATCGGTCCGATTTGGCGAAAATTTTCATATTTCTCGACGTTCCAAGGTCCCAAGAATGTAAATAAAGTTTTGATGTCTACGATGTGTGCGTGTGTACGTATGTACGTTCGGAAAGCTTTTTTCGTCGTCCATATGATCTGTGGTAGGATCCCTACTAGGGATGTATAAACCCAATTTCATGGTTTATGATAGCTTTAGGAAGGTGGAATGTATACCTAGGAGCAGACACAATTAAGTTCAGAGTGGAAAAATTGATGTGTCGGAAAACAACTAGAGTGGTAATTTTTCATTTTCACAGCCTAAAAATGGAAACGGCAAGTGTTTGCGTACTTAAGATTAATTTTTGACCAACAATTTAAAACGGTTCTGCTAACTTTATAAAAGGTAAACAAAACTGAGACTAACTACAGAAAAATTGGAACACATATTTAATTTTTCACTTCTAAACGAAATTTGGTTACGGGAGTTCCCACACGGGTTACGCCAGTAATTCTCATTTGACATTTTAACATTGGTTCTTAACAATTTTTAGGCTATCATATGTTAACATACATAAATTTTCGATGCAACAAAATTTAAGATCATATACATTCATATGTTAACATGCAACATTTTCGAAACAACAAAATGTAATATCATATAGGTACATAGATCTAGAGGCGGCAGCAAGTTTTGGGAGTGGATTGGTAACCAAAATTCCTTGATGTGTTCCATTTTTTTTTTTCAGTCGTGGTTGGGGAAAGCGTTCGAAAATGGCTATTTTGCCGATTTGAGGTTGAAATGATAACCAAAAGAATGATACATCAAAAATCTGAAAAAAAATTTTCTGATTACAAAAATGTGTGTCCAAGACGTTTTGGTTGCCGCCTTCTGCTTGCCAGATGCAATTTTAAGCTTTTATGCAATTAATGCATTTTAAAACCTTAAACTTAAAACCATAATAACTTTTTTTCCTATATCAGAACACTTTTTTGAATAGAATGTGAATCTTAGACGATCTTGAGAGATGCATCTTTAATTTTATCGAAACAAATAATTACAAAAATCTCATTACATCATCAAATTGAATAAAGAGTAAGCATTTTATTTGAATATTTATTTTATATAACAAATCATTCATCATTAGATTCATCGGATGAAAAATTCAAAGTCATGTTTTAACTATAAATGACTTCATTTTAGTTTACGTAGACATTTTCAATGGTTTCTTGGGTCGCAATTCCGTTAAACCATTTCAATTTTACAATGTTATCATCGATCCATCTAAATGTCCAAAACATTGAGGAACGGGAGTTCATAGATATTCAGAAATGTCTTTCATATCAATTTTGGATGAACTCTGTGGTAATATAAAATTCCTTACCATTTTTATTTTCCTAATCTTTCCACATGCAACTGTCTTTGGGATTGGGACCTTGTATTCTGAAGCAAAATTTAGAATTTTGTTTTCAAATCTCTTGCGTCGACTTGGACTCATTTAAAAATTTGTCGCGTTTTTTTTTCTCACAACTGGCTGGGATGCACATTTACCAGGGCAGATATTAAAAAGTCTATCATTCTTCTGACGTGTTGTATCCGAAAAAGGATAACTGACATTTTCTATTTCTGTGATCAATTTCTACAAGTCTTCAGAAATTTTTTTAATCTATCCACTTTTTAGATCTGGTGACAACTAAAACGTCTTAAACACATTTTTGTAATCAGGAGTTTTTTTTATTTTTGATGTATCATTCTTTTGGTTACCATTTCGACCTCAAAATCGGAAAAATTACCCGGACCACGGCTGAAAAAAAACCTGCAAGACGGTGGAATTTGATGTAATGGTGCTTTTATCTACACATTCACATCAAGAAGTTACACAAATTTTAAACAATTTTTGTTTTAGAATGCTTTTATCTCAGTAAAAAAACACAAGTGTTTGTTTTCGTTATTTCAACAAGGTGACTGAATGCACCCTTACATTACTTCTATTACTTATAAAATAATTTTACCATAACATATTTTATAAACTCTCTTCTATAGGTAAAATATGTAACTACCTCTTCTTAACAATGAACTATTTGGGGGACCTACGCTAATTTCAACTTGTGTGTGTTATTATGTTTCTAACGGCACAAATATTGCTCCACTACAAATGACTTTCTTCAATTTGTTACATTCATCAAATTACAGCTGAAGCTTAACTTAAATGCCTAGCATGTGTGTGCAATCAATTGCCATTTAAATCAATCTTTTAAGCTTTTCAAATTATTCCCACAGTGCGAGCCCAACCCGTTAATTTTTCACACACATTTTTTTAAAATGAAAATCAGCCGCAACCGCACGCAAGCTTCCAAAGACTAGAGCTCGCATTTCTTCCATATTATATTTTTGTATTTTTCTTTTTTCGAAAACAATTAATTAAGTTTATGATTTTAACTTAGCAAACACCGAGTCTTGCCACTCTGTCAATGTTGAACTTGATCCCGCACTGCCATTGATCATAATCACAAATCCCAGACCCATTGACTTATATGAGGGGCTTGTAGTAATTGGTATTGTGCTGCGAAATGTTCACTAACGATACGCGCACACCCCGCTGACACAGATCGCGCAGCTGAAATTCAAGTTTGCACTCTGACTGAAGCGGTTGTTCGAGAGCGTCAGGCCCTTTTAAACAAAGTGTAAACAATTATAATGCGCACGTTGTTGAATGCTGGCACAAAGACAAAACGTGCCCCAAACACGAATGGAAGGAACTACAAACAGTCCAACAAAAAAAAGGTAAATCCCTTTGGCACGTAATGCATCAAATGATCTGTCAAAGCGGCCAGTGCGTTGGTCGCCATTGAATAAATGATGACGATGATGGTGCAAGGGCAAGCGCCTCGCCTGTGTCCTTTACTCGCACTACAATAACAATTCATGGAAGGTTGGGCGGGCGGTATGCATGCCGCGAAGCGACGCGACGGCCTCTAGGGACTATCATCAGGGACCAAGCAGACACATACTATAAGCAGTAAGCAAAGCAAAGGATACGAATGCGAAGGTGTTTAGTCTGGCGCGTTGTCAGTGCAATTAGGATTATGCTACCCATTCTTCGACATCATGGTTGGCGTCACAATCAACAATACATATCGCTCCGATTTAATTCTCAGATTTCCATCTAATTTGGTTTGGGATGCAGACAGATCGTTATTCTTGCAGTCTCTATGAGCCACGCATTGCCACCGAATCTCATAATTGGTCTCGAGATTTCATGAAAAGTGAATCTGTTTTCGGATTGGAGTGTGTTTTATCCTCTTCTAGAAGAAGACGACGAACGACTTCGTAAGGACAGGACTACTCGATTTCGGGTGTGATAACGAGATTACGATCATCATCATACTGTGTGGAAAAAAATAATACACCGACCAGACCAGCCGCTACTGCTGCCGCAGCGGGATAAGACACTGCAAAACTGCGCGAGGTTGACATTGACACATGCGATACCATCACAAGATTCCACAAATACTATCGATTGATTGATTGGTTTTCAGAAATTGTATCGTCTGGACGCACTTTACCATACCGCCGCGCCGGCCACTGCTTATGGCAATTACCACATCTGTCCGTTTTGGTTTTTTTTTTGCTTATTTGTTAGGTATAGTTTTTGTGAAGTTCACAATGGGGCGCATTATTTGTAAAAGTTGGAATAAAATGAAACTGGATTAAAAGATGCTAGGTCTTATACAGGGTGGTTCAATTTTAAATCATGACTTTTAGAACTAGACTATGAACTCAGCTTTTTAAGTCCTTTAAGTACGTTCTAGCGATGGAAGTGCTATAAAAATACAGAATGGGATGACTAATATGTGACGTATCATTTTGGAGAAGTCCCGACCTGACGCATAGATGGCGGTTGTTGTTTGAAAGAATGACTATGGTAGAGAGTACCAGCTTTAAAAAGCTTAAGTTTGAAGTTTGACGACGATGCTACGTTGTTCAGTACCTGTTTGGCCATCAATAATGAACGTTCTCAGTGAATTTGTTAAACATGGACAAATTTGTACACAATGGAACACACACAGCGTGCGTCGTCGTGAGGATGATTTAATCGAGTGTTTGGCAAAGTTTCACAGCAATAAAGCATAGTTTTTGCGTCGATTCATAACCCTTAAGACATTGGTCCATTACTTCACATCTGAGACGAAGGAACAGTCAAAACAAATTACTGAAAGGGGAGAATCGGCTTCACAGAAGGCGATCACAGTCCCACCTGCAGACATGGTGGTCATGGCGTCAGTTTTTTGGGATGCGCGTGGGATAATTTCCATTTAAAGGAAAACCCATCAACAGCGAGTATTATATGAACTTATTGCAGCGTTAGAGTGACGAAATCAAGAAAAAACGGCCGCATTTGGCGAAAATGAAAGTTTTGTTTCACCAAGACAATGCAACAGTTCACACATCCTTTATCGTGAAGACCAAAAACAATGAACCCTATTCGTCAGATTAAGCCCCCTCGGATTATTTTTTGTCTAGAAACTTGAAAAAATTACTCGGTGGTAAGAGATTTGCCAAAATTGAAGAGGTGGAGTCTGCGGTTGATGGTTATTTTGAGAAGATCAACGGTTCTCACTATAAACAGGATATCGATGTTGGACATCGCTGGGAAAAGTGTATCAAGCTAAAAGGAGACTATGCATAGAAATAAAGATATTTTTGCCCAAATTTTGTGTGTTTTCTTTGTCAGGTCGGATACTTCTGGGACTACAATCTTACCAGAAATTCTTGCTTGGATTGTTTTTTTGAAACCCCAGTTGTTTTGCTGTTCTGTTTTTTTACAAATAAAACACTTAATTACATTTACAATCTACCTCTGTGAGATTTAACGCAGCCATTGTCGCTTGATGGATTTCAAGTATAAATACACTCTTCGTGCCTGGTTACACGAGCGCAAAAAAGAATTAATTCACGAAAGAGAACGGATGATTTTTAGAAAGAAGGAAAGGGATGGAGAAAAATGCCAAGTTTCGTCTTTTTCCTCATTTTCAGATATGAGTTTTGCGTTGTGCCTGGTTACACGAGCGCAAAAAAGAATTACTTTTGTGGATACACACAGAAAAAAAAATTAAGTGGGCATGCAAGAAATAGAGGAACAGTCGGAAACTAAAACACAAAAAACTTCGTTGGATACTCAGCCGCAGGTACAGCACGAGCAAAACAAAAGCAAATTTGCTGTACATTCTACTTCGCCGGCAAATTAGAAATGAAAATGTCTTTCAAAAGGAGAACTTTTGAGAAAGAAACATGATTTTTAACGCAAAACTCATATCTGAAGATGACGAAAAAGACGAAACTTGGCATTTTTTTCCATCCCTTTCTTCTTTCTAAAAATCATCCGTTCTCTTTCGTGAATTAATTCTTTTTTGCGCTCGTGTAACCAGGCACAAAAGCAAATTTGCTGTATATTCTACTTCGCCGGCAAATTAGAAATGAAAATGTCTGTCAAAAGGAGAACGTTTGAGAAAGAAACATAATTTTTAACGCAAAACTCATATCTGAAAATGAGGAAAAAGACGAAACTTGGCATTTTTTTCCATCCCTTTCCTTCTTTCTAAAAATCATCCGTTCTCTTTCGTGAATTAATTCTTTTTTGCGCTCGTGTAACCAGGCACGTTAAAAATCATGTTTCTTTCTTAAAACGTTCTCCTTTTGTCAGACATTTTCATTTCTATTTGCCGGTGAAGTAGAATGTATACAACAAATTTCCTTTTGTTTTGCTCGTGATGTACCTGCGGCTGAGTATCCAACGAAGTTTTTTGTGTTTTAATTTCCGACTGTTCCTCTATTTCTTGCATGCCCACTTAATTTTTTTTTCTGTGTGTATCCACAAAAGTAATTCTTTTTTGCGCTCGTGTAACCAGGCACCACTTCCCAAGCTGCAGTCTTTTGAAGCAACAGTTCTCCCAAAGACATGTTTTTCCCCAGATAGACTCTTAAAACAAAATGGCTGTCTGATAGTTTGACAATTTAAAATTAAAAACCTTATGCTAACACTTTTGACGACTTTGGATTTGGATTCAAAACATTACTTCGATCGTTCTTAAAAGAAATTCTCATCTTTTGTAATAATTCTATCCCACTGTAGGTTCTTTTTAAACATAATTGAATTAAATCTTCCCACATCGAGTCCAGTTTTTTCCCGTTTGGCGTTCTTTACTGCGATTTGATATTATCGGGAGATATTTTTATATCCTTGATGGGGATTAAATGGAAATTATTGAGTTTTTGTGACTGCTAATGGCAGTGCCACCCAAATACGAATCAGAGCATATTTGGGATTAAATGAAAAAAAAAAATATATCCATATACATTTTAATCTTGATGTTGCATCATTCAATATTTTATTGCGGAAGGCAATTTATTTGATGGAATGACAAGAGACTTCATACTAAGTTGTTTTTATGTGAAACGGAGATCTTAGATTAGATACTTTTTGGCGGCCTCGGCCTTGTGTGTGATGTGCATTTATGGTATACGAGTATGTTGTATAGGTTTTATGATATGTGAATGTTTACATATTTATTGATGAGGGGTAAAGGAGATTAATTTTATTTTGCAGGAATATACAATAGGTACATTGAATTTGCTCAAATGGAAATGATGAATTTTTGTTTATAAGCGGATTAGGTTGATATAGTTTTTTTTATTTGTTGCATGTGGCATAAGCGGCATTTTCAGACAATTGATATAAAACTACTGGCCAGTTCGTATGAATAAGTAGATAAATTATTTCGAATTCAGATATCCTTCGGCAGAATATATATTGAATCATAGAGATCAAAAGGAAAACCGTTAAGATGTGAGATCATACGACCTATTGCAGAATGCTATTGTAAAGCGTGAACCAATTTTTTTTGGCAGAGCAAATTAGAAGTGGGATTGCTCGTAATTTTTGGTGAATTGCACTATTTTGTGTTTGAACTATTAAAATAAAATAAATAATTATTAAATTTTAATGTTTTTAGTTTTTCTTTTTAAAAGAATGTAAAAGTATCTTTAAACTAATTAGCTTTAAAGATATTTTTATATTTCCATATCTCAAGAAGCAGTGCGATATCGACTTCAAATAAATTTTGTTTTACAGATAATAACAAAGAAAGATACGGGAAGGATGAACTAAAATATCTCACGAACCAACAACGCTATCGACTTCGATCAAATTGTATATCATGTAATAAAATAGTATAATGTTGCAAAAAATCAGTAGACGTTTTTTTTATAAATAACAAAAAACTGAGTGAAAAAATTTGTCACATCGAATATTAATTTGATAGAATCAAGAAGTATGGGTAGAGGCAAGGGTCTTACCAAGGAGGAAATAGGCAAAATTCGAGCTTACCGGGAACGTGGTAAAACCATCCGTTTTATAGCCAGCAAAATTATAAAAAGTTAAAATGTTGTATAAAACTACCTCAAGTACTCAGAGAGTTATTGACAAAACCACAAAGGAAGAGTCAAGAAAGCTACATCATTTCAAGAAAGGCGGGCGATATTGAGAGCTGCTTCAAATCCAAGGCTTTCCATTAGTAAAATCAAGGCAGAAGTTGGGGTAAATGCTAGTGGATCGACAGTTGCTCTGTTGATACAGAAGGCAGACCATATACTACACCAACAAATTAAGAAAAAAACACCCTTGGATACTGCACGCAAGAGCCAACGCCCTAATTTTGCAACCAATCACATCTGGTGGATCCGAGCTTGGCATACCGCCGTCTTTTCCGATGAAAAAGAATTAATTTGCATATAGCTGCTATTTTTATTATTTAAGAAAGGAAGAAATCTTTCTTGAAAAAGGGCACAGCAAAGGAGGCGGTGTGATTGTATGGGGAGCAATCACATATTACGGGACCGTGGAGCTGCATTTTAAAGCTCTGTAATGACTTAAAAATCGATTCTGGAACGAGCTTTTCCGCAGTTTTTTTAATTATTTGGTGGACAACGATTCCAAAGAGATAATGCACCAATACATACCACACGGACAACAAAAGCCTGGATTCAGGGGGAAAATGTGAACCTGTTACAATGGCCTCCATATTCTCCTTACCTGAACATCATGGAAAACGTGTGGGTATGGCTACGAATGAGGACGGCAATACCAAAAAACCGAAGAGATTATTGAAGCCATTAAAATGTCTTGGGCCCAAATTTCGGTCAATTATCTGACAGCGCTCTATGAATCCATACACCACACGTTACTTGAAGTAATTCCGAAATCAGGAGGCAGCACACATTACTTAAAATTATTTTAATCCATTCACTAAAAACAGTATTTACATAAACCATAAGATTTTCTGTTATTTTCTTAACTTTAAAGGGTCTTACAGGTAAATTTATATCTTGTCCCTATTCAAGCACAAAAACACAGGTACTTTTTATTAACTTCTTCGGAAAAACCGCCATAAAACTTGTATTTATATCAACTTAATCCAAAAATTTTGTTTGCAATATAAACTTAATGTATAAGGGTTTAAAAAATACGGTCAACTACACAAAGGTTCTTTGAGATTTCAACGAACTCTATTTAAGATTATATGGGGGTAAAGTATAAAAGCTCTAGTTCATTTCTAGAAATAACAACACGTTTTGATTTATTTTTATAAACTATGACTGTCCGACCAGCACTTAATTACTTCAGAGTATTTATTCAAATAAACTGCAATGTGTTCGATTAGTTTCAACGGATAACTAATGTGTAACTGAGCATCATCAACGTACAATTGTGCAGTGTTTCACAATAGAAGGAAGTTCATTGACATAAATTGAAAATAGCAGGGGACCGAGAATAGATCCCTATGGTACTCCACTAACATTTATTACAAATTTGGAAAGAGCTTTATTGATTTTGACAGCTTGTATTTTTGGTATTGGTTAAGTAAGAGTTTATTAGTTAAACTGCATTAGAAGAAATGTAAAACGAGTTTAAGAATTTTTCACAAAGTAAAGAATGGTTTATCATATCAAAGTCATTTGAAAATTCCCAAAAGTGTTATTATACTGAAGATCGATGGCCTTTGAAATATCCTCTGTGATACTTATTAACGCTGTAATACTACTATTTTTCCTACGGAATCCGGACTGCTTGGAAGTTAATAAATTTTCATGGTTAAGAAATCTAAGTATTTTAGCTGGGATGGTTTTTTTCAAAAACTTTTTAGAGAAAAGGTAGGATAGATCTCGGCCTAAATCATCACGCCTAGTAATCATTGATATAATTTATGCCTTTTTGTCTATTGAATTGGAAACTCACTTGTCAAAATAAATAAACAATAAAATATATGACTTATATATGGTAGAAGAACTGGCAATGAAAGTTTAAGAAATGAGGAATGCATTTGATTTTTTGCGTTTGAATTAATAGAGACGACACTTTCGACTACATCTTCAGAACAAACAGTAGGAAATTTAAACGATCGTCTACTAAATGTCTCTATTATAAGCAGTTGCTGCAGTGGTATTGAAAGTGCTGTTGGAGATTGAGCTGGAAACAAATTTCCGGTTCAAGTTGTTAATATCCAACTCTTCAATCTGATTATACTGGAACTTACAGATGCCAGTTAACTTAAATACCTGTCAAATTTGTTTGTTGCTTTGGCAATATTAAAAAGGCAGAGAATAACTTAACATTACAGTTAAAATATTATTCTTATTCTGTGAAAGAATAAGATCCCAATTTACACTTGGAACGTCACTTTAAAGTAAAGGGTATTTTATGCTTTCGAAATACCGATATTCTAGGGTATTAGTGTGAATATCTTCTTGAAAATCGAAGGTTAGGAAAATAAGCTCATGTCTGGAAAACACTGATAATTGATTATAAAGTAAAACTTTGCTTTTGTCACTATTCGAAGACTATTTTCTGGAAAAATTATGTGGAGCCTTTTGTATAAAAACATTCTTCAGTCTAAAGGAAGATATAAATACTATAGGTAGCAATCTTGTGAGTATTGAGACAAAGTCGGCAAAAAAAGGTTAGCGGTTAATGAGGACAAAACGGAGTACATGCTCTCATCAAGAAAGGTCCTACAACACCGACGAACGACGCGACACGTCTCGGTCAAAACGTCACCATCGACAGACGTTTCTTTGAGGTAGTTAAGGACTTTGTCTACCTAGGCTCCGCTATGAAGGTAGAAAACAACACCAGAGCTGAGATCAAACGAAGAACCTTGGTAACCGCTGTTTGTTTGGGCTAAAAAAGCAGTTGAGTAGTAAAACCTTCTATCGAGCAACAAAAGTGTCGCTCTATAAGACCCCCATCATCCCCGTCCTTTTATACGATGCAGAAGCATAGGCTATGATAAAAATGGATGAAATCAAAGAAGGTGAGTGGAGGAGAAGACGGGACGAAAAACTGTACGTAAACTTCTCTACTTTCGATTCCTTGAAATTTATCTTAATGACCACAATAGAGGCAAAGTTATGCTCCCAAGAAAACAACAGAACACAGAAACTTGTACGTACAGGGCATCTGGTTTGTCGTAAATGCTTTGAGCATGTCAAGAACTGACAGTGCGATGACAAGTTCAGAAAGGTAGTCTTAGGATTGGACAATGTAGTGAATTTCATTATTAAGCTTCACAACGAATGCGAAATGTCAGTGAATCAAGATGACTTACCGGGAGTAAAATTGTCATAATTCTATAATTCGCATACTAAAATAACAGTGACATTAAACACAGCATAAGTTTTGTGGGACCTGATGGTCATTTAACGAGTTAATTCTCTTTGACAGATAAGAAGGTATTATTCATTCCTCCAACCTCCAAACCATTAAGTTATTATGCACTTATTATGACCTATGTCAAAACACTTCAATTTCATTTTCATTTAAAAGAGTGAGGAAATATGAAACCATGGGAAATATTCAATAGATATGGAGTTGCGTGCCATTGGCGCTGTGGTTTTTCTAACACCAACACTGGATGCATAGTGATTAATGGGTCTTAATTTATTCTGGTTGCAATTTTTGACAGATAAATTCGTATCCCAATTTGTCTTATGATGAATAAGCCGCGCCGCTCCGTTAGCCGCTTTTGTTTAATATACCTGCATTGGCCTCGAAGAATTCATACAAATTATTTAAAACTAGTACCGTTTAGCAATCGAGAAGAACATGTAGTTTCGTTATAAATTAAGACATCAATATGGCAAATTAGTTTTTTTGCTTTGGAAATCCTATATTGGATTTCAAATAGAATGAAGTGAATCAAGTGGTGTTTATATGCAAAATGTACAGAATGATTTATGAGTTTTAATACCCGTTATAAGTCAACTTCCAATATTCGTTTTCTTTGGTAGATCAAGTTCAATGCATTTGAGAAGTTGGTAAGAAGCAAGATCTAGAAATAAGTGCCTACATTTACAACAGTCATGCCGTATGCAATTCTTCAAAAAAATCTTCTACGTATTCTTTGTTTGAGTTAAGACATTTTTACCTCTCAAGTTTTGCCCAGACACTTGCAGGCTTGCCAGATTGGGCTATGTTTTTTAAATATTGCCGAAACTTAATTTAATATGACAGCCTTAGAATAATATAAGTCAAATACTTAATTTTTTTGAGTGTTTCCTCATCTATTTTTGGAAAAGAAAAATGTGTATTCTATTTTCCAAAGCTGCTCTGTCTGGGCTACTTTTTCAGCTTTGATTTTAGGCTACAAACATTTTTAACTATCGAGCTAGTTCAGGACATGGCAACCCTGACTTGATAGAATATATAAAAGAGTTTAAAACTAGTGAACAAATATATTCACACTTTGTTTTCTTGGACTACTCTTGGTACTAGATAAGTAATCAATTGACTATGGTTTTCCAATGAGCAATTTAATGTTGACAATTCAAAATCATAAAATCAATGAATGTGTATTTAATTCTAAAGAGGAAAGCATGCTATTAATAATGGAAAACGGTATTCTATACTTAAGATTGATGACAGGAAGTGGCCCTGGCTATTCATTTTTCTTCTACCTAGCAAGAGTAAGGCTTGTTTCACACAATACAGTTTTGACCGTACGGCAAAAAACCGAACGGCGACATTTTGCTAGAGACCGTGACCGTATAATATGAAAGCGTATATGCTCTTCTTCGCGCCTCTAACAAAATTTCGCCGTCCATTTTTCTTTTCCGTACGGTCAAAAAACCGGACGGCGACATTTTTTTAGAGGCGCGAAGAAGAGCATATACGCTTTCATATTATACGGTCACGGCAAAATGCCGGCTCCGCGCCATGTAGCAACCGTCTATTGCCACTACAGTATACGGCAGCCGGACGGCGCGCGCGATAAGCTTAGTGGCGTACGTGACGAAATGCATGTTTTCACATCATACGATTTTATTCGTGCGGCAGAGTTCGATCAGCCACTTCAATACACGATACTAAGCACAGGAACCCTGCATATATCGTGTTTTACCGTACGGTTAAAACCGTATAATGTGTAATTAGCCATTGATCCGGCTTATGCCGTCCGGTTTTTTGCGGTACGGTCAAAACCGTATAGTGTGAAACTAGCCTAACACTCGGACGACTACCTATTATAACCTATTATACCTAAATCGAGCCATAGAAATCAAACTTATGTGCAGATCTGTGTACTGAAACCCGATGTGACATTCCGTCACAACCAAATCGTACACTCATTAGTTGTGAAAGAGATCTCAAAGAGGAAAGATCAAAATGAGTGACGTTGAAGCTTTTATTGAAACAACTTGCAACGCACCGCACTCAACACCGATTCAGATGCAACTGACTAGTAAATGTGCCCGCGCATTCCCACACACATCACACTGATCGAGACACCGGTCGACGACACAGACAAATCTCGCTGCAGGTCTGACACCGAAAATCGGTGTCTGCTCCAACCCACACACAAAAGACATTTCTCCACCCGACAGAAGTGTGGTGTCTATGGGCTGCTTAAGTTAAAAATTATTTCCTTGAGTAGCAATTTGCAATAAGTACTTTTTTATTTATTTATTTTAAATAATATTTGTGCCTGAAACTGAAGACATGAAAACAATTTGAAATTTTAGTTGTTAAGTTCCCAAAGTAAGTTATTGTAATCGGTCCGATTTGACGATTTAAAAGTTTTGACATTTCTCGAAAAAAAAAGTGTCAATTTTGATAAACCCAAAATAGCTAGTGACTTGAATCAATTTTTTTTATTTTAAAGTGTGACGCGATACCTAAGTAATATAATTTTGAAAAAAAAATCAATTAACGTTTTTTTTTATAAATAAAAAAACTGAAACACAATAATTGCCACCTCGAATATTTTACTTACAAAAAATGATTTTATCTCCAAAATAATTTTATGCAACGAAGAAAAACGTTTTTAACTTCTGGTAAAATTGTGAGAAAAATCGAATTGGCAGTTTTTTTTACACAAAATAAAAAACTTAAAAAAGCATTCCTAAAAGTTGTTAAAAATTGATTTTCGACTTAAATATCTTTTTAAAAATTAAAGACATTAGCTTCAAACTAATTTCATCTTATAGAAAATATTATCTTCGACATTCAGTAGGTTAGGTTAAAGTAGTTGTCCGTGATTGAATAGGACTCATTTAGGACAGTTTAATAGCCCATTGTTTGAGTCTGTTACGAAACGTGAAAGACTGATTATGTTAATATGATTGAGATCGTTATAAAAGAATTCTCTTAGGTAACTCTTGCGTTTTTGAGATAGAGCAGGGTATATGAAGAACTGAATGCAAAACTGAACTGAACTGAATGCAAAAGTGAATATTAAACTGTTGTGCCATCTCCATTAGAGATGATTGTAGAGATAGAGTCCAGAGATTTGATAGCGGCCTGACTATCTGAGAAAATACGGATATCAGGCATTGATCTCACGTTTTCTTTAAGCCAGGATAAGACTTCCGCCTGGAACACGCTACAATTATTGGGAAGGCGAAATTAGAGACTTAGTTTCTGTCGTTCAAAGTACACGCCTCCACCAACCCCTTTATTTGTTTTTGATTCATCTGTGTATTAGTGGACTTACTCGTCTTCGTTCAGTGAAATATTTATAAACATAGAATGGTCACTTTTTTCATAATAATTAAAATCTACAACAAAAAAATTGTTTTTCGACTAAAAATATCTTTAACAAAAATAGATTTATAAAATCAAACCATATATTGTTGGTAATTTTCAGTTAACTACAAAATTGTTATCTAATTATTTCTTTGGAAACTAATTCTGATAATTTCGTTCATTCGAAAAGTATTTTATATCTTCTACACTTTAATTCATTTCCTATTTTTAATTCATCAACCAAAACTTTGATTAAAATGTAAAATCATAAATTCCTTCTTTAAAAAATATAAATAATTAAATAAGTTCTTACAGACAAGTTATTGCCACTGCACCACCAAAATTCCTCTTAATCTTCTTATTCGTGCATTGTTCGTTCAATCAAGGATTGTATAAATTGGGATAATAAATCATTACCAAACTAACTATGTAATAAACGCAATCAAAAGGCACGCACGCGTTAGTGCCGCCTCATACACATGCTGCGTAGCATATGTCGGCATTTTCACTTAATTCTGTCCAATTTTCTAGATTAATTTATTGGAGAAAACCTCTTGAAAGTGTTGTTTTATACGTCTTTATGTATTTTTAAGGTTAAATCATATAATTAACATGAACTCAATTTGTGTGTTAAGAAATTTTTAAATTGCTTTATAAATTCACACCTTGTTTTCAGCTGCAGTTTGACCGGTGCGGTGTATCCAGCCTGTTTTGGAGTTTTTTTTCGGATTTTCTTTGAAGCCTTTTTAAACTTAAAGAAAACAAGTGTTAATGTTAAAGTAGCCTTGAGACGAATACAAACAAACAAAACGTTTATTTAAGATACAAGAAACGAAGAATGCTGATTGAAATTTCAAGACAAGAGGTCTTGAAAAGGTCAAATTAATAGAAAGCCTTCTCCATGTACTACATACTATCAATTGTTCACTCTAATTAAGTTTATAGGAAAACTAGACAACTTTTATTTCTCTATTTTTATTTCACTTTATTTTATTTTTTCAAAGAAGACGGTACAAAATTAATAAAACAGCAATATCAATAATGTTTTCAGTTCTTACACGAAACTATAAAATCTCATTGACGCCAGTAAATTGTTCACTACATAAAGCCATATTGAAATTCATCATAGTTTTGTGACCACCCTTTATTTTGTTTAATTTTCTAAGTGAAGGATGTTTGTTTTATTGAAAAACAATTATTGACACGCCACACTCTCCAATGCCATTATATTATTTAATAATAAAGCAAATGTTTTTCTGGTACTGTAGAGTTTAATACCTCTTTGACATCTGTCAATATAAACTTATAAAGTTATCTATAAGATACTCATAGTGAAAGTAACTAACGTTACTTAAAGACGGCTTTTATAAGGCTATTATACAAGATATACATACAATTTAAGTGAATCGAGTATCTTTTGAAGTGATATCAATATTCATTATTATTATATTATAAGCTTTGATTGCCTTACAATTATGGTTATACAACCTTTATAATTGTTGTAGATTTTGTGTTAAAATTATATAAAAAGATCTAAGTGAAATATCAAAACCATCCATTAAAACATACATTTTAAAAGTAAGTTAAGTTAATTTAAAAGTTTTAATTGAAAGTCATTAGAAATGAGTTTGGCTACTTACTGGCATAAGCGTTTCCCCAAGTTTGTGCATAGGCCTCTATCTTTTGCATCATTACACCAATCTCCATTGACACGGCATGGCATAAGTTGTCACTCCATGTGTTCTATTGCAAGCTCGGATAACGGTCGGGAGTTATTATGTGACTAAACTGCACTAAAAATACAAAAATGTGCCCATAATAGAGATTTTAACTTAAAACACTGTGAATTTATTTTTTAAGGACGTATATATTTGGTAAAGGTTTTATAGTCCGTTCGAAACCAATGTAAATTTGTAAGAAGTTGTGTTGGGTTCGGTTAAGTCTTTTGACTCAAGGAATATTATACAAGTTAAGGTGGCACTACAATCCTGTGTGAACTATTGCCTCACAAAACAAACTTCGCCGTATAGCTCGGTCCCTAGCTATTTGTCTTCGGTTGCGCACTCCAATCAGTAGTTTTACTCTAATGCGCTGTCCTGTGGCCGTGGATTCGAAGACTTTCGAGGCCGGAGCATTGGTTTCCATGCACTCTACGTGGCCCAGCCATCTCAGTCGTCGGACTTTTATCCTTCTGGTTAAGTCTACTCCGCTGTACAGCCCGTACAGGCCGTTCCACCTTCTGTTTCACTCACCTTCTATGCATACGGGACCGTAGATCACGCGAAGAACGGATCTCTCGAAACGACCCAAGATGCTTTCATCCGCTTTTGTCATAGCCCATGCTTCTGCACCGTATAGCAGGACGGGGTGATGAGGATCTTATATAGCCACACTTTGGTTTCTCGAGAGAGGACTTTACTAGTCAATTTCTTTCCAGGCCCAAAGAAACAGCTGTTAGCAAGAGTAATTCTTCGTTTGATCTCAGCGCTGTTGTTGTTTTCTGTGTTCATAGCAGAGCCTAGGTAAACAAAGTCCTTAACAACCTCAAAGTTACGTCTGTCGATGGCGAAGTTTTGACTGAGGCGTCGGTATTGTAGGTCATTTTCTTGATAACAGCATGTACCTACTTCGTTTTTCCCTCATTACCCGCTAAACCTGTTTTTGCCACCTTCGCCAAAATACTCACAAAGCCCCCATTGACTGAGTTCTCCCGATTAATGTCATCAGAATTTTTCAGTTATTGGACAGACTTTTGAAAGACTCTCGTTTGCTACCCCCAACAACTTTCCACTGGGTTTGGAATCCAATCTCCAGTTTAGGTACTAGGCACCCGATGTTCACCGCAGGGAGGTGAGAGTAGAGGAGTTATAGCAGACAGAGGTGGGGTTTTGAGAACCTGTGGACGCTTGTGTCCTCTTGAATGCACATGTTTACCATTTGAACATCGGTATAGGTGGATATGTATGTTTTATACCAAATGGAATGTTCTTACAGTATTAGCCTGTTTCTCATTTGTTGCAATTTTAGTAATTCAGTTCTGACTTTGAAAATCAAGCTCATTTCTAAAACTGAAAACTCATCTCGAAATAATTATTGTTTTCGCCTAGGGTAAGACTTAATTATCGATAAACACTCCTTGGCGTTGCAAGAGAGACGCTTTTCATACCATTCTGATATAACCTCTGGTCTATGCCAGCTATGCAGTCATATAAAGACATTGTTAATTCTTTGATATTATCGGTTTGCAATGTGATCGGAAACTCATTCGAAACAGCTAGATCATACCAATTTTTGATTAGGTTGTAACCACAAGCCCACTCATTACCTTGATAGTGTAATCCGCATCTGCCTCTGAGTTTTTTTTAGAAAAACGTGACGTAAGCCAAAACCAAAAATAAAAGGCATAATTAGGGGTGTTCTTAGGCAGCCTGGAAATTCGTTTGAAAAAATATTTTTGGACATTTTCCAATTCCTTAGAGTTCTTCAGTTCAGTAGAGTCAGCTATTTATTGTAGCGTTGAAGACTTTAAATTTGGAAACTGTATCAACATAGTTTTTACTAAGAAAAATTAGACCAAATGCTGTTTAAAGTAACTTTGGTTTTTTCTTTAGCATGTAGGTACATGAGCATTTAAGTTATATGTAAGTACATTACCAAGTATTTAAATTCATCACTTCGATAATCGTCAATAGTCCAATTGCGACTATAATCTATAGATCAAACGCTTTATTATTTTTCATTTTTATCAATGATGATTTTAATTCCATCATTATAAATTAGGAATCTAATTCAGGGATGACTACATTTGGAATGGCAAAACTAATCATTTTTGAAATCGGCTTGAGCAATAAAAGTTTTCATAATAAGTCGCGCGAATAATTTACCTCATTTGAAAGATTATTATTTTTATTCTGGCCATTTTAAAAAGTATTCCTAAAAATTTTTGAATCTTTACACATACTCAGTTTCGAAGCTATGTTAAGGTACTTATCCTTTTTCTAAATTTAGAGTCTTTTATATTCTTGGTTTGGTTATAGATGCAAATGATTGGTTCCAGGATTATTGGTTTTTCTAAAAAAAATCAAAAATGTATATGATTCTTGTCTAGCCTTTTTGCAGCAATTGTCATACCATTAAGAACAAAATGTGCTTCTAACACTGGTTTGCAGCTTCAGATTTATTACCTGAGTTTAAAGAACTCCAATTAGAAACAAACAAATCAACACCAAAATAAGCGTTATAACAATTTTTGAATTAGGTTTAAATTTAAAACATTTGCTTAATTAGCAAACCGTTGCAATGATACAAATACGATTCTATTACACAACATATAACAAAATATATTGTGTGTCGGATGTCGTCAATATACTAAAGTATTGCTATTACGTATGCATGATGCGATGCTCTTTAAGAATATACGCGATAATAAACATATCCTGATGGCAATTACTTTAAATTGATTGCAACTCTTGTCACATGAGTATCATCTGCTCTCAACTTGTATATTTAGAATCTATAGCATGCTTGGTTTTCTTCTAAGATAAAAAGGCCTATGTATTTTTACCTTAGAAAACTAAAAGAAGCCGAAGAAAGACAAAATTATTCAAGCTCAGGCGGGCGGCAAAACAACTGTGGCAAGTTGCTAGGCAAAAGTGGACACAAATCAGGAAACTATCCCTTTCAGGTATGACCACACTACACAATATTGAGAGACTGCACGTTCTACGAGTAGCGTGCCTCAGGACACAACAAGTAGTGATAAACGATAGATCAACATGAAAAACTAATTTATTTCAGATACATTTGCATTCGAGATACCAGAGAGAGAGAGCTCTCAACACGAATGTATTATACATACGTCTAATGGTTGGGTTCGGTTTTGGTCTCTTCTGCTTCTGCCCGAATCGATGATTAGTTACTTCAGGATGGTAAAAATTTGCTCAATCTCGTGGCCCGTGTCGGTCGGTCTATTACTTCTAGCCAGCCCAGGAGTCACTTGCACTGGGATTCTTGCCCCTTTGAGGCATAAGGATATACGAATACACCGATGTCCCTTGAAGTGCAGAAATAGATTTATCTATTGCTGAATTCTCAATAGTCTGTCTGGTCTGGTCGGGTCTGGGATTTCTTGGGGTGCCAGTTAGAAATACTGTATCATAGAAGCGACCATGTGCTACCTGTTGCGCTATGCAATTTGTCGTAGAAACACACAATCCATTGGTTTTCTAGTTTTGTGGAATCTCGAGGAGTTGATGTTTTTTTGTTTCTACGGGTGGGAGGTCTCCAGCTGTGGGGTATGTTCACACGTTAGAAGTTTATGTATATACGGTTGCAATGTAGCAAGGTGGCGATTGCAAAGTTTGTACAAAGAAAAGTTGAGAGTTGGAAATCGCAACGCAAGGATTTCAATTTAAGACTTTTGGTTTCTATTTGTGGAGTTTTAAGGCACATACGAGTACATCTACATAATGAAGGTATTCTACGCATCAGAGAAGGAATACAGGTTCATTGTGTTGCGTAAAAGTATAATTTATTTAAAATTTAAAATTCAGAAATGTAACGATAAATCTTCGCCGGTCGGTCGGTTACATTCTTGTGTTTGACTTTGGAATGGATAGTTTTTGGATGATTTATGGCGATAATTGAATCCATATAGCCTTACGCATTTTATTTTAATTTGATTTTAAGAAATAGATTTTATCGAAAAGAAAAATGATGTACGCGATGCGAATCAACATACATATATTTGCTTTTGTTTATAGATTATATAAAATCTAATTTTTTCAATAAGTTCTAGCCCTTAAAACTCGGTTAAAGTAAAAATTAGAACTAGATCGAGATCTAATTCATTTCTTCAAGTGGTGTTAAGGTCTTAGAACTTAAATTTAGAACTTTGTTTGATTTATTTTTTAATTTAAATTAATTTATATTAGTTATATTTGTTACTAGCTTTTACCCGCGACTTCGTCCGCATTAGATAGTTTTTTTTGGATAGTAGTATGAAAAAGCCTGAGCTGTACTTTTTTTACGTATGTTTGAATTGTGCCGAGATGGGATGAGGCCATACTAAGTGTGATTGTCATAGGTTAGTTAGGTTAGGTTAATACATTTTTAGAAGAAGATAGGTTACTGCAATACATTTTTATATACGACGTTTTTTGTTTTTCCTTCCTTGGCGAGAACGTAAAGATTTTGTGGGTTTGAGACTCGTGAGCACGCTACATATAATTGTCCATGGGAAAAACAGTTTTTTTCCCAAATTTACACCTGCAACTTTCAGCGTTTGCCCCTGAGGAAACGGCACTCTTTTGAACTGAAACGGCAAATCGGTTGGAATTATCGGAATGCGGGGAATTAAAACCTTTTTTCATTTTGCTATTCCAGTCATGATTATAGATTTTATAATATTTCGTCCTAGGTGAGTAATCTGTAGCCGTGTACCATTACATAACTTTGATGCATCAAGATTTCTCATTAACAGGACTGGAACACCAACCTTCAATCTCAACTTATGAGAAGGGTTGAGAATGCGTTGTTTTCCCGTAATACCAATTTTATCCAAATATTATTCAAATCTTTAGTAATTTAGGAGTGAAAGCGATCAGATTCTCCAGAAAGTAATTTTGCCATGCGAATGCTTGTTTTCCCGAGGTCAAAAGTAACTTATGTCCTTTCTTAAGTCTCAAACTATCTCCTTACCAAATTACATTTAAATCTCTTGAGTAGTTTAGGCGTAAAAGCGATCGGCCCACCTGAGTTTTCCCTTGGGAATGCGTCATTTTCCCGGGGTAAAAAGTAGCCTATGTCCTTTCTCGGGTATCAAAATATCTCCATACCAAATTTAATACAAATTGGTTCAGTAGTTTAGGCGTGATGGAGTAACAGACAGACAGACAGAGTTACTTTCGCATTTATAATATTAGTATAGAAGTATAGATTAAACAGAACGCGTTAAGTTTTAGAAGAACAGCAACTTGTGATATTGGTGCATGTATCTCCTACAAGTGTTTGACGTATACAAAATCAAAAGTATACCGGCCTTTATTGTGCCATTTTTCAAAATATACGAGTATAAAAATGCATTGAAATTCTGAAGAGCTTAGAGCAGCCGTTAAAATACAATCACCAGGAGGACAGTTGGTAAGTTAAACTTATGTAATCTCAGCATTATATCTATGTATATAAAATTACTTTTATAATTTTCTGTTTACTTTTTTCAGATTGAAGCTTTTAGAAACCGAAAAGGTTGATTTTCTCTTGATGCACAAACAATTTCATCGTTTTACGATGGGCAGGATCAGTACACGATCAAACTATTTTTCACAACTCGACTGTGCGACGCAAATTTGAAGACGGCCGAAATGGATAGTACATTTTGATCGGTGATTCAGGATACGCAAATACATTCCAAAAAATTGCTTATAATTGTCAAATGCAAATTTAACAATCTAGAATTATTTGTACATGTAATGTTGTTGAACGTCAGTACGGAGTACTTAAACGTGCGTCGTTTTCCCGTACTTGCATATGGAATGTGCGTCAAAATCGAAACAGCTCAAAAAATAATTGTAAGTTAATCCTCCAGAAAATACTGACGATTAGGAACGATTTAGAATATACATTCAAAGTATTAAATGGAAACATAATGCAAAAATGTAAATCAATTTTATATGCTTAACATGTTCACCGATTGTTAAGTTTTGTTTTAGTCTGGGTCTCATTTCAAAAATTAAATTTAAAAAAATCATAGTAGCATAAGTCTTTTTGGTCAAAAACTGAATTTGCATAATAGCTAGTTGTGGTACCCGTGGCATGATGGTTAGTGCGTTGGACTGTCATGCGAAAGGTCTTGGGTTCGATCCCTGCCTGTGCCATATAAAGTTTTTTCACGGGTACTGCCTCTTGCGAGGAATTGACTAATTCTGCAAGAGTAATTCTTGTCATGAAAAGTGCTTTCTCAAATTAGCCGTTCGGATTCGGCATACAAACTCTAGGTCCTCTCCATCCCTGCAATTACTCGCACACAGGAATGGCTGAGAGTTGTAAGTCACTAGGCACTGGTTCTCTACGGACTGTTGCGCCACCTAATTTATTTATTACGATTTTATTTCAACATATGTACATATATGTATGTTGAAATAAAATCGTTCAAATCTTAAAAAGAATATATTTTTTTTTTAAATCAGCTTAAGTCATGATATACATAATTTATTATGACAAATTGAATTGAAATATGTTCATCGCTTAAGTCAACATAAAGCTATTTTAAACTTGTGGTTGAGTGAACTATTTGTGTTTTTATGTCGATGTAAGCCATTTTAAAAAATTATATTTTGAACTAATTTTGTAAAACAGCTTAAGTAACATAAGCTGTTTTGTTTCTTGAAATGTCTGCAAAAGTGTATGTTTAAGTCGACTATTAGCAATTTTTTAAATGAATTTAAAATTGAATTCATTTTCGAAGATTTCTGTAAGCAGGTACATAAGCCTTTTTTAAAGAAATATTATAGATCAAGCAATATTCTGGCCTTGGCACTAAACAAAATTGCTAAGAATACCAAATCGAGCAGAATAAAACCTACAACAGTTTCTACAACAAAAAGGGTAAAGTTTTCTTTGAGAAAAATTAATAATCATAATTACAATCACAAAACTACGTGAGATTTATATGAAGGTTTACGTTACGGTTACGTCTCTGAAAAAAAAAAAGAAATTTGCAAATACCAACGTTCATGAGAGCTCAGTTTTAAATGAATCTGGTTCATCATATAACTTCGGAGTCAAATATTAAGGATATTTCCAAATATTTTTCCCTCTTTGACGTCGATTATGATCACGACAACATAAAACATCCGGATTTTTCTTCAAGTTCTCAAGCAGCATTGACGGTAGTACTTACAGCGAAGATACTAAGCAAACCGAACTTTTTTTGAAAAGAAACTTATGTGATGATCAGGAAAATTTGGTGAGTAGAAGTGTTTGTGAAGGGATTATTGTACCCAAACATAAAGATGAATCTGTGAAAGAAAACAGAACTAAAAAGAAAATAAAACGAAATACCGGTAGAGCCTGCAGAACAGATATTGGAAAAGCTATCAAAGCCAGAGAGTTCAAGCCTCTAGTGGAATGTCGCATGAAGTGTAACACACAAATTTCTGAAAAAGATCAAACTAATATTTTTCAAATATGTATACATGATTTTGCATCTGGTCTGATTGTTGTTTCTGAAACGGGGACAAGAAGGAACGCAAAACATTATAAACCCAAAAAATCGGTTATATTTAAATCAATACTTTCTAGAAGTCCATGGAAAAAGAACACTTGTTTGCCAAAAGTGTTTCCGGTCAACTTCGTGTGAAACGAAACAATTTATTAAGCAAATTGATCGACTCAGCGAGACCAGCGTGCATCGTGCATGTGGAGCTTCGAACAAAACTAACCCACAAATAGAAAACGAGATACGGGAACATATCAACTCTTTTCCAGCCTATCAATCTCATTACACCCGAAGAGACAGTTCGTGCAAATATTTCCACAGTGATTTGATGCTATAGTTAGTTAGTTAGTTGTTGAAAACTTTATTTAACACAAAATGATTTTAAATTAACAATTCCATCTTAAGTTTTATATGGTTTGGCCCAAGGCCGTCTACCAGATTGACAGTTTTAAGTTCAATTATTTAATACTATAATATACATAATACATATTTGTTTGATTAAAAGTCTTCTTCTATTATACATTTTCTGTATCTCAGCGCCGTTGATATATATTTATACAATATTTCCCAACCAAATTTTCCATTCAAGATATCGATGACTGCATCCAAATCCATCAAAGTAACACCAAAATGACTAACCCGGAATTCTTTTAGGATGGGACATCTGGCAATGAAATGATATACATCCTCTCTCTCCTTAAGGTTGCAAAGATCACACAAAATTGGAAGGTCCGGTCGATGCGGTATAAAGTTTAAGTGGATGATTTCTCCTCTTGCTTTAAATATAACGCTTATCATGTTGAGTGAAAAGCTGTTTTGAAAGTACGTCAGTTCTTTAAGGTCGAAGTTCAGTTTGCTGTAGATCATTCTGTATTGTGATGATTGTGCTTCCGTTTTAAATTTTTCATAATAAGTGTGGCTTATTTTCGCAAGGATCTCATTAAACATGTTACTTAGGTCCATAGAACTTATTTCGGATGAGATTCGGGAGTTTTCACCAAGAACATTTGCCAACTCCTCCCACTTCATTACAAGATTTCCCCTGGTAGTTAAGGTGTGCTGCTATAAAACACATCAATCAGTTGCTTCAATTTGACATATTCAAAAAGCAAGAATAAGAACAAGGACATTGGTAGAAATGACAATTCAATCAAGGTTCATACATTTGACCTACAACAGAGTCTTCCTGTTCTGTTCCTTCAGACAAATATCTCGTTCTATG
The DNA here is from genome assembly GCA_920104205.1 of Eupeodes latifasciatus. Lineage (NCBI taxonomy): Eukaryota > Metazoa > Arthropoda > Insecta > Diptera > Syrphidae > Eupeodes > Eupeodes latifasciatus. The sequence goes on along the minus strand of OV049924.1, from coordinate 171,432,803 downwards.
GACGTACAATTTAACACTCCATGACCGTCCAAGAAACCAAGCCTATTGTTGGAGGTGGGATTAATCTGTTACAAACCGTGGAGGTAATAAAATAGCCTCATATTTGTTCCAGCACTTGAAAAAAATCGCAAGTAATGTTAATCAATTGATCTTTTATAGTGACTGCTGTGCGGGTCTAAACAAAAATGGATATGCAACAATGGGCAGGTTCAGGCGACATAAGGGACTTGAAAGTAAGGTAAGTTTCTGGTATCTGATTGGCCAGCTGTCAAAAAATTGACTTCCAATTGAGGAAACTTTATTGGAAAGTTGACTGGAAATTTAATCAAGAAAAATCTCCCTACCCTAACTATCAAGTCAAGTCTACTTATGTCAAAATGATAGTTGATCATGTTTTTTTGTTCAATTGAAAGCTGAACTTTATTACTCTATGATTTTATTTATTTTCTGCTTAAAATTTTGTATAAAAGTCTTCCTTGTCAAATTGTAAAAGCAATAAGTAATATTTCTTTGCAATCCAAAATAAAAATTGTGATTGTAGTAGTAGTAGTAGTATGAACTGAAGGTAGAGATTAGTGAAGTAAAGTTCCAAGTTTGAAATTTGTGGCACTTGAAAAACTAACTAGCTGCCTAAGTCAAGATGGACGGTCAAAGAATGCAGTTGACTGCAAATGAAGTCCCTTACGTTGTCTGAACCTGCCCAATGTATCAAATATTTAGCACGGACTCAAGCATTTCTGTAATTGACCACAAATTGTTGGTGACTGGCCATACTCATATGGAGTGTGATGACGCTGCCATTGAGAGGAAAAAAGTTATCATTGGTTAACATCCATCATCCAAGGGATTGCTTTCAATTAGTTAGATCCATCGGAAATAAACCATTCATGTTCATATATTCATTCATATTGAATAGACTTTCTCCTTTGACTTAAAAGGAGTCAAAGGAGAAATTCACATCCGAAGCCAAGACAACATTTGTTTGGCGAGAAATTAAATGGTTGTGTTTTACAAGTGATTTTGGATTAATACCTATAATATACAACAAGCTTCTATGAAAACAAAGAATTTCAACATATGAATATTAAAAACGGGGAATCAATGCCGCAGTCCTTGATGAAATTCCAGCCTGTTACTCTGGGCCTAATTTCATAAGCAAGGAAAAGAAAAAAGACTTGATAGAACTACTGCTTGTAATTAAAAAGTCTTACCACGGCTTCTATTTAAATCTTTAATTCGACGACATGAAAGATAATCACCCGAATTTGACTGATGTTCATTTTGAAGATGAAAATTAAATTTGAAGAAATCCTTTTTATTTACATTTTTGTTTTCCAACAAATTGTATAACCAATATCCTTCAATACTGACAAAAATACTTTTGTCAGATCATCTTGCAGCTTTTGTCTTTGCTGAATTCCAGAAATTCATTCTGCACTCACCAGGAGGAAAGACTTCATTCTGAGCTAATGAAATTCAGCAAGTCGAAGTCGCTCTTCCTCAATCATTTGCTTAGGCATCTCTGAAACTGTATCATGCGTTTTCATTCGCGGTGGATGATGACGTTGATTATTTGTGGCTAAAAATTATTGGTCTTTAATTCAGTCTGACAATTGACCACTGTGAACAACAGTTGCTGTGACTTCTTTTAATGAAGAAGAAGGTTCCTGTGGAATTGTATCGAAGGTTAAAGCGGAGCTTGTACTGAATTTTTAAACAGATGATGCTTTTACAGCGTCAGTTGTATCATTTTTTAATAATGCAATGACATTGAGTATTGGAGCTTCGGCCTCACCCAAAGTTGTCAAAATTTGCTCACGAAATTCTTGAAAACTTTATTGTGGTTCCATTGTATCTTCTTTTGATATATAAGTGGAGGTAAGTTATAGATTACTGGTTCACCTGGAAATCAGATTCAAACGATTCTAAACCACCAATGAGGTGCCCATAAAAACTTTTAAGACTTTTTGATGTCCGACTCTTTTCTTTTTAACTCATTGATTGCTCCATTTGTTTCTTTGTTCAAAATTTCTTGACACCCAAACTTTATCAGAAGATTACAAAGTAAATTTGTATCTTGTTGGTTCTAATTTTCTCCCAAGTTGTTTTTTTGATATTTTTCCCTTCTTCAACAGTTTTCGGTTTTTGAAGTTTCGTATTTTTCATTTGAAAGCAATTTATTTTTAAATTATTATAATATCAAGAAAACTTTTACCATATATAAATAAACTTTGCACAACTAAAACAATATTTTTTGTTTAATGTCAAACAAATTAACAGGGTGCCTCGAAAGCGAGAATTCATTCAGTAGAACTTAGTTTCAAAAAACTGAGATCAATGTTTTTAAAACTCAGAATTGATTTTGACTCGAGTTTTATACAAATTATTTGAAATAAAGAAATGATCGCCTTCTTAATATTTCGAAAACTCAGTTTCAAGAATAAACGGAGAGTTAGTAGACCGAGTTTTAAAATGATCTTAGCACTTTGTAAAGGAATTGGCCGTAAAATCAACCACATTGTGTGTGTGTACCAATTGAGTCAGGCTTATTGATAATATTTCAAAAATGCCAATTTTCTGACCTCCACTACCACAAAGATCAAAACATTACACAGTTTTATGCTTTCAAATAAATTGAATTTGATGATTGAGATTATTTTATTATTCTGATTGTCAGAAAAGTCTCAAATGTCTTGCTTAATAAAAAATTCTAAAAACTCAGTATAATTGAAACGGTAATAGAGACCAATGCAACAAAGTTACAACATTACAAGACTTTTACAAACTTTTTTTTTTTTGTGTTTTGATTTTATGTGTTTTTAATTTAATGGCTTGTTCTTAGGTCAATACACCACGTGTTTGTCACTTTTATTACTCCTTCTACATGACAAGGTCCCATTGACTCCAATGTCCATTCATGAGCCGCATACCCAACGAAAGATCAATGTCACAACGACGTACTCTGTTCCTTTGGAAATGGCCTCAAGCAAAAGAATCTTATTTATTTTTTTATTCGATGTTGGGACACGATTACTTCCCAATTCTTTGTTTGGTGTCAGTTTCTCTTTCCCCAAATTCACGTTGTTCAACAGTTGAAAAGAAAAAACCTTAGGTCCAGCAAGCTTCGATATAGCTACATGTCAACCATGTTCACATCAGGTTCAGCGTAATTTAATTAGATGCCATTAAAATGCGAAACCTGAATTTCTCCAAAAAAAAGTCAAACTTGAACTGAGGAAATAAAAATGAAGCCTGGAACGGACTTAAAATGCGCTCAGTGATAGACTGTTAACACTGCTTATCCCTCGAGACAAGACCGCACAGAAGACCCAGCACACGATAAACTGGCAGTTTGAAGTTGAATAAAAACCACATCAGTGACGTTCATTTGATTGGTTTTGGTGTAATGTTACCAATTTCAAGCCATTTATGGGCCTGAATACACCTGTTCTCTGTGATGTTTTCCTTTAATTGTATTTTTTGGTTATTTATTCCACAGGCACGAAAATGCGCACACTTACCGATACCGATGCCAATTAGTGAAAATCACTGCAACTACGCGTATGGAATTTTGTTAATGGAAATTAACTGGATCTTACATGGGGAGGTCTGGAGGTCTAATAATGAGTGGCGATCGTTGGCAAAAAGGGAATAAGTTCTTATGTATAAGAAATGCGAATTTGAAAGCGAGTAGATGTACATAGATACATGAAACTTGATGAGGAATTTGCCCTATATATATTCCAAATAATTAATTAATTTCGTGAAAGGTTTCTTTAATCAGGGGAAAGGATATAAAGGTAGTTGTTCTTAAAATAATGCACCAAGTAACAAGTGAAAAGCTTTGGAAATATTTTCGGGCCAGACTCAAGTAATGCCATTTCATAACAATTTATATGCCGTCCCATGAAAAAAGGTTTTATTTCAAGATTCAAGATTTGTTTATTGAACTTTATTATATAAAATTTGATAGTCTTGAGATTAAATAGATACAAGTCTCTTATTAATAAAATAGTTTGCTGGCATAGGGGCCTTACTTAATACATTAGCTTAGGATTAAATTAAAATGTGCATCAGCAACCACCTTTTGTGGAGCGATCACATATGCGATGTTACCAAAAATTCCGCAAGATGTCTAGGTTTTTTGAGACGTTGCAAGAAATTTTCCCTCCGTCTGTTCTGGCTACAATCTACAAAACCTATATACATACGTTCCAAACTTGAATATAACTCTCATCTCTGGGCTGGTGCTCCAGTAACTTATTTAAGCCTCTTGGACAGAATTCAAAAAAGACCTTTTAAAATGATAGGTGACATTAACATCATCAACTCGTTTACGTCACTCGAACATCGACGCAAGGTTTCTTGCCTCACCCTTTTTTACCGTTCTTTTAACGGACTATGCTCTAATGAAATAGCCAGTTGCATTCCTCCCCTTAAACAATTTAACCGTAGTACCCGCGCTTCTAGGAATGCACATCAGTTTACCCTTGAGCCCAACTTCGGCCGTACTATGAAGTACAGAGATTCTTGTTTTAGCCGTACTACGCGAATGTGGAACGCCTTGCCACGCTCTATCTTTCCCTATCATTGCAATGTACAGAATTTTAAAATCAATGTACACCGACACCTCCTATCCAACCCTTCCCTCTTTTCCTAATGCTCACACTGTGTCTTTGGCTTATTAAAGGTATACAAAACTCTTTTAGTGTTCGCTAATTATAAAACAAAAAAAAAATTTTGTTTATTATAAGTGGCATTCTTAAAATAAAAGTCGGTTGACTTCGTTGTCCTCGGGGTGTTCCGTCCCGGTTGTCATTGTTGATGGTTTGTTGATTGGTTTGAGCGTTGGTGGCAGGCTTAGCCTCGTCGTCGGTGGGCTGACCCGGGGTCAGCGTATAATGCAACGGCATCTTCGTTGTTGATTTGTATTATATATTTATTCATAATGTCCATAACGCTGAGATATCTGGCCTCTGGTAATCGCTGTTTGTTTGTCATCCTTCCAATAATTTAGTTCGGTGGGCTAAATAATAACCTACGAGCTTCTCAGCCAAAAGTAGTTATCCAGAGTATTTATTCTCGCTTTAGATTATATGCGGTGGTTTCTGTACTGTTTTTGACGCTCTCTGTCAAAGACAAGTCCAGTGCAGATTCTCAGTATCTTCCTTTCGAAGGCTTTTAGCCGTTTCATGGCCGTTATGAAGATCCAAACGGGATAGCTGAAGGCCAATGACTGCTCTCAGCAGTTGCTAGTACATCAGTATAACTTAGTCTATTGACTTAGTGCATTACTCTTCTTTATCAATGAACGGACAGGGTGAAAGGCTCTTGGCCAAGAGTGACGATCCGTCTAGGAGTTTTAATTTTAAGTTTCTGCAATTTGTCACTCGTTGGGATATTCTACGGACCACAGTTGACGGCCTTTTGAAGCAAATGAGTGGGTAAAAATCAAAGAGTAGGTGGATGTGTGTTTTTACTTTCCTCTCAGCTATATGGTGACATTGAGAAGCAGTAGGTCAAGGAATCAACGGCGTACAGAAGGTTCTCGAAATTGACGGGGTTAGGTTAATCGGAAGAAGAAGAAACGGAAGAGCTTCGATCCTTGGGCAACTCCAGCCCTGATGTTCTTCATTGACGATCGTAGACTGGATGGACCTACACATACATTCGTTGGCTGTAGTCTCACAGCCCAGGCAAAATTTTCCCAGAACTCCATTAACACTTAATTATGTTCTATTATCTTCTAATTTTATTTTATTTATATACTTCCAGATATTAGCAACTTTACCCGTTCAACTGTGCCAAGCGAGTCGGAGTACGAAGTTCTGCTTTCGATCAAGCTCAACCAACCAGCCATCCTAACAGCAAGACCCTAAGCCTATTCCATAAACTACAGGATAATAAAGGTTCGAGAGAATGCAGAGGCATAAAAAAAAGAAAACTCCAGAATGATGAAATTGATGGTGATCTGGAAATGAAAATCGGCAACGCACTTGACGTTCAAAAGGTACCTGTGACTGCTAATAATAGATATCAGCACCTTTCGGAGTATGTGCAGAACTTATATTCGCAATGAAAAAGGTTGAGGATAAGGCTACAAAGAGTTCATTAAAGGGAACTTAACACCCTGAATCAAGAATACCGGACACTGAACTTAAATTTCTAAACATCATCTTTCGCAACTCCATCCAACACCACAATGACAGAGCTCTCAAGAAGATATTACGAGGAATCAAACCTGGACCAGACGCTTTCAAGGAAATCAACTGCTTTATAGGAAGAAATAAACCACTACCGGAAGTCATGATAAGCAACAACACTGAACTTTACCCCCAATCCACCTTCTAACCCACCTTCAATTCAACGAAAACAACTTGGCAAATGACCCAATTGACATTTCAAAAATACTCCATTACCAAGATCGGAATCTCAGACTAACATTTCGGTTTGCCTACAAGCTACGTAGGACTAAATGTGAGAAAGTGTGCGTGAAATGATGCAAAAAACCAAACACATTCTCACATTTAGTCTTACAGCCCATCAAAACGCTTCATTATATTAATCAGCCCCATCTAAATGCTTCATTTTGAATGTTTCATGGCCTCGTTCAAAAACTAAACAATCCTAACCAACAGAGTCTGAAGTGCTGACATGGTCTTAAATTGGAAGATTTGTATAGCTTTTTAATTTCAATCCAAATAAATGTTGTAAATGTAGGTATATTAAATAAAATAAGATTGATTGCTGTTTTTTGAATATGTTTTGACGTTTGGCTGTCAAAATAAAACAAGTTAAATTTCACGGTCTTTAAATTTTTATTTATAATTAGAGTATAAAATAATTTTTTTAAACTAAATTCTATAAAATAAAATAATTTAAAAGAAACGTCATCGATTGCAAATAGTGTTTCCATCAATATCAATCAAATATTGCATTTAATTTCGAAAAAAAAACTCTAAAAATATTCTTCAACCCTGCAAATGGTAGGTGAAGGCAAGAACAAAAGAAATCTAATTGAAACGTCACCCGAAGCTCAAAGAACCACGAAAAAAAAAACAACTGCAAGATGTCTGTTTCTTCCATGTCTGTAGCCGAACTTGAAGAATTGATCACGGGCATACTGGACAGAAGAATCTGCGAGCTCCCAACTAAAGCAGATACAGACCGAATATTAAGTCAGGTAGAAAGCCTCAAAGCACAAAACGATACGATAACCATATAATTGCAGCAGATAAAATCGAAAAACGAGTTTCTTGAACGACGAATTGAACATCTCGAAAAACTATCAAAAGTAAAAAATATTATCTTCTCTATGCCCAACAACATTGGCGATAATTTAGAAGAAGCAGCTCAACACTATTCTAAACAACTTCTGGAGAGTGATGTTGTACTTGAGGAAATCACTGAGCTTCCGTCCAAGGGAAATCATAAAATTGTACTCGTGCAAACAAAAAGCCGAAAAATATCTGCACAAATGCTAAAAAACGCGGGTAAATTGAAAGGTTCGGGAGTCTTTGTAAACCCGGATTACACAAAGGAGGAGCAAAAAAGAAGACGAAAAATGCTACAGATAAGGTACGCGATTAAACAAAAACATCCAAATGCAATTCCTTTGATTAGAGGGTTAAAACTACACATAAACAACAAAATATTCTATGCAACAAACGATGGTCAAATTCTATGCGACAATGGAAACGATGGTATGAAATTACTTCACGAAATGTTTGGAGAACTTTTTATTACAAATGAACAAACAACAAAACAAGTAAACATATCAACGTCAAACTCATCAACAACGAGGTCATCAGAAGCTGTCAAAACACCGATGTCCATGAAGCCATCTGGTAGTAAACATGGGAAGTACCAAGCTAAATGAAAAAGTGTTGCCGTCTGCCTTAATGCAAGTATTAAAAATAATACCTTTTTAAAGAAGAAAAAAAAATCATCTGAATTTAAAAATATTAGTATATTAGCATATAACATTGCGGGATTAGCAAATAAGTTACTATTTTCCGATTTTTTTATGTTTGTCAAGAAACATGACATCTTTTTTCTTTTTGAAACTTTTGATTCAAGTGAAACTTTTGATAATTATAGGAAATATTTTACCGATTTTAAGTTATATTGGGTGTCTGCTTCACGTGTCTCTAACTTTGGAAGAGCCAGCGGGGGTTTTTGTACGGGTTTAAGGAAAATAGAATAAACGGTAACTTCATAGAATTGGATAAATATGTTTATCTTAAACTAAATTACTGCAACGTAAACTATCACATTCTTCCTATGTACATTCATTGCAACAATTGGATGCACGACTTTGAAATAATAAACAACTTCTTGAACATCACTAACAGAAAATATAATGCTTATTGGGGATATGAACGCTCGCATAGGGACATTACATACAAAAACCGTATGGAATAAACCTTTCACTAACGAATCTTTATTCCTAGAAAAAAGATCTTCTATGGATACAGTAGTTAACAAAAATGGACAACTTTTTCTAGAAATGTGTCAAATAAATGATCTATTCATCTTAAACGGATCCACTAAACAAGATTGTCATGGTGCATATATACATTACATTTATAGGAGGGCCAGGAAAATCTGTAGCCGATTTTTGTGCAATATCTGAAGGATGGAAAAAGCTTATCGAATCATTCACTGTTGAGTCGCAAACTTTTGCTGATCATATGCCCCTAAAAGTAATTTGTCATCTCAGTGATGAGCAGGAAAACTCTACTCTTAATCTTCCTCCGAAGTTAGTCTGGAAAGATAGTTATAGAGAAACATACCAAACTAAAGTTAACCACGCACTACTACACTCAAGCCCTCTTACTGTGTACCCTTCAAACGCAGAAGCAAAAATTAGTGATATGTATAAATGTATAGAAAAGGCAACTCAAAGGAAGAATACTTCTAAAAATCCCACCTACAAACAGAAATGGTTTGATAACGAGTGTTTCAAAGCCAGATGTTTATCTTTTGAATTGTTACGAAAAATTAAATCATCTCCCGATCTAAACGAAACAATCACAAAAAATTATTTAACAGCAAATAAAAATTACAAAAACTTGTGCAAGTCGAAAAGAGAGGCCTATTTTCGATCTGTTGCAGTAGGACTTTCGAACACCAATAACAGTAAACAGTTTTGGTACAAAATCAATCAACTGAGAGAACCAAATTTGATATGTGGAATTAAACTACATACATGTCTCTGATCTGGCAGATTATTTCAAACTTCTGTTGAATCCACAACCAACAACAAATAACTTTTTGTTCGCAGAACCCCTTATTTACAATGAGAGCTTAGATCGTGAAATATCAATGAGCGAATTAAGTACGGCATTATTAAAAGCAACTAATAATAAAGCACCAGGCCCAGACAAAATTTCAAACGAATTTTATAAAAACGCACCTACCGAGTTCCAGATTAGAATGTTAGAGATGTTTAACTACATTTATGAGACGGGAGATATTCCACAATCTTTTCAGGATTCGATTGTATATCCCATATTCAAAAAAGGTGATCCTAATCTGGCAAATAATTACAGGGGAATATCTTTTATGAACGCTATAGCAAAGATTTTCACCTCTATCTTGCTTGAACGAATACATTCATGGATTAACATAAATGAAATTCTTAGCGAGTACCAATCTGGTTTTCGTAAAGGTTATTCCACAATTGATAATATTTTTGTTCTAACATCTATTTCACAATACTTTTTGAGACAGAAAAGAAAATTGTACATCTTTTTTGTTGATTTCAAGGCAGCATTTGACTCGATAGATCGAAATGCTTTATTTTATAAGCTTTCGCAAAAGGGAATGTCAACAAAGCTAATAACGATCCGTAGAAATATGTATACAAATACACGTCAGTCAGTATGGAATGGAAAAAGTATGTCGGAATGGTTTGAAACAAAATCTGGGGTGAAACAGGGATGTCTGCTTAGTCCTGTTTTGTTCTGAATCTTTATAGACGACATTACGTTGCAACTACCAGCTGGTGTACGAATCGCTGGCTGACAATAAAAGGTTTACTCTATGCAGACGATATTCTGCTTTTAGCAGAATCTCCTCAAAGCCTACAGCTCATGATCAACAGGCTCTCAGATTATTGTAAAACTTGGAACCTTACAGTAAATCTTGATAAATCAAAAATATTAATTGTTCAAAACAGACAAACTAAACTAGAAAGGAATGATAAATGGTTTTTTGAAGGTCAAGTGATAGAGACTGTTACAGAATACAAATATCTAGGGATCCTAATCAAGCCAAACATGAACATGTCACCCCACCTAGAAAAAAAAACTGTTATCAGCTAAAACAATGATAAATGTTTCTTGGAAAAGTGTTATCTCAAACACTAATATCCCCACATCTTCTAAATACAAAGTTTTCGAAGCCATAATGCGCTCCGTTATGTGTTACAGCTGCCAGACATGGGGTTATAAATTGTATGAAGAAGTGGAAAAGTTGCAACGCTTTTTTCTCAAGAAGTTGTTTTATCTGCCTTCGACAACGCCTAATTATGTTCTCACACTCGAGACTGGCGTACCATCACTTTTCGTATACACACTGAAATTGCATTTTGACTATGTCCTGAAAGTTCTGTCCCAGGCACCTTCGAAAAGCAAGTGGAATGGATAAAGGAATGGAAAAAATGGGCTGAATTATGTGGGGTAGAGCTTATTATACAGTTTGAAAATATGAATATGCTTAAAGGACAACTCTATAAATTACTGGAGAAGATAGACATTTTACAAAGAAACGAAAGTATACAAAAAGCAATCTCTTCAATAGATAGATTGTTATATCCTGTGCTTAGCTACACCTTTACAGAAAACTACTTTGACGACAAATACAACGTGAGAGCAATATCCCTCATTTGTAGAGCAAGAAGTGATACATTAAATTTGAATGGTTCCCCGTACAGGAATTCCTTTGCAACCCAGTGCTCCCTATGTAACCTCAAATCAAAAGAAGATTGTTTTCACTTTCTTTCAATCTGTCCGGTATACAAGGAAATTAGAATGCTCTATTTTGGAAAAACGACTTTGTCCATGGAAGAAACCAAAATGGTGCTCAAATGGGCAAAACTGGTATAACCTCTACCTTTATCTCGAAAATGCATCAGCTTACAGAAACCTAATAATTTCAGAATATCGATAAATCTTTCTTTGCTTTTTAAAGTATGTCATGTTTCAATTTTTGTTTTAGCTAAACTAAAAGCCAATTTTGCACTGTTTAAAATCTACAATTTTTGTAAGAATATTGTAATAGACACTATATTTTGTTTTGACTAAACTAAAAGTCACATTCTTTTGTAAAGATCTTTTTTCGTTTTAGCCAAACTCAAAGCCCATATTACCAATTATATTAATGTATCATATAGATGGCATAAAGTTGTACTTGAATGATTTATAGCCTTATGTATTATTGAACCCGCAATAAAATTGTTAAATAACTTTTTTTATTATAAGAATTTAAACTCATTTCTATAAATAATTAATTAAATTGAAAAAGAATATCTTTAATTATAAATATTAATTTCATACACTGAAATTTCAGTCTTAACTCAATCTGGCAGACGGCTATGCCACAGCCTATACTTTCTATTTTATCTTATTTGATTTGTATATATTATCAACCAAATTTGTATATTTAGTTGAATTTTTTGTGAATAAAATATCTATCTATCTATAATCTATAGTGCTGTTTTTTGTTTACTTAAATTATTTGCGAACGCAATATGCGCTGCAACTGGTTAAGTATAATTGGAAATGGACAAAAGTCTAACTCAATACTTTGTAAAACAACAAAACAGACAATTTTTTCAGCTGTAGTTTGCTTAGAACATTTTTTTTGGCGAGGAAGTTCAGGAAACAATAGGCTGGTGTCTCCGTATTTTTTTGTACAGACAATGCACCGATAAACATACTTGTGAAGTTCCATTGCCAACTTTAACTAGTTCAGATTCCTCAATTAGATTAGTATTTTCATCATTTAAGCAGTTCGATAATTACAAGACCAAATTTTAGTTTTGCTTGTTGCAGAATTCCTGAAAATTTCTTTTTGAGGGACTATGTTGAGTGCGTGAAGTTAGCCCCCCTTTTTTCGATTTTCCAATTTTGGAAAGTTGTTCCAGGTTGTTCCCGGTTTGTTCCGCATTGTTCCAAAGTTTTTTGAAAAATACCCAAAAATGGGGGTTTTAGACCCCAAAAACTGTTTTTGACCTAGCCCCCCTTTTTCGAAAATCGATTTTTTGAAAATTGTTCCAGGTTGTTCTAGTTGTTCTCAACATTGTTCCAAATTTTTGGACCTCTATGATCAAAATTTTAAAAGTTATGGGCAAAATTTGAAAAAATTCTAGCCTCACCTTTTTCGAAATTTCAACTTTTTATATTTTTTTAGATTCTAAAAAGTGTTCTTACCATTGTTTCAAAAAATAAGATTCGTGAAATGTATATTTTAAAAGATATTGCCCTCTTTGGACCTCTATGATCAAAATTTTAAAAGTTATGGGCAAAATTTGAAAAAATTCTAGCCTCACCTTTTTCGAAATTTCAACTTTTTATATTTTTTTTAGATTCTAAAAAGTGTTCTTACCATTGTTTCAAAAAATAAGATTCGTGAAATGTATATTTTAAAAGATATTGCCCCCGATTTTTTTTTTTTTTTTAAATGCAAAATACGTATCCCCATTTTTTTTGTTTTTTTTTGTTTAAGCCTACATTTTAATAAAACGTGATTAAACAAATGTACAGCAACCAAAACTTGGCTTATAACCTAATATTTACGCTGATGATCGATCTTTAAAAAAAAATCTCGATGTCTTTTAATTTTGTAAAAATTATTTTAGCTCCCCCTTTACAAAAATCAAAAATTCAAAAAATGTTCCAAGTCTAACCATACTTCCCCCAGTTAGTGTCCAAATTTCATCGAAAACCATAAGCAAATATAGCTAAAGGCGCACATAAACGAAAAAAATAATATTTCCCTTCCCAAGTGCCCCCCTTCAAAAAATTAAAAATTTTAAGCCAAAGTTGTATTACATATTTCAGCAAAGACCAAAAGGTCTTTAAGATTCTGACTCTATGAAATTAACAATGATTATGCCTACATTCAAAAAAACATCCCCAAACCCCCTTTTACAAACACCCACATTTAAAAAATATTTGTATATACATAATCACTCAGATCAAATTGTTCCAAAGTTTCATTCAAATATGTACAAAAATAAAGATATTAAGTCCAAATAAGACTTAACAGCGTACCATTCTGTTAACCATATTCTGGCCCCCCTTTTCCGAAATTCAAATTCCAAAACTTGTTCCCAATTGTTCCGGGGCTCTTCTAAATTGTTCCAGAGATTCGTTTCTTAAAATTGATTTTTAGTAGGAAAAATTTACAAAAAATGCTCCCCCGCCCCACCTTTTCCAAAAGCTAAAATCTAAAACTTGTTCCCCATCCGAGAACATTCAAATCAAATTGTTCCAAAGTTTAATTCAAAAATGAAGAGTTTAAGCTGAAAAAATGTTAACAGAAAAATCTTGTTACTTGCTTTGATATTTTATTAACTCCCCATAGGTAGTTATTGTAATTAAACATTTTAAGAGAGATGTGTGTGCGTGTGTATATGTACGTACGTTCGTCGTTCGAACGTCCTTACGTCTGTACGTCCGTACATTCGTGAAGTTTTTTCGTCTTCCATAGCTCAAAAAACAGTAGAGATATCGACTTCAAATAAATTTTGTTATACAGATAATAATGCAGAAAGGGCTCTAAAAAATTGCGTGGGTGGTTTTTTTTTTTAGCATAGCAATTTAAAAAAAAGGTGAACATTTTGGTTTACCCAAAATATCTCGCGAACCAATAACGCTAGCGAGTTGAATTCAATTTTATATTATATACTACGACGTAATACAGAACTAGTATATTTTTAGCAAAAATTCCAACTAAGTTTACTTTCGGCTCAAATATCTTTTTAAACATTAAAAATATTGGTTTTAAACTTATTTTATCTCACCGAAAATAATGTTTTTGACATTCAGTAATATTTGTATATTCAATTCGATTTTTCTCAAAATTTGTCCGAATGTTGATAACAATATTTCTTATAAGATAAAATTTATTTGAAAGCCATAATCTGAAATTATTAAAAAGATATTTGGGCCGAAAGTAAATTTGTAACAAGTTTTAGTATTGCTGTTTTTAGGTTTTTATTATTTTTTTTAAACGATTTACTCGATTTTTCTCAAAACTTGACCACATGGTTTGAACGTTATTTTTCGTTGCACAAAATTGTTTTGGAGATAAAATCATTTTTTGTTCGTAAAATATTCGAGGTGACAAATATTTGTTCTAGTTTTTTTGATTTATAAAAAAACCCGTTAGTTGGAATTTTTGCTTAAAATATACTAGTTCTGTATTACGTCGTAGTATAATATAATATAAAATTGAATTCAACTCGCTAGCGTTATTGGTTCGCGAGATATTTTGGGTAAACCAAAATGTTCACTTTTTTTTTAAATTGCTATGCTAAAAGAACACCACCCACGCAATTTTTTAGAGCCCTTTCTGCATTATTATCTGTATAACCAAATTTATTTGAAGTCGATATCTCTACTGTTTTTTGAGTTATTTTTTGTAAATTTTTCCTACTAAATATCAATTTTAAGAAACGAATCTCTAGAACAATTTAGAAGAGCCCCGGAACAATTGGGAACAAGTTTTGGAGTTTGAATTTCGGAAAAGGGGGGCCAGAACAAATATAACATGATTTTTCGACTTAAAGTGTTTTTTTTTGGCTTAAAATCTTCATTTTTGAATATTTTTTAAAATTTTTCCTCCTTTTGTAAATTTTTCCTACTAAAAATCAATTTTAAGAAACGAATCTCTGGAACAATTTAGAAGAGCCCCGGAACAATTGGGAACAAGTTTTGGAATTTGAATTTCGGAAAAGGGGGGCCAGAATATGGTTAACAGAATGGTACGCTGTTAAGTCTTATTTGGACTTAATATCTTTATTTTTGTACATATTTGAATGAAACTTTGGAACAATTTGATCTGAGTGATTATGTATGTATATACAAATATTTTTTAAATGTGGGTGTTTGTAAAAGGGGGTTTGGGGATGTTTTTTTGAATGTAGGCATAATCATTGTTAATTTCATAGAGTCAGAATCTTAAAGACCTTTTGGTCTTTGCTGAAATATGTAATACAACTTTGGCTTAAAATTTTTAATTTTTTGAAGGGGGGCACTTGGGAGGGGAAATATTATTTTTTTCGTTTATGTGCGCCTTTAGCTATATTTGCTTATGGTTTTGGATGAAATTTGGACACTAACTGGGGGAAGTATGGTTAGACTTGGAACATTTTTTGAATTTTTGATTTTTGTAAAGGGGGAGCTAAAATTATTTTTACAAAATTAAAAGACATCGCGATTTTTTTTAAAGATCGATCATCAGCGTAAATATTAGGTTATAAGCCAAGTTTTGGTTGCTGTACATTTGTTTAATCACGTTTTATTAATATGTAGACTTAAACAAAAAAAAAAACAAAAAAAATGGGGAGACGTATTTTGCATTTTAAAAAAAAAATCGGGGGCAATATCTCTTAAAATATACATTTCACGAATCTTATTTTTTGGAACAATGGTAAGAACACTTTTTAGAATCTAAAAAAATATAAAAAGTTGAAATTTCGAAAAAGGTGGGGCTAGAATTTTTTCAAATTTTGCCCATATCTTTTAAAATTTTGATCATAGAGGTCCAAAAATTTGGAACAATGTTCAGAAGAACTAGAACAACCTGGAACAATTTTCAAAAAATCGATTTTAGAAAAAGGGGGGCTAGGTCAAAAACAGTTTTTGGGGTCTAAGACCCCCATTTTTGGGTATTTTTCAAAAAAACTTTGGAACAATGCGGAACAAACAAACAAACAAACTTTCCAAAATTGGAAAATCGAAAAAAGGGGGGCTAACTTCACGCACTCGACTATGTTAGAGTTAGAATTTTGTTTGTAGTTAGATTATGGAATAAAAATAAGCTGCTTTGTGTAAAGCATCTTTAAGGAATAGAAATAGGCAATATGGTTACACACAATACCAACTAAATGCTGCTATTAATGCTAATTTTGTTTCTAAAAAGTTGATGAAGGTTAGCTGAAGCGGAAATTTCTTTAATGAACATACCTAAAATATTATTGGCTTTCTCAAAAATATTTTTCTGCACTAACTTCTGCTTTATACCTGAAAACTATTGTTTATGTATATTTTCTTCTATGTTCTGCATTTATAAAAAGTAATCTACAGTAGTATTTATTACATTAAGAAAAACAAAAACATGTACGTAAAACTCATTAATTTTTTTCATTATTAGCAGCACTTTTACTAAACATACCCTTCAAACAATAATAAGTAAACTTGAACTTTGGTAATTTAACATTTTTAAGGAATGAATGAAAATTATATTTTGCGTTAAACTGTGGGAATTCACTAAAAAAAACTTCTGTACGTCAACAATAAACATTCATGTCGATTACATGATCAATTGAATGAGTTGTGCATGAATTCAGAACGATTTTAAGACGTTTTCATTTTGTGATATATGTCAAAATTTGCATTTTATTTGCTCTGCATTTATTCAAAAGGTTCGCTATAATCGTTTTGATTATTTTTTTTAAATATTGGTGTTCCTTTGATGCATAGTTTTTTTTAATAGCAAATACATGTATGCTTCCATCAATCAAGAATGTTATGGATAAGGTATTTTTCGATTATAACTGTTTTTTTAAATTTAATATTAATTAATCAAAATGGAATTAAAAAATAGTTGCAAGCTTAAATCATTAAAAACAAACTATAAATATACTTGGATTGGTTAAATTTATACAGATTTTAATTACTTGCAAAAAAATTATTTGGGCCGTTTATTAACGAAAATTTATTAGAATTCAATAAAAAAATTGCGCTCGCCCCTTAACTTGATGGTTCTTCGAGCGCATCTTTGATACAAAAATTCAAGGTTAATTATTAAATTTAAAGAATTTCGTAGTGATTACTCTAAATTAGTGAATTAATTATAATAAACTGATGTTGAACATGCTTTTTTCAAGACAAAAATTTACATTGGTTCGCTATCAACAAAATTACTGCAAAATTAAAGCTTAAAACTGACTTTTTCATCGAAAAAAAGTAAAAAGAAAAACCTGAAAAAAACTTATAAACCACCCCATTTTATTTTTGCTGTGCAAACGCAAAGTGCCGCTAGTCCACGGCATCGTTTTTTTTGTTTGTGCTCACATCTATTCATGGACTAATTGTCAAAATTACAAATACAACAATGTAAACAAAAGGGTTTTGGAGAGTGAAACGTACGAAAGATTCCGATCTTGGTAAATGGAGTATTTTTGCTTCGTACTTTCCCCAAAAATGGAAAACTGCTAAGATCGTAGCGATTCCCAAGAAAATTTATGGAACAACATCTCCAGCTACAGGCCTGTATCTCTCTTGGAAGAACTCAGGAAGCTCAAAAAAAAAAAACTCAGGAAGTAGAAACAGCACAATTTTTGACATGCAGTTTGGTTTTCGGTAAAAACACTCGACGCTGCATCCTTTTGCTGAAGTTTTAACACGACATCGCCTCAGCCATTAGTAGCCATCGTGTTATCGTTGGATGCTTTCTGGATGTTGGGAAGCATTTAATAGCTTGATAGATTGAGGGCCTTATCCATAAACTTCACATGCTTGGCTTTCCAATTGCACTAATAAGAATTATGTTATCTTTTCTTTCTTCCAGGAAATTCTATGTACAATTGGAGAAATTCATGAAAAAAGGTCTGGGTACCGTAATGGCCTAGAATTCAGGAATATAAAATAGTATAGAAAGTACCAACTCAAAATTTTACGTTTCAAAAAAGCAATACTTTCTCCTTTTTATTTATATATAATATCGCTTGTTTCTTTGTGAACCCACCCTTCCACTGAACATCGAATTGTCACTGTCAATGTATTCATTAAACAAAATTGTGGTCTTGACAGAATAGTGCCACATCTTAAAATCGATTTATTGAAGAGTATGCTGAAAGCGAAATAGCGCCCCTTTCGGCCGAATCGACTGTCATTTTGACATAAGCGGACTTGACTTGATAGTTAAGGAGATTTTTCTTGAATAACTTTCCAGTCAACTTTCCAATCAAATCGGAAGGTAATTTGTTGGCTGCTGACCAATCAGATAATAGAAACTTACTTTACCATCAAGTCTCTTATGTCGTCTGAACCTGCCCATTCTCTATCCGTTTATGTTTATCATACAATTTTGATCCAAATGAAGAACTGAATTCAAATGACTTAAAAATTTAGCCAAAATTATTACATTTTCAGCTTTCATGTTCTGGATATAAACGGGTTAAAATATTTATGTAGATGTAGATACATCTGTGAAGTAAAAAACTATTCATTTAAAAAAATACATACTTCCCCAAGATTTGTTGGACTTTTTTTACACCATTTTTGGCAAAAGATGTTGCTATTGACAAATTGTATTACTTAAATACAGTTAAATTTTGAATGACAGGGGCAGTGCAAAAAACAAAATCTGTTGAAGTTTAAGTAATTTTTAGACTAAAAGATTTATGCTTGATTTCTGGTCGCCAATCTTCCCGGTCATGCTATTAAAGTTATTTGAATTTTCAATTACAAACTCATCCTAAGCCTAAAGTCAAATTGCGTGATCTTTCATCAATGAAATAAAACAAACAAAATAAACAACAAACTCAACATGCGAGAAGGTATGTAAGTAAGCCAAGCCCAACATTATGCATTTTTTACCACCATCATAATCCTCATCCTCACCCAATCAAACTCAACCTGCGATAACTTCACACATTTGTAACCCCATTAAAGCCGGCACTATACATATACAGTGAAACGTGCTGCACCGCGCCATGCCGGCCGCTCCTCAAACCCAAGCAAAAAAGCAAACATATCCTCCTCACGCATCATCAACAACGCGCGGCAAACAAGATCCTATATTTATACTAACGATCCTCAGCTAACTTACAAACAAACTCCATCGAGATCTTTACCAGTGATTCGACAGATGCTATTATTTTACCAACGCGCTGATCTTAGACAAGCCGCAGCAGCAGCGGTATACAACCAACGGTAGGCCAAGTTCAATTTTTCAATCCTCAATGCAGCTCAAGGCTTATATGCAACATGGCACACACCGCAGATCGTCCTGGAGAAATCACCACGAGCTGATAAGCCAGCTTTTGAAAAATTACTACTCTAGTGATCTGTGGGGCGGGCGTCGCGTCCGTCCGTCGTATGTCGGCAGAAAAAAACATGCCATCACACGCCACACCCTGCTACTTAACCCGTTCACTGTAACAGAGATAAAGTTGAACACACTCTACTGTTGCTGCCACATTCCTTATACTGTTCTATTCGATTATCCTCACACCTCGGCCCATTTGTCATTCCAGAATCGGGATACTTACTAACGAAAATAGATGCTAGGTTAAGCCAAAAAAAAGAGCACTTCTAAAACTGCGTAGCCCAGATATCCGTCACACTTTGGGTTGGCCTCACCCCACCATTTGTGAGCTTGTTGCTCTTATGGTCTGGGTTGTCATTCTGGCATGATGACAGCGGGTGAGCGAGTTGGTTCCTTTTGAACCAGCAGAAGCATACACCTGAATGGCAGCTTCTCTAGTTATGCCCAGTTCCATTGACTAGCTATTTATTACCGCGGCGGCACTATGATAACGTAATCTTTTTGGTGTTGAAATACTTTTGAATAAACGGAACAGAATCGTAGCTGTTATTGCTGGGCATAGGAAAGATGGCGTGTGTTTACCAGCCGCGCACAAAGCAATATCATAGTGATGAGTGCATGTCGAACTCTTAAGTGGAATCATAACACGCACTGCATTTCGCTTTGAGATACTTATTTGTATCTTTCATCGAAAAATATAGGAAGTATTTAGGTGCATAGAACAAAAACGAGCACATCAAAATGTGTTGCAGTATCGCTACGTACGGCACGCGCGCCCGCTGTTTTAAAGTTGTCGTTGTCTTTCACTTTAAATAGAGGGCGCATTTTAAACTTTCTGTTTGTGGTTTTTGACCATTTCATTCGGTAGATTTATGAATTTCTAAAAATCTAAATTTATTGAATTTTTAGCGTTTTAAAAATCTAAATAGATAGCGCCATCAGACGAGGTTATTTTATTATTGAATAAATAATTTTGAGTGACCTGTTGACATGTATGTAATGTATGGTAGAAATGTCAAAATTGACATTTGACTCCCTGCAGCAAACGCGCTCTCCTCTAATGTTGCCAAAAATGCCGATGTTTGAGTTTCCTAAGGCGATTCAAGATGTTTTTTTCCACCCCTGATCTGCCCGCTATCTATGGTATACGACTTATATAACATTCAAAGCTTTAGTAAAGCTTCTATCTCTGGGCTCGTGCTTCGTAAACTTACTGGATCATTTAATCATTTACGTTACTTGAACACCTCCGTAAGGTTTCTTACAACACATCCATTTATGCATTTATTTTAACGGATGAAGAAATAGCCAGTCGTAACCTACCATCAAGCAATTCAACCGTAATACTCACGCCTCCAGGAATTCATAATAGTATACCCTCGAGCACAACTTCGGTGGTATACTGTTGAGTACAGAGATTCGTTCTTTAGCGGTACTACGTGAATGTGAAATGCTTTTCAACGCTCTGTCTTTCACAGTCATTTCAATATTCTGTTGCCTTGTTCGAACACTGAAAAAAAGTGACATGTAAAATTGACATTTTTGTCATATCAAATTCAATTTTGTTCAAAAATTTGAAAATAACGGAAAAAAATGTAATACTGACATGAAAAAACGTCCGTTTTATAGTTTTTATGTCAGAACTACATTAAACGCTT
Organism: Eupeodes latifasciatus; assembly: GCA_920104205.1. NCBI lineage: Eukaryota > Metazoa > Arthropoda > Insecta > Diptera > Syrphidae > Eupeodes > Eupeodes latifasciatus. The sequence goes on along the minus strand of OV049924.1, from coordinate 171,411,858 downwards.
ACACTTTTGCAATGTGTAATTTACGTTGCAATATCAAAAATTCTTATCAATTTATTTTTTAGAATCTACAACATCATTTTGACATTTTTTAAATGTTTATGATAAAATTAAATGTAAATTCTAAACCATTCGTAAAGTTTTGATGTTGAAAATGTAAATTGATATGCTTATGAGGTTTATTTTTACATTGTTATGTTGCAATGTTTTTTTTGATATTAGTAAAAGATGCAATTCGTGGATTCTTTAAAAAAATTACAAACCGAAAATAAGATAATAACACGAAATATATAAAAAAAATGCCGCTTTTCAATTTGCGGCATAATTTCATTATTTCTGTACGAATGAATTTGATAATTACTGTACTATTAGTTAATTTTATTATATAATGTGAAAATAAAATTAATTTAAAAGCAAATATCCAAAGATACAAAATGCGTTTTTCGATGATGTATTGTAGATGAGACATTTTTAATGTTAAAATGGCATTTACATATATCCGAATTGTGAAAAGAACATTTAAATTTTCACCGATAAAAAATGTAAATTTTGCATGAAGCATTGTAGATGGGACATTATGAATGTTAAATTGGCATTCATATCCAAACTGTGAAAAGAACATTAAAATTTACACAGATAAAAAATGTAATTTTTACTCGAAGTATTGTAGCTGGGATATTATGAATGTTAAATTGGCATTCATATCCAAATTGTGAAAAGAACATTAAAAATATCAAAATTAGTAATGTAGATGGGACATTATGAATGTTAAATTGGGATTCATATCCAAATTGTGAAATGAACATTAAAAATATCAAAGCGCCAAATTTTAGACGTTGAAGCGTCATGAAGGCTTGCAATTTCTCAATGCACATTTGTATTTAAACGCACACAAGAATGTGTGTGAGATATGTTTAATGTACAAATATCTATACACATAGAACTCAACAACTGGATTTATTTTGACTGCAATGTGTTCTTTAGGCTTGTTTGTCTTAAGAAAGATCGAGATAAAATATCGAGATCATTTTTTTTTCGATAATGAGGACATAAAATCTTTAATTCAGATAAGTATAGTAAATGGTACATTATGAATGTTAAATTGGCATTCATATCTAAATTGTGAAAATAACATTAAAAATATCAATATTAGTATTGTAGATGGGACATTATGAATGTTAAATTGGCATTCATATACAAATTGTGAAATGAACATTAAAAATATCAAAGCGCCAAATTTAAGACGTCGAAGCGTCACGAAGACTTGCAAATTATCAATGCACATTTGTATTTAAACGCACACAAGAATGTGTGTGAAATATGTTTAATGTACAAATATCTATACACATAGAACTCAACAACTGGATTTATTTTGACTGCAATTTGTTCTTTAGACTTCTTTGTCTTAAGAAAGAGCGAGATAAAATATCGAAATAATTTTTTTTCAATAATGAGCAGATAAAATCTTCAATTCTGATTTTCTAAAATTTGCACCTGTTTCAAAAAGCTTCAAAATGTAAACAAATCTGTTCATATGGCAACTTCAAACACAAATAAAATGTAATTTTAACAAAAATCAACGGCGTTGGGATATTTTAAATGTGAAAAGAACATTAATTATATCAAAATCTCTGTAACAGCCAAATTTCAGGCGTAAATGTAGTGTTGCCAGAAACACAAAATTCGTATTTCTCTAGGTTCTTAGTTTCTAATGCAAAAACCGAACAAATCCAAAAGAAAACTAGAATCCATCAGTCTGACAGAGATACAGTAAAATATCATTTAAAAATACACTTTCAAAATGAATACTTAGTCCGTAGTATCGCTGCCAGACCAATGGGTCTTGATTATTATAGGCGCTTGTTGATGTTATGTGGGTGGACCAAGCTTCTGTCTCATCTTACCAAATATATAGGTACCTACTTAATCCGTTTGCTAAATAACTTGCTTTTCTATTCGTTTTTTGACTAAATATTAACCTAACAAAAATTGTTCAAAATGCTATTTTCATAATTGAAGTTTTTTTTCGACAAAATGATATTTTTCACTAAATTAATGATTTTATTTTCCACTTAGTGAAGTATAAGATTGTGATCATTTAATTTTATTTATTGTCAAGTTAAGCGTATTAGTTTTGAGCATTTTTGTTATAAAATAAACCTCTTAACTTTGGCCACCATCTTCATTAAAAATTATTTTTTTAAATGTCTCACTCATTTTCGACTTTTATCTAAAAATTATTTATGTTTGAATTTCTTTTGCTCCTTCCAACCCCAAAAATTGATGAAAATACCTGAAAACAATTTATGTTTAAACGCGAATAGTTGATATTTATGATAAAAAATGCACGTAATTCAATCTTTATTTAAAATGGTGGTAAAAGTATAAAGGTGTGAAACTAATTTTGCACACAATTTTTTGTATGCATCTTAAGATTATAAGTAAGGCTGTAGATAATTGCTAAATTTTCAACAATTTTCGTTAAGTTCATTTTTATCCTACCTATAGGTGGCCAATGGATTAACTTCTTTAATAAAAATCATCATCAGCGAAAACCATTTCAACTAATATTTATATCGTGTTCACATTGGAGAGTAAACAACAAACTACAATAATTTATAAGGTTCAAACAAATATACAACTAGCGCGATAAAATCCATAACTTGTTTTTTATTTTATGCAAACCAAATCTACCAATATTCAAAATGCAAACAAATCTGTACTTATGGCAACTTCACACACAAAAAAAATTAATTTTAACAAGAATCAACGTCGTTGGGATATTTTCAATGTGAAAAGAACATTAATTATATCAAAATCTCTCTAACCGCCAAATTTCAGACGTAAATGTAGTGTTGCCAGAAACATAAAATTCGTATTTCTCTTGATTCTTAGTTTCCAGTGAAAAACTTAACAAATCCAAAAGAAAACTAGAGTGCATCGGTCTGGCATAGATCCACAAATTGATGTTCACGATTTGCAAAAATTAAATGATGAATTAAATGCCCGAATTCGACCCCCAATCCACAGGTTACTTTCAGTGACGAAATAGTTTAATTACCTACAGCAGATCAGCTGATTATTGATAGCAGAATTTAGGTATGTTCCTATACAAATTTTCTTTTCGAAATTCCATAACAGACTTTTATAAAAGTTTGAACTCCTGAATACCAATTATCAAAGATCTTTTGTGATGAACATCTTTTATGATAAATGACAGAAAATTCATTGCAGAATAACAGATCTGGCAGAATAGGCCTAATTATATACAAAGAAAATATATATTTTTAAATCTTTCATCATTACGTTTTCCGAACTAGAATACATTTAACATCCTGAAATCCACCATAATTAGAGTTCAATGGCGATAAACCTGAGAAATCAGGTTAATATACACTGCCGCTCATCTGAATAGGTTCACACATATTTTAACCTCACTTTTGGCCTCCATTCATATGTATTGCAATGACTTATCTTTTTTATATATGTAATAAAAGAGCATCATTATGTGCTTGTTTTGGGAGAAAAAAAATTTTCTTTAAGCTTACCGCTATTCTCCCACGGTAGTTAGACTAAATGTATTCAAAAAAACAAGCATTTTTTTTGGCTCATCTGAATAGGTTCAACAGCAAAAATTGCAATTTGCGTTGAGTTGCGTGTTAATTGTAATCGAAATTTTATCTGTCAATAAAATTAGTTTGTTTTTCCTATATTAACGGTGAAATGGGTTGCGACAAATCTTTAAGCGAGGAAGAAAAAGGCAAAATGGAAGTATTTCGGGAATCAGGCCTAAGCCAACGACTTATAGCGAAGAAAATTAAAACAGGTGAAAATTTGGTAGGCAGTTACTTGCGAAATATCCAAAATTATGGAAAAAACATGAAAGGAGGAACTTATACGGCCACATCAATGGCGGATAGACGTGCTATCATCAGAGCAGCTTCTAATTCTCATGATTCCGCGTCAAAAATAAATATAAAAACCGGTGTCAATTGCAGTTTAGCTAGTGCTTCTCATTTGAAAAGAAAAAAAAACAGAGATTACCACCACTTAACGAATCTAGGAAAGAAATTCGTCTCCAATTCTGTAAGAAATACATGTCGTGGAAGTCAGAGTGGCAAAATGATTTTTTCAGATGAGAAAAAGTCCAATTTAGAGGGCCCTGACGGCTATAATTATTACTTTCATGACCTTCGAAAAGAGGAGCACTATTTAAGTCGGCTGCATAGCTGTGAAGGCAGTGTTATGGTGTGGGGAGCTATTTCTTTCTACGGAGCCTTGGAGCTCCAATTTGTTACATCGAGAATGAATGCAAATTCTTTTAAAGGTGTGCTAGAAAAGGCCTTCCCACAGATTTCTGACCTGTTTGGACCAATAGTGTGGACATTTCAACATGATAATGACCCTATCCATACAGCGAGGACAGTAAGGCAGTGGATTGAGAGTCAAAATGTGGAGATGCTGGTGTGGCTCCCATATTCCCCTGACCTTAACATAATAGATAATGTGTGGGGACTTCTCTCACGTAAAGTATACGAGTCAGGGAGGCAATTCGAAGACAAAAAGTCATTAATCGCAACCATTAAAAAAGCCTGGTCAGAAATTTCGCATCAATACCTGGAAAAATTGTATAGTTCCATTCCAAATCGAATTTACGAGACTATATTAAAAAGAGGTGGCAACACTCATTATTAACGTCTGTTAAATAATCATACAATGCAAAAAGGTAAAATAAATCTTTGAATTCAAATAATTTTTATTGTTTTATTCCATTTCATCCGTTGAACCTATTCAGATGAGCCAAAAAAAAATGCTTGTTTTTATGAATACATTTGGTCTAGCTACCGTGGGAGAATAACGGTAAGCTTTAAGACAAATTTTTTTCTCCCAAAACAAGCACATAATTATGCTCTTTTATTACATATATAAAAAAGATAAGTCATTGCAATACATATGAAGGGAGGTCAACAGTGAGGTGAAAATATGTGTGAACCTAATCAGATGAGCGGCAGTGTGTCTCCGCATAAATGAACTGTCAACTTTGTATGGACAAAATAATCTGCCATAGCATATAAAATTATTTCACAAATTTTAAATAAACTTGATAACTTAGAAAAATTTTGACGTATCGTTTGAGATTTGACGTTTTATTTTTGTTGTTGGCTTGTTTTGGTGTGTTAAAATCGTTAAAACAAAATAGCATATATTAAGTCTGTTCAGTGACGCTGTGCTGGACTGTTCTAGACAGAAAAGTACAGCTTTTTGCTGGTCATTGAGGTTTTTTCTGTGCTGAACTGTTCTACTTTCCTGTTCATTGACAAACCTAGAACAGTTTAGAACAGGATTTTCTGTTCTTGCTTTTGAGTCAGATCAGGTTAGAACAGAATCGTGAGAAATGTCAAAATCGAAGTTGTCATTTTTTTTGTTTACGTTTTGATTTGGCTGTGCTTTGTGTTTTTTTTTTCTCGTGATTTAAAAAAATTAAAATGAAGTTATTTTGCCAATTTGTTTTATTTGTTTAATTAAATAAATATAAAATATAATATATAATATAATAACTTTCAATGCAATTTCTTTTACATTTCATCAAAGAAAAGGTAATAACATTCGTCACACTTTCATTCCAATCATCTGAAGAGGAATCCGACGAAAAATCACTATCGGTGTCTGAACCACTAACATTTTCATTTAGTATTATCTTAGCAATCACTTGATTTTCCATTTCAATAATTTTTAATAATATTTTTCACAGTAAAAACACAAAAAATAAGCGAGAAACGAAAAATTCACACAATTTGCAATTTGTTTTGTTTTTTTTTTGACAACTGACGTTTAACTGACTGTTCTAACTTGATCTGACGTTTCTCACGAAACTGTGCTGTCCTGTGCTGTTCTGATCTAGAAAAATCCTCACTGAACAGACTTATTATCAGAATAGTACGCCTTTGAGTTTAAAAACATATTAACTATAACTAACGTATGGCGAAAAGTTATATCTTATTGGCAACACAAATACTTTCTGGAATTCTCTATGCATACGAACACTAAAATGTTACTTTTACACGAAAAAATGTCGTTGCCATATTTTTAATGTACATACACGCACCCAGAAATGTAATATTTACATGAATCAACGTATTTTGTACAGTGTTACCGCTGGATATTTTTGAAAAGTGGCAAAAAAAGTGGCTCTCGTAAAAAAAAGGTGGCACAGGAAATTAATAATGAAGGAACACCATATTTATATGAAAATTGTCTTCAGAGAAAAAATATCACACCAAAATCATATTATTTGAAGAAAACACACAATTTAAACGAACATTTTTTTATGATTTATTGTAACGCAAACTTAAAAACTTAAAATTTTACACTTCATTTTATATTTTATATATATACATACATAATGTGTATAAATAATACTAGGTTACTAGGTATTCAATAGAACAGAAAAATAACATTTTACTGATGTTTCAAAAACAAAATTTTTTTAAAACTAGTTTCAGTAAATTGACAATTACAATTGTAAGACCATAAAATAAATAAATAAGTAATACTTCATTAAAAGGTACAATAGTTATGAATTCTTATCACATTTTACTTTTTTGTAATTGTTTCTCTATATTTTTTTATGAGGAGCTCATTTGTGCTCCACTCAGTAAGATCACAGTTACTTATTAAATTTAAAGAAGCCAACATATTTTCGCAAGTTTCAGTTCTTAGTCGGTTGGTGAGTTTATTTTTCATTAAAGTAAGCTTTGAAAATACTCTCTCAGCGCAGGCGCTGCTATGTGGCAAAGTTAATATATTTGCAACGAATTCATACAGATCAGAAAATAGGTATTCATTCATACTATTTTTAATATTACCCACCTTAAACCAAAACATTTCAATACTTTCGATTTCGAAAATTGATTTGAAATCTGTGTGGAATGACTTTATTTCGAGAAGTTTATATTGTTCAATAACCTTTTCAGGATTATTGGTAAAATTATTAAAAGCTGAAACTAGTTGAAAATATGTGAACTCTTGTTTTGACTTAATAATTTTTGGATCTAAATGCCTTAAAATATAAAGTTTTTCATCTTTAATGTCAAATCTTTTAAATATTTCGTCACAAAGTATTTTATAGTAGTTAAGAATAGTTCTTTTAACTTCAACAATTTCATTTTCTGTTAATTTTTCATTGATAACACAAGTTTCGGCTTCAGAGCCTATATAGACATCTGTAATTTGTTTTATCAAATTTTCATTTTTGTAATCTATTTCCAAAACATTTTTGCCAAACATACATTCTTTTAAAATAAAGTTTTGAAAAATAATCATTAAAGTGTCTTCAATTGAGGAACACAAATAAACAATTTGTGAAGACTCTGTTTGGAAAAGTTTATTCAGTTTATTTATTATACCAAGAATATATTTTAGAAATTTTAAATAAATTAAATTTAAAGCATTTAAGTTTTCTAAAATAAAATCTATTTTAGAAATAACATTCTGGGCCTTCTCTTCCACCTTTGCCACTAAAAAAAAGTGTTGTAATACTGTCCATTGCTCTAGAATTCGACAGACGACAGCTTCAAATGAAAGCCATCTCGTTGCACTTAGTTTCAGTAATTTGTGCTCCTGAACATCAAAAAGTTTTTGTAGTTCTTTGAACTGATTGTTCCTTTTTGCACTTAATTTAAAGAAATTAAAAGTTCGACAAAGTTCTTCAATATTTCTCGGCAAAATATCGGCCACTGATTCGTTGACTAGAGCTAAAGAGTGGCTTACACAGCCTATGTGCCAAATATTTGGGATTCGCTTTTTTAGATGAGCAATTACTCCACTATGTTTTCCAACCATAGTAGAAGCATTATCCGATGAAAAACCAATAAAATTAGACAGTGGAATAATAAAGTCTTCTAGGGTTTGGATAAGCTTATCAAAAATTGCAACCCCCGTACCGTTGATTATTTCAACAAGTCGAAAAAAATAATCATTTGTTTTGCCTTTGGATCTGTCAAATTGGCGGACAACAATAACAAGGCACTTGTCGGTGGATATATCGGTTGTTTCATCTACTATAAGACTAAAGACATTCGACCGCATTTTATCGGCCACAATTTTCTTTCCTTCACATCCAAGAAAGTTCGATATTTGTTTCGATTTTGTTCGGCCACACTACCTTAAAAATTTAAAAAGATTCAACGTCAAATAAAAAGAAACTTTTAAATTGTTCATCATACAATTTAAATTAGTTAAATGAATTAAAATATGCTATTCTATTTAGTAAAACTTGCTCTAACTCACACCCAAAATCTGCTGCGGGCTCTCGGTCTATTAAATAGCTTACAAAGTTGAACAAATAATGATCCAAAATAATATACTAATCATGCCAAATGTTTATATACAAAGGCTAAACATTTTTTTTAGTTTACAATTTTTGCAATCATACCTGCTTAACAATTTTGGAATCCGTATATATTGAAGCGTGTAGTTTAGCCAAATTTGATATCGAGGTGAATGAATGTGTTTTAATTATCATATTAAGAACAAGTTTTATTTCCGCTATAGAGACAGCAACAGGAATTTTCTTTGCTACTGCACCTGACAAGCAATCCTTTAAATTAAGTTTTGCGGCTTCCTTTCCAATTTTATGGTTTTTAATATGCTTTTTTGTTTCTGCATGTCGTTTTATATGGGTACTTTGCCTCGTAAGCAGTTGTTTGCAAACCAAACAATAGGGTCTTTTTGTTTCCCTGTCTTCGCTCACCCAGTCATATTTGGTTTCCCAATTTTTATTATAAGATCGGTTTATTCGTCTTATTTTTGGTTTAGAAGGAGCTGTAGATTTTGTATGTAAAGCCGAATCTGTTTCAGAATCATAATCACAACTCCTACGTAAATCAGAATTTGAACTCGAATCAGAGTCAAATTTTGAGTCCGAACCAGATGATGAGGTGGAAGTGGATGAATGCTGTGGAATTAAAGATGAAGTTAATGTTGGCGGCGAAGTTGATGTTGGCGTTGACAATGAAGCTGTTGCTGGTGGCGAAGATGATGTTTGTGGCAGAATTAATGTCAAAGAACATGATGAAGACGAATCAGAGTTTGATTCTGAGTCAGAACTCGTAACATTCTTTCTGGATGAGGTGGATGTGGACGAATGCTGTGGAATTAAAAGCGCCGAAGTTGATGTTGGCGGCGGAGCTGATTTTGGCATTGGCATTGAAGCTGGTGCTACTTGCAAAGCTGATTTTTGTCCCAGAATTGATGTTGACGACGAGGCTGTCATGGCTGTTGGCCGCAAAGCACATGATGACGACGAATGTGGCGTTTTCGACTGAGCTGGTGTGCGTGGCGGAGCTGGTGTTGTTGACGTTGGAGCTGCAATTGGGGACGAAACTGTTTTTAGCTATGAAATTAATTGGGATGACCCAATGTGAGTTAGGTATTACTTACTTTTTTTACTGCTGACTGAGGATGTTGAAAGTGAAGGCTCTGAGGATTTGTCTACTTTTATTAAAAATTCAGAAGATATATGTTATGTATGTCTGTTTGCACTGAGAAATAATATATTTACCTGCGCATTATTCTATTTTTCGTTTATTTTATGATCTCAATCCTCTCACATCAGACATCACACGCAAACGCAATACGCAAATAAATCCGAACTTAAATAATAAAATAAAGATAGCTTTAGTTTTCCAATAATCTATTTAAATTCCAATTCACAGTAAAAATATTGCATTCCATTTTCCATTGATTGTCACAGTTTTGTTGAATGTGTTTGTTATGTTGAACGAAAACGTCAGAACTTTGATGGTATTAGTAATTAGTATCGTATGCATGCATGGAAATGGAAAGGAACAAAAAACATAAAAACGCATGGAAAGGTGTGGTGAATTTCATGTTTCGGTTTAATTACATGGAATTCTAAAAAGGTGGCACAGATTAAAAGGTAGTGGCTCGGTAGCACAGGCTGAAAAAAGGTGGATTTGTGCCACTAAAGTGGCACAACGGCTACGCTGATTTTGTACTCTACCAATGTAAAAATAACATTGTATGCGTGTTGTCTGTTGTGTGCTAACAGGAAATTATAAATTTCATATAGCTCACCTCTCAGTTAGTGTTTCTCTTTCGTCGTGATCAGTCCAGTTTCAGTGCTAGTTCGTGAACTTGTGAATCGTGATCGTTTTCTTGTAATTTTGTAAAAAAAACTAAAGAATAAAAACAATTATAAAAAAGCGAAGTATTGGGTGTTTTTCTTGTGCCGCGGTCCCGTTAGTGCGCCCTGATTATTTTGAAAAAAAATTGAAAAAAAAACAATAAGTGCTTCCCTTTCGACACCAGTAATAAAAAAACGAGAACTGGCTTCGGCAGTATACCTACTAGTGGATTTTCAAAGAAGTAAGTACCTACATTTTATATATTTTTAATTTTTAATTATTTGATTGTGAAAATGAAAAATAAAATATCATAAATACACACTTAATTTAATATAAAAACGCTCACACAATGTCATTTTTACATGAATCAATGAATTTGGGATACCCAATAAGGTGAAAATGACATTGTCTGTAGGTATGCTTCTAAATGAATTCATAAATTCTATTTCCATCGATCATTTTCTGTTAGTGGCGAGAGACGCCGCGCCGCCGTGATCAGTACAGTCTTTTCTTTTGATTTAATGTAGGTTTGTATGTATTTGGGATAATCTATAATGTGAAAATTAAATTTTCCGTAGTCTTCATAATTCATAAATTCCATTCCCATTCCTCATTTACAGTTAGTACCTATTTTATTTAACCAAAATTCAGACGACAAGCGTCACAAATACACACTTAATGTAATATACATATACACGCTCACACAATACCATTTTCTACATGTCAATGTATTTGGGGTACCCAATAATGTGAAAATGACATTGTCTGTAGGTATGCTTCTAAATGAATTTATAAATTCCATTTCCATTCTTCATTTACTGTTAGTGGGGACAGACGCCGAGATCAGTACAGTCTTTTCTTGAAAAAGAAGAAGAAGAAAATGCAGCTCCATCTTCTGAAAATAAACCTCTTACGACAGCCATACAAAAAAAATTAAATTAATGCAGAATGATCTACGTGAGGCAATGGACCTATGGAAGGAAACTTTCATATTTCGTCAGGAAGCCATTAAAAAGGAATACAACCTTCAGAAAATTTTAGATGACTGGCCATTTTATAAACAATCTGATGGAGAACAATTCGTAAGTATATTAATTCGAAGATCAAAATTATTTTTTTTTGTAATCAATGTGTATTAATATATAAATCTTAAACTTCTCGGTTGTCAATATTATTATTAAATTTATCATTGATAAATATTAAAATTTAGTAGACACCTTAAAATTAATTAAAAAGCTCAACTTTCCGGTTCAACATTTATCCAAAATAAGGTTAAAAATATGTTTTTTTTTTAATTTTCAAAAAAAGTTAAATTTTTGTTTGAATATCAATATTTTGAAAACGATTTGGTCAACTTCTTAAAAACTTAAAAAAATAGTATGATTATTAATTAATATGTATAATCTTTTATCAAATATCTATAGCAAATTTTATCTCAAACTTATCTTAATATCTTTATAACAGATCAACTACGACTTTGGGATTATGTTTCCCAACAAATCCTATGAATTAATAAACAAATGGGATGAATTAGACAACAATCTTTTTGCGTATTACGACGCAAACATCAAGGACAAAAGATTCCGCAGTTTGTTGGATACTTTGAGAGACGAAAATATCAACAAAAGTAAGTCAGCAATATTATAAAATATTTTTTTATATTTACTAAGCCATATTCATTTTCAGATTCTAGAGATTGTATTTTGTCAATGTTGCTGAACGCAATATTGAAACCAACGGCCGGCGAGGTTCGTTGCAGAAAAAGAAGGGAAGTCAGTAGTACATAAAACAACTGTTACCGATGCCATCAACAGTAGTATTATCCACCTGAGAACCATTAACGACTTGGAGCTGGCGAGAGAAAACAAATTGAAGACATCGATTCTCAACAAGAATACGATCCAACCGTACATTTTCGTAGTAGGATCAGAGATAACAACATTGAAAGAGTTTTATGTAAGTTTCGGCAACAATATACTGAAATTTGATTCTTTTTTATCGGCTCTCGATATATGTTTTAAGGTTTTTCAAATATTCCAACTAAAATATCCAAAAGAATCAATCGATAAAAAGAGCCCGACATTAGCCGTGTTTATACAGGATTTAAAAAAATAAAATCCTTCATTCCTCTCAAATCTAAAATATCCCTACTTTTCAATTTCTAAGAACTATACTTACGTTTCAAGTTCTAAGAACTATCCGTACTTTTAAGAAACATTAAGTTTTTAATCTCAACTTTGCTATGACAGCATCCAAGTTCAAAGAACTATACGTACGTTTCAAGTTTTAAGAACTATCCTTACTTTTAAAAACAAGGTTTTTAATCTCAACTTTGCTATGACAGCATCCAAGTTCAAAGAACTATCCTTACGTTTCAAACCCTAAGAACTATCCTTACTTTTAAAAAACTTTAAGTTTTTAATCTCAACTTTGCCATGACAGCATCCAAGTTCAAAGAACTATGCTTACGTTTCAAACCCTAAGAACTATCCTTACTTTTAAAAAAATATTAAGTTTTTAATTTCAACTTTGCTATGACAGCATCCAACTACTACATCCAACAACTATCCTTATCCTAAGAACTTTCCTTAATTTCGACAATTTTTGATGGAAATAGCCCGACATTAGCCGTATTTATACAAAAAAATTCAAGCTTTGGTTAAACTCCACAATTAATCTTTTTAATTCCTTGACATTTAAAGGGTCTGTTCACAAAATTGGATATTTGCCAACAATAACTTAATATGTATGAAAGTAAATCATAATTTTCTGTTCCGTAAGATGTGATGTAATTTATTTTAAAAACAACTGTTAAAAAAAGTAGATATATCATATTTATCATTATATTATAATAGTTAATAAGCATATTTTGTTCATGACAACAGTAAAGATTCATCTAATCTTATCTTATCCTAATGTTATTCCTTTGAAATAATAACTTTTAATTTTGTTAATTTTAGTTATCAAATTGATTGGTCTGTTTAGTACCAAATAAAGTGTTATGAAAATATTTAACAAATCATTTTTTATTTAAAAAAACTGATTTAAGTAATTGGGAAATCAATGTAATCATGAATGTAAGTATTGTTCTTCCTATGAAATGAATATTTGTGTTACCAGACATAAATAAAAGCTGTTGGGGATTTTCTTTGATCCTTGACGAACAAAAATATCAATCAAAGTAAGTTAACACTGATTCTTTATCCATAGAGCAAGGTTTAAATAATGTGTTTAATATTAGAAATTTGCGAAAATTCAATATAATATTTGACATGAAACAACGTCGAAAAAACATTTAAATATTTTGTCGACGATGTTCATGTTAATCAAAGACACTCTAGTAAAGATATAAATCCTCGGTAGCTATATTGGTTTGCCTACAAACTAAACCGGAAACGGACCTCATAAAGTAATTCTTAGTGTGCGTGAAAACACGCACACTAAGACACAATTAATGAGGTCCGGTGCGTGGAAATTTAGTTTATCAGTTATTTGAATTTCACATTTATTCATGGACATAATGTCAAAATTACAAATACAACAATGTAAACAAATGGGTTTTGGAGGGTCATACGTACGAAGGATTTATATCTTCATTAGAGTGTTTTTGATGTTAATATTACGTTGAATTCATATCATTTCTACATTTTTAATGTAAACATTCAATGTTGATTTGATATGACATAACGTCAAAATAACATGTGGTCATGTCAATTTTACGTTGAGTTCATGTCATTTCTACATTTTTAATTCGACATGAAACAACGTCAAAACAACATTTGGTAATGTCAATTTTACGTTGAGTTCATGTCATTTCTACATTTATAATGTAAAAATTCAATGTCAATTCGACATGAAATAATATCAAAACAACATTTGGTCATGTCAATTTAACGTTGAGTTCATGCCATTTCTGCATTTTTAATGTAAAAATTCAATGTCAATTCGACATGAAATAACGTCAAAACAGCATTTGGTCATGTCAATTTTACGTTGAGTTCATGTCATTTCAACATTTTTAATGTAAATGTAAAAAATCAATGTCAACTCGACATGAAATAACGTCAAAACAACATTTGGTCATGTCAATTTTACGTTGAGTTCATGTCATTTTTACATTTTTAATGTAAAATATCAATGTCAATTCGACATGAAATAACGTCAAAACAACATTTGGTCATGTCAATTTAACGTTGAGTTCATGTCATTTCTACATTTTTAATGTAAAATTTCAATGTCAATTCGACATGAAACAATGTCAAAATAACATTTTAATATCATTTTTTGACATTGTTCATGTCCGGATAACATTGAGTTCATATCATTTTTACATTTTTAATCCAAAAATACAATGTCAAGATGACATGTTACAACATCATAATCTCATTTTAATATAATTTGTTGACATTGTTCATGTCAGGATAACGTTGAATTCATATCATATCTACAGTTTTAATCCAAAAATTGTATGAAATGACAATGTACATTTGACAAGTATATAATGTTAAAAGTACATTTGCAATATCAAAAGTGATATGACAGTAATGTCAAAAGTAACATTGCTCAACATCAGCTGGAAAATGTAAGCGAAAACTATCACTTTTACGGTGGTTTTTTACATTTTTTTTTTCGGTGAAGCTCTTCGAAGGGATTTACTCGGGACTTAAAACATCACACTTTTCTGGAAAAAGCTGAGTCTTCAAATATATCAAAATTTTCGTCTTTCGAATTATTATAAAAAAGACACAAATTAACTCTTTGCAAGAAATGTTATAAGGACAGATGCCATAATGAATTAAGAAAATTGTTAAAAGCTAAAGTAGCCATTCGGTGGTTAGCAAAATGATAAAATGTTGCGAGATAGTAATGGGCCAGTTATTATAGCTATCATTGGTTGTGATCATTGAACCTATTGTTTTAAGATTTAAAAGCAAGTAAGAGATTCAAATATGTTATGTTTGGTGTCGAAACTAAGCTGATGAGTTGTAGATTTCTTTTACTAAAAAAACTATATCATTTAACCCAAAACTTTTCTTTAAGTTGATTTTCGTTTTCAATGAACAGTTTTTTGTTGAGTTTACATTTCGGATCATTCCACTGAAAGCGGTCCATTTTCTTTGTTTTCTTACCCTTCAATTTTACTTCCAATGATCGGCTCTAGCCACAAATGCTTGATTCCAAAATTTTCAATAAAAGCTAGAAGACCCAACCTGTGAAAAAATTCCAATGATTGGTTTTAATGATGAAAATCAATGATAGCTACATATACATAACTGGCCCCTGATATGTTAAAATCGTTTAAGATTAGGTAATTTTAAGCTTAATAAATTGCTAAAAATGGCTTTAACATTTTACTAAATCTTGTAAAATTTTGCGTCAATTTAACTAAAATAACGAATTCTCTTCAGAGAAAATTCCGATGCTTATGATTTATTTATGAGTTTGGTGATTTGCATTTTGTACCACGAATAGATTTAGATAACAGATAAGTAAATGTTAATAACAGCCCATTAACAATTCCGTTTAGATGAATTTCATTTAAGGCCAAATTGTAACGATTATTATATTCGCTGATTAAAAGTATTCTATCATATAAATGTTCATTCGTATTACAGCAGATGTGAAAGGCTGGAAGTTATACTTAACATGGGTGATGTCATATGTCAAACGAAATGATGACATAATCCCCCTCTGTTATTCACTGAAAACATCATTTGAAGAACAAGAACCTATCTTTTTTTAAATTTGGGTGGAGTTTCAGAATCTGACAGAGTTCATATCAAAACGAATATACATCAATTTTTTAAAGTATGTATCATAATGCATTTTAATGTAAAGTCTTCATTTTTACAAGTATTACTATTAAACTGAGCATCTTTTTAATGGCTCACGATGGTACTTACATATTTCGTGATCGCAAGAGTCCTTTCTCATTCATATTGTAAGCTGTGATTTTAAATACTGTGCCTGAAGTCGTGCGTGGTGAGCCTTGAAACGAACCAAACAAACAGAGGGTTGATGATCGATCGAGTGAAAAAAAAGAATATTTAAATTGTTCGTTGTTCTTATTTTTATTTAATAATGATATTTTATCCATGTTAAGAATATTAAGTAGATCTCAGGAATATGTGTGAGTTTTGCTGCAATGATGGTGGCCAGCGTTTACACCATTTTTATTACCAATTCAATGACAAACAATTACATATATGTATATGGAGTGTTCCATGGGATGGTAACAATGCAACGAAAACGACTACAAAACGAATTATAATCTTTTGTAAATGCCATCATGATCGATCATCAGAAGATTTGTAGATCTTAAAAGTGTTTGCCTTGATCTATGCAAAAGCGAAGGTACA
Source organism: Eupeodes latifasciatus (assembly GCA_920104205.1). NCBI lineage: Eukaryota > Metazoa > Arthropoda > Insecta > Diptera > Syrphidae > Eupeodes > Eupeodes latifasciatus. Next base: position 171,395,354 of record OV049924.1, on the reverse strand, counting down.
ATGCTTAAAATAGGAGTGATTTTATAGTGACGATACGACTGGTGGCGAGAAATGGGGATGTGCTTTTGTGTTTTGGATAATAAATTCTGACAATTGCATTTATCTGTCTTGATTTTTCGGTATGAAAAGTAGTAAGACAGACGTACACATAATAAATTTACATGAATGATTGATTTTTATTGAAATTAAATTAGTTTCTTCAGTTTTCTATTTTTAACCTTGTATATTTTGAATCCATGCGAAAAAATTTTAATATGATTATGGTTTTGATTTTAATAAACGATCTCAGTATATAAGATGATAAAACACAAAGTGCTGATGGGGCTCTACTTTGTATTTCGTTTCAAAAATCAAAATTTACAAAAACGAATATTTTGCACTCTTTATTTCGTACCTGGTAACTCGGTTTAGAATGTCAAAAGCTTTCGTCAACGGAAAATTTGTTTCTATTGAAATTGAATGTGAGCATCTAAGAATGTTAGTTTTTTTTGAAAATTTAAATTAAAATAACATTTTAAGCAAATAAATTTAATTAAAGGGATACAAATAAGCACATAAAACAAAAAAAAAAAAAACAAAAAAGAAATATTGTTTTCCTTCTCTCCTTTTTATTTATGTTTTGAACACAATATACTTTCTTTTGCACTGCAGAGGTCTGCAATAGATCTTGCTGTGGTTTGCTGTGACATGCCAATGGAATAATCGTGTCAAATTTGATGCTAATAGCCTCCTTGCCCTAAATAATGTAAGGTGAAACCTAGTTTTAGATGGCTTGAACGGCATTTTACCTTAAAGGAGCAGAGAATTCAACTTGTAATTGCATTTAAGACACACACAAAAGCGTCCTTCGAAAGCCGAAAGTTCTGTACAAAACTAAAATAATAATATTGAATCTTTTCCATCAATAAAATTTAACCTTTTTCATAATATTTTATTTGTCCGTTATAACTTATAATTTGTCTGTCAATTCGCTCTTCATAGCTTTCGGTATCCATCCGAAGAACCACTGAATCCATTTATTTTTGTTATAATAATAATGTTTGTATATTATATTCTTTCTTTTAAAATATAACTTTTCTCTTGACTGCAAAAATTGATTTGTTATGATTTCTCGATTTGACATAAGAAATAATTCGATACTCGAAAAAACTAACCCGGGAAAGGGGAAAAAGTATTTAGTACTATTTTTTCAGTTTCGAATGTCTTACAGATTACGAAATCAAATTCGGAACGAAAATCAGTTTCCAATAGGATTGTCTTTTGAAACGAAATACAGATAAGGCCCCTAGGTTTTTTTTTCTGACGGTTTTGAAATCTAGTAAACATATTAAGAGGAATGCAGATAAGTAAAGGAAGGCAGATATATGTTGAAGCCCAAAAGTGGAACAGAATACACAAGTGGAAACTGTTTTTTAATTCATATAACATGCTATACATTTTTGGCAGTACAATGTTGACGCAAGCCTTCACGAAAGTGTATTGAAATAATGACCAAATTACAACCTCCCGTTCGGTTTGTAATTGTCCGGCGTTAATGAGTGTTTGATCGTATTTACGATTTTGTGTAAGTATCTAAAAGCGCGATCACATTTGTAAAACCAAATTTAGCTTTAAACCTCGAGCGTTGACTCCGTCATCTTTGTAACTGATTTACGAAGTATAAAATATTACGTATTTTAAACAGAACCACAATTTTTTTGATTCAATAATTTAGAGAAAAGAATATAGAGAAAAAAGAAAATTCAATTAAATAATTCATATTTAACTTCTTTAATTTCCAATTTAAATTTCTATTAAAATAAAATAACTGGCAATGAATTATCAAACGCCCGACCGAATAAAAAAAAGATCTATGTAATTTTGCTTTGGCCTCTCGTTGTTTGACGTTTACGATAATACGATATAAGGCGATAGCAACACCTGCCTTATAATGGCTAAACCACAACCACGCGTGAGATTGCTCTGGCTTTTGACAGGCTTTTTACTGACTTTATACGACATTTTACGATATCATGTGTCATAAAGCGCGAATTAAGCGTTTGCATAACGTAATGTAGCTTCAAACCTCGGGCACTTACACTTTTTTAATTTATTCAATTATTACTTACGTTTTTGTATAAATTCAACAACAGAAGGGAAGACACTATTGCTGTACACAGATTCTAAAATAAAACAAACAAAATTGCAGCGACAACAATTACAGTTGTCAGATGTCAAAGAGCGACAAAATAGAAAATAGATATAATGGGTGATTTTTTTGAGGTTAGGATTTTCATGCATTAGTATTTGACAGATCACGCGGGATTTCAGACATGGTGTCAAAGAGAAAGATGCTCAGTATGCTTTGACATTTCATCATGAATAGACTTACTAACGAGCAACGCTTGCAAATCATTGAATTTTATTACCAAAATCAGTGTTCGGTTCGAAATGTGTTTCGCGCTTTTTTATCGACAAATTTTGTTCAGCGATGAGGCTCATTTCTGGTTGAATGGCTACGTAAATAAGCAAAATTGCCGCATTTGGAGTGAAGAGCAACCAGAAGCCGTTCAAGAATTGCCCATGCATCCCGAAAAATGCACTGTTTGGTGTGGTTTGTACGCTGGTGGAATCATTGGACCGTATTTTTTCAAAGATGCTGTTGGACGCAACGTTACGGTGAATGGCGATCGCTATCGTTCAATGCTAACAAAGTTTTTGTTGCCAAAAATGGAAGAACTGAACTTGGTTGACATGTGGTTTCAACAAGATGGCGCTACATGCCACACAGCTCGCGATTCTATGGCCATTTTGAGGGAAAACTTGGAGAACAATTCATCTCAAGGAATGGACCGGTAAGTTGGCCACCAAGATCATGCGATTTGACGCCTTTAGACTATTTTTTTGTGGGGCTACGTCAAGTCTAAAGTCTACACAAATAAGCCAGCAACTATTCCAGCTTTGGAAGACAACATTTCCGAAGAAATTCGGGCTATTCCGGCCGAAATGCTCGAAAAAGTTACCCAAAATTGGACTTTCCGAATGGACCACCTAAGACGCAGCCGCGGTCAACATTTAAATGAAATTATCTTCAAAAAGTAAATGTCATGGACCAATCTAACGTTTCAAATAAAGAATCGATGAGATTTTGCAAATTTTATGCGTTTTTTTTTTAAAAAAAGTTCTCAAGCTCTTAAAAAATCGATATTTGGGCGTTGAGCTCGAGTTTACGAAATTTACGATCTAAAGCGAACCCAAAGCTTGAGGTAACATTTCAGATTGGCTCAAAGGAGTCCATTGTTTCTATTCAATATGTCAAAGTCAGCACGACCGAACGTTGATTGTTTCTTTTCAATATGCTTAAGTCGGCAGGAGCGAATGCGTGATTGTGGTTTAGCTATTATTTGAAATGCCGACCGAACGCTAGGTTGTGGTTTGGCTATTAAAAACACACAACGCGGTATACAATAATACAATAACGTATTGCTGAAAGAAGCCTTTAAATCTTTATTTTACGATATGATTATCTGACGATGTTCATTTGTGGCTGAGATAATGTATTTTCAAGCCGCCTGCCTGCGGAAGCTTTTGCCAAAAAAGATAAAATATTTTCTATGGTAAATATTATGTAACTGCGAAAATGTGAATTAGCTTGATGAAACAAAATTGATATATCAATAACATTATGATAAAATAACGAACTTTTTAAATAAATACACACGTCCTAAAAAAAGGTTTTTACTCGTTCTGAAAATTCGATGAACTCTACTAGTTCTTCTTGTATACATACCTAGAGCAATATTGTAGCTTCTTTTGGCCAAGTTAAAAATAAAGGTGTTACTTACATCCGCCCACTAGATCAAGCCCATTCAGATCGTGCAAACTATTTGATGTTAGCACGAATTTTATAATGTAGATATATTGTGTATACTTATAGCTTTCATCGGCTCACGCCAACATCAATATTGGAGAGGTCTAACATTAACCACTGATGACGTGCTGTGTCTGGGACGACTCTGCTTGTGCTTGATGCTCCCTTCAAAGGATCAATCGACGCGTTTAGCTAATATAAATCAAATTCGATTTGCCGCGCCATGCCGACGACGCCATCCACCCGCCCCTCTAACCACTACTATCGCGCCGCCATTGGAGTGTTGTGAGTAGTGATGTGTTGTTTATTTGCAAGCAAATTTCCGCACATTCGTCGCCTTTGCATTTATATGTAGTACATCAACGCGCACCGTCCGGTCCGTCCGTCGTTACTGAAAATATCTGTGGTACATGATAGTATATGGTCTGGAATATTTCTTATCCATAAATAAACACGTGCCATGACGCATCGACGATCTTGTGTTAACTATGAAAATACTACTTGATTGCCATTAGACATCATAAGAACTCAACAGAAATAGGGAAACGAAGATATGCTTTGCTCCATGGGTATCATCTTAAAGTAAAAATAATCGGAGCAGTCGTAGGTGTAAGTTTTTAATTTATATACATACTACGCGAAAGCCGAATAATTCCGTTCTCATTCCTCTGGGAATGGGATCTTTTTTTTACACTTCAGAATTTCAGAAAGTAGTTAGCTTATAGCAAGCTTCAAACTACGATCAGAGGCTCATCATAAGTGCATGTGTTAGTTGTTAGTAAGATAATAATACAATTAAAGCCTAACACACGCACATAATACAAAACATAATTAACATTTAACATGAATTATTACAAAATAAAAAAAATAAAATAAAGAAGTTTACAATAGTGGAGCACTGGTTCTAAACAATGATTTTAATCCCACCTTATTTAAATTTAAATCTATCGATGAACAGTTTAAGTTACATATATAAAATGCTCATTCGACTTAAAGCTTCATTCTTCCCATAGTTAGTTCTATGGAAGTCAATATGTATAAAATCAAATGAACGTAGATGATGAGTTCCGCCTCGGTAATTCAAATGTACACAAGATAGCAAATAAGGTGCATCAATTTAACCATTAATGAGTTGATGAAAAAATACTAAGTCATTATTAACACGCCGCCGTTGATGGAGAGATTGCATTTGAAGAAGCAGAATACGATGTTAATAGGGAGGCAGATCATAAGGATCTTCCCAAGGAAGACCCTTTAGGGCAAAGCGAATGAAATTATTTTGAATTGATTCAATACGTTTTCTATAAATTTCGTAATAAGGAGTCCATACTTGCGATGCATATTCATGATGAGGACGAACATGGCAATTGTACAAAGAAAGAGTAACATAGGGATCATTGAATTCCTTTGCCCAGCCTTTTATAAAACCAAGCATAAACTTGCCTTATTGACAATAAAATTAATGTGATGTGTAAACTCTAAGTTGGAACAGAAATAAACAACTAAATCTTTGAATTTGGAGACGCGATAGAGTTTTTGCTGTGATATACAATAATCAAATACACTAACGATTCGTTTTTTAGTAAAAGTTATCGTCTGGCATTTTAAAGGGTTGAGGGCAAGGCTATTTTTCCCACAAGGATACGACGATCATGGGTGGACTTTATAATCTTAAAAATGTTCATGTCATCAGCAAAAATGAGAACTTCACTTGAGCGTAGACATGACGATACGGCGTTAATAGACAGGATGAACAAAAAAGGCCAAGATGGCTTCCCTGAGGGAAGACCAGATTGAGCAACAAAAGGGTCAGAAAGACAATTTCTAAATTTTACCTCATAGGATCTGTTTTCAAGGTATGATTTGATCCAAGCTAAAAAAAATGGTGGGAAACCAAGAGCTTTGAGTTTAAATAAAACAATTCCGTGGCTAAGTTGGTCAAAAACTTTAGAAAAGTCAGTGTATATGCAGTCAACTTCATAACCTTGTTCTAAAGCGTTTGAACATATGTTTAAGAATGTGAGGAGATCAGTAACGGTTGATCTTTTTTTCACAAAACCATGTTGCTGTTCGAAAATGAGATTTTTACTAAAAAATGCTACACTTTCACCAACAACTTGTTCAAACAATTTAGGAATGCAAGAAAGCTTTGCAATGGGCCTGTAGTTTGTTATATCCGCCTTGTTTCCTTTCTTGAAAATTGGTGTTAGAAATGACTTCTTCCATATACTGGGAAATTTGCCTGTTTTAAGAGAAAGTTTGAATAAGAACGTAAGGGGTTCAACTAAAGCATTACTACACTTTTTTAATACTATCGGGGGAATACCATCGGGACCCGGCTGAGCAGTCATCATTCAACGCGGATAAAAGATCCAGGACCGTACTCTGTAGCACAGTGATGTGACTACAGCTAGTTTGCGAAAAGGAGTGAAGATTATGAAAATATACTTCATCAACTTCTTGAGGGCTCTTAACAAATGACTCGCGGAAATTTGTTGCGAAAGAGTTACAGATATCAACAGTTTTATCTAACGAAAAAGTACAGAAAAATGTCATCTTTTCAATGGTGGTGAGTTCTCAGTTCTCACCTTTAGACCAAACTCAATGTCTATCATTTGTCAATTTCGGTAACAATTCAGTTAGGATTTTCATACGAGCATTTCTTCATTTGATGCAAAAGTTTATTCGGTTTTTGTAGTTAATTTTGTAGTTGGTTTCGTTTGATATGGACAAAGATTTGAAATACTTTTAAGTTTTCTACTGAATCATAGAAAATCTCATCTATAAGTCTTCTGATTGACAAATTTTAATGGCAATTTTCAAGTATGTCACTTGGTTCTCTATATTTTTGCGTAACAATGCCAGTGTTGTTTTTTTAAACTTCAATATAGTACAGTCAAAAATTGACAAAAATTCTATAGAATCAGTACGACTGAACATTTTTCAAAATAATTTGAAATTAAAACTAAGAAATTATCCAAAATGTATACAAATCAAAATTGTTATTAGATTGAAATAAAACAAGTTTCTGTTGAGTTTGGTAGTTGTACTTCCACCTGTACTTTTAATCAGTTCGATAATTAGTTCCGGTATGAATTCTACAAGCTTTTGATTAAGTTCAACGATATTTCGGTAAACTTAATTTCAAACAATAAGGATTCTTTGTGTTTGGACTTTAACTGATGACCACCACCATTAACTGTGGGTACTAACCATCCCCAAGTATATTTAATAATGTTTAGATCAGATGAGTACGGCAGTTATTGAAGGAAGTGCAAATTTTGCTTCCCTGTCCAAGCTTTTATTATGCGTTTCGTAATAACTGATAGCTTTCAATATAACAACACCTATTTCACAGGCTTTGAACATCTTTTTATTTTCTCAAACCGTGAAAATAAAAGATTGACTCATTAGGTCCACCGAAATTAAATAGTTATATCGTTTGAAAAAAGCCACGTGACAACATTCTTTTCCCAGATTATTTGAGTTTTGAAAAACTCTAATAGCTACCTCCCCACTGTTAGTTACGTAGCGTTTTTTTAAAGTTAAATTCGTTTAAGATGGCTTCAATTGTATTAACTCAATTGTTGAAAGACTAGTGATTACGCCCATTTTTACCCAAAAATCACAAGAATAAGATGGACACCTTAAAATTACTCGTGTTCTTGGAACTATTTCTACAAGCAATTTAAAATGTTATATACACGTCAAGAAGGTTACAACCGATTTCAAATCTCGCAACAACTTATTTAAAATGATTTGTTCAAAACGAAAGGGACAACATATCGAAACATCTCTTCGAATCCACAAGGCCCTTGCTAAAGAGACGCTTCAACAACCGTTCAACCGTTTTAAAGTGGACTACTAAAAAGAACCTTTCAAACATTGACACAGCTATCAACAAGTGCTTTAGAACTGCAACATGTGCCCTTAAATCGACAAATGTGGAATCCCTAAGAGTCGAAGCAGGCTATATATCTTTTGAAGAGACAGCAAAAAGAAGGGCAATTAATCTTATAATTAAGGCCATTGTTACCGCCTTTCTTTCTTTCGAAATTATGGAAAAAATTCTTACATCAGCCAAAAAGACAAAAACGCGCTTGGTATCTGCGCTGGATAACATTGTCTCACTCTCAATAACGCCCAAAATTATTTCCCATATCGATATGTCCCGAGTTTCCGACAATATCCCTTCATGGAAACGCAATTCTCTCCAAATTGATAGCAGTCTCTCCAGACATAAAACTGTAAACACATCCGACACAATGTACAAAAGGCTTCATGCAGAATTAATAGCTGAAATTATAGCAGACAGAATATTTGACACCGATGGTTCGCAAAAAGAAGACCTTGGTGTTCCTATGTGGTAGTAGAATATCAACACGACGCGCAGTCTTCTACTATTAACCAAACTCAGCTTATGGAATATGCAGATCAATTTCTCCAAATTTCAAGCAAATGCCGAGCTAGCTGCAATTTTCAAGCTCAACAAAGTTCTGAACATTCCTTAAATCTAACAGATAACCTTGGTATACTTAAAGGATTGATTAATGTGACAAATAAATGTCCATCTCTCCAAATTTTAAGCAACTGCTTGTACCACCATACAAATATTATGCTTGCTTGGATACGCGGACACTGTGGAATTGAAGGTAATGACGCCGCTGACCTCGCAGTGAAAAACGCTACTCGCTACCCCCTTATCGAACAACCGAAACTGCACTATCTGTTGAAAAAGGCACATCTTCAAAAACAAACAATTGCGGTTAAGCAGCTGAAATTCTCGTCAACGTTCTAAATCCTTCAGATATTAATTCAATCCGTCAATTTTTGACTAAGTGCCACCATAAGATTGAAACTCTTTTTGTTACATATGTACATAATTACGTCTAATGTAATAATTTTATACCATTGTTTGACAAATTCGGTTCAGAATTTAAGGTATTTCGAGAAAAATCAGGAGATTATATTCCGGGAATCGTTGGTGCGATAGATGGATGCAATATTAAAATTAAACAGCCGGTCTAAAATCGTATTGATATTACTGAACTTATAAACTAATCTAAATCTTACTTATAGCTAGCTTTCTTAAGAACAAATATAACACACAATAAATAAATGAGGTGGGTCCGTTGAGAACTAGGGCCTAGTGACTTACAACTCTCAACCATTCTTGTGTGCGAGCAATGTTCTCAGGGATGGAGGGGACCAAAAGTTTTAAGGCGAACCCAAACGGTTAATTTGAGAAAGCACTTTTCATGACAAAAATTACTCTTGGATTATTTGTCAGTTTCTCGCAAGAGGCAGTACCCGTAAAAAAAGCTTAAGATGGCACAGGCAGGGATTGAAACCAAGCCATCTGGCATGAAAGTCCTACGCACTAAACATCACTCCTGGGGTACTACATATATATTCCTTAACAAGAAGGGACGTAAATGCAATTGGACGAATATGAAAGGGGATGATAATTCGCCTTTTTTAGGGACAAAATGGACAAATGCTTTCTTCTATCAATTTGGAAATAGGCCTGTAGAGCAGGAAAGATTTAAAATCTTACGCAGTGATTTTGCCAGTGTTGATGACCACCTCATCAGAACAATAGGAGGGATACTTTCCGGGACTGTGGATTTGTGAATGTGAAGGTCTTTCTGTAATCTTGCAACTGCAATCTTGCACTAAAAAATTCGTTGCAAAAATCGTTCATACGTTCCTAAGTAAAGTTTGTATCGAACTGGCCGAGCCTTACAACCTTGGTGGTTCGTGCTTTTCCAAATATAAACAAATTAACGAATGTAACCCTTTGTACTGCGAACTTGCCTTACCGAAATAGGTATTTATCGCTTATAACTGCGCAGGAGAAAGGTTTAAATAAAAGAGTTGTTTTTTAATTTACAATTTTCCCAATAAATGCGTTTAGTTTCGGATGGAAGGCTTCTTTTTTTACATATTAAGAATGCAGGATTCACTGGGCTGTCAATACATTTGTGGTCCTTCAAGCCGGATTTATTTATTTTTATTTTGAATAAAAATCACATCTTAATTTTATTCATATTTTATTTATTCCTCTTTGCTAGCCATGCATGAGATCAAGACAAATGCCTCAAATCTCTTTAAAGATTTAGTAACTTAAAGTTTCTAAAAACTCGTTAACCTCGTGTGAAAGGAGATTTAATTAAAAATAAAAATGAAAAATAAATAATCTCAAATGACCTAAAATCTTTTATTTTTTTGTTAAATTGAATTAACATTATTGATGCGGGTGTCGAGTGTCTTTAAGATAAGCACAAAATGAATCAATGACATGTCATTAGATCAATAATTTAAAGCGTCGAATTCTGGTAGGTCCAACAACAAACGATAACAACAAGCATAAGAAAAGCTATGTATATTTAACGCGGTATTATACCCATTAAATTAATCGCCATTATAATAATCACGTTTTTTTATTTTTATCCGAAACAAATAAATGCACTTCATTATTGTCAATTCACTAAATCACATTTAAAAACATTTAAATTTTAAATTACCTACATATCTGTGATTTACATGCGTGAGCTAGGAAAGCGGTTGGATTTACTAACATTTAGTGACAGGAAAACTGATATACACAAAGTGCATCTAACACCAGATTGGAATTTCTGTCTATATTATCAAGACATTAAGGTCTGCTTGCATTAAGTGGAATATTTTAAATGAAATATCCAAAAAATTAAACAACTATGTATATGAAACGAAACTGATTTTGAATGGGATGAAAGTAAATCAAAAAATAAATGTGATTTATTTTACAAATTTACTAAGCTGACATTATGGTTTGGTTTGCCTTGTCTTGAAGTTTAAATTCAGAAATCGTCTTATTCGACCATCTAGTTTCTGTGTCCTATTGACCATCAGAACGTTTTGGACAAAGTTATCACTTTTGTTTATTCTTTCCTTTTATTTTCTTTACCTTCACTTAAATACTTATGTATAACTGCCTCCTACATAAGCACATACATAAGGTGGTTTTTTAGTCCAAGATCGAAACACGAATTGTTGTCACGTAAGCTTGTTTGGTCGGTGTGGCCTGCATTTGAATACCTTAATCTGACGTTAATAGACGGTAATGAACATTTTTCAAAAAATTTATGTGACACCATCGTGAGGAGTGTAGAGCGAGGGGCATACAAAAATAATAGCAATTTTACTAAAACAAGATAAAAACAAAAATCATTCAAAATCACACAGTTAAGCCCAAGAACTAAACTTGTTTTTGTTTTTTATATGATAACTTCATATACATATTCTTTTGAATGTGAAGTCCATCCGGTGAGCTTTAGAAATAATTTGGATATTCAAAAAAGAATTGTTAAGAAGCCTTTTAAAAAAAAGGATTATATGTGCACAATTTTAAACATTGCTGTTTCCCACATAAGCCGCGGTCTTCTTTTACTGACCCACGTCGCCGCCGCCGCCGTCCAAAAGGCAATGCGTTCGAAGCCTTTTGGGGTTGGAGAGTTAATGTTTATTCGCTTTACATGACCCACTCATCTAAGTCGTTGTGCTTACATTTCTTTGACCTGATCTGTAACGCTGTGCAGCTTGTACAGTTGTTCGTTGTATCTTTTTCTTAAGCTTAATATAGACAATTTGAAGATCTTCTAATATTTGCATATTTTTTGCAAAATATTTTAACCAATTTTCTATCAACCATGGGTAGAAACACGTTTCCATCAGTCAAAAGTGACAGAACAGTGGTCGGCAAATTTTCTATGCAAAAATTGGCAGACTTCTTACAATCGTTTGTTCTCGTTTAAGCACCCAATTTTTTGTATTTTAAAATAATGGACGATTGTCCACTAATTGGATATTGGATGATGTTATTTCCAAACAACAACATCCAATTTTAAATTGGCAGAAAGTTTTTGAGTAAGAAACAAAAACATTTGTCGAAAAAATTGTCTTCCAATGAGTCTACCAATTCTATTGTTTTCTTAAATTTCCCAACAGTGTAAACCAAAAACACTCTAATAAAGATATAAATCCTCGGTAGCCACCTTGATTTGCCTACAAGCTAAACCGGAAATCGGACTCATAAACTCATTTAAGTATGCGTGTCATTTCTTATCTAAGTTATGAAATTTCCCCTAAAAACTCAGTAGTTGATTCTATGTATGCGTGAAAACACGTCAATTTTTCTCGTTGAATTTGAAGGATTTATATCTTCATATAGAGTGTTTTTGGTGTAAACAAACAATAATTAATAATTGGAAGATACAAAATTGTTAGTCGATTTTCTACCGAAAAATTGTCTAATATTTGGATAAAATCAACCCACCGCATAAACAGAAAATTTTCATTTGATAACAAATTAGCAATTGTCACCTAATTGGATGCTATTGGAAGGCTTTTGACAGTTCGGCCAGTATTGGAAGATCTTTCAATCTCCATTTATGCAGACGGAACCAAAAATTACCCGGAGAATGAATGAATTTATTTGGTTTTGCCCTCATTGATCACTAAAATAATCTTCTCCGGTTCCATCGCAATGCTCACATACGCACCACCGACATCAAGCTTTGATCTTCCAATTATTTCAATATCATTTTTGTATACTAGTAATTGACGGACTTTTGGATGATTATGCCACTACTGTCCACTATTAAGTTTTGCAGATTTATTTCCGGAACAATGTTTGAGAAATACCATAAAAATGCATGCATGTCTGGTCTAAAAAAACATTGACTTCAAAAGCATTATTGTGATCCTGAACGGACAAGTTTGACAGTGACGCCAAAAATAAACGTTGCTCTGTAAAGCTCTTCTTTATAAAGATGATGATACGCGGTTATGCAATCGATGAAGAGATGTGTACAGATTTAAAATTCCTGCTTTTTCCAAGACCTGCCGTAGTGTGAATATTTGGTTTAAGATCGACTTTCCTGGTCTGCAGCCACACATGACCTATCAGATTGTGGACAAACGGCTTCAGATGTTCACATAATACGGCAGCAACGATTTTATAAGCAATGTACAGGATACTGATGTCTCTGCACAGGGCCGTCCGCGTCGAGAGGAATTCCGGGCCCGGGACGGAAAAATCTCGGGCCCCCCATATTTACCATTTTTTTTTTTTAAGTTTATGCCTACTGATATGGTACGTTCTAATTTCAATTACGAATATCATGAAATTGGTTGGAATTAACGGAAATAATCATTTTTTGTTTGCAAAATGAACCGAAAAAAGTGTAAATCATCAAATCAATCTTACGGGTATCGTCCAGTTTAGTTGAAATGGAGGATGAATAGAAAATAATACTACATGCGATTAGATCAGAATCCGGACGGAATCATATATTCAATTCGATATTGCCAACGACATGTTAGTAACTGGTAATACTGTCGATTAACTATTAAAAAAAATAGCATGAAGATCTACATATTACCTACTATCAAAATAAAATAGAGCGAAGTAAAAGTATTTGAAATTTGTCTTAAAAAAAAACTATGTATTTTAAAAGTTTTACATTAAATACTCTTTATTGTTTTTCTTTATATTAAAATATTATTACAATGTTTTATTAGAGTTAGTTTGCATTCAATGAAATATTTTCTTTTGGCAAACGAGCTTTCCTAGCTTTCTGAGCAGCAAAACAACTTATAATTGCGTCGAAATTCAATTTCCTTGCCAAAGGTGCTTCGATGCATAGTGTAGCAAGTCTGGAAACACGATCTTGTGATGAGCACGAACGATGAAACTTCTTTGTTCTGGCAAGGACGCTAAATGAACGTTCGGCACTAGCTACGGTTACAGGTATGGTGGAACACACACGGAGAGCAACACAAATGTTGGGGAAAATCGTCTCCAAGTTCTGGGAACAAATAGCATTGAGCAAACTCAATGGCGGAAGTTCTGCTTTAAAATTGGCTTCATAAATGTGTTTCAGATGAATTATTTCTTCTTTCAACTCTTGAGACACATGCGAGTTATACTTTTAGATGAACCCTGTAGCGGAATTTGTAATCTCAAGTTTGTCCATTGTTGAAAACTGTCATAAAAATGAAAATGTAGCATTAAAATTTTTCATCGTATCGAACCGACGAGAAATTCCACATATAATTGAATCAACTATGACGTAAAAGGTGTTTCTCTTGAAATTTATTTCTTCGTCTGTTTCAATTTGCTTTCCAGTTCCTCGGTTTTCTTCAAAATGTCTCTTTAATTGCCTTTTTCGGTTCGATGGGAACGATTCTGGAACATCCCCCAATCCAGTAGCAACTGCTTTGCATTCAGATGAAAATTGATCTCATCCGTTTCGAATAATGTTTAAATCGAAGATCAAGTTGTCGAGATCTCGAATTTCAACGTCAATAGTACTGTTTCTGGCTCGAAGAAGGAAACTTCTTTCATTTATTGCTCTAAGAACCTTGCACCAAATCAAAGACATCAGGACGCATTAAAATTTGTGCATATATTTTAAAACACCATTTTCATCTCTTCGAGCGTTAGTAGTTAAATTAATATCACTTAATGATGTTCTTAGGTTTTTCAAATGATTTGCAAATGGTTTCACTGCCTCAATTCTAGCTGACCATCTTGTATCGGAGGGTTGTGAAGGGATCCGGGCACATTTTTTTTAAGAATGTCACAACGTTGGGCACTGCTGCTAAGCAAGTCCAAACTCTTTTGAACAACACCAACAAATGTGATTGCCGCAGTACAACATCCCGCTTAATCGACTCCACACAAGTTAAGGCTGTGAGCTGCTCATGGTGAATACACGAAAAATATGACTTTGTGCATTATACTGTCCTTTCATATTGCTTCCATTGTCACAGCCTTGTGCACAAATATCTTCTAAAGGGATTCCGTTCTTTACCAATGTTAAGCAGATCAAAGCAGCTATTGCGGTGCCAGTTTTTTTTTGTTGCAATCGACAAATTCCAAAAACCGTTCTTAGATGGTGAACACATTTTCTTCAAAGCGCAGATATCGCAAAATAAATGTGTTTTGTTCCACATCACTTGAATCGGGTGTTGCATCGAAAATTATAGCGAAGTATTTGGCGTTTTCTCTCTCCTACAAAATAGCTGAATTCACATGTTGGGCACAAATTTTAATGAACTCATTTTGAATCTAAACGGAAAGGTAGTGGACTTGGAAACGTTTGTGCTCTTGTTGTGAAATTCTTACTTTTTCTAAGTGCTCCTTACGTAAGGGGTCATAATGACTAATTAATTCCAAAATGCCCAAAAAATGTCCATTATTTGGCTCTCCAATAAGATTGCTATCGCCTATATTCTATATAGAATTCCTTGCTATTTTTGTATGGCTGGTACACACTTTGAAGTGACTTGATACCCTTCAAATCTTCAGTAAACAATTTATTCAAAATATTAATTAAGTAAGAAAAGCGAAACAATTTATTATAACTTTCTTTCAATAGTTGCCCAATTTGTCATTAAATATAAACAAAAATGTACGCCAATAATAATCAGGGGCCCAGATCGGCAAGCTTGTGACTGAAAGACTGGTAGATAACATGCAAATAGGGGCCCGATTGCGAAAGCATGAACGATTTTAAATTTTCGGGCCCCTAAAAATAAGTTGGAATAGGTATGTTGATGATGAATTTAGACTGCCTATATTAAATAAAAACACTCTCCTCGTTGCTTTAAATTTTACGGGCCCTGTCTCTGCATGTAGGCGCAGTTTAGAGGACCTCCTTTCTTAAGAATCGGTCCAAACTATGCTGATATGCTTTCTCCGGACTTTATTTTACAAATAAGTTGTCCTTACCAAGTCAAGCGTTTAAAAAAAAAATAAAAGGAAATTACATATTTACTTAACCTCTTATCAACTTACAAAAATAAGATTAAAAAACAACTCTCTCACTGTTTCCGCCCGGGTTCGAACCGGGGACCTTGTGCGTGTGAAGCACACGTGATTTTTTTTTTTTTTTTTTTAAATTCATTTTTATTAATTCATTCTTAAGACTATCTTAAAGCTAGACAAAAATTCATAAAACTAGCCTAATTATCTATAACTTACAACTAACTTACTGGTCCCATACGGACACTCTAAGTTAAACAATAATACTTAATGCTAATGCCTTTCGGCCCTAAGATCTATTTAACTTCAATTCATTTTATTTATATTTGTCTTCATTAGAAAATTTAGAAAAAACTAATGTCAATAGAAGCACACGTGATAACCACTACACTACGGAAACTTCTTCTTAACCAACCAAGATTTTATTTCACAGGGTGAGTTGACTGAAAGTTGACGAAAAGGTAATCTCAATAGAACGTTTTATATTTTAATACTATGACAGAAATTCACACGAAAAATGTATAACACATAGAAACTTGTAGCAATATGAAATTTGTATATTAATGGGGTTTCCATGGGTATATTCAGATTCCCGTCGTGGAACATGATTGGAATTATTTTGTTTTTTGTCATGGTTAAGTGTAACTCTGTGTACGTGTCAACGGTTGCAGTATAACTGTCAAATTTCCATCTTGACATTTTTTTTATAATTGTATTAGTATTAGAAATAGTGCAAAGACGGGTAAACCTGCCGAATAAATAAAAAGGTGAAATTTGTGTTTTGACAGATCTAGATCAAAAATAAATTGATTTACTTTACCCATGGAAAATCCCACAATTTTGTTTTGAATGCTGAACGAAATGAAAACAATCCTTAGATATTAAAATTGTGTCTATGACTTTTTGCATCGCATATATGTGCATATAGGTAAGGTTAGGTTTTATGGGGCGATGCATCCGTAAAGGTCCAGAAACATTTCATTTGGATCACTTTGGATCCGGCCGTTGGCGTTGGTGGCGAATATATTCTTTCAGAGTTTCTCGTAGCGTAGAGCGAAACTTACTTTTTCTTCTGCATAAGGTCCCCATAAATATATGTATGTGTTAAGTTCAGGGCCGGCCCAAGCCAAACTTGCGCCCTGTGCAAGATTTGTAGAAAGCGCCCCTTTTTTATATTTTTTTTACACATAAACTGATACACAAGCATAAGCCTTTCCCAGATTACCCAGGAGGTAGACTTTCAATGCGTTTTTTTTATTGAGGTATCCCCAGGAGGCCTAAACCATTAAACTAAAACGCAGCGAAGAAATGAGCAGAGGGGAAACTTTTAAACTTGGAAACTTACTTTTCTGGCCTTACATTTTGCAAATTCAGAAATGAGATCATCAAAGTCTAAAGAATTTAATAATTTCTTTTCAATGGACATTATAGATAAACCTACCAATCTCTCTTGAGTCATGGTTGTCCTAAGATAATTTTTAATAATTTTAAGTTTAGAAAAACTACGTTCTCCTGAAGCTACCGTGACCGGGATTGTATTAAGGATTTGGAGAGCAGTTACTAAATTCGGAGCAAAATCTTCAAGGTTTGAACTAAAAATAAAATTTAACATATCTAAACTTGAGCTTTGTGGCGTAACAAGCTGGGATATTACGGTTAACTCTTGAAACAATTCTTCTCCATCTAAATATTTAAAACTACTTTATGTTAAAACATTCTGCAAATTAAGGCATGAAGCACGTACATTTTTATTTTTTAAACATTCGCTTATGTTACTCAAAAATGTAAAATTGATACTATACGTATCAAACCTTTCAAGTATTTGAAAAAAAAATTCAACTTTGAATCTTTGTTTCGGCTAATATAGTTTCAGGACATTCATCAGCATAAAGTATTTTTCTCCGTTGAGATCGCAATGATGAAGCTACAAGAAACATATTTGGTATTTCTAGGGAACTAGCAATACGATCGGTTAATTGAACATACCTACTCATTAAATTTTTCATCGGAACGCATTAAAATCAAACTGTTTTTTGAAAATTTAGAATGAAACAACAACAACTTGTGTGTGCTACCACCAAGTTTGGCTGGAGTTATAGCTATTTCACGGGGGCCAACCCGATCATCAGACTCCTTTAGTGGTGCTTAATCGCTTTATGTTCTGTTGTTAATCTTATGTTAAACTGTTTTTTGTATTTTCTAAAACTGTTATGCCAGTTGACAGATTAACGGACGAACTTTGCAAATATTTACTAGTTTAATTTATATTTTCTAAAATATCAAACCAAATTAGCAGGCAGCAAATAAATGTAAAATCAAAAATTTTATTTCCTAACAATTCTGCAATGTTTTTTGCCTCTAGATTTCTTAATTCTATAGGGCTTCATATATTTCTTGAATTGAAAAAAAGTTAAACAAACATTGAATTGTATCGAAAATTTTAACTGCATAAAATGAGAACCGAGCAGCATCATTAACCACTAAATTTAAGGAATGCGGGCAACATGGAACCAAAAATGCTCTTGGTTCCAGGGTTCGAATTCGATTCTGAACACCCGCTTCTTTTCCTTTCATATTCATATTCGAACCATTATCATAACTTTGGCTTGTCTTGTCTTCAAAATACGTCACTTCTATTAAAAACTGGTAGCTATTTATTTAATATTAATTAACCAACAAAGCGAAAAAACAATTGAAACAATCTGCATTCTGCACCAGACTAGATATACATTAAAAGTAGCCGTTACAATAGTCATTAACTTTCAAACAAAAAAAAAAAAACAAACTGCCTGCGCAAGAACAATTCGACTCCAAATAGAATCATCCCTCTTTAATTTTTAAGCTCTATGCTCCTTTTCCATTCTATTAAAAATTTCATCTCCTGTAATCAGGCACTTAACTCTTACACAGTGTGCAATAAGAAAACCTGCACGCTCTGATCCATATGATTCCGTATAAATAAGTTTTTTTTTAAATATCTCCCATGTTAGTTTCGATACTCAGTGTGCAAAAAAGAAAACTTGCACATCCATTCACCATTATTTGTAGCAAAGACACCTACCTACCTAATTTCCAAATATATCACCCTGTTCATACAAGAGAAAAAATCTCAACACAAAAAAGTTCCATGCCACCTCATATGTGCAAGATATATTTTATGCACACCGAGTCCCAAAATTAACATAGAAGTATGACGAAGCAAAATACTTATTTATATTGAATCGTATGGGCTAGAACGTGCAGGTTTTGTATCACGCACAGTACCCTGTATGTGAGACTCACATGAGACATTGTGAGTTCTCATCTACAAAGAAAACAACAAAAAAATGTCTCTGAAAAAAGAGAGCAGGTAGGTTTCTGTATTCTGTGCTACCTTCTACTACAA
This sequence comes from Eupeodes latifasciatus, assembly GCA_920104205.1. Taxonomy (NCBI): domain Eukaryota; kingdom Metazoa; phylum Arthropoda; class Insecta; order Diptera; family Syrphidae; genus Eupeodes; species Eupeodes latifasciatus. Next base: position 171,376,307 of record OV049924.1, on the reverse strand, counting down.
ATCAAAGACACAGCAAACAGCATATATTTTTTTTGTTGTTTTCTTTGTAGATGAGAACTCACAATGTCTCATGTGAGTCTCACATACAGGGTACTGTGCGTGATACAAAACCTGCACGTTCTAGCCCATACGATTCAATATGAATAAGTATTTTGCTTCGTCATACTTCTATGTTAATTTTGGGACTCGGTGTGCATAAAATATATCTTGCACATATGAGGTGGCATGGAACTTTTTTGTGTTGAGATTTTTTCTTCTTTTCTCTTGCATGGAATTTTTTTGTGTTGAGATTTTTTTCTTTTTTTCTCTTGTACGAACAGGGTGAAATATTTGGAAATGAGGTAGGTAGAATTTTTAGTTCTGCGATATCTTGAGTTAAATTTTCATTGAATGCAACAATGAAAGTGATGTTAGTTAGTGCGCAAGAGATAACTTAGGACAGTTGTGATGGATGTTTTTTTGAGATTATTTTAAGAATGTTTGTGGTTAAAGAATGGCAAATATGTAGTAGTACATATTTGTTTGCAAGATCAGATTACATTTTCTTGCTCCTGGCAATGCGCCCCCAGAATTCTGCGCCCTGTGCATTTGCACATCTTGCACATATGCTTTGTCCGGCCCTGGTTAAGTTAATAGGGTCATAATTTTTGTAAAATTATGCAGCACAACAATATTCTTAAAAATTGTTACTGCATGTTCAGAAAAACAAGTTAAATGTATTTAAAAAAACTTCACTTCCTTTAGTTTAGATGTTTTTGAAAAACGTGGACAAGTCGATTGTGTACTTACTGATTTTAGTAAAGCCTTTGACAAGTTGTGTCACAATACATTTATTTTAAAGCTAAGCAATCAAGGTTTTAACAACAACTTTTAAATTTTAAATGTTGCCAAGTATAAGACCATGCAAAAAAGTTCCTTTTGATTTTAATCATGGGTTTGATACATGTCATTTAAGTAAAGTCTCTGTGTTTTCTCTGATTAAGGGTTAATTCTTGATCCCAAGTTAACTTTTAATGAGCATTTAAACTACATAATATGTAGTTAAGAATTCTAATAGGATGCTAGAATTCATAGAGAGATTCGGTCGCGATTTCCTTGACCCTTACATTCTTAATCTTCTCTCTGTTGCATTTGTAATACCTATACTTGAATATAGCTTTGAAGCCCGGTCATCCTACTAACTACTCCATTCATATAATAAGACTTGAAGCAATTCAAAGAAAATTCATGCATTTTTGCCTTCGTTTCATCCGTGGACCGTGGTCACATGAACATATTGTAATATTCGGCTTGGTCCGATAATTAAAACTTATTCACACTTGTAAATAAAACACAAATTTTCTTTATTTAAATCAATTGAAAATTTTACTAATTTTGAAAATACTACTATAAACTTAATTATTCACCACTTTCAATTATTACTTTTCGAACACAGTCTTTACTCTTCAAACACAGTCTTTACTTATCGCAGTTCACAATCAATAATCATCCGCTTCGCTTCCGAGCGCCTATTTATATACCTCAAATCGGTTCGAGAATCTACCAGGTTGTTCTCGATGCTTAACGAAGCGAGTTCTCCTCTTTATCACTAGATGCTTAACGAAGCTAGTTCTCCTCTTAATCCCTAGATGTTGCCCCTTCGAGGTTCTTGTATGCGCTGAATGGTCTTCTCGCAGCCACTAGATTTTTCTCGATGCTTAAAGAAGCGAGTTCTCCTATTAATCCGATATTAAAAGAGATAAAGAGTGTATACACATTACAATATGTACATTTCCCCCTTACCCTCAAGGGCCCATTTTTTTTAAATAGACAGATTTAAAAAAATGTATACTAATTTTGTCTTTTTAAATGAAATTACCCAAAAATTAGTGCCTATTTACTTAATTGAAGTAAGAGAATAAACGTATAATAAATTATTATTTCTTAACTTATCGATAAACTTTCTCGCATAAAGCAACAACAACAACAACAACAACAACAAAATCCAAACAATTTTCGTCCTGACACGCAACTTACACCCATCATAAATTACTTGTACCACTTTCGCCATAATAATTAAAAATGAGGGAAACAACTTAATCTGAAACCGACTTGAAACTCGAATCCATTGACCAAAAACTGCTCACGGATAATTTAGTAGAATAGCGTGCATTTATCAAGAAAGGGGGCTTATATCCTATATATAAGCCTATCTGTACATAAAAATGATTATGAATGCGCGGACACGCTCACTTCATCACCGTACTCGCACCACAAATTATATCAACGAAAGCGACTCGACTCATTGACGTCGCGTTGCGTCGATTCGCCATCAATTTATTATCCCCACTGCCGAAGTTCATCCAAGAAAACCCTAAAAATCTTCAGTTGTAAGAGGAGCAGAACTCAAAAAATCCTTTTGGGAGCACTTTGCCTTTGTATGAATATCGTAAAGGGCGAAAAGGAAGACGAAGACTTACTAACGCTATCGGGATCAATCAAAAGATTCGACTGTCTGACACCTAACATCCGCTGTCGGCTATTTTATTCTCTAGCATCACTTTACAGACACTCGTGCTACATTATGAGTTATGTGATGCAGCGATGTGCCGCACGCCATTTGTGCTATGATATATCATGATCATGATCCACTTAAGGTTAGGTGGAAAGAGTGATACAAGAACGAAGCATCATCCAGGCTCGTCGGATGAAAGACTCTTCTTATACATACGTATGTACATATAAAGAATATATGCGAGAAGGTATTTGTTGGAGGTCGGTGATGGGCGATGGCGGCGCGGCATCGCTTGGTTGAACACATTGATCAATTCAAATTATATCATTTGTAATCTGGGTCGCTTCAACTCAACAGAAGGATCCAAGTAGTGCGATGATATTTTATCTGTTTTTTGAAACAGGAGCTTTATGTGATAACTTGCTTCTTAGGTTCGCGTATCATATTTAACTGGATTAAGTATTAGACAGGCAACCTCCTAGCCTGTTATTTGCGATCCTAAAGATTCAAATTTTTGCGTGATTGTTAAAGTTTTTTCTAATGGATCACATTTTCGATACTCATGTCCTGAAAGAGGATTACTGAACTAAAGCATTGGGTGGTCCTGGTCTCGCTTGGTTTTTATTAAATATGTGTTTTCCAGACTATTTTCTGATTCATCAATATTCCGGCCTTGTGTAAGTCGTCGCATCCTTTCGACTTCGCATACTTACTTTCACTTGTGTCAATTGCTTAATACGTTCTTAACACGCTCCTCTGATCTCAACAATGTCAGCAATTTGCGGTGATTTCCAATGTTAAATACCAACTACAAAAGAAAAAGAAATCCCAAGCAATTGTGCCACACGCATGTTGGTCTGCTCTTCGAAGCCATAGCCCCCATCGAGCATGTAATTAAAGGTCTAAACAACTACCAGCCTAACATCATGTTGAGAGATATCCAATTTTCCAAAGTCACGCAATTGCCACTGTGCCGTCACTGACAATGTGCCAAAATGTTTGCGTTCTTTTACAAATGGGTAATAAGGTACCACAGGGCGTAGTTGTAGGGCCCTTCTTCTTTATGATTATATTCTTTTCCATAAAGAATTAAATTCAATGTTTACTTTGGTTCTCCCATTTAGTGGATGGATATTTAGTAATATGGCTATTGCCTTGTTATAAAGAACCAGGAAATACACACTTAACTCCATTACAAGACTGTCTTGCAGCCTTGTCCGACACGAAGTTGGCTCCGTTTTGAAGCTATTCCGATTCAACAAAAAGTAGCTCAATTAAGTGCATTTATGTGGCTACAATTTGGTTCAAGTCTCTCGACTTAAAACAAGTTCTGATTATCCAGATTTTAGTTTGATAGTGATGATGATCAAAGCAAAAAAGTACGAGTACCTGATTCTTTTGCGGAAAAGTGTGAAACATAATGGTTGGAATGGAATTAACCGTTAAAGGGAAATCTATTTGCAATTTATTGGGATGGAAATGCCATTGGCTTTTTTATACCATAAGTAAGGCTTATACGGTTTTGTGCGTATTGCTGGGAATGAAAAATATGTATTATGTGGGCGTTTGCAGGTAATTGATGGAAAATTGTAATGTGATCCTATTGATGGTGAGATTTTCATTTTAAGTGTGGGATTTAAGGCATTTAAATCATATTTAAGTTGATTGGTAAGACCCATAAGTATTGAAATACCCGGATACTAAATGTCCTCAGCGCCAATTTTTTTTTATGAGAAAGGTTATTTTAATTCTTTGAATTGAAAAAATGTGAAATGAATAAAAGTCTTATTTTAATGCTCCACAATTCCTTTAAAGCTTTTTTTATTAATTCTAGTCGTTTAACCCTTTGGTATTCACATTGTTATGGAAACAAAGAATATTTGTATATGAAGTATCACTTGAGTCCCCAAATGGATAAAGTCAAAAATGATCGTAAAGTATATTCTCGCCTCCCTCACACTAACTTATTTCGTGAATTTATTGAAATTTTCAAAATGTTGTTATCGATATTGACGTTTTTATCATTACTTACTTACTTAAGGTGGCGCTACAGTCCTGTGTGAACTAGGGCCTCACCCAACAAACTTCTCCATCTAGCTCGGTCCCTAGCTAGATGTCTCCAGTTTCGAGCTCCAAGTTGGGTGAGGTCACTTTCCACTTGTGCGCGCCACCTGATTCGCGGTCTTCCTCTACTGCGCTGTTCTGTAGGTGTGAATTCGAAGACTTTCCGGGAGCCATAGAAGAGCTAGAGCTAGAATAAATGTCAAAACATTGAACATGGTATTAAATGGGAATTGATTGTATTTAATACAATCGTACTTGAAGTTTTTAACTGTAGATGTTCTCACATATTGCGGAAATAGTAGAACTTCAACTGAGTTTCAAAATAATCGTTTGCGAAGATTTTGGTAAGACTGATGGTTCTAACTGTCAATTTATCAGTTACGTCATTTGTAAAAATTTAACAACAAAAATTAAAACACAATTTAACCTTTTTGGCGCAAAAGAAATACAAGGCACTGAAGAGGTTTGTGAGTGTGGGGGTTCTTTTTTTTTGACAAATACATAGATAGATTTCTTATAAATCAGCCAAATTATTAAGTTAAAAAGTATTACATATTTGGTGTTTTTTTTTAGCAGGGCTGCTGAGAGGTTCGGCCCAGTTAAAACATGACAACCCTATATATTCATAATCAGGAGACGCAGACCTTTCATTTGATACCAAATTTAACCATTTACTGGATGGGCTAAGTCATAGTCGAAGAACACGCAACTTGAAATAGAGCTGCCAAGCGCTTCGGCCCACTTTTAGTTAGGCAACCCTTTATTTGTTTGATCTATCTCGTCGAGCTCCATAGTTTGGCTTTAGTTTCAGCCATTAACTGGATGGACTAAGTTATGATGAGAAAAACGAACTGGAATTGCCCCGGCTTATCTCTTTCTCTAGAGTGCATCTAGTGATCAAAAAGGTATTGGAGTCATTGAGCGGATGAGCTAAGTGTTCCGACGATGGTCGCCTCTTGGACTGTTAAAACTTATTCGAAGGAGATGAATTTGGTTATTTCAACATTATTGTACTACATTACATATGATATGGTGTTTGGAAAAGGAAATTCTCTTCTGGCAGCAGATCTTGGCTCTTGTTCTTTGGCCTTCCAAAATGTCTACTTCGATGTCTTGCTTTTACTTCTTATAAGAATCAACTTTTCCTTTTCAAGCTTAAATGGAGTTAAAGTCAAAAAAAGAGGAAAATGAAAAGTTGATCAATACTGAATAAAAAAATGTCTTAATGCTTCCGCAGCAAGCAAACTAGGCTTTTTTCAATTGTTTACTACAATCCGAGCACATTTACTTATAGTCACAGCCTAATTAACCAAATTTCAAAACAATTTTAGCCAAAAATCGGAGCCGTGAAAGTAGCCTAAACAGTAGCTCAATTCCAATACAAGTCTAAAATTGGATTTGGGCTATTTTTAGCTCAATTACGATCGAGCTGTCATACTGAAGTTGTTTTCGGCAAATTTGTGAAAAAAAGATACCCTAGTTCCTGATGAATAGCCCAATCTGGCAAGCCTGCTAACACATGTAACAAGATTGTTGAAGACATTTAAAACATACAATTTATCTGATAAATATGTTCTTGTTTATATTTTTCGTTCATAACAATGTCAATGATATTTTTCTCTTACTTTAAAGTTATAAATTCAAAAGTAATATAAATTGATAGTATACTTCCATAAATAATACATTATTGACCTAATGATCCATATAAAATCGGTCTTACTAGAAAATATTGTGTATGTACATACAAATCAGTTCTTATATTGTCAATTTATTATCTTTATATCTGACAGTTATACGGGTCTACCATGTTATAAACAATTAATGTGTGTTTCAAAATGAATATATGTGTTAAAGTTAACTTATTACCGTTTATTGTATTTTCTTGTTTTATTACTACTTTGTGAACGTAAGTAGGAATATTTATTAGTTGTTTATTTGGTAATTCAGTTGCAATATTATTTCATTTTTTCAAGGCACCGCAACACACACTATTCGAAAGTATAAGTATGGTGATGGTGGTGTACGACATTACACCCATCAAAAATATTAATCACAATTAAATAAAACTTGATAAGAAAGTCTATAAGGCAATGCGCACTTAACTTTGTATAAATTAATGTAAACTTCTAGCACCGTATTCTTCCGGTTCTGGTTCACATAAACCCTATATATCTGGTTAGTTTGTATTGTGAACTTCTATCGTTATTAAACTATGGAAAAAAGTGCAATAAATTTTACGCATCAACAATAAAACATAAATAAACAAAAACAAAAAAAGTATTACAAAAATCTTCTAATGCTGATAACACAGAGTGGAACAAAAATTTTCCCCACTGATCATTGCCTTGCATTGAACCCTATAATTTGATTTGATTACCAGGCACTGATCTTGGCGTCAATACGAAGCTTATTTTTATGAATATGAATTTCACCGCAATCAGTGAATGTACACTGTTTTTGTTTTACTTAATTTGTAAGTGCTTAGAGTTGGCTGTAATATAACGTTCTTATCGTTCATTCAAGTGACAGCAGTCAAAAAGACCTACTCCGAAAAAAACTATTGCCAGATGGAAAACCACACGCCTAAAAAAGCACCCGTTAAAACAGTTAAACCTTCATTTTAATTCAACTCAACGCATGCTTATATACAAGGAAAAAATTACAAATAGGTAGAAATTCACCAAAGTTCTCTTTCTCTCGATCGATCTTTGGACAGGAAATCCGAACGAATGGAAAATAAATATATTTCATTTAACAAAGTGTAATCGGCTTAAAACGCCTCTATAATGCTGCGGGTATTACACCAATTTGTTCCACTTTTCTCAGCTTTAGAGAGGAAGTTTGTATGTACATATATTTACCATCAGCTTTAGCTATGAAAACGTTGTAAGGTAGATACATTTACATAGGTACGAGTATAATAAAGTATCTTTAGGGTTGTCTAATTCTAAGTCTATGTCTATCTATAAGAAATTTGTTTTGCTTTATTGATGATGGTTGCAACACCAAGAATATACATCGTTAGGGCATGGAAAATCCTCAATTAGTGTCAACGACAGCTTGGAAATAATTTCCAATATCTTAATCTTATGGGAATGTTCTTTTCCTTAATGGTAATACAAAAATTGATACAGTTGTATATTATGTACTTATATGCAATGCGAAATAAATTAATATTTTTTTTTCTAACGATTTAAAAAATTCACAAGATTTAAATATCGAATTGAGAACAATGTGTTCAAATTATAGAAGTGTAATTGATAAACTTTTTTGTTGAAAAATTTGAGTAGGGGTTTCTAAGGCAATTGGTATAATCCAATATAATGTACTGCGTTCGGTTGTCAATGCCTTACCTAAGAATTGCTTTCCGAGTTTATAATTGAGAACAGTTAAAAAGTGGATGCTTCTATTTAAAAGAGTGGTAACCGAGAATTCAGTTAATGGCAGTGTATTTAATATTTTGTCAAACAAAAAAATAAATTATCAATATGTTTAATGTTATATCTGCGCCGAAAGAAATAAACTCACTTCAAATTCGACAAAAACCAATGGACTCTCTACCTTTCATCCAAGGGTAAGATGTTTTTTGATTTTTCATGCTATATTTCTTATATACTGACTTTTAAATCATGGCGTTTATTGCAAGGTTCTGAAACCAAAACAATATTGAACGAAAGAAAACGTCACATTCAAACATCGTTCAAAAGCTCCGTTTTGTCTCCGACACTCTTCCTTATTTTTATAATTAATCTTTTGTATAAAACTTCTATCTAACCCACTAAATTGTTTCGCTGATGAAGGTTCCTTCAGTTTTCATATTTGTCCTTAGATTCTCATCTCAGCTCTCAGTTCTAGGTATGTGCATCAGAAAACAATTGGCCTTGGAGTGATCAAATATTTGATATCGCCAAAAATGCTGCAGAAGTTTTTTAACCCTTCTGATCTGGATATAATTTAAAAAGCTTTTATTCGTTCTAAACTCGAGCATATTTCTCATATTACTGCTTGTGCCCCAATAACTTGAGTCTTTAAGGTAGAATTGAAAAGGGAGCTCTGTAAATAATAGGAGATCGTTCTCTTTGCGAGACATTTGTTTTTCTTGAATACCGCCACAAGGTCTCATGGTTTAATTGTCCTATCGTTATTTTCAAAAACAATGCTCTAGTAAAATAGCCAGTTGCATTCCTCCCCTTAAACAATTCTACAATTCCTAGGAATGCCCATCAGTTTAACTTTAAGCCCGATTTCGTACGTACAGTTCAATGAAGGGATTCTTTCTTTACCGGCACTACACGAATATGAAATGCTTTACCAGGATCAATATCACACTGTGTTTAATCATTATAAGGGAATGCAACTCATATCCCCGTTAGTGCGCACACAATATCTAAAAAAAAAGAAAGTAGATTAGGCCTCATTGTTGACAAGTCCAAGGATTTGGGACTAGGAACGATGGAAACAAAATGCGAAAATTACAGTAGAAATAACAGGACTTGGTCTGATCGGTGTGGGCTGGGTGTTAACCCACACAAACCCGATTCAGTCCTTTTTTTCGTGGATATACAAAATCCATATATTAAGACTCCCTATATTATCCAATTATATAGTTCTCAGACGAGAAGCTAAGTATCTGGGTCTTATTTTAGACACAAAACTAAATTGAAAATGTAATATCCAAGAAAGAGTCAAACAAGCTAGTGTTGCTCTGTTCTTTTGCAAAAAAGCTATTGGTGATAAATGGGACTTAAGCATCATTCACATGAGCGCGACCAACGAACGACGAATGAATTACAAAATGTGAGTTTATATACGTTTGAAGACATATTTCCACACAAATTCTTAACAAAACGATAGAAATATAGTTTCTGTTTGATTTATGATGCATACTTTTACTTTTCAATATCATATATTAATAAATTAAAGAAAACAAATGTATTCGTCGCGAAAAAAATTATAGTTGATACGAACTGTCAAACTTTATTCGCGTTCCACATTATCCACACTCGCAACGAATAAAAAAATCGCGCGTGCTTAACCTAAAAAAATCGTTCTCGTTTTGGTTTCGATGGTGAATGTCAAACTTCATTCGCGACGAATTAAAAACTCTCATGTGAAAGAAATGTCAAAATCGACGAATATTCGTTCATTCGTTGGTCGTTGGTCGTGCTCATGTGAATATTCCATTACAACCTCGAATTACGCATTGCTTAAACGGAGGTAATGAGTCTTAATTAAAAAAGTGTGGCAGTATGGTAGATTGCTTTAGAAAAAGCTATAAACCGCGACAAAAAAAATAAAGTCCAACGTTCAGCGGCACTGGATATACTTTGCAAACAAAGCTCTGCTATTCGCCCCAAAGCTTCATCGCAGTGGGTTAGCAATAACATTGGCCACTCCGTAATTCTTAAGTATTTACAATCAATTCCAAAGCACAACGACTACAGCATCTCCCAACTGCAAATCGACAGAAACTTCCAGATTTCTAACCTTTCAGATCTTTCTGGGAGCATATGACATTCCTGGAAGACTAGATGCATCAGCCACATATAAAGGGGTTGGTGGAGATGTGTACTCTGAACGACTAAATTAAGTATCCCATTCCGACTTCTCAATCATGGTTGCGTGTTCTAGGCGGAACTTTTGGCGATGAAAGTAGTCTTGTCCTGGCTTAAAGAAAACGTGATATCAACATCAGTTATCCGTTTTTTCACATTTAGTCAAGCCACTATCATATCTCTGGACTCTGTCTCTACAAACTCTATAACAGTCCATAACTGACGATCATCTCTAATGAAGATGGCACAACAGTTCAATATTCACCATTGCTGGGCCATAGAAATTGTAAGGCAGATAAACCCATCAGAAATGGTACTGTACAACCCATTCATTAGGGTAATGTTGCCATACCAATCGCTACATGTATTGTAAACTATTTCTAATGCAAGACGCTATGAAGAAGGCAAACATCAGGTGGAATAACATCACCACGTGTCAGATCACGAAAATCATATGACCTACACTAGATTTAAAGCGCTCAAGGTGCTTGCTATCTCTAGGCAGATGGCATATAAACTCGATAATCGGAATCATAACCGGAAATTGTCTAATAGGAAAGCACGCCACGCGGCTAGGCGTATTCTCAAACGACTTTTGCAGAAGGTGTATAGATGATGAAGAGAAGAAAACTGTTCTTCATCTCCTCTGGACATGCCCTGCTCTAGTTCAAAAACGTAAGAATTACCTATAGGAGAATTCTTCTGTAACGATCTAAATGTTCTCAATCATATTAACATAATCAGTCTTTCACGATTCGTACGGGGCTCAAAATGGTTTCATTGAGTTTATAAAAAAAGCCTCAAGATTCATGTGGTATGACAATGGGCCATTAAACTGGCCTAAGTGTGTCCTACTCCATCAAGGACAGCCACTTTTACCTAACCTAACTTAAGAGTCTTAGCTTGTGGATATACTCCATTGTGTGTTTGATGTAAATAGGTTTTCTGAATTGCTATCTGAACTTAAAGAAACATATCTCCAGCTCTACAGTTGAAAATGTCCCAAAAGCTTTTGATGCACGGCTCAGATATAATTTCTTCTTTTGAATAATCTATAGGACAGTTTTTTGAAAAAGCAAAAAGAGTTCAGTAGAAAACGTCTACCTCATCAAGGCTCGAAGATTTATATGCTTGTGTATGCTTAAAAGGTGCTAAATAAACTATTGATCTTAAATATACTATTTCGAACTCTGATAAACAAAATTAGCTACAGACTTCCAAGTTCCAACTCATGCACAATATTTTGTCTTTTGAATAAAATACTGCATTTAAAAAAACTGGCCCGAATGTTTCCGCCCGGGTTCGAACCGGGGACCTTGTGCGTGTGAAGCACACGTGATAACCACTACACTACGGAAACTATATATTAATTGAAAGACAAATTTTCTATATCAAAAGGGAACTTATTTACCTATGGAATTTACCTCTGGTATAAATTAAAATTTGTCTTTGAAAGGTTTCCACAATGGGAGAATTAGTGGAGTATTTAGCTGCGGTGATGAATTTTGAAGGAGTCGTATAATTTAGGTCAGAGTGTGTTTTAAAATATCGCAACTTAAAACAAATTGTTCTTTTATGTAAGCCACTACGTATTTTAATTCGCTTACAATTTCAATTCAAGTTCCTCATGGCTGATTTTTACTCTAACGTCGCCGCGTCGTCGCATCAAGAAAAACTTGCAGCTGTCATTCGGAGATTGATAGCTTAAGAAAGCGCCATATACCTAACTTTTGGTTTATCATGCATTTCCACAGCCATTTATACAGGGTGTCTCGTAAAGGATGGTCCAAACTGAATTTAGTGATAGGTCAGTTCATGACGGTTTTCGAGTAATTTTATTTACCTATGGAATTTACCTCTGGTTTAAATTTGTTTTTGAAAGGTTTCCACAATGGGAGAATTATTGGAGTTTTAGTCGCGATAGCCGCGTTATAAATATTACTGTACCTATGCGTAAATGTTTCTGGCTCTTGCTGTTGTTGTTGGGGGTGGAACCGTGCTCACTGCATCCCTGTTGGTGTTAGCGGCAGTTGGATCGACCGGGAAGAGTTCAAAATGGGATCCCAAGTTCACGCAGATTAAAGCGTCTTCTCGATTGAAATGTTGGTGATGCTTTATTTCAATCGCTTCGCGTACCAGGCGAGGGATGTAATGCCGCTCGTTCTCTAGAACCATAGCTTGTTCAAAGTGAATCCAGCGATATTCGTCTGGGTGGTCAAGTATGTGTTCGCATATTTCGGACTTTTCTCTTTGTGTTTTACTTACAGAGCTAATGTGTTATTTTAAGCGTGTAGCAATGCTCCTCTGGAGTCTATAATATATGTATATGAATATGACGAACAACAACTGCAGGGTACCGCATATACTCCGGGTTTCTGGGAATTGGTCTTTTGATGTTTGGACGTAGTTAATAATATCAAGAAAAAATGTCAGAGTATAGCAGAGTTTGATTGAACTATTGCCGTACTTATAGCCAGGGCCAGATTTAGAGATCCAGATGCGGAGGAGCGGAGGCCCCCTCGCCCCAAATTATTTTCAAAATAAAGTAAACCTTTTTTTTCACTCGAGTTTTTCAATAAATAGTTTATTGTGAAACCAAGTAGATTCATTTAGTATTGAACAAACACATATATAAATATAAACGGAAAAAAGAATTATCTGAAATTAAATTTTAGGGTTAACGAACGAAACCTTTCGAGCTTTTTTTCGCCGAAAAATCGTCGGTGATTCGTTGAAATCAAGTTCTCGGAGTAAATCGCTTTCAATACTCAGGACGGAAAGCTTCGATAGACGGTTTTGTCCCATCGTGGTTCGAAGCCTATTTTTTATAATTTTCATTTTTGAAAATGAGCGCTCTCCAATGCAATTTGTTACCATCAAAACCAAATACATTCTCAATGCAATTTCGAGGTTTGAGAATGTTGCTCTGAAATTTTGATTTTGGAGAATTTGGTATAGTAAAATAGTTCCGGCGATTGATCTGTTCCATAGTCGTTTTCCTTTTTGTATGAGTCAATCAAAAACACAAATTGAACCAACAGGAGTTGCGGGCAAGTACCACCCCACTCAGCCATTAAGCGATTGGGGTACTCCCTCAAGATGGGTAGTGAATTGGAAGTGCTTCTTATCAGTGCCATTTGAAATTTTGATATTTCACTGAATTCCTGATTGGAGTGAACAAATATAGATCAATGATTTCTGTTATTTAAGACTAATATAATTAAATAATCATGTAGGTATGTACAAAGTACTGTAGGCTGTAGGTAAAGGTAAAAGATCAAAAAAAAAAATACGTATCAAAGGAAAAATTTTCCGAAGTCTCTATTGTGGGGGCCCCTGTTTGTGGAGGCCCTCCCCTAAATCCGGCCACGCTTATAGCGTCAGATGAAAAAACTAAATCAAGTCGTCGATTTAAAGAATTTTCAATACCGCTAACCTGACCTATCACCATATTCAATTCGGACCATCATTTATTGGACACCCTGTATATATCACAATTGCTAAGTACGTATTTGTGATTCCATCGAAAAACAATGTTCTTCCTCGTGTACAGTACAATGTACATATTTGTTATAGCTACTAAATCAAATCCCACCAAATAATCTATCACTCAAAAAGTTTTTGCCGCCTTTTGACATTTGCATGTCAAATCAAATCTGTCATAATTCTTAGAAATACTCACAAAATACAAAAAAATATCAAATGCAATTTATTTTTGACGGATTGATGACAGTTAGTTTGACAGCCTCGCGGTCTCCAGTGATCTGTTTAAGACGGCTGGCGAGTTGTCCTTTCTATAATTTTTCATCTTCTTCCTTCTTCCTACCCCATTAAAAGACATTGTTGGTGGACATTTAACTGTGACAGCATTCAACTTCCTTGTACGCAGAGGATTCGATGTCACTCCGAAAAAAGACATTGATGTCACTTCAACCAGTACGCGAAAGAGAGAAAGAGATAGTTCCCACTCAATTTTTAGACTTAACACACATGACGCATCATTCACTTTACATACCTACTGCCATGCCGAATGCCGAGCAATGTAAGAGGGTCAGAATTAAGTTTCTGGCCTGGCTTGCTCGCTTTGACAATTTTATATAAAAAATTTGGATTCGGTCAGAGAACGTGCTGCCCCCCACCAGCGCGCCGCCATTGGTGTACTTTAAAATAGTAACTACACCGATCTACTGAAAGGGAGACCACAGCACTGACAATGACGAAGAAGACGTCATTCCAACTTATCCGCAGAAATAGTCTGTGTGTGTAAAAACATTACAAAAACAAAAACTAGTGCTCACGGCGCGCGGCACAGAGCACTGCTGCGTCTTGTTACTCGTTAATGATTACTTTATTATGCCCGAGGACTTAAATGGATCGCTTGAATAATTGAAATGTCAATCGACATTTGATAGACGATATTGCCATCTACCGTTGACTGAACCTACATATGTATGTATGTCGTCGCGTCACGTCACAGAGGATCTTCTTCTCGTTCTTTGGTTCTTCCCTCGAATGCAATTATTATTATTCCCTATAGATAGTACACTGGTTAAGTTTTTTATTTTGCTTAACGAAATGAAGATGTTTATTACTTTGAAGAGGAAAGTCAGTCAGGTTAATTGAGAGATTCATGTGTCTCGGGGTGATGAAGATGTAATCCTCTGCAAACGTTGAAGTCTTCGTTTTGCGCTTTTTGTTTTGTTTTCTCCTTTTTAAAAGTGCCGGAGAGTATAACTCAGACAACTGAAGTACCGCTAAATAGTCGAAAGCCAAGTTAGAGATTTGCATTTCCAAACGACACCATAAAGAAAATGTGAATGAAGATAAAGTGGTGAGGCTGGGTCAAATTTATTGTTTCATACAGTAAGGCAAAGCCATTAAGGGAAGTTGACAGTTCTTGTGTTACAAGGCTTGCCAAATGACTAATAATAAACAATACGGAAATTTAAAATTTTAGATTTAGGGTTTTCTCCAAGCAAGTCTTGAATTTTTCTTAGGAAGTTCACTATTAAGATGGTTTGGTCAATAATTATATAAGTTTGTTTACAACACAGCGCCAAAGAGAATGACCGCTAATCAAAAAGCCTTAACAAACATCAGATGATTAACTGGGTCCTGATATTTAGAGACCAGTTTGGCGAAATACAAATAACCAATTTAAACTTGAAGTATGACACATTCCACTTCGAATCAATCTAACTTCTTCTGCAAAGTGGTAAAAAGATTTGGGTTAAACTTTTTCATGAAAACGCTTAACTTTGAAATTTAATGGCAACCCTTCCTAGTATAAACCTCTTATAACAACATGACCCATTTAAGTTATCCCACAGATATACTTTTGTCAATTGGCAAACATACAAAATCAATTTATTGACACTTAATCATTAAGTCTGGACGGACAACCGCGTCGTTTGGCTTAAGAAAACTTAACTAGCATTTTTATATGGACAAAGAAAATGACATTTTATTACATATAGAGGAGAGTACAAGTTGTACTCTTATCGCTAGATTGATCTCAAGCTGGTTTCACATGCTCGTTGTTTGACGAATGCCTTGCGATAACGTGAAAACACAATCGAAGACCCATAAACGGGTAATCAATTCGCCTAGGCTTATCTAAATAGCAGTCCACGATGTAAATGCATTTGCTATGTTCGACAATGTATATGCAATCGGAATAAATCATTTCTTAAAACACACTCAACACACGGCTTGACAAGAGGCGGCAGCAGCAAAAAACGCGGCAGTGGTGGCGCCGCCGTACCACGTCGTCGCTGCTCTTCGAGTTATGACGGAACACAGACTGGTTAAGTTGGTCACCAGGCATGAAGCACCACCGATCCGCACCAACCTCGCCAGAGCACAGCTGAGATACTCTGCTGATTGATTTACACACTGGCTAAGTTGGTGCTACAACTTCCATTACCAATATTTATCTGCATAATGATATTATTAACTAGATAGAGCAGGCAAATGCCAAACGGTGGGACAAATTGTCATCGCTCAGTGCTGCTGTGGACTGAGAGTTGAGGTGTCCCATGCTATGCGACTAAGTTTGTCCTTGTGCAGCAAACTGTATATATGGTGTTATTGTTTATTATTTATCACCTGGGCGACCGACACCAACAGTCGGCGAACGACGCTATGCGACGAGACGAAAACATGGTTAAGGCAGTATTTGTCAGTGACCCGGTCAATATAGGAACTACTTAGAGGTATGCTGGTACTACAAGTTGTACGTACCCGTAAGTAGTACAAGTGCAGGATGCATTTGCATTGTTATCGCCCATGTTAACGTGGGTGATTTGCTGTTTCCTAGGCCGCAGGCAAGCATGTCAAACCACTACTTAGTTAGACGCTATTGCTGATACATAAATTATTGGATATTATTTCTTATATTACATATTTCAATTTAAGGTCATCTGAGATCATCTACGTTCTAATTTAATTCACCCCGCACAATGATGGCGACGCTGACGCTGTCGCTAACGCTAACGCAGATGCTGATGTCGAGTGGATGTGAGGACATAAATAACTATTGGACTGGTGTTTAATGTCAAAGTAATGGTTGAGTAATCTGATCATGGAGCCATTAGAAAAAGGCTTGTGTCAAAGATTTGACGTATTGCTGCAAATTGTTGTGCTTAGGCTTTCTAGGAATATATTTATGTAAGTATGTATGCAAATAGACATGTAGTTTAACATAAACATAAGGTACATTCATGAAGTAAGTCCA
This sequence comes from Eupeodes latifasciatus, assembly GCA_920104205.1. NCBI lineage: Eukaryota > Metazoa > Arthropoda > Insecta > Diptera > Syrphidae > Eupeodes > Eupeodes latifasciatus. The sequence continues at coordinate 171,359,458 of OV049924.1, read as the reverse complement.
AGCCCACACATTCTTTGAACCTATTATATAGCTTTACATCATCTATCAGGATTAAAGGAATATTAGTTTTCTTAAGTGTGTCATGGATATGCTTTGTCCGTGACACCATATGTTAGAACATTGAAGGCTAAAAAAAACTTCGTTCTCAAAAATAAATGATTTCATCTTATTTCACGAATATTTTAATGCGTTCCAGTATAAAAGAGCATTAAAATGATAGAGTTTATCTAAAAAAAACAAACATTTGTATATTGATTATAAAGCCTCTTTTGACAAGAATTTAAGAACGTACGAGTTATTAAACAGGAAAATTCGCTGTCATAAACCAGTAATTCCGTTCTAAGTTTCCAACGCATCCCATTTTAGAAAGTTCAGGTTCTAGTTGATTAAAGCTTTACCAAAGTAAAAATTTGGATATAATAATCATAGGTGTACTTTCAACGCTTTTCTGGATTCTGGTCATGAATGAAATCGTCACCAGCGTTGCCGCTGGGCTTCACGAAAGTGTAACACATTTTTTTTAAAAAACGTAACAAAAGCGAAAAAAATGTAACAAATTGAAAAAAAAATGATTTAAATCAAAGAATGCTCTTGAACTCAATTTTTTATTTTTAATAGGACCAAAAGTTTTCTTCATCACAGTTTTTAAATTCAGTACAAAACTATACATTAAATAATAAGTTAATAAATTATTATAAGTAAGACACATTTTAAGTTTTATATAAAACATGTTTAGGCAAATTAAGAGAATTGATGTTTTATTTGTTTTGCAAACATTATTTGTTAAATTGGTTCGATCGAATCGAATGAAGGTGATTTCAACTCAATTTAGGACGTAGGTGCAAATAGGTGGAAGTGTTGTTTAAGCGCGCTTCACACTGATTAAAAAAATCATAAAGTAAATTTAAAAAAAGTTTGGAGAAAAAAGTGTAACAAAAAGAAAAAAAAGTAACATAGTAACAAATACAAACAAATTAAGAAAAGTGTAACACTTTTGTTACACTTGTAACAGATAGCATTGTGCTCATACAATAGGTTTTTCAACAAAAACTGGAGTCCGAATTCTAAAATCATATTGTGGATGTTTACTGAAATCATCAGACCAATGCTTACTCATGGAAACATGGTATGGTGGAAAGCCTTAGAGAAAGCTAACAATCTACAAACTCTGACAAGGGGACAGAGAATGGCATGTATAGGTGTAACGGGGGCAATGAGGACCACTCCTACTAAATGAATGGAAGCAATACTTAATCTTTTACATAATTCTACAGAAGCGAACAATGTAAGCAAAGACTACATCACAACCTGTCAGTACTTCAAAAAACCTTTTAATACCTTCCTACCTAATGTTCCAAACATGAATGAGTAAAAAATATCCATACATACTCACTGCTCGAAAATGGAGCAGGTTTCTTTCTTGAAGCACTCAATCTTGCTGGCAAGGATAGGTACAAACCAGAACCAATCCTATAAAGACTGAACTGTAGGCACCCCAACCTGTGAATTGAAACACGTCATTGGAAAGAAGATACGCCAATACCAATGAAAGATGGAAATACCTTGAAACCAGTGTTACGGCCAGGAAACTATGATCCAAATTCAACAAATCAAAATTTCGTTAGATTATTCATCTAGACAAGAATCCTTATGAGAGACTACTTACTTACTTACTTAGAGTGTTCACAGACCTGTGTGAACTATGGCCTTACCCAACAAAGTTCTTCATCTTGCTGGGTCTCTAGTTAAATGTCTCCAGTTGTGCACTCCAAGTTGGGTGAGGTTGCTTTCCACTTGTACGCGCCACCTGATCCGCGGTCTTCGTCTACTGCGCTGTCCTGTGGGAGTGGATTCGAAGACTTTCCGGGCCAAAGCATTGGTCTCCATGTGCTCTACGTGACCAGCTATCTCAATCGTTGGACTTTTATCTTTCTGGCTAAGTCTACCTCGCTGTTCCTTCTTCTCCTCCACTCACCTTCTATGCGAACAGGACCGTAGATCACGTGCAAAACTTTTTTTTCGAAACGACCCAATTTGCTTTCAACTGCTTATGACATAGTCCACACTTCTGCACCGTATAGCAGGACTGGGATGAATGGCCTCATTAGCCCAAAGAAACAGCAGTTAGCGGAATTGATTCTTCGTTTGATCTCAGAGCTGGTGTTGTATTATGTCTTCATAGAGCCTAGGTAGACAAAGACCTTAACTACCTCAAAGTTAAGTCTGTTGATGGTCGGTGTGGTAGTGCCTTTCTTGATAACAGTATGTACTTTCTTTTGTCCTCATTAACCGTTAAACCCGCCTCAGCCTCAATACTCACAAAAACCCCATTGACATCACGCTGAGTTCTTCCGATTATGTCAAAGTCATCAGCATCTGCTAGTAATAGTACAGACTAGAAAGATAGTGCTCCTAGTGTTGACATGGGAGCTCTGCACTATTCTTTCAAGTACGATATTAAAGAAATCGCATGACAGCGCATCACCTTGTCTAAAGCCCCACAACCTGACCTAACTTTAGACATTTTTACTATATCTAGTAAAAATGATTGACTTCAAACTTATTTTATTTTTAACAGAGTATTGGGCTAGAGGGTATACTGATGAGCATTCCTTGAGAAGCGAATATAACGGTAGGATTGAGGGGAGGTACGAGTATGCGGCTGGCTATTTCACTAGAACATAAAGCTTTGGTTTATTATCTCTGTGGAAGAAAGGGAAATAATGTCATTACCCACCCTACTCATTAAAGTTAACTCATATTTCCTTGATTTACTTCCTAGTGGGCTTGACAGCAGTTTCCTTGACATCTGCCTTGAGATTTATAGGCCCAAAAAGACATTGAAGATATTTTTCATCCATTCCTAACATACAGAATAGAATCCAGAGAAAAAAAATCAATAGGCATATTCTAATCTAATTAAAATTTACTCACATCACAGAGACTAGCAACGCAATAAGATGTCACCTCCAGTCCACATTGCACACGCAGGACGCACGACATAGACTAGACTTGATCATCTTGTTTAGGACAGACAGGCCCTTCTTGCAAGTTGCGAGTTTTATGAAATGTTTGTCAGCTGTGACAGTTTTCTCATGTCGTAGTCGAAACATTTCGCCTATTCCCATGCAATCTTCGTCGTTAATTAACCGATGTCTCTCTAACACGATTTCAATGTCCAATACCACCTCTTTATATTTGTATGCATGCATATATTATTATAAGTATGTAGGTACCCACAATATACATGCATGTACCATGGTGTACTCTGCTTCTTTCCCTAAAGATCAATAACACCTATTGCGCAAGATCTATGTTTGAACATACGTTCGGTCGGTTGTCGCGGTCGCCATCGCAGCCATATCCTTCGCCCTCGAAAAGAATACTCGTTCTCTATATAAGATGGTACAGTCTCCAAAGCTCATTGATGGTGTCGGCGGCGCTGTAGTGCGGTGTTGGGAGGGACCATCATTGAATTGGCCGTCGTCGTCTGCCGGTCGTCGCAGAACGTTATGCCTTGATATTGCATTAATTTACTTCGACAATTGATCGATTTAATGATCTCAAAACTTGTAACTATACCGCGAGCTCCTTTAATTAGAAGCAAAATTCAAATGGAATTGATTCGAACAAGAGCTAAGCGCGGCGACAAAATGTCACGATCGTCTAAGTGAGTATAGTGAGGACGTGTCCATACTGACGATGTCATAATATCGTAAACTGTATGCTTTACGACCATACCAACCTGGTTTGAATTCTGTTTGTTTTTTTAATTTGTCATTGGATGTGCTGTGCTGCAGTGCATATTTTTCGACACTTAACGTCGCTGTATTCAAGCAGCCATAACAGGGAGAATATTACAGAACTTGATCATGATCATTAAGACATAGTTTTGGAACTTTATCCAGAATAAATATTAATTATTGCTGTTCTTGTACCTGCATTTAAAAAATAACCTGCTTTAAATGTTGAGAAACCAACATACAAACTTGCACATGAAAGTAGTTAAACTTGAAATTTAAGGGGATTTGAGTTAGTTTTGTGTGCAGCAGGTACTCTTGTACCGAGGAAAGCTCTCCCATGAAACTGTCAACTGCAGAGATTCGTTCTTTAGCCGTACTGAGCGAATGTGGAATGCTTTACCACACACTTTTTGTAAGTCATTGCAATATTTAAGAATTCCAAATCAATCTGCAACAACAACTCCGAATCCAGGGGGAGGGGAGTTCTCCGGAGTCATGACCCCCTGAAAGATTACTTTTTTTTAATTTTCGTAGGAATTTCCTTGAGTTCAAAATTTATCGTATTGCGGTAAGATATATATGCCCCCCCCCTTTATTTTTAATTATTTATTTTTTATATACATATGTAAATAAAATTTGTATTTTACTGCTTTAAGCTTTGTTGCTAAAAGTACAACTTTTAACTGAGGACTGGACCAAGAACATAATATGAATGCAAAAACACCAAAAGTGACAATTTCGTTAAAGTAATGGCTAACTGGGAAACATAATAAACGTTTCATATCTTTTTATTTAATACAAAAGCTTTGAATTTGTTGAGAACTGAAGTGAAAAGAGATCTATTAACGTGTAATTTGATTATCTTAATTTATTTTTATGTAATTTTTAGAAAAATTACATATATACTTAAATACACCTATTTCTTTATATTAAAAAACCAAACATTTTTCTCTTTCTACAATTCTTAACTCATTTTTTTACTTATTTAAGATCGAAACATTTTCAAAAGGCTCACGCAAAACAGTAATTTTTTAGAATTTGTCTTCTAGCATTGGCTCACAATCTACGAGTAAGCAGTGCAGACTGATAACGATATTAATAATATACTCCTAAAAATAGTGTCCGAAAAAAATTCGTAAAAAAAAGAAGGAAATTTCTTCATTTCAGATTATGTTTTGTTTTCCTACGAAAAAAGATCGCATTTTTCTGGCAACTTTCTCATTTTCTGGGGTTTTGCATCTATATTTTTGTAGCGTTCTTATCTTCCCAAAAATTCTAACAAGAACAGAATATATTATTTTTGGAAAAAAGCTACGTTTCAACACAATTTCGAAAATTTCTGTATGAAATGCACCCAAAACCCCTATAAACTATTGTATTTTAAATCTTGAATAAGGCATATTTCGAATACAATTGGAATATTGGAATGCTTGTAAAGAATCGTCCAAATTAAATAATTAGACCATATCTTGCTGGACAACAGTGTTCTAAAATAATCTAATAACTAAAGTTGTCACTTTAGCCCTAGAAATATGTAAATGTTATATTGTTTAAATCTTTAAGCAGTGCTCAAAAACTCATCTTTATATTAAGTGTGTGACCGCCCCCCTGATTAAAAATCTGGAGCCGCCCTTGCTCGTTTTAAACCGTCTGTTCCTTTACTAATCCTCTTACTGTTTTTTTGACATTAAAAAGGTACTACGCTTACGTAACAAAATGACAGCTGCATTAATTCTTTCTACTACCTCAACTACTTCAATTAACATCATCAACATATTCGATTTGCCATTCAGATCATCAACTTAGCTTCTACCTCTGTTAAACAAATTCACAAAATACGCATTACTGATTCACGTCATTTCGCATTAGACTAGTCACTCCTCAAGCGTTCGCCATATATTCCCTGTTTATGGTCAATGTCGAGCAATAAACAATAGCAAATAGTGGCTTACCGTTGATGACATTTTGTTCACTTTAGATACTTGGTGAAATCTACAAAAAGTGCGAGTAAGAGATTCCCAGGCGAGCATTTGTGTCACGTGTAGCCGAGTCATGATGACAATTTTGTACGAGAGACAAAATCTGAAAGGAAAAGTGTGGTAGACCATTTACGTGTGTTGAGTGTCCGCTTGAATGTTGCGGCATAAAAACTAAGCGTCTGTTCAGTGTTTGTATTTGCCACAAGTGGATAAAATCAGAATTTATAAATTCTGTATAAAATTGAGTAGATATGGTAAAGCGGAGACAATTACAATTACACAGTTGGTGGCTAGCACATCTAATTGAAATAGATAGAAATACAATTTGTTGCGAATAATTGTTCGATATTAAATGATAGAGCTTCTGGAACAAATTGGTGACACGTTCAAATGGATGTAGTGATTGATTGACTAGAGTTTCTAGATGTAAGAAGGTGAATGATTAGTGTTAATTTGTTTATAGGATAAATGAGTGGAATTTTGTTTATTGTTAAAAATCCATTGCTTATTAAACGAATAGCGCAGCTTTGTAAATTTTGTATATTTTAGACATATTGGTTCCTTGATTTTGTTCGGTGGCTTGCAATTTTCTTTGCGCAGGTGTGTTTTAGAAATTTATAAACTGACTTTTGTTATTTACATTCATTTTTGTAGATGTGCTTATTAGATTTCAATTACTCCAAGTTTCGTTGTACGAATAAATAGCAAAGAAAGTTACCTGGAGGCTATTTCCTTCCAATGAATGAATATTGGTGATAAGCGTGAATTTACAAATAGTATACTCGGTTTTTTATATGTAAGAGTTAAAATAAGCCAATTTGTCACACTACATAACCGGGAGTAACTTGCATTGAATATGAATACTGAACTTAGGTTAGGCTAGGTTAAAGTGGCTATCCGTGATGGATTAGGACACACTTAGTACATTGTAATGGCATATTATTATACCACATGAATCTTAAGGTTTTATTCTAAGCTCAATGCAACCAGTTTGAGCGCTTTAAGAAACGTGAAAGACTGATTATGTTAATATGATTGAGATCGTTTAGATCTTTGTAGAAGTATTCTCCTAGGAAATTCTTGCGTTTTTGAGCTAGATCAGGTCATATACAGAGCAGTTGAAGAACTGTTTCCTCATCTCCCTCTTTCTCATCCCTACAGCTTCCGCAAAAATCATTTGAGGATTTACCTAGCCGTGAAGCGTGCTTTCCTAATAGACAGTGCCAGGTTTGTCTTCTTCATAGCGTCTTGCATTAGCAATAGTTTACACATAACGATTGGTATGCCAGTATTAGCCAAAAGTGGTAGAATGGGTTTAACTGTACCATTTCTGATGGCGAGTTCATCTACCTTACAATTTATTATGGCCCATCACTCAGCAAAGGTGAATATTAAACTGTTGTGCCTTCTCCATTAGAGATGATCGACAACTATAGACTGCTATAGAGTTTGTAGAGGCAGAGTCCAGAGATTTGATAGCGGCCTGACTATCTGAGAAAATACGGATATCAGATGTTGATAGCAAGTTTTCTTTAAGCCAGGACAAAACTTTTTTATCGCCAAAAGTTCCACCTGGAACAGATGGAACAGATGGGTCAAAAACAAAAGAAGGGGTTGGTGGAGGTGTGTACTCTGAACGACTAAAATTAAGTCTCTCATTCCGCCTTCCCAATCATTGTAGCGTGTTCCAGGCGGAACTTTTGGCGATAAAAGAAGTCTTGCCTGGCTTAAAGAAAACGTGATATCAACATCTGATATCCGTATTTTCTCAGATAGTCAGGCCGCTATCAAATCTCTGGATTCTGTCTCTACAAACTCTATAACAGTCCATAACTGTCGATAATCTCTAATGGAGATGGCACAACAGTTTAATATTCACCTTTGCTGGGTGCCGGGCCATAGAGACATTCCAGGTAACTGTAAGGCAGATGAACTCGCCAGGAACGGTACAGTACAGCCCATCCTACCACGTTTGGCACGTACTGGCATACCAATCGCTACTTGTAAACTTTTGCTAATGCAAGACGCTGTGAGGAGGGCAGGCACCAGGTGGAACAACATCACCACGTGTCAAGTCACAAAAAACATCTGGCCAACACTGGATTTAAAACGTTCAAGGTGCTTGCTCTCTCTAAGCAGATCGCATATAAGCTCGATAATAGGTGTCATAACCGGACACTGTCTATTAGGAAAGCACGCCACGAGATTAGGCGTATTCTCAAATGATTTCTGCAGAAGCTCTATGGAAGAGGAAGAGGAAGAAACAATTCTTCATCTTCTCTGCACATGCCCTGCTCTGGCTCGAAAACGCAAGAATTACCTAGGAGAATTCTTCTTTAACGATCTAAACGATCTAAATCATATCGGCATAATCAGCCTCTCACGTTTCGTAAGAGACTCAAACTGGTTCCATTGAGCTTAGGAAGTAACCTCAAGATTCATGTGGTATCACAATGGGCCATTAAACTGGCCTAAGTGTGTCCGTTTCCATCTTGGACAGCCACTATAACCTAACCTAACCTCCACCTGGAACACGCTACAATGATTGGGAAGGTGGAATGAGAGACTTTATTTCAGTCGTTCAGAGTACACATTTCCACCAACCCCTTTATTGGTTTTTAATCCATCTGTGTAAAAGTGGATTGACTCGTCTTGCAGGAAAACCCAATCCTGCCAGAAAGATCGGAAAGGTATATAAATCTTAAAGTTTCTGTCGTTGCAGTTGCGGAATGGTGTAGTCTGTGTGCATTGGAATTGATTTTAAAAACTTACGAATTACGGAGTGGCCAATGTTTTTGCGATGAAGCTTTGAGGTGATTACCAGAGCTTGCAACTATTTGTTTGCTAAGTATATTAGGAGATGTAAGGTAAAGTAGGATATCCAGTGCCGCAGATGGGGTCGTGCGAAGGGATCATCTTATACATAAGCAAGCTGAACGTTGCACTTTTTGTCTAAAATAAAACCCAGATACTTAGCCTCGTCTGAGGACTTTAATTGGATACCTATAATATAGGGAGGGTTAACATATGGAATTTTGTATTTGCTCGAAATTAGGAATTTGGTACGAGTTCTTTTAACGTCATCCGCATACAAAATCATTCTGAAACCCTCCACATCCATACCATTTAAGTTCCAGAGGAAAGGGAATAGACCTAGTAGAGTAGTAGAGGACCTTGTAGTGTCCCTCTACTAACGAATATTCTAGCAGAAGAGTTGCCCAATTTTGAAATAATTATTGAGCTAGTCAGCATTAAATGAATTAACTCCCCAAGCGAACTGTCTTCGTTCAGAAATGTTATTGCAGCAGTGATTGCAGATGTGTCCACGTTGTTAAAAGCGCCTTAGATGTTAAGGAAAGCAACCATAGTGAACTCTATGAAGGAGGGAGTATTTGATGGTGCGTACTAAAGTGTGTAACGCCGCGCCGTTTACACAGATTTGCCTTTACGGTAGGCATGTTGAGACAACAATCAACTTTTTCCAATTTAGATGTATTTTCCATTTTGTTCAGATTGATTTTATTATTTGTTTTTGAAGAAGCTTAGAATAACATATTGTATGGGAAATAACTACTTAGATGATATATTTATTATATATACATAAGTGTACATTATCTTAGAATGATAGGCATTACAAAATGTAAGCACTATTTTATTTTAAATTTATTCTTTTTAGGAAACTTGATGTAGTAGAACCTAACTAATACAATTTTAAAAAGTGAGTGCGATACGTTTAAGTACGAATGTCATCATCTCATAGTGGTCACTTATTCATTCGATCACTAATGACACTCACTCACTCTCACGCACTGACCCCGTAATTCGGCCCCTGGTATATATCCAATTAAATATTCTCACCAGTGTCAATGGCACAGAGTGGGGAAACATAACTTCACTTGTCTTCAATTTAGTTAAATTTAAGAAGTGTGACAGTTTATGAACATTTCTTACCATGACTTGTTTCTTGACATATTTACTGTAAAATTATCATTTAGCTATATTTAAATGTGACATTTTGAGAAAAAAAAAGTTATCAGGACGATCAAAAGTCAAATGAGTTTATGTTTTGAGGGTCAAATTTTAAAGAGTCTAATAAATTTAAGGGCTTAAGGCTTCACACTTAGTTAATTCAGGAATGACAACCTCATCGTTGTTCGTTTTGTATGACATAGATGTTAAGTTGGGTGTGAACAAAATTGATCGATCACTTTATTCTGTCATTTCATTCATAGTGACAGTTGAGACAAATTGCTTACGGCTACCTTTTTGAATAACCAATTCAATATTGAACGCATTTTCATAAATTATTTTGTTTTTTCCATTTCAAGAACAGATCATTTATCAGTTGAATTTTTTCTTTGCTTTTATATTTATCTACATATGAGTACCCTATCAGATGTAAGACCATTGAATGCGATATAATAAAAGTTATAAGCTCATTAAACAGGAGGCTATTAATTATAATAGTGCGCTGTAAATATTATTACCTGTTAATTAATATCATTAAATTGTATCGTATATATATTTCATTAAAATACAAAACCAGATTAATTAGAATTAGCAAGGCATTAAAAATGTGAATTTTCAGTATGTATGACAATGGCGCCGCATAAGGTAGCTATACTTTTACTAAGTGTTTGTGTTGATTTAACTATTTGTTTGCATTATTATTTAGTAGAGGGTGTCTAGTCTAGACGTTAAATATATTCACAGGGCATGTATGAGGCGCAGGTGCAGGAGTGTTGTATCACATTCACAATATTTGTTTTTAAATAACGTGAAACAACAGCATGTTGTAAGAAAGTTACTATATAAAGTTATAAATTATTTTAGTGACAGCTAAAATTAAAATATTGAAGTGAAGTCTTATGATTTGAATAATTGACATTAAATGCACATTGTTTGAAATGCCACTGTCATATTTAAAGGTAATAAAACATAAATAACTTCACTTGTCTTATGTCCGATCAATTTTTAAATCGTGTGGCCAAAGGTTTTTATATAATCTTAATTCTTGAAGCTATAACAAAGAATGTACCATACTTTTCTCATATCTATAAACACACTATAAGACGTCTATAGCATGTTGTATTTTAATATTTTTAAACAAATTCATCTTGCACATTATATTATAGATTTCATATTCGCACTATATATAAGTTCTGTTGATAAATATAAATTTGTAAGATCTTGATCTATACAGTATTTTACAAGTATTAAAAATAGTTACATACAAAACTTGTTTATAATCAACTCAATTGAAAAACACCGTGTTTATAATTCGTCGCATACATACAAACCGTTTGTGAAAAGTTATATGGCGAGTTTGAACATTTTTGCTAGAAATTGTAATCTGAGATTTACTAAGCATTTTATATTACATGCTGTTGTATGCAAAAAATAGCAGAAACTCGAAATGGATATGTAGTTCCAAACAAACAAATTACGAAGAAACCAATGTGCAATAACAATAGTAAACAACAAGACTTTAACAATAATACGTAATTGCCTTCTTGACATTAAATAGCCCCAATATACACATAGTCCGAAAAGTCTCCGTTTAAAAATAAAGAACACAAAAACTAACCAAAAATCACTTCACTTATAAGGAAAAAAGGGGCTTAATAACTAGTAGGACCTCCTTTGTACTTGATAACTTTTTGAAAAAGTTTCCTAAAGACATTTTATTCCATTCGTCAAGTAGGATTGTTTTGTCAATCTTGTTGGCGAATGTATGCTGACGAACATTTTTTTCTAGGTGATCCCACATCTACTCAATAGGATTGAGATCTGGAGAGTCAGCGGGGCGTTTCACTTGCGTACTAACATTAGTCAGCAACCATTCCTTTACCACCTTGGCCGAATGTTTTGGATCATTTTCCGATTGAAAAGTAATGTTGATGCTCCTTGGGAATATTTAAGTACCCACATTTATCCATTGTATTTTTTATAAAAAAGAGGTTTCCCACACCATTACATTGCCGCCGCAGCCGTGCCTTACAGTATGTATCAAATTTTTTGTGCAGTATTGGGCTTTCTCCACACCATACAGCGTCCATCTATACCGAAGATGTTGTATTTAATTTCGTCTGTAAATACAACTTATCCCACAACGTATTTTCTTTCTCTAAGTGTGAGACGGCTGCATACTCTACTCTAACTTTTTTATTAGCATTTGGAATGAATAGCTTCTTCCGACACACTCTATCAAACCATTTTTGATTAAAAGGTTTCTAATGGTTTGGGGATCCTCTGCTATACTCCTTAATAAACTTTTTACGTACGACGATCAATCTTTTTTTGTTTTGTACAATTTTCTAATACATATTGGATGGGCAGTGGTCTTTTGACTATTTTGGAAATTTCAGCCAAAGATGTTCCCTCATTCCTCAAGTCAATTATGAATTGTTTGTTGCGGAAGGGTATTTGTTTATTTTTAGTTTCCATTTTCATTTCCTTTTAGCTGAAATATCATTAAGAATACAGTAACTATAATAAAAATATGATATACTTTGAAAATAGTATTTCAAAAGAAAAGTTTGTGTTGTTCAACGAACTAATCAAATGCACGAACCATTTTATTTGGTAAGTTATTTCCCGGGTATTTAAAATTTTTTGGTTTGAGTTCTTCTTAATTTATAAACGGTCAAAGGACAAGCTTAGCCAGGGGCACCTCATACCAAAAGCAAAATCTCATCCCAAACAAAAGTGACACTGGTAGCACTGGTCGACAAAATTACGTTTTTTTTCTGCCCAACAACCAAAACAATACTTTTTTAATTGATAAAGATGTCCTCTTTAATTATGCCCCTTCAAATATTCTAAAAACAACCAAAAACGTGTTTTTTAAGGCTTACTTAAAGCTCAAAATATCTCTTAACAATAAATTGTATGATGCTTTTGCAAAAAATTGTCTTTCTCTTCTAGATACAATTTAAACCATTTAAGTATCTTACTAAGTTTCTGGAAATTCTCAATAGTTATGAGTCTTTGCTTGACTCTACATGAAGTTTTGAGCAAACCTTCAATTTATTACATTCTTAGTTTTGATAAATACGTTTTGGAAGTATTTGCTGAAGTTTTAAAAATATCCGTTTTCAACATTTTTTTTTTTAATATATTTAAAAAACTTAATAAAATTGTTTAGACAACAGATTCGTTACAAAAACAAAACTTACTTTCAATCGTTTTTTTTTCCTATTGAAAACCGTTTTTGTATAAATGGTTAAGCGTTTTTTTTAGATTTTTGTAGGACAGATGAAATCTTTCAACTTATGTTAATTGTTTAAATGTTATATGAAATCATATAAATATTTCAACTGAATATTGGCGAAAGGAGAAACTATCACGGAATTTATTGAAAAAAATGCGACTTCATAAATTTAAACAGCCTCAAAAGCCTTATATACGTGTTTTTCGAATTTTAAAAAGTATTATCGCAAAAACCTGACCATTTTGAAGTTGAATTTGAATTAAGGCCATTAAAATCCATTGGAAAAGCGCTCTTTTATTGCCAGGAAGAAAACCTTATCGACCAGTGTAATCAATGTTATCGCAGATCAATGCTTTGTGTGTTCTCTTTTCCCGTTTGTGTTTGGGTTTAATTCAAATGACGTCATTTTTGAAAAAATACGGCCCGATGTTGTCCCCAGCCTATAAACCACACCAAACAGTCACTCTTTGTGGGTGCATTGGTTTTTCGATAATCACTCTTGGATTACAAATGCAGCAATTCTGCTTATTGACGAATCCACTGAGGTAAAAGTCTGCCTCATCATTTAAGATGATTTTCTTCGAAAATTGATCATCCGCTGTTGCCATTTCTTGTCACCATTCTGAAAATTGACGCGCAACTTGAAATGGTCAAGAGGCCTTAGTTCTTGAATCAATTGCACCTTGTAAGCGTGAATATGCAAGTCTTTATGCTTAATGTTCATCAACGACGAGCGTGAGACTTGAGAGGTGCAATTGTTGGGCACGACGATGAGTTGAGGTGGACGCCTCTTCAGCCACACTTTCGCGAACAGCAGGCCCGGTTTGCTCAAACTTTTGAACGATTTTTCCGATTGTACACACATTTGGACCACCCTTTATTTTAATAACGAACCAGGAAGAAAAAGAAAGTTTCTGGCGATAAGAAAAAACTGAAGATTTATTCGAATAGTTACGTATTTAGGGATATATCAACCCAATTCAATGATTTATGGTAATTTTAAGGGACTTTATAAAAAGTAAGACAAATTAAATTGAAGAAATTTTTCATTACTGAGTCCTCCGCTTACGATAAGTCCCAATGCCGCCAACCTATTGATGATGATTAACTCCAGAAGAATATATGTATGTATAACAAAGCTGTTAAATCACAAATTATATACTCTCAATTGTGAACACAGTCAGAAAAATTCTCTTGTGATCTGTGACTAAAAAATGTTCAAAATTTCCGTAGTGAAACTTACCAATTTCAGTTTTTTTTGTAAGCGAATTTGGTGATATTCAAAATTTTTAACTTAACGCAGTAGATCTGTTGCTAAAGCAGTACGGTGGCAGCACAGACAAGTCGTAGTGAAATGTACGTGGGCGTATGATATATGATGATAAAACTATTTCAAGGAAACTCAGTGGTTTTGCTTTTTATTTCGGAACCCATTTTTCAGCTTATTTACATTTACAAACACAAGAAAGAAGGTACCAATCCGTCCACTATTTAAAAGCTGTTTAGCATAAGACCGGTACTGCAACTTCAAATCAGAGTATTGCTTTAAGCCTACTCTTAATAGATCTTTTAATTCTACTTTAAATATTTTTTTTATTTAACTGAGTTCAAGACAGAGTAAAGTAATTTAGTACATTTGGACTGCGGTACTGGGAACTTGAAAAAATCAAAGTACTTTGGACTTGAAAATGCGTACATACGAATGTTTTACTAGATACTGTGTAAAAATACCGGGTTCTTTAAAAATTTACAGATCTGGTTCTAGATAAACGATCAAGGTGTTTCATGTATGGATTTAATAAAATAGTATTTTTCATGCTTTCTAATCTAAAACAATATTATTGTTGCTCTTTTTTATGTGGTGGATTGTTCCGCTTGTTATGCTATTTTCAGACATTTTATCTTAATTGAATGCAGCGAATTGTATTAAGTAATCTAACACTATAACTTGACACAAAATAATTTCAACTCCCATATTGTCTAGTGGTTAGGATACCCGGCTCTCACCCGGGAGGCCCGGGTTCGATTCCCGGTATGGGAAAGCTTTTTAGTTTACTGACGGCTATAAACGACCTGTCGAAAGAGTTCCCATGCTTGTTTTCAGTGATGAAAACAAAACCAATAATAGCTATAATTGGATGGCGCCTTACTCTGGCTTTTCTACGGTTGCGAAAGAAGATTGGTCCCATATAATCATTTATAATCGAAAGTATACATTCGGAGTCATAACACTCCATGGCAACATTGAATTGTCGACGAACTGTCTATAGATAAGCTTTCTCTATGGAGCTCACAGAGGGGTGTCATTGACAAAGAGCTTAGAAAACGTGCAAGAGGAGAACTGTTCAAGTTTTTTACGAATGATCAACATTATTTACTGCCTTTGGAATATTGCAGTATTTTTTGCCATAATTTTTGGTCATTCATAAATTTAGAGCGTCGAGCCGTATTATGGGCGTTGCAGACATTCTTAGCGTGGGATATATAATTACCCTAGATTCAAAATTTAATGGGTTTGTTCTACACCCTACAAATTGATATGAAACGATTTTCTCCATTAGAATAAGCATGTAGTTGTGTCCAAAAGGTACATTTCTAATGGAAACAATGCAGGATCAATCTAGAAATGGTTTATATCCCAATTTTATACCAAACGAAAGCTTATCACATAATTTCATTCCATGCTGACGAATCTCTAAACCTCTATATGAAGGTACATAAATAATTTCTTTTTTTGTCTACATTAAACTAATCTTAAATTTAAAAGTTTTTCTAAATTGCAGTTTTGGCCTCTTGCTTTCTGCATTGATGCATAATCCCTTAAACATTGTCCACCACATCAAAAGTTTTGAATTCTTGTATCACCCATCTTTATCAGAGTTCCGTTATGAGGCTCAATGGTCTAGGGGTATGATTCTCGCTTTGGGTGCGAGAGGTCCCGGGTTCAAATCCCGGTTGAGCCCTGATTTTTGTAATTATTTCTTATTTTATTTAAACAAAATTACTAAACAATTTTAATTTCTTTAAATAAAGACCTATTAATAATCTATTAATAAAGACCTCAATCAATGTCAAAATATTTTAAATCACTTAATTATCTATCAATCAGGCCTGACATAAAAAACTCTTAATAAAGGATAAGTTGTGAAAGTTCTTTGCCAATATTGCATACAATTTGTTCTAGAACTTGAAGCAAAGTCTAGCCGTATAATTAGCGCAACCATTATCACCAACGAACCGAACGGCTGTGGCACCAAACTAGCCGCCTTTATATATAAAGGTCACTGCCTAGACAAACTCCCTTTCTCCTATGGTGAACATGTTGCAAACTGTCAAAGTATATTAACGTCATTTCTTATGCTTTGTACACTTTCATTTATAAGAAAACGCATTCATCAATTGAATACGCGCGTTCCCATTCGTTCGAAATCAAATAAGTGAAGATGGATACAATATTGACCACGAGCTATGCCAGCAGGACACAAATCAAAAGGTTTTAATTAATTATTATCTTGTGACAACCGAAGCGTCTTTTCTTCTGCGGGAGAACAGAGAACAGAGATGTGGGAAGAAGTAATTTAGAAGGAACAGATTCAATACACGACCGACCGACGCGACGCGATGCGGTGTATTCATTCCCATGATTCGTTCTTCCGCATGCCAGAACTTTGGCGCGCTTGCCCTCCTCTAAATGCTAGAACTTCTAATAACTCTTGGCTGTGGGGCATTGGTACTCGTATATATTGTGAAACTTAAGACCCTATGCAACAGCAGACGTAATAGACACCGCAGAACAACCCAGTCCATGTCTAATTCTAATTGAGTCGGTGGTGTTCTTCAAATTCTCCTATGTACGAGTATATCTGGAACGAAGTAAATCTTTCAGGGTAGCCTAATGCGAGGGCGTACATACATATGTGTAACTGTGGGTGCTCCTCCCGTAGGTTTCTATACCTCGCGTCTAATTTGAGACCATTTAATCGGTATTGAATGCGACGCTAGATTAATTTATTAGGACGTCCGTGTGTATGCTAAATGAGAACATCATTTGGGGTGACTCGACTACGGCGCGCGCGGCGCGGCAGTGGCGGTGGCGATGGCGGTTGCAGGATTTTAAATGTAGTTCGAACGTGTTGTGGTGTAATTTGTACGCAAACGGGCGTGTGCCCTAATTTTTCAGTTCCAATTCTGATGAATACCAATGTGTTCCCTGATGAGAAAATCAAATGTTTTGTGTTTGCTCGTTAAAGTGCTTGTTCGTTTAATTGCTTAAGGCGAAGAGTGTTGACTGTTGATGGCATGATGGTTGTTGTTGTTTTGGGGATGATGCTGTTGAGTCGTTGCATCATCCACCCATCCTCAAGGGACTCCTTCCTCAAAATATGGTAAGGAAGTTAGTTGCACTCAGAATATAACATGGAATTCATTTGTCGTCCCGATGACATTTTGTGACATCTCGGGGACTTTATTTCGAACAAGTGTTGCAATTTGTGTAAGAGATAAAAGTGTACTTATAGCCAGTAATTGAGGGAAAGACAATTTATTATTTCGAGGTAGACATAATGTGGTGATTATTTTCTAAGTGGAGCATGAGTTTTCTTTTTTCAAAATTGTAAGATGACCGCGTTACTCTAACAGGACGAATATTTTTTTAAATGCATCTTAAACCATGGAAAATGTAAAATATAATCTTAAAACTTAAATCTTTTTTATAATAAGCGAACACTAAAAAGGTTTTGTATACCTTTAAATCTTAAATGCCAAAAACACAGTGTGAGCATTATGAAAAGAGGGGAGGTTTGGATAGGAGGTGTTGGTGTACATTGACATTGAATTCTTTAACATTGCAATGACAGGAAAAGATAGAGCGTGGCAAGGCATTCCACATTCGCGTAGTACGGCTAAACAATTATTCTCTGTACTTCATATTACGGCCGAAGTTGGTCTCAAGGGTAAATTGATGTGCATTCCTAGAAGTGCGAGTATTAAATTGCATAAGGGGTGGCATACAACTTGCTATTTCACTATAACGAACATAGTCTGTTAAAAAATCGGTAAAGGAATGTGAGACAAGACAAGGAACTTTACAACGATGTTCGAGTGACGTAATCGAGTTGATGATGTTAATGTCACCAATCATCTTAACAGCTCTCCTTTGAATACTGACCAAGAGGCTTAAGTAAGTAACTGGAGTACCAGCCCAGAGATGGGATTTATATTCAAGCCAAATCAGACGTACATAGATAATGATTTCTTGCATGCATTGTTTCAAAAAACCTAGACACCTTGCGGCATTTTGTGCGACATCGCGTATGTTTTCGCTCCACAAGAGGTGATTGCTGATTCAACTCATAGTAGTGGCAAGGAGGATAAATCTCTCTCGATACAAGACAGTATAGAGTTTTCGAAGCATTAATTTCCACACGGTTTCTTATTCCCCATTGTACAATACTTTTTAGGTCGGAATTTAATGAGCTTATCATATCTTGTCGTTAAGGTTTCACATCCGAAGAAAGGGGTTGTGAGTCTGGAAACGATGTGAAAAGCTAAGAGTGCCTATTGTCAGCGAAACTATTTATTGGATTAGAAGTTGCAGACAGGAGATCATTAATAAAAATAAGAAAGAGTGTTTGAGATAGAAGCCCTTTTTTACACTTCAGAGTTTTCAGAAAGTAGTAAGCTTATAGCAAGCGTCGAACTACGATCAGAGGCTCATCATAAGTGCATGTGTTAGTTGTTAGTAAGAAAATAATACAATTATAGCCTAATACACGCACAAAATACAAAACATAATAATTATTAACATTTAACATGAATTATTACAGTACAAACAAATAAAATAAAGACGTTTACGATAGTGGAGCACTGGTTCTAAACAATGATTTTAATCCCACCTTATTTAAATTTAAATCTATCGATGAACAGTTTAAGTTTTATAAAATGCTCATACGACTTAAAGCTTCATTCTTCCCATAGTTAGTTCTATGGAAGTCAATATGTATAAAATCAAATGAACGTAGGTGATGAGTTCCGCCTCGGTAATTCAAATGTACACAAGATAGCAAATAAGGTGCATCAATTTCACCATTAATGAGTTGATGAAAAAATACTAAGTCATTATTAACACGCCTTTGATGGAGAGATTGCATTTGAAGAAGCAGAATACGATGTTCATAGGGAGGCAGATCATAAGGATCATCCCAAGAAAGACCCTTTAGCGAATGCAAAGCGAATGAAATTATGTTGAATTGATTCAATACGTTTATTATAAATTTCATAATAGGGAGTCCATACCTGCGAAGCATATTCGAGATGAGGACGAACATGACAATTGTACAAAGAAAGAGAAACATAGGGATCATTGAACTCCTTTGCCCAGCGTTTTATAAAACCAAGCATAGAACTTGCTTTATTAACAATAAAATTAATGTGATGTGCAAATTCTAAGTTTGAACAGAAATGAACACCTAAATCTTTAAATGTTGAGAAGCGACAGAGTTTTTGCTGAGATATACAATAATCAAATACACTAACGATTCGTTTTTTAGTAAAAGTTATCGTCTGGCATTTTAAAGGGTTGAGTGAAAGGCTATTTTTCCCACACCAGAATGTGAAACTATCAATGTCGGCTTGTAAGAGAATACGATCATGGGTGGACTTTATTATTTTAAAAATGTTCATGTCGTCAGCAAAAACGAGTACTTCACTTGAGCGTTGACATGACGATACATCGGTAATAGACAGAATGAACAGAAAAGGGCCAAGATGGCTTCCCTGGGGAACACCAGATTGAGCAACAAAAGGTTCAGAATGACAATTTCTAAATTTTACCTCATAGGATCTGTTTTCAAGATATGATTTGATCCAAGCTAAGACAAATGGTAGAAAACCAAGAGCTTTAAGTTTAAATAAAATAATTCCGTGGCTAAGTTGGTCAAAAGCTTTGGAAAAGTCAGTGTATATACAGTCAACTTCATAACCTTGTTCTGAAGCGTTTGAACATATGTTTGAGAATGTGAGGAGATTAGTAACGGTTGATCTTTTTTTCGCAAAACCATGTTGCTGTTCGCAAATGAGATTTTTACTAAAAAATGCCACACTTTCACAAACAACTTGTTCAAACACTTTAGGAATGCAAGAAAGCTTTGCAATGGGCCTATAGTTGCTTATATCCGCCTTGTTTCCCCTCTGGAAAATTGGTGTTAGAAATGACTTCTTCCATATACTGAGAAGTTTGTCTGTTTTTAGAGAAAGTTTGAATAAAAGCGTAATACTATCGGGGGAATACTATCGGGAACGGCTGAACAGTCATCATTCAACGCGGATAAAAGATCAAGGACCGTACTCTGTAGAACAGGTATGTGACTACATCTAGTTTGCGAAAAGGAGTGAAGATTATGAAAATATACTTCATCAACTTCTTCAGGGCTATTAACAAATGACTTACGGAAATTTATTGCGAAAGCGTTACAGATATCAACAGTTTTATCTAATGACAGGTTCTTGTAAGTGAAGTTAACTGGAAAGCCATCTGATTTTTTCTTCAGGTTTACAAGTTTCCAAATTTTTTTAGGATTCTTTTTCAAAGAGGTGCCCATATCAGTAACATAGCTAGCATATACAAAATTAGAAAGAGACTTATATTGGTTAAAGAGTTCAACATAGAAAGAGAAGTTGGTTGGAGACAGAGTTTTGAGATACATTTTCCATGCATTATTTCTTTTTTTACGCAGTAAACGCAATTCTTTCGTGTACCAAGGGTGGCTAAAGTTTTGTATTTTTTGATTTCTTTAAAGGTACATTTTTTTCCAAACAATAATTAAGGATCTTATAAAAAGTTGAAACTGCTTCGTCAATGTTAAAAAATGCCAATGTATCAGCAATTCCAGAAATAGTTAAATCTTCAGACAACAGCTGGAAATTAGCTCTTCTGAAATCAAAATTATATAAGCAATCAAAGGAATCAAAGCCCTGGGGCACACCAGCATTTATTTTGTGATTTTTACACTTGAACCCATCCAATACTACTTATATTGAACGATTCGAAAGTATTTACTTATACAATGAAGGAGTGATTCATAAAAACGAAAGCACGCATTTTTGATAAGAGAGCTTGATGCCAAACTCTATCAAATGCCTCTGAAATATCAAGTGCACTAATCTTACTTTCACCAAAACGATGTAAAGATTTGTTCCACTGTACGGTGAGATGAACTATTAGATCATCAGTGGACCTATTGCTACGATAGCCGTACGGCCGGTCATTAACTAGCTTTCGTTTCTCGAGATTTTTCTTAAGCTGATAATCAATCGGGGTTTCCATGACCTTGGAAAGAAGGGACGTTAGTGCTATCGCTCCATAATTTAGGTGAAAAGAAGATTCGCCTTTTTTGGGATTGTCTGAAGAAATGCTGTGTTCCAACTTCTAGGAACGATTCCAGAAGAATAGGATAGATGGAAAAGCTTACACAGCGGTTTTGCTAGCTCTCTTCAGAATAATTCCATCCGTACTAGCGGATCTATGAATGTTGAGATCTATTGAAACTCTCGCCACAGTTCGAGTACGACAAATGAATGGTCCCATAGAATGATAGAATCATTCACGCGTTCAAGAGCTGAGGGAGCCATAACACAATAAGTTAAGGTGGAATTTTCGGCGAACTACCTTGCAAGCATGTTAGCTTTCTCGATAGAGCTAGCTAAAGGAGTGTCATTGACAACAAGCTAGGGACGAAGAAAGGAGTGTCATTGACAACAAGCTAGAGACGAAGAAAGAGGACCAACAATTATTACTGCCTTTATGACATTGCAATATTTTTTGCCGCCTAAAATTAAAGAAGGAGTTGGTACAATGACCGTATTGTGTAAAATTTCAATAGGAAACATAATTTAATTAAAATATACTTAATGTATGTATACATAATCATATATGTATAAGTATATATGTATAAGTAAATAACATGCGTTTGAATTTGACATTGATCGGTATTCGAGTGCAGTATTGCTGCTCGCAGTATTACGGCAAGAAAGTAACTCTTAACAACTTTAAGTTGCCGACAACTTAGTTGCTTTGTGGGAGCTCTACCCCATAAGCAAACCGTAAGCGTCATCTCAGCGTTATAATCTAAGTGATAGTTCAATTCTTAATAAAATTCTAGCATTTTAAAGCTCTAATATTCAAATCGACTTAAACTTCGCACAACAGCATAACAAACTGTCAAACTAATTAAATCGAATGTACAAAATAAATAAGCACTTTAAATGATGCACTATAAATTTGGCGAAATAATTTCAACGAAAAGGTGTTTACTTTTGAAAATGTGCTGGCAAAGATCCAATATTTAACTTTTTAAAGGATGCTATCAATGCAAAAGAAAAATAAAGAATTTTATTAGTTTTTATTGATACGATAGAGACACCTCGATGCCTTTGATTAATTAAAGCGAAGCGACCTATTTGATTGACTGAGGTGTTGAAAAGAGTTCAACGACGCGACGCTTAGTTTAAAAAATATTTCTGTGCACAAAAATGCCTCGTAATGGGTGCACCTAACCTAATTTTAAAGTTTTGGCTTTTGTAGTTTGAAAAAAGTTTACGTCACCTACCCCAACCGTTAAAAATGAATGAAATGACTTAATTATTCTATGATGCTTTATTTAGATGCTCAAGATAAAAAAAAACATGTGATCATGATCAACAAAATTGTTTTAAACAAATGACGAGTCAGGTCATACAAAGCACCTAGAATATAAGAAAACCAATTGCAGGGCTATTGCAGCCAAGTCAGTTGCTGATTCTGATTGTGGGTCAAGAAATGTAAAATAGTTTTGACGAAATTGATTAATTAAACCCTCTGATGCATGCATCACAACCTACGTTTTTTCATCGTTATCTTCCGTGTCTGAAATAAGGTCTTTTTTACATATCGAGCCTAGTATTCTTTTTAGATTTCTTTTGTTTCCTTGACATTTTCATATTTTCAGCTTGCAAACGCTTTAGTTCATGGGATTGCTTTCGTAACTCTATTCCTAAGGGTTTCGTTTAGCCCAGGTTGAATCAGGTGTTTTAGTTCCAACTTTTCGATATAATATCCATCAAAACCAAGAAGTCAATATTTTGTTAGGAAATTTCAAAGCCAAAACTTGTTTGGTCTCGGAAAAGATTGAACTAGTTATCGTAATCATTTCTGTATCAGTGGCAGTAATATACTTTTCAATCTCGTTTTGCACACATTTGATGTAGTCGACTACGTTGGGATTAAAGGGAAAGCGTTTCTGATTGCTTCAGTTCCATCTGAACTATCCAAGACTAGTTTAAGAATATACAAAATTTAATCTTAGTCACTGCTTTGGCTCTCTTTTCTGGAAGCCCTTGCCACTTTTGAACCGTGTTCGTTTTCAATTCCTTAAATGAACCCACGTAGCAGTCTGTGTAATATAAAATTATCCCATTATTTCTACAAAAGTCGCTAAGTTTCATGGGCAGATGCGACTTGTGGCCATCGACGAGGAACAACACTGGTCGTTTTATATTTCGTCTGTAAGCCATTCATCAAAACTATTGGCCACATACCACATACTTACTCGAAGAATGTTTCTGATTGCATCCAAATACTTTCGGATCGGCCAACAATCTATTTATCTGGCATAGTCTTAACCACAGGAAACAGAACAAGGGTTGGCAATATTTGTCCATCAGCACTTATTACAAATAGAACCGTAATAGTTTCTTTATCATGCCAAAACGATTCCCGTTTTTGTAGCAAGGCAGAAAGAAGTCTCGTCGCCATTGAACATTCTGGAAGCATCGTCTAACACCTCTGCAGCATCAATTTCTTCTAAATATGCGCTCAGATCCTGGGACAATTCCGGGTGAAGTTTTGAAAACCAGCAATACCACGACTTTCCAGGTGGATCATCTTTAAAGGGTTCTTCCTCTTATGGTCACTAATGATTTCTTGGGCTGTGTTTAAGAGATCCGTGGTCCTCTAGCCAGTTCATTAGAGTTTGTTCCCCCCCGCCTGCAGTATTGTATCGAGTCCCATTTTTATTACTATTCCAACGAGATCCTACACAACGGGGCTCGAATCAGCAGAATTGACAATTTCGTGATAAAACTCGTTGGAGGTCACATTGCAAGAGCTATGTCTTCGACCAACAATTTAATTTTCGGGGCGTTCTATCCGAAGGACAAGTATTTTGAGAGTGCACGCTTTACCACTTTTGAGCGGCTCCATTCCACCAGAAGCATTCCTCTTTTTAGATAGATGAGGTCTGATACAGGATAGATTGGTAGTTCCGCTAATCTACCACGTCAGACGACGAACCGCGGATAGGCGACTCCTGTACAATCGGGACGTCATGACTCATGGCACAAGACGGAGCAGAGCTCCTTCGGTTCAGTAGGGCTGTGTCCGAACGGGACCGAACTGATAGGGTGAAGCAGGAGAACCAGTTTTGGTGGCTTCAATCGGCACTTGACAGTGGGTAGTCGGGATGGGGTTTAGTTTTAAGTAGAATAGGCAATGTGGCATAAAAAATAAAAAGAAAATATTAAAAAAAAAAAAAATAATAATTAAAAAAAAAATAATTGTTCTAGTTTTAAGTACATTGTTATAGGTAGAATAGGTAGTTTAAGTTAGTTTAAGTTTTATTTTAAGGACCTTATTTTAAGTAGTTTTTAAGTAAAATGAAAAAAGATATTGAAATTAGTTTTTTTCAAATTTTCTAATAAATACAAAAATAAATAAAATTTAATTGAAGTAAAATAGATCTAAGGGCCGAAAGGCATTAGTATTTAGTGTTATAGTTTAACTTAGAGTGTCCGTATGGGACCAGTAAGTTAGTTGTAAGTTATGGTTAATTAGGCTAGTTTTGTGAAATTTTGTCTAGCCTTAAGATATAGGTTTAAGATTGAAGTAATACAAATGAATTTGAAAAAAAATCCCATTTTTATGGGTTTTCTTCAACTCTACCATGAATTCGGTCGTAAAGTGTTCCTCTAGGGACCTGAATTCATTCAATATAATTTCATATAAAAAAATTACAAGAGCTCGTTACAAAATTAAGGAAGTTAGGTATTCTAAATTAAATAAATTAAAAACTTTGAAACACATAACTATTGTCGAAATAATTGAATTTTGTTTTTACACCATCGAAATATAGAACGAGATTCACAAATGACCAATAGTTGAATGTTTTTTCTTTTATATTGTTCTGCGGAGAATCTCTTAGTATGTATCACGTTCTACAGTTGACTTAACTAAAGAAAAGCTAGACTAGGAGTCTCGATAAAGAAGGCTGTGGATAGTGGATTTAATATAAAAATTCTAAAGGCAGGCACGTCAATCTGAAAATAAAAATCGTGTCGCTTAAGATCTAGTGACTAGTTGGATCCTTTATTTCTAAATCGAATTGTTTAGAATCTTATCTCTTTTACAAATGTTAAATAATATTTTATCCGAAGGAGATGAGGCTGAGTAAATGTTTGTGTAGGTATCTTCTACTCATATAGAATTTTTTAATATTGATCATAATATCTTATTCAATTAAACATAAATTATATAGCTAAGATAAGAAGCACTTTTTTTCTAACGCAAATGCGGTCTTACGAAACGAAGTCAAAAACTTTGAAAGCATTAAAAATCATCTGCTCACTCTGCATTTGTTTCCAAAATAAAACAAAATTGAAAAAGCTTCTTTACATTTCAAAGTTATAAACTAAAATAAATAAAAGCTATAATTAAGCTTGAACGCTTTATAAAAAGTACATTATGATTCATAAGCTCTTTGACTCCAAATTTTTAAGGGGGATGTAGCTCAGATGGTAGAGCGCTCGCTTAGCATGTGAGAGGTACGGGGATCGATGCCCCGCATCTCCAGAGCTTTTTTTTTAATTTGCAGGAATCGTTTGTACGGCAAACATTATGCAGAAAATAACCAAACAGTTTAAAAAGAAAAATATTAGAGTACAAAAATAGTGGTATATTAACTACACCCAGTAGTTTTGTGGAACTCTTTATTAAATGGAACTCTATATTAAATCTCGTATGTATTTTGTGTAATGTCTGTTAAATTGACGCCATTTGAATTGAACTATCAATCTTACTTTACCAGATAACTCGATCGCAGACTGCATTCGGGTTCGATGTTCTTCCTAATCCAATATTGTAGGTGCAGGGAATTAACTTCACGGGAACTACCTTCACATGGGAACTAACTTCACCACTAGTGGGAATTAATTTCACTTTTTTTTTGTGAATTTCATCAGAAAATTGTGTGAAGTAACTTCCAACCTACGATTGAAATATCTGAAAAAATATCAAGCGTTGAATTGGTGACGTGAAATAGTACCAAATGAAATAACACCAAATTTCAAATTTGGCCTTATTTCGTTGTTCAAAACGAAATAAAACCAATTTGGCTTTATTTCGATTTATAAAAAGAAATAAGGCAAAAAAATAATGGAAACAACGCCGAATTTTTAAAGCTCACCTTTTTACATACAAAACACGCAAAAATGGTTGATTTATTGTCTAGAATAGCTACTTTTGCTAAAAAGTTTTTTTTTGAATTGATAGCACGGTGGCGTACTAACAGCTAGGTATGTAAGGGGGGCATGCTGCCCCCCTGCAACCCCCCTGCTTGGGATCACTATAGAATTTGGGGTGGGTGCGAGTTTGGGTATATGCAAAGAACTTTTGCATTTGAGCACTAAAATCAAAGAAATTCCCAACAAAAAAAAAGCAAGTATGGCTCACAGTTATCAAAGAATCACAACGCATTCGTGTTCTTTGCATATACCCAAAATCGCACCCACCCCAAATCCTATAGTGATCCCAGGCAGGGGGGTTGCAGGGGGCAGGATGCGCCCCTTACATACCTAGCTGTTAGTACGCCGTGCTATCAATTCAAAAAAACTTGTTTTAGGCTCCAATTTCAAAAATTTCAATCGAGCAACAAGTATCTGTCATTTTTCAACTTCAACTTATGTTAACTTCACATGAAAGTGAAATTCATTCCCACAAAAAAGTGAAATTATCTCCCACCTTCAGTGGGAAATAACTTCACCAAAAAAAGGTTAAATTAATTCCCAGTAGTGGTGAAGTTAGTTCCCATGTGAAGGTAGTTCCCGTGAAGTTAATTCCCTGCACCATATTGTAACGTTTGCGTTTCACATTCGCGTAGTACGGCTAAAGAACGAATATCTATACTATTATACGACATAAAATTTGAACATATTTGCTAAGGGCTTAACATTTTACTAAGTAGCAATTTTCTAAATAGTTAGTTAGTAGAAATGGTGGCCACGAGCAGTCTAGCTCGGTGACACAATTAGCGCTACGTTGCGCCGTTTTGATACCATAAAATACTCGCTTGACCTATAAAGATAAAAGGGGGATTATAAAGGGAAAAATGCGCCTCAAATCCACTTTGTGAAAGTTTTTAAAATAGTTTGCAGTTTACTAGCGATGCGACGCCAAAATTTCAAACCCTTCTTTTTATTAAAATACTGTCATCCGAACATTTCCAAACAGTAACAATTCGTGGAAATAAACAGAGCAAACAAACCTAAACGGACCATATTAATTGGAATTCCCAACTGTAGGCTGGACTTTTTTAACAACTGCTCTTTAAAGATTAACGAGGTATAGAACCTCGTGTTCCATGAGGAAGCTTGTTTTTCAATATCAGTCTAAGGCACATTTTTTCTCAAAAATATGTATATACTGATACAAGTGCTAGTAATTCCAGTGAAACCTTAAGCCTACGGTTTTTAATCGGTTCTGAGGTGTTAAGGTTTTTAATCGAGAACCGAACTGTCAAAACTAGAGTAAAATTCTTTATTATCCAACTCTTAGAGACTTAAAACATCACACTTTTCTGCGCAATGCCGAGTCTTCGATTATTTCAAAATCCTTGACTTCCAATAACACGTTCTCAATTTGAAACAAAACAATTGTAGCTCACAAACAAAATTTATAAAACAGACAGTTTAATTCTTTCAAGTAAAATTGGCAAGAAATTTTGTCTAGGATAATAACAGATGCCGTATGGTTTGAGAAAATTGCTAAAAGGTAAAGTAGCCATAGTAAGATTTTAAAACCGTATAAAGATAGCTAAACCATCTTTCAAGCTTAGTAAATTGCTAAGAATGGCTTTTAAATTCTACTAAATCCTTTAAAATTTGGAGCCAATTAATTTTATTTACTCCCGAGATAAATTTTATGTCAAATATCAATTTTCAACAATTGAATTTTTCTAAAAAAAAAAATACAAAATGTTCAATAAGATAAATTTAGTTTGAAGGTAATATCTATTGCTTTTAAATCCTTTTGTGGTGGCTGCTGTTAGAGATTGTGATTGCCTGTCTTATCCCATCGAAAGGTACGTCCCACAAATAATCTTGGCATTTTTATGTGTAAATTAAAGTTTTATAATTATATATAAAATCAATTTTGGCACCAGGACCGGTGTTTCAATTTGTTAGTGTTCTTATTAGAGAGAACTATTTATGTATATATCTTTATATACTTTACAAGAATTAAAAAATGACATTGAAGTTTCAAAAAAGTGTATGGAAACAAAAATCGATCAAGTATCAAGGGGAATTAAAGCAATCAATGAAAAGCAAGAAGACCAAGACAAAAGAATCACACGGCTGGAAAGAATGATGCGAAGGAAAAAAGGTAACAAAGCTAGGCCTATTATGGTAGGGTTATTAGCTTTAAAGAAAAAACAGGAAATAATGAAAAATAAAGTCAAACTACGGCAAAGAAGTGGAAATCCAATTTACCTAAGAGATGATATGTCTAAGGAAGATGCTGAGATGAAGAAAGAGGAACGTGCTTCAAAAGGAAAAAAGGAGAAGTTAGAAAATCATAGCTCAGAGAAATTAAAAAGAAACAGATCAGATGAAGAACCCGAATCAAGCTCAAATAGAAACCGGAACTCCCCTTCTATGTCAGCAAAAACGAAAAGACCTATCTCTTCTCAATTGAAGAAAAGCAAAACAAGAGACACTGTAACATTTGAAAAACCTAGTACGTTGGAAAAATTCTTTAGAGTCAGAAGTTCAGCATCAGAATCGTCTATAAACGAAAATGATCGTGAAGATCAAAATCAATGATGTACACAGCACGGGCAAACGAAACTGAAAACGAAACCGAATAAAAAGCAACAAATAAAAACGAAAACAAAAGAAAAACGATCTGCACAAAACAAAGAAAAAAATCATCCAATCCGGTTGGCCACCGTGGATGATTACGGCCAAATCCCCCATTAGCTGGTAAACCAAGTCATACAGCAGCATCGCTGCAGAAAGCCCCAACAACCCAACCACCACCATCCCCACCATCATCTCCATCACCATCACCGCAATCATCAACACCACCACATTCATCACCATCTCCAAATTCAACTGAAAAAAAACAAAAGAAAGCACTCGAAAACGAAATATACATTTGTACTTACAATGCTCAATCGCTTCTATCAGAAGAAAGGATGACCTTGTTTGAAAACACAAGGAAAAAGATAAAGTGGGATATTATTGGACTATGTGAAGTACAAAAAATGGGAGAAGAAATTGTGGAAACAGATGAAGGGCACATATTCTCATATATCGGACAGACCAAAGGGGAATATGGAGTAGGTTTTCTTGTTCATAAGCGTTGGAAAAAATATATTATCGAAATAAAAGGATATAATGAAAGAGTCATCGGATTGAAGATTCAAATTGGAAGGGTTAAAGCTACCATCATACAAGTATATGCTCCAACAGGAACAGCTTCGACGGAAGTGCTAGAAAAATTCTACAAAACACTGGATCTAGCTATCAACCAACTCAGCTCAGAATTACTTGTAGTAATGGGTGACTTTAACGCACGTATTGGATCAAAGAAACCAGGAGAAGAGCCAATTATGGGACCATATGGGTATGGAAGTTGAAATAACCTAGGGGAAAGGATGTTGCAATGGCTATGGCAACATAAATTAACAGTTACAAACTCACTCTTCAGGAAAAAGGATAGCAAAATGTGGACTTGGATCCACCCAAATGGAAAGCATAAGAACCAAATCGATTTTATTCACACCAATAAAAAATCTTTTTTCAAAGATGTCGACGTGTTAAATCGGTTCGAATATGACTCAGATCACAGGTTATTAAGGGCCAAGCTACTGATTAATCATAAGACAAGGAAGTATTACAAGAAAAACCAGTATGTACTAGAAAAAGAACCCAGCCCGATTCAAATGGGGAACTACAACAAGGAATTAGAGCTCCGCCATCGCATTTTGAAAGAAACGAATGGTCATAGAACGGTTCAGGAAAAATACGACCAATTCGAAAAAACTTTGAAAATAATATCTTCGAAACATGTCTTTAAAACTCTCGAGAGTACAAACAAAAATAAAATATCAGTGGCTACACAAAACATGATACAGAGAAGGGAATTTTTAAGGAAAATTGAAAACATCTCACAAAATGAAAGAATAGAACTGAGAACATTAAGAAAAGAGATAAAGAAAAAAAGCAAACAAGAAATAAGAGAATTCCACGAAAGAAATATAAAAAATATCTTAGAAAGTACTAAATCGATAAAGAAAGTCAAACAAAGCTTGAAATTAGAAAGGAATGGGTCTTAGGGGTTAGGAAAAACAACTAACAAGTCCGGAACAGAAGACAAATAAACGAAGTTGCAACAGAATTTTATAAGGAACTATACTCGAATAATCGTCAAAATACAACCATCGGTAGTATAGAACAGAGGCTAGAAAAAGAATCTGAAGAAATTTTACCGTTTCTTCAAGACGAAATAAAAAAGGCTATAATGGAACTTGGGAACGAAAAGAGTAAAGGCAGTGAGGGAATCGAAGCCGAAATCCTAAAATATGGAATTGAAACGTCTTCAGCGTGGCTTAAAGATATTTTCAACGATGTTATGGCTACTGGAGAAGTTCATATCCAATGGACAAAGTCGTACATCACTCTATTGCACAAGAAAGGGAAAAAAGATGACATCAACAACTATCGTCCAATAAGTCTTATATCTAACATCTACAAAAACTTTGCAAAATGCATCTTCAAAAGGCTGGAAGTAGACCTCGGACAACATCAACCAGTGGAGCAGGCAGGTTTTCGATCAGGTTTCTCAACTACAGACCACCTGCAGGCAGTTAATCAAATCATCGAAAAAAGTGGAGAATACCGATTACCGGTTTATTTCATTTTTATTGATTTTAAAAAGGCTTTCGATACCATTAACCAAGACTTCATGTGGAATGCACTCCTTAACCAAGGTATAAATTGTTGTTGGGTTAGAATTTTCAAAAAAATTTATGACTCTTCCACTGATCAGATAAAAACTGAAATATTTGAAGAGCCATTCAAACTTCAAAGTGGAACTAAACAAGGAGATCCAATCTCACCGCCTTTCTTTGCGGCTACTCTAGAAGAATGTTTTAGAAAATTAGATTGGGAACACATTGGCATAAAAATCTATGGAAAATATCTTTCAAACTTAAGGTTTGCTGATGATATTATTTTGATGAATGATAATCCTGAAGATCTTCAAAAGATGATAAACGAACTCATTCTCGAATGCTCTAGGGCAGGGCTTCAAGCAAACGAAAACAAAACCAAAGTTATGACAAATGCGACCAAAACACCTATGCATATTAATGGAGAGCTGATCGAATATGTGGAGGACTTCATATATTAAGGACAATTAGTTTCATTTAATAATAGAGAAGAGAAGGAGATCACTCGAAGGATAACAAACAGATGGAGGCAATTCTGGGACGTGAAAACTATGTTGGACTAGAATATCTCAAACGTTACCAAGAAATACATTTTCGATTCCACAGTTTTACCAGTGCTAACATATTATGGCTCCCAAACATGGACGAACAACGTTGCAATAAAAAGGAAGCTTTCAACAACTCAAAGAGCAATGGAAAGAGCAATGCTAAAAATAAGAAGATCTCAGCGAATCAGAAATGTCAACATACGCTCATAGAAAGGATTCCAAGATGTTATTTTGAAGACAAGAAAGCTGAAATGGGACTGGGCAGGGCATTTTATGAGGAAGTCAGATGAAAGGTGGTCAAAAGAATCTACAGAGTGGACACCGTTTAGTGGTACCAGATCAGTTGGGCGTCAGCCAAAAAGATGGAGAGATGAGCTTCATGCTTTCGACAGACTTTGGTTTCAAAAAATTCACAACAGAAACGAATGGAAAACAATGGGGGAGGCCTTTGCCCTGGCATAACTATATTTTTGTTAAAACAAATCAATTTGATTTATGTAAATATTAATATTATGAATTAATGAAAAAGAAAATGTAATTTAGTATTAAGGCAGAATAGCTAATAAATAATAATAATAATAATAATAATAATAATAATAATAATAATAATAATAATAATAATAATAATAATAATAATAATAATAATAATAATAATAATAATAATAATAATAATAATAATAATAATAATAATAATAATAATAATAATAATAATAATAATAATAATAATAATAATAATAATAATAATAATAATAATAATAATAATAATAATAATAATAATAATAATAATAATAATAATAATAATAATAATAATAATAATAATAATAATAATAATAATAATAATAATAATAATAATAATAATAATAATAATAATAATAATAATAATAATAATAATAATAATAATAATAATAATAATAATAATAATAATAATAATAATAATAATAATAATAATAATAATAATAATAATAATAATAATAATAATAATAATAATAATAATAATAATAATAATAATAATAATAATAATAATAATAATAATAATAATAATAATAA